>OZ038322.1:5403432-6089002 GCA_964035795.1 Pterobdella sp. o SKG-2022
CACTTAACAGAGTATATTTATATAAATAAATAAATAAATATATATATATATATATAAATTATTGGAGATACTGAAAAAAATAATAAAATCCAAAGATCTCAGAATAATATACAAACTATTAAATGGTACTGGAATAAATGTTCGTTTTGGAAGTATAAAAACCAGAGTCAATACAGAAATAGGATCTCTTCAAGGAGATGGACTCGGTCCTATTCTTTTTGTGGTATACTTGGAAGCGCCTCTCAGAGAAGCTCGATCTCAGCTCAAAAACACAATCATGCTTGAAATGATTTACGCAAATGACATTGACCTCATAGTTGAAAACGACAATGCTGTTAAATCATGTATCAAGATACTGAAAGAAATTTTTCAGAAATGGAATCTTAGACACAACCTGTCTAAAACAGAAGTCACCAATCTCGAAAGAAGCAAAGATGAATCGTGGAAACTCACAAAAAAACTTGGCTCATTTCTAGGAGATGACGAAGACAGTAAAAGAAGACAGACACTCTCTTCTATCGCGTTTAAAAAGTCATCTAACCTATGGAAGAAGGCTGATGGAATGTCAGAAAGAAAAAAATCCAATCTCTACAAAGCTTCAGTCTTTTTGTACACACATATAATTGGGGAATATGGGCTCTCAAAAAAAATCTTGGCAACTCATTGATGCCCACCATAGGAAAAAATTAAGAAAATTGATGTATATTACTTACCTTATAGTTATCAGTAACAAGACTTTTTATGAAAAAATTAAAAGTACTTTTATAAGCCAAAATGCCGTGAAAATACGGTAGTCTCTCGTCACATTCTAAGATCGAATGAAAACTTGCTTGCCAGAAAAGCAATAGGATATACTTCAAAAATATTGAGGAAGACCTTGTAAAACATTACCAACTGCCCTATCAATGCTAAAAAGAGTTGAAACACTTGTTGTACGTGAAAACCTCAAAATACTACCAAGGCTATCTACCATTGACGAATTAACTAAGATTCGCAAGATAGTAGAAGACATAATAAAATTGAGACTTTTCGTTGAAACAAATAACCTCAACTCCTCCTTTTAACAATACATTCATTATTCATTAGTTTGATTTTACGGTGTTAAGTTTGATAGATAAGTCGTATGCCTTAATTGAATAAATATCTAAAGTGGCAGAGCATTAAACTATTTATGCAATGTTAGTGGGTTGGATCCCTGTCGTGCGTACCCCAGATATAACAATAAAACAAAATAAATTTTAAAAAATATATAAAATAGTATAAAGATTTTTAATGTCACGTGGTGATATCCAATTGTTATGGAAATTATTTATCTCAGTTTTAAAAAGTTTTTCACAGATTTGAAAGTGATTTTGATGGTATAGTCATGAACTAATTTAGTTTATCAAAATATTATAAAATAGGACTTGGATTTTTAGCCCGAATCTGAATGTATAAACACCAGAACAAAGCTTTATTGAAAAGATGTACGAAGTTCTGAATAATAAATTATTTTTAAAGAAAGCATTGTATAGTTTTTGTGAGGCAACCTCATACAATGTAGTGAAATAAATCTTTAGAAAGTAAGCAAAAGGTTTAAAAACCTGCAAATTAATAAAAAATTTGAATAATAACTTTTAAATTTCTATACACAATTTTTGAAAAATTGCTTTAGCTGTGACTGAAGATTTTTCAAATATCTTTAATAACTGAATGCGGAAGACTGTACAATCATAACAAATGCAAAACTGAATGACACGGCATTTTCTATAATATAAGAATATGAAATATATCAGATCATTGACTAGTTGGAAACTATGATAACACATCATGGAACACTCAAGTAAAATAAAATATTGTCACTCCCCAAGCTACAACTAAGGATAAATATAGAAGTCTTTTAAAAAATCAAAATACTCATACAAGTTAATCTATTAATCAAAACGTTGAAGAAAAATTTGTTTTCTGCATTCATTAAAGAATACAGGATTGACATATAAGATTTATTGGCATTTTCTTTATTGTTTTGTTACAATGAAACTAGCTATTACATAAATTTGAACAATTGACCACTATTTCATACAAATGGTTCAATATTTTTTAGGAAGCTTTCCATTTATACTGAAATAATAGAAAATCTTAAAATATTCACTGATGAAACATGAGATGAACTTTCATTCACACTGCATTAATTTCGCTGAAAACTATTTACATTTTTATCATAAAATTATTGCTTCATTTAGTATTTTGAATAAATTTTTGCCTCATACTATAGGTTTCAAGAAAAACTAACGTTTTTCGTTTAGAATTAGGAACGTCCAATTTCATTCAAACCATTCAAAAATGTTCTTACAGTTTTAGAGGTAAATTCAGATTACAAAAAACGGCATATATTTAGTGCTTATAAAGTTTTTAAAAGTTTTATGCCAGCTTAGTAGAATATTACGCTAAATTGATTTAGTACTAAAATTTTAAAAAATTCAACTATCAAATTCTTAGCTTTTCTCTTGCCCTCTATTGAATAGTTTAAAGTATTATGGCTCTTATAACATATTCATTCTTATATTAACTCACACCAGCCACCAGTGTCAGTCTATTCATAACTTTAGCTTTTATTGTGAATACTTCAATTTTCAAAAATTTCACAAAATAAAGTAGGCTCTTAGTTTCAGAATTTGAATTTTTTCGATGAACTTCATTTAGAATCCAAGGTTTTTTATATATAATACGATTAAAACCCGAAAAACTTAATTATTAATTGAAAAAGTCACATCTGTGTGCGCAAATAGTTTGGATATGAATAGTTTTTAAAACTTATACAGTTAGCTAATCGCGAACATATGTATAGAATTAATAGATTATACATTCAAATACCCTATAGTAGCTACATAAAAGCACACAATATGAGATTTAATTCTTAATCTTTTTAGTTTTATTTTTCGAATATTTTTGACCTATGACAAATAATTAATTTTGAAAGAGATTTTTCATTTTTCAAAAAAATCAAAAAAGTAAGTTTTTGCTTATTCTTAGATATTTCAACTAAAAGTCAATAGCGCTAGAATATAGGTTAGAATGATTTAGATTTCGCCGTGCAGGTGTAGATAATGAGTTTATTTGGATTAAATAAAAATATGCTTTAGATTTTAGAAAAATTTGGGATATATTTCTATAACAGAAAGAACATCCAAACTGCAAAGTATCTTGTATTTCACAAGTTATAAAGATGCAACTTTTTGAAGTTTAGAAACACCTGGAGGTTAGTCTAAAAATATTTTGAATAGTAAATAGTTTTAATCAAGATAAAATTCCAAATTGCTAATATAATCGTTTTTTTTCAACTTTTTTAACATTTTAAATGTATATAAAACATCTGTTGAAAACAATACTGATTAGTATCATTTAAAGAACTATATTTTCAAGGTGACAAATAAGTAATACTTATCAGTTAACTTTCAAATGTTAAAAAGCTTCTTTTTTGGTTTTCATATATATATTTATCAGATAAAGAGTTTGTATAAACAGTTTAAGCAGATCAAAGGAATTTAGGTTATGAGTTTTCATCTGTAAATTCAGTATAAAAAAAAATTTTCCATCATAATTCGATAAAGTTTATTTAATCATATAGTTTAAACATCCATAAAGATGTTTTATCATTTTTTAAGTTAGAATAATATTTGTATAACTGAGTATTTCACCATTAAAAGTACTTTTGCAAAATTTTTTTCATAATTAACTGCATATTATACATTTTTTAATTTTTGTTCATGAACATCCAAGTACTATATATTATATATTATATACTATTTTCCAACAAAGCTCCAATCTAGAGCTAAAATTAATTTCTTTAACATTTTATTTATATAATTAATTGATTTAATATCAAAATTAAATATATTTTTGATGAAACTCAACAGTGAAACATAAGAAAATTTTTCAATTGTTTTTGTATTGCTTAGCATTTTAATTTAAGCACTCAAGGCATTCCTGTAGGCTTTCTAATTATTTACAATGCATTTCAAAACACTTGTCAAAAGTGATAGAACAATTTAGTTTTTAAGAATCTTATAGTAGTAATCCTTTTTGAAAAATTATATAAAAAACAATTTGAAATAGATAAAATAAGAGAGTGAAATTAAAAAGACTTAAGTTACACTCGTAAAACTAGTTATTTTATTAATATCAAATTTTTAACTTTACTACTCATTCACTTTATCAGTGTTATCAACTAGTAACACAACAACTTTTAAGCCTTTTCTCTGATGCCCCATTCACCTACATCAGATATGTTAACAGATCACACAGAAATACCATTACACACTCATGCTATCAGTAAGATTACCAATTAAACCTTTTCTATTATATGATGCATATGTAGCTCAAAAAATTCCCAAACGGTTTAAATAGCTGGAAACATCGGCGGCATTCCAAGCATTTTTGACAATTCACCTTCTTCTATTTTTTTACGTACATTTTCAATCACCTCCAAGATCCTTGACTCACATTATAACTATCATGCTGTAAATGCTAATTATCTTCGAAAACAAAGATTTTAAACTAATTGATATAGAAGGAAAATTTGAGATAACACTTGATGTATTCAAGTATGCATAAGATTGAGAATTAATATTATAATGTATTAATGTATTTCACTATTTAATTATTTTTCTGGCTATCTAATGTTTATTCATGAGTTTAATTCAAACTTTTCAATGACATGGCGTGTATTAAAATTGGAGAATAAGTTTGAATTGTTTTTAGGCTATATCTAGTTGTTTATATTTTTAATTGAAAGAAAAACATACGCAAAGGCTTATTATGTTGATGATAGCAGTAAGGAGTTACCGATATATATAGAAAATATTGGGATATTTGTATGAACCTAAGTAATTATCAAACAATTGACTGGTTCGAGGTGTTAATAAAACACTAAAACTAAATGTGAACAAAATATTTAAAATATTCAAATTACGGTTACAACATAAATCACCTTTCAATGTAATATTGAAACTCATTTGAAGATGATGCGTGTATTTTATATTGAAAATGCATGATTGCTTTGAATTTAAATTTATTGGTTTTTATTATAAGAATCAATCTTTTAGTTATTGTTTGAACACAAGCATTGTCGGTTGAGCGTATTATTTTGGCTTGTATTCACAATAAGTCATGTAAGAGTATATGAACACAAAACTAGCGTCGATCTGCCTACATTTTCATATGGCTTTTGAATAGCTAATGAACACATTTCATTCACAAGCTTAACTCTAATAAATTTATGTCTTTGCTCAAACTTTTTGGATTTAACTTGATGAAATAACCAGATAATCTGATTCTATAATGAACAATAAAATGAAATGTTTCCATTTGAAATCATGATATTAAAACAACTTTCAAATGCATAACTTCATAATGATGACCTGATTGGCTAGCACAGATGTACGAAGGCAAGTGCAGCACTCAATCGGGCAGGCTAGGTCAGTACTCATTCACTGATTATGAGGAGGAGTTTGAGCTGAACCCCATCTCTCTCCGCTCTCCACCCATTCCTCGCCGCTCTCCACCTATCCCCAAACTCAAGTACATGGTTCAATCGGCTCCTGGAACGCCTTTGATCGGCAATTTGTCTTCAAATCACAGTTATAATAGAAACCATCACAACCGACAAATCGCTTCTTTGCGCAAAAACTTTCACCCAACTTCACAATCGGTTTTTGATTTCAATGCAACCCCCGAAAGTCACTTAAGATCGGACTTCAGTTCCTACAAGAAAAAATCTGAAGCAACTTATACACAACCAAGCACCAATATGAGTTATACTTCATCATCCAACAGAAACCATTTGAGTCCAGAGTTTTTGAACTCTTCACTGTCCAAAGTTTCTTCCCCAAACAGACTGCCTCCTTCCAAACAAGCAATGCAACTACAACAACGACTACAGTTCTGTCGGGATTGGATAAACAACAAAGATGTGAGTTGTCATTGTATCATCCTTTTCTCTTGCACTCATCTTTCTCTCTTGCGCCCATCTCCTTCTCTTGCGTTCATATTCTTTTCTCAAAAATGTTCGCGGACTTTTGAAAAGTCACCTTTATCATGAACAACTTCATCCATAACTTCTCACAATCATTTAAGTGTCTTTGTGACAATTTTTTGTAAATTTTGCGCTATCAAATTTTAATAATAATAATATAATAATAATATTCTTTACTTTGTTTATGTATTTATTTTGATTAATTCAATAATGACATTTTTAAATGTGCACTGCAAAAAATAATCATAGAAATTACATCTACTTTTGCAAATAAATTATTACTACTTGAAATTTTTTTTGCATTTGATGAAATATATAAGAAATCAAATATTCAACTATCTTGTAGACGGAAATCGCTTCAGAATCTTACAGCAAGAATCCGAGCACAGTTCTGGAAGCTCTTAACAAACATATGTCTATTCACCAGTCCATCAGACAGTTTCACCAAAATGTCTTTGAGTGTGGAAAACTCCGGGTAGGAGACATACTTATATTCTTACATGTTCTTATTGCAATGATAATGTGTTATCGGCATGGGAATGTTTCAGAGGGGTATAATAATTTACATTGAATCACAGAAACAACTGAATGATAACGAGAGGGAGTCTTTCAAGCAGCAAGTGTCACAGGTTGAACTGAACTTCAAACAGTTACATGTGGGCACTATTCAAGTCATTTTGTCGAAGCTTCTACAAATATGTTTTGTTTATAACTTGTGAAAACATTTTTTAATATCTTAACTTATGCAGTTTTTTTAACGCTTGTTTCAATATGTAAAAAATTAATATTTGAGATTTTTTGTTGAGTCACTATGCAGAAAATAAGAACTGTTTGAGCTATTATTTACAAACTTTTGCCCACTTTGTTGATATAAACGCATCGGTTTGAGTTGCCATACTAATGTATTCCAACGATTTATTAGCTCATTTGAATTGAATTTAAGGCTCATTACTCTTTCATCTATTATGCTATAACTTGTTCTTTAGATGTATTAAACTTTTATTTAAAGGTTATTCAGCTTTCAATAGTAGATTAAATTATGGCAAAATTTATAGAGTAATTCAAGTTTTCGACTGGCCAACCTTAAAAGCCTCATGAAGTTTCTGGAATGCTGTTCAAAGGTAATGATTTAATTAACGAAAGATATTTCAAACAAAAATCATCATTCCTATACCAAATATACTCACTTAAAGTCCTTAATGAGTGTTACTTGCTTGCCTCTCAGTTTCTCAGTTTGCTGCTAAGTGAATCATTGTTATTAATAAAATAAGCATTTTTGAAGCAGATTTAGATGGAAAATTACGCGTTATATAAACTTTACGAATAATAAAATGAACTTGAAGGAATTGGACTGGCTGAAGAGCAATGAGGTTCAACTGAGTGATTACATCACGTCATTTGAATCTCTTGAGTTCGAGCTTCAGAATCTCAAGGTTTCTATCATTCAATGTGAACGCTTCTATAATATTTGCTATTATTAGCGCGAGAAAACGTAAAAATATTGCATTTTATGGATAAAGATAATCATGAGAAAATGCGTTGATTCATTGTTTTTTATTCAATGATAAATTATTTTTTTGAGTACTAAATGATGATCGAATCAGAATAAATTTATTACAAAAACAAAACAATTTTACTACAGCTATCCCATTATGGCAATAACAATGTAGCTGGTCATTAAAATGATATACTACTGTGATTATAATGCATGTCTCTCAGTTTCATTTCACCACAATATAACATCAGTTTTTATTCATTATATGAATTGAAAAATTAATTTTTTAATGAATGGCAAAAAACTTTGGATATTATTCAAATTTTTATATACACTAAATTAATGTTTTAATAAAATTTATTCAAAACAAAACATTTCAAAACTTATTGATTTATCATGCTTAAATTTGCTTGTGGGATAGTTGACATAAGCTTATTATTGGCAGACTTCACAAGAAGACCTCAAAAACCATTCGAATGCCATCCACAAACTCATGCAAACCGCTGCCAACTTATCAAATGACAACCATCCCGCTAATACCATCATCCAGGTTTTTCCCATGCTTCATGCTATTAAATAATTCTTATCGAGTTGTTTGTTTAAAAATAAAAAATAAAGGCTGACGTTTTATAATAAGGCTAAACCTATCGAACTTTTTGCTTTTTTGTTTTAAATAAATGTGATAAAAAATCTATTAATCTTAAAAGTTTCGAAAAATTAATAACTGAAAATACATTAAGATTTTTTAACGAAAAACGTTAGCTTATGTTTTATGATAAGGCTAAACTTATCGAAAATTATAGCTTTTGATACTTTTAATTGATGTTTTTCGTTAAAAAATATTGAAGAAAAATACATACGATGTCTCTGAAAAGTTACATTAAGATAAAAAGACTAATAGATATCTTGTTCATTAAAAGAAATATTGTTATACAGTTGTCGGCAAATCTCTTGAAAGGTCAGTGGGACCGCCTAAATACTTTGATCAACTGCATCAACTTGCAGATCATGAACATTCAAAAGTTCGCTGAGGTGAGCTTACTCCATTACTTGATGGATTGGTTGAACAATTAAACTGTTAATAATTTTTTAAGAATTTAAAATATATATCACTATCTGAACCACCAATATACGAATCATTAGTTTATGAGAGAAGCCAGAGAAGTGAAGGAGTGGACAAGGAAGGAGAGTGCACTTTTGTCGCAGTTGGAAGGTCGTGCAGCAGACCCTAAAGTCCAACAATCTCTACAAGTAATCATCTTCATAAAAATTAATTCTTTTCGGGATGTATTCAAAATGAAAACACTTTTCGGAGTTTATTACAAAGATTTTCGTAAGTTGAACTAACATTATCAAGTAAAGATACAATGTGTTTTCATTATGAATATTTATGTTTGGCTTGAAGAATTAGAATATTCGAAATATTAATAAAACTTTGATTAGTGATAGTGCTAGATCGGAAATGATGAAAATGATGGTGAATAAGTATTTTCAAAGTTTGTTCAAAGACTACAAAACTTGCAAGCAGAACTTGAATTGTATATATTTGATGATTTTATATATTAAATATATTTTTTTTCATTCTTAAAGAGTGTACAAGGATTGATTCAAGAAAGATTCCAAGTTTTGAATGAGTTGATTATCAAATACAAATCAACACCACCTCTCAAACTCAAAAACCAACCATTCCCACCCAACTCTAGAGTGCAAGCTATTTCTTCTTATCGGCTTTCAGAGGTTGGTTAATATTATTCATTGTTGAACATCATAGATATAGGATGCAAGCTCATCAAACACACTACGTAGCATAGATGAGAATTGTTCCTATCATATATTTATTTTGCAAGTCACTGCAGGGAAACTTTGGTGCCAGTAGGTGTAGTGCCACTGGGATTTAAGGTGAGCCATGAGTCTATAACCCGCCTTATAACCTTCCTTATCTGTGGTCTATAGCCTGTCGTGTTTGTGACATTAAGACGAAGAACAATTCCTTACTGTGCTGAAACATAGAAACCACGACAGTGGCAGAGTATTGGGCATCGAAAGTGTGCCGTACTTCTTCTACTTGGAGGTCAATTTCGCGGTTGACCAGACAAGTTTTGACAAAGCTAGAGTTTTTTATTTTAAGTGTGGTATACTTCGTTTTGTGGCTTCTCAACTGAACAAATAGACTTATCAACAAGATAGAAACACTTCACTAATCAGAACAACCAACGATAACGATAATAAATAGAATATGAATCAATCAAAATTATGACACACACAGAAAAGTCAACGCTCATATATATATATATATATATATATATATATATATATATATATATATATATATATATATATATATATATATATATATATATATCTATATATATATATCTATATATAGGTGCGCGGTCATTCCTTACAGGCATGCCACGGGCATGCTCAAGTTCAGCGCACGCATTCATACCTAATGAAAACTACCTAAAAAGTCTTATACATGAATAAAGGAAAATTACCCACAACAAAAAGTATTGATAAAATTGAATGAATAAAATTAATTATTGCTTACCTGAGTTTTCGAAACATGAATCTGTGCATGAATATAATTAGGTCGATGATGATGATGATGGAGACCAGAGTTCTTATTATGATGGAGTTTTAGAATCACTGAATGAAAATCATTAGAACATCAATTATAAATTTTACTTAATTACAGGCGAATATCGAAGAAGGAAATATTTGTGTGTTGGTGAGTGATTCATTGGGCAAACAATGGAGAGTGAGGAGTAACGATGGTGTTGCGATGTACCCGTCATGTCTCTTCATTGTTTTGCCATCGTATCAAGCAGTGAGCCATCAAGCAAAATCAAGTGCCAACTCTGTAGAAGGAATAGTTGAGCAGTAAGTTGTTTGTGCAGTCTTTATGATGTTTTGTCTCATATCCAGGAGATCTTTAATGAGTCTTGTTTTCGCATCAGACCATGCATTGTTTTAAAAGAATTTCGCTTTTTTAAAACTTGGAAAAATTTTTTTTCGTGTTTTATAATGTTTTCAAACAAATTTTTATTTCATTTCTTTAGACTTAGACAGAACCTCATCAGTCTACACTCGAAAGTGCTAGGGTTGGGAGAAGAAAAGATGGAGCTAAGCGGACAAAATTTTGTTGGACATGGCAGACGTGTGTCAGATGATGAAGAACAACGTTTCAAGGAACATTACAATTCCTTGAAGACTGCTTTGAGAGAATGTGCCAAAAAACTGAATGTTCAAAAGTTTCAGAATATTCCTACTAATCTCAAAGAATGCAAATCCTTTGATGCAAGATTGAAGGTTAATATAAGGGTTTGAATCAATTCAATTTTACCATTTTTTGATTATTATTTTATGAAAAAAAAAAGGAAACGGCTAGAGAATTGATTTACATGAAAGAGAATTGCTTAGATCTGCAAGAGAAACTTACTAGGGAAGCAAGCAAAAGAGAGCATGTGAATGAGCTGCTTAATGAACTTGAAAGCATTCAAAACGCTTGTTCTCAAATGAATGAAAGGTGTCTATTATGAAGTTTATAATTTTCATAAATGGAAATTATGTTTGTTTTCTAGGTATTTTACAATTATGTCTGTTTAAAAGACATTTTTTTCAAATAGGAATATAAACTTTGTACAAACTCCTCACCACTATTATCTCATCAATTTTGCATTCATATATTAATTTTATTAAACTTTAAAAACATCAAGTGAAGATTCGTACATTTATACAAAAGCAAAGCTATAATTTTCGATAAGTATAGCCTTATCATAAAACATTAGCATAATTTCATTAATTCTGATCGCATAAATCCTATCCCACATGTTAAAGTTGGGGCTTAAATAATTAGAAATTTATATCGCCACTATGGTTCTAATCTTTTTTATCAATTGAGAATGTATTTTTTGTTTACCGAAAGTTTTTAAGCATTTTAAAAACAAATCTTAAAATGCTTTTAAACTCTTACTTATCCAATGATTTTTTGTGAGTTAATACTCTATGCAAAAATACATTTCAACATTTTTCTTACTAAAAAATCACTGTATACTTTTTCTTATTAATACTAAAATCCCGAATTAATCCAGACAAGAAATTTTGAAAAACCTGTTTGCAAGCACGAAAGATTTGGAGGAGATTTTGTCTTCAAACAGTGCAGTGAATAATCAGGTATGAGAGTTTAAAGGGTGATAATGTGTTGTGGGGTGAAACCTCAACAAAGATAATTTAAAAATAGGGACAATTATGACGAGTTTATGATTTTGAGATATTTTATACGTTTTTCGGGAAGTTCATGAAAAGACTTGTTGATTCTATCATTGTGAAACTTCATAATCACCTGATGAATATAATTTTGAAAATCGAAGAGCTTTTAATGAATTGCTGAACACCTTTGTGTTATACTTTCATCATTGTAAAACTTCTGCTCTAACAGAGGTTTCACGCTCAACTCAAAACTCATGAGTCATTACTGAACTCCCTACAAGTCACTTTGCACGCTCTCTATGGTGATGTCCCTCTGGCCAGCCAGTACTTGCAGCTCTCACATGGAGTCCTAGAAGGCTTCAAGAAAAAAGCTAAAGAGCCCGTGAATAATACTGAAAAGTATGTTTTTAACATTTTTTCTATTGATAACATTCTTATCTCGAATCCACAAACTTTGCAGGGCATCTACAGAAAACACAGTGTCGTCTGCTTTTGTGCAAGCTCCTCAAACTGAAAAAAATTCAGATTTTTCAATGGTGTCAGCTAGAACTTTAAGAAATCAACTTGAACAAGGCGCCAGTCAAAACAGAGAACTTCGAAAATACAAGGGAGTTTATGATGGGCCCATAGACGAGCCTATGGAAGAACATATGCAATCTGAAGACGTGGAAGAAATGTTGCAGCCATTAAAAGATGGAGAAGAAAAAATCTCTAAACATACTAAGCAAGAGTTTCACAGCAGAAAAACCAATTTGGGTTTTGAATCTATTTCAAAGCATGAGAAAAATTTGACTTCATTAACATCCACCAAAACAACAGAATTCACTGGCCACTTTGAATTTCCCATTTCAATCGAAAAAGCCGAAAAATTTGGTTTATTGAACACTGTCAATGGGCTTTTCACTCATCCAGTTTCGAGTGAGACAATATCGTTAAAAGATGCTGTGATGGGAAACTATATTAAAACTGACTCGATCACTTTCCTTTGCCCCACTAACAATAGAGTCTTTTCTCTCAAAGATGCCTTTAAAAATAAAATTTTAACGGAAAACGGATATTTCGATAGCTTGGAAGGTAGCGTGTGTTTTAAAGATCTTTTGGACCAAAATTATATTAAAATTAGTTCGGACAAAAAAGACACTATTGAAAAAGTGGAGATTGATAACAGAAGCGAAGATTCTTTAAGCATCAACTCAATAGACTCAGGCAAAGTTTATGCAGTGGTTTCTGTCATAGATCCTATCTCAAAACGTAGCATCGATGCCTTTAAAGCGGTGCAAATAGGTGTGTTAGACCAAGCCAACGCCACTTATAATGTTCATGATCCTACTGGTCAACTGATGCAGATACCCATTGTAGATGCTATAGATTTGGGGTTCGTTATGATAGATGAAAATTTCGTACAAAGTGAACATGAAGAAGGCAAACTTATTCATGAGACTAAAACTTATGATATTATTGGAATGATTGATCCAATAAACAAAAAAGAAATCTCTCTTAATGATGCCATTAAAAACAACTATATAGACCAAAAGAAAGGAACATTTTATAACGTTGTTTCAAGGAAGACTATGCCGATCATTGAAGCCATAGGTTTGGGCCATGTTATTGCTAAGCTTATATCCTCAGAAGAGAATGCTGATCCTTACACTAAAAACAAAATAATGATGCAGAAGGAAGTATCTTGTGTAGTTAAAAGCATTGTAAACCCTCAAACGGGAGAACAAATCAGTATTCACGAAGCAATCAAAAAAGGTATATTTAATCCAACCAAAGGAGAATACACTGACTTGAAATCACATAAAGTTTTAACTTTAAACGAAGCTATCGACATGGGTTATGTTTTATTAGAAGAAGGAAAATTAGAAGTAGAAGAGATCCCCCGAGAAGAAAAGGTGAGTAGTTTGCACATTGACGATGAGATGGATGCGAGGGAAGAGATGGCACGTGAAGAAATCACAGAAGAAACAAGAACTTTCCAAATAACTGGAATTAAAGATGTTAAAAATGATGAGTTTTTAAACTTTGCGGACGCAATATACACTGGTTTGATTGACGAAGAAAAAGGCCTTTACTTCAACAATTTAACGGGTCAAGTACTAACTGTACCTGAAGCTTTGCAGAAAGGTTTTGTAGTGGGTTGCCTTCAATCCGTTGATCACCAAGAACTTTTCCGCAGTGACGTTGTGGCTAGAAAAAAAGATGAAATTTTATCAGTTTTCAACCCAATCACCAGACAAGAAGTTTCTGCGCACGAAGCTTTACAGCTGGGTTTAATTTCGAAAGATTTTAAACGTTATTTCAACCCTGCAAAAAACCAATATATAACTTTTGATGAAGCTCTTAAAAAATATTTAATTAAACTCAAAGACACACAACGAATGAAAAAAAGTTCAACTGATGAAACCGACCTTGAAAATGATAAAATCTCTACTGAAACTCCGGTGAGCATTGATTGGAGTGGTGGAATAGTTCTGCACAAAATTACAAAAAATGTTATACCGATCAATGAAGCCTTAAAGTATGGCTTGATCGAAGAAAGTGTAGCTGCTGTGTTAAAACTCAAGCATCCAGAAGAGTTTGAAGAAGAAAAGGTTGAAGAGAAGAAAATTGATGATTCGTTTTCATTGAAAATGGTGATCCAAATGAAACTTCTGAGAGACTCATCGGGTAGAATTATCATTAAAGACCAGAGTTACCTCGATCAAAAAAATAAAAACTTGCACAAAAAATTAAAATCCTCTTATGGTCTGTCATTTTATAATGCCTTGAGGTTAGGACTGTACAGTATGCAAAGAGGTCTATACTATGATCCTCATACAAAACAAAAATTTTCCATCTTTGAAGCAATTTCTGCTGGCTTGCTCAATACTAAACTTCCAGCTTTGGTGGATATCACGAATGGCAAGGTTATTTCATTGAAAGATTTGATCGCAGAAGACTACGTTGATCCTAAAACTGGGAAAATCATGGTATCTAAGCTGTCATCTTCTCAGTTCACTCTTGATCCTATTTATTCTGGGGTTCACTCACCGAACATGAACCTTGAAGATGCCATTAGATGTAATCTACTGAATGATGAAACGGGACTTTTTACGATCCCTTTTGTTGAAAAACATATTGATTTGAAAACCGCTATTGATATGGGGTATATTGCTTCGAAATCAAGCATTGTTTTAAATCCGGTTAATGGTGACAAAATGTTCTTAGAACAAGCTTTAAAAGATGATATAATTGATAATAAGAGTGGAAAATTTGTTGATGCTACCGCTGGGAACAATATATCTTTATCAAAAGCTATTATAGTTGGTCTGATCAAACACTCATATCTTGACGATTGCTCATTCATAATGGATTGTGAAAGTGGAGAAGTGTTTTCAATTGAAAATGCTCTCGATAAGAAGATTTTAGACTTTGATTATCCTACTGTTTATGACGTTCTGCTTAAGAAACGTGTGCCTTTTAAAATTGCCTTAAGTTCAGGATTAATTGATAAGTTGAAGAAAAGGTATATAAATAAATTGGATGGCAATGAAATATCATTATCGAAAGCTTTGAAATTGGGTTTAATTCTACTTCCTGGATGTCCTGTTCTTAGCAAGCCTAAGAAAACTTCAAAAGATGTAGTTCAAACACAGTTTCAGACCAATGTGCAGTTAGTAAAAGGAGCTAAACTCCAGGAAAAAATTACAGAAACTTTTGGATCAGCTCAACTACCGCCTTTAGAACTTCATAATAAAGATAAAAAAAATTTCAAATTACTTTCCAATAATCCCATTATAGTTAACGCCAGTAAAGAACAAGATAATAAAAAATTCATAGAATCGAAATTTTATGACACCGTCACTGATGATATCCCTTTCCAAACAACAATCTCAAATGATGGTAGTTTACTTACAACTAAAGAAACTGTTACTAAAGTGAACAAAGCTCAAATTAAAGAAACTGTTGAAAATTTCGATAACTTTAATAATAATTTCAACTATAAAAAAATCCAGAATGCTCGACCTGCTCAAGGCCTTCACGACAGATCCATTCAAAACAACCGACAAAATTCATATAACTTAACCTTAAAAGAAACTGCAGAACCATTAGAAGTTGAAGAGTTGCAACCAAAAGTAGAAGCTAGTAACAAACAATATTATTTACAAAATCAGAACTTTTACAAGACTCAAAATCAATTCAACAACGATAACTCTTACAACTTGAATGGGGTAATTGAACCAATCACAGTTGAAGAAATTCGAGCGAGAGTAGGCAGTAGCAGCTCTTCTGTACTTTCTCCAAGCCAAAACGTTTGCCGAACTATTCACCCCACATATAATTCTTTTAATTATTCAGAACAAAAAAATAATTTTGTTGAAAATTCAGCGTTAGAACGAGGCCTTATCAAAATAAACTGGGAAACTGGAAATATAATGAACATTTCAAACAAAACATTGATGAATTCAAAAGAAGCTTATGAAAAAGGTTTCATAGATTTACACATTAAAGATTTGATAGACAATAGAGGTCTGAATACAAGCATCAATCCCTTGAATAAAATAACTCTTAATGAAGCTCTAAAATATAAAATGATTATAATTCCAATAAATAAAATCAGAGATCCTTCAACAAATGAAAATATTACATTATCAAAAGCCATCGATAGGGATCTAATTGATATAAACAGATCAGTTATGATCGACCCAGCAACGCACAAGCATACGCCAGTCAAAAGTTTGATTGAAGATGGTATTTTTGATGTTGACAATTTCGTATTGAAAAACAAAGAAAATGGAAAAACATTAGCTTTAGAAGAAATAATATTCCAGGCATTTCTCCCTGAAAAGGGACTCCCATTAGCCACAGAGCAATTCTCACAAACAGAAGCTATTGAAAGAGGTTTACTGAATCCTAACACTAATGAATTTATAGAGCCAACTTCAAAAATCATTGTAAGCGAGAAATTAGCTAAAGAAATTGGTTATATTAAAGAGCCATTTAAATCTACAACGCTTATAAATGCATTGAAAAGTGAATTATTATCACATAACACTTTCGTTTTCACACATCCTACAACAAAAGAAAACTTAAATTTGGAGGAAGCCTTGCTGAAAGGTTATATCATTGTACCAAATCGAGAAGAGATCTGTGAAGATATAGATGGCATAACTCTCCAAGCAGCTTTTTCAAGAGGATACATAGATATCGAGAAGAGTATCTTCACAGATCCTATAACAGATGCTGAGATTCCATTCGATACAGCTATCAAAAAAGGTTGGATAACATTGCCCATTGATGAAAATGCCTCACAACTGACAAGGTTTTTGGAGTTTGAAGACTTGCCTTTGAACTTTGGAGATGCTGTTCTCTCGGGATTATACGACGAAAATATAAGTCTTTTTATTAATCCTTATACAGGAAAACACATAACACTTGAAGAAGCATTGAAGTGCAATATTGTTAAATCAACTTCATTTGTTAAAAGTCCTGCCACAGAGCAACCTTACACCGTTAAGAATGCCATAAACTCAGGGTTTCTGGATTTTTCTAGCGGAAGATTAATTGATCTTTCTGTTAATAAAAGTTTAGAAATAGACGAAGCTCTTTACAAAAATTTGATACTGTCATCAGGTCCTTGTGTTTGGATCGGTATTCCATTCATTGATTATTTGAAGACATCCGGCAAAGTTTCTGTATTCGATCAGCTAAATGAAAAATATGTATCACTACAAAAAGCTTTGGATTTGAAATTAATAGATTTGAACCGAGATTTTTATTTAAATAACAAAACTGGTACTAGATTTTCATTGAAAGAAGCAGCTCAAAGAAGATTTGTTTTGGTTGAAAAATATAAAATACAAAAAGATGAAATGGTTGATTTTAAAATCATAAAAGCCCTAGACACTGCCATAAATAATTGGATTACACCGAGCAATGCTTTGAGGGCAGGAATCTTAAACATGGATGAAAAGTTGTATTATGATACAAAAGAGAATGCTTATTGTTCTTTATTAGAAGCTTTAAACAATGGAAAAATTTTAGTCGAATCATTAGACGAAAATAGGACAGTTAATAGTGGTTTTTATTCGATTAAAAAGGTTTTTGATGTATTGGATAATTCTTGGCTTTCTCCTTATGAATCTGAAAAGAAAGGTTTAATTGATATGCAATACGAAACATATTTCAACAATTTGAAGAAAGATAAAATATCATTTGTAAATGCATTGAAAATGGGTTTTATTCAAGTAGAAGAAGTAAATGGCATAGATAAAATCGAAAGAGAAGCAATCAAAGCTAATGATGTAAGCGAAGTTTTTGACTATACAACTGGAGAAAGATTCACTTTAGTTGAAGCCATAGAAAATAATTTTGTCGATAAAACAGGGTGTTATTTTGTGGACCCAACAACTAAAAATCATGTCACATTGTATGAAGCTTGGCAGAAAGGTTACATAAAGCTCAAAAACGATGAAAATTTTTTATTAAAGTCCAAAGTTATTACATCAGTATTAGACCCAAGAACAGGGGAAGAAATTCCTATTTCAGATGCCGTGAAACACCAAATTGTAAATAAAAGCAATTGGTCGTACTGGAACATGAAGACAAATACATATATGGATTTAGATTTTGCCATTTCAAAAGGACTTGTTTTAGTCGACTCTGCGGATAATGCAAATATGAATACATCTAGAATCAAAATTGGAGATTCTTTGGAATCAAAAGCAAAAGTCTATGTTATAAATGCTGTTAGAATTCCAGGATCTGACGAAGTTTTAGACCCAGTAGAAGCAGAAAGAAGAGGTTATATCAATAAAATCCAAGGAACATATATGTATCCTATAACTGGTGAAAGAATTTCCATTAAAGATGCAATATCGAAAAACTATGTGGTAGCTTCATTGGTTGAAGATCCCGACTATGATGCATTGAAAAAAAATGAAGCTGCCTATGCAGTTTTGGAATCAGACAAACTACTTTCAGAGATAAGTTCTGTTGTAGACTTGCGAAACGGAGAAAAAGTATCTGTTTTTGAAGGTATCAGAAGAGGTTTGGTTGATTTAAAAGACAAAGAATATATCAACAAAGCAACTGGTGAAAAAATTCCCATTGATGAAGCTTTCCAAATGAAACTTGTTTTAGGGTCTGTTTCCGATGAAAATAGAAGTTTAAAAAACCGTAAAATTTATTTTTTTAAAATTCCTGTTTTAAATGATTCTTCAACAAATCAAAAACAAGAAGTAAATAAAGAATATATAGGTTTGCAAAAATCTGTGAATAGAGCAGGTTGCTTGAGTTTAAAAGATGCCACATCTCAAGGACTTATTGATCATAAAAACAATATTTATTACGATCCTGTATCTGGAGAAGATTTCCCATTAGACGAAGCCCTCCAAAAAGGTTTTTTGTATGTTGACAACTTTTCAAATGACGATTTTAAACATTATGGAACTTCGATCACATTTGCAAAATCTTCAAAAATTGAGGAATTGCCAAATATACCTGAAAATTTCAACGATGACGTAAACACAGAACTTGAATTTGTTCCGAGCATTGAACCTTTTGTTCAAAATGTTGATACAATCAGACAAAATTATGACTTTAAGCCTCCTAAAGTGCAAATTGAATCTCAAGAAGATACAAAAGCAATAAAAACAGACAGTCTCGATAGATTGCTGGTTGATTTAGAACAAGAAACTAGAACTAAAAAATTTAGTGGTATAAAAATTGACAGTGGAATTTACAGTCAACCAATCAAGCCTAAATTTGTCTTTCCCAGTGATTTTAATAGTTCAACCTCATCTCAGTTTCAAGAAAAAATTGATAATAACCAGGTCAAGAAATTTTACTAATTTTTGATGTTTCTGCTTTAATTTTATTTTACGGTGTACACTGCATTTATGAATGTTAACTCATTTCGCTTTTAGTACTTTTTTAGTACATTTTGACACTTATTTTAGTACTAATATATTGAAAGTTTAGTTTATTTTCACGACCTTAGATTAGAATTTCAGATTTATTTCGAAACTGTTGTAAAATTTGAACTCACAATGGATAGTTTCAATAAACTTTCAACATCTAAATACTTCATTTCGATTATTACTAATCGAAACTTAGAAAACCAAGACTCAAATTTATCTTTTGGGCCTTAACTGCTTCAGACTAGAGCTTATAAATTCTTTATTAGATCTTTTCATTAGAAACAACATAAATTTTTTAAAAAACCTACTTTTCTTTTTGTAGGATTTGGATTTGTCACCTGTTTCCTTTATCAATGAAAGCCAACAAGCTGATATGTCTTTTTCAGAAGGTCAGGCTTTTGATAACTTTTTACTTTCTTCCAATCAAAATTCTGATAATATTCATTCTTCTCCAACTACTCGACAAAACATTGCTTTAGTTATGGAGAACGACATAGATAAAACTAACTTAAATGATCAAAACTCTTTCGAAAACACTACTTATCAAGATTGGACTGACATATTATCCGAAAAAGTCGAAGAAAATAAATTAATGATAAATGAAAATTCCTTCGAAGGAAATCGAAAAAATTCTATAATTAGTTACGATAAGACCGATGCGTCGACCATAACTACCAGAGGCTCGTGGGGAGAGCATGCGTTTACAATGGATCAGCTTTTAGAATATGATTATTATGATAAAAATTCGGGTATGGTTTTGAGTCAAAATAAAGATTATAGTGTTTCATTATTAGAAGCGATCGAAAAAGGGTGGGTTTGCAAAGATTCTGTAGAGCTATATGATGCAACCAGTTCAAAAATAATTAAATTACTCGATGCCTCCTCTAAGGGAATCATTGATTTAGATAATGGAAACATAATAGATTCTGAGAAAAACGTTCTTTTATCATTTAAAGATTCTATAAATAGAGCTTTAGATTTGAAACTTCATGATGAAGTTTTTTCAAGTGATTCTGTACCGATTGCTAGTATGACTTTGTGTGAAGCTATGAAAAACAATCTTTTCAGTTTAGAGTCCAAACTATTCGAATTTTCTGATAAAAACAAATTTAGTTTGAAAAAAGCTTTGGAAAAAAATTTTTTAAATTCTTCAAGCACAATGGTCAAAGATCCCAGCACGGGCCAAAGAGTACCATTCGACTTGCTAGTTTCATTGGGGTTGATTGATTTAGAAAACGCCGTTATTAAAGATTCAGAAGGAAAAAAAATTCCATTAAATATTGCTTATTCAAAAAATATAATTTTCACTTCGGATTCAATTCAAAAACCTGTTTCGCTGATGAAACTCTTTGAGGATGGTTATTACCACCCAGAAATGAACATGTTTTTCGATATGGAGTCAAAAAAATACATTAAATTGGGTGAAGCCATTGATAAAAAAATTTTAGATTCTAAATCAGTTTTGTTTTATGGTTTAAATTCGAATGAAGTCTTGGGTTTGAATGATGCTTTCAAAAGTGGATTGATTGATCGCAACACGGGCCTAACGAAGAATGGCCTAAAACTTATTGATGCTTATGAAACAAACCAAATCATAATAAAGCCTATCACAGTTATAAAAGCGATAGAATTGAATTTATTAAATGAAACAACTGGGAAGTTCTTGGACCCAAGCTTCAGAAAGTTTTTCACTTTAGAACAATGTTTAAAAGAGGGCCTTTTGGACCCACAATCAACCATTATTAATCCTTCAACAAACAAGCCGATTCTTTTATTACAAGCTATTCAAGAAGGTATTATTGACGGCAAAACAGGCACTGTTGTGAACACTTCAACTGAAGAAACATTAACACTGAAAGAAGTATACAATGCGTCGAAATTCATCAAAAAGAATCAATTGAAGAACCTTGAGACAGAAACTTCGTCTAATGAAACCACCCAAGTGGAGAATGTAACGAACGAAGAGATTAATTTTGAAAAAAATTCACTAACAAAAGAATCTGATCTTAAACTTATTTATAAGCCATCATCTAATACGTTTGTTGACCCTATAACCGAAAAAAATTTAACTTTGGAAGAAGCAATAATAGACAAATATATAAACCCTAAACAATGTCTTCTTTTGGTTCCTAATGAAAAATGCTTAATTCCTCTCCAAAAATTTATTGATGATGGATTAGTTGATTTGAAAAAAGGAAAGGTGTACAGCAAAGCTCAAAATATAGACTATTTGTTCAGCGATCTTTTGCATAACAAGAGTATTCTCAAAATCGTACAGGACAACTACAGTTTGGCTGAAGCAATCGATTTGGACTTATTTAACCTTGACACAGGAGTTTTTTTTGACCCAAACACTGAAGAAAAAATTTCATTAAAATCAGCTTTTGAAAAAAAATTGATTTCTCCCGTTAAATCTTTGCTAATCTTAGAAAAAGAGAGTTTAAATTTATTGGAAGCTACAAAAAGAGGATTAATGGATGAGAAAACGGCGGATATCTTATTAAATAACAAAAAA
Organism: Pterobdella sp. o SKG-2022; assembly: GCA_964035795.1. Classification (NCBI taxonomy): domain Eukaryota; kingdom Metazoa; phylum Annelida; class Clitellata; order Hirudinida; family Piscicolidae; genus Pterobdella; species Pterobdella occidentalis. Next base: position 5,425,572 of record OZ038322.1, read on the forward strand.
ATGTCTTATATTGAAGCGTTGCAGAATGGAATCATTTTGGACTCATACGTGCCTTTGAAACTCAGCTTTGAAGAGGCTTTGAAAGCGAATCTGTTTGACAAGAAAACAAAATGTTTGATTCACCCAATTTTGAAAAAAAATATCACTCTGTTTGAAGCATTGGAAAGTGAAATTCTCGAGTCAGATAAATGCTTTTTGTATCTTCCGGACTCACAAATACAAATTTCTTTGTCAGAAGCTGCTAATCAAAACCTTCTTTCTAAAGACCTTGTTAGTGTCAAAGACCCAAAAAAAAACAAAGAGTTCAATGTAATCATTCAGCTAATGCAGGCGTTACACAACCCAACAAAGAAAACGAGTGTTTCAGATAATCAAGAAACGAAGCTGACTCGTGAGAAACCAGAAAGTGTGAGTCATGCAGGAAAGTTGGAGGGGTTCGACCTGCAAGAAATTGGACCTCTGAACGTTTGTTCATTTTCTATTTTTAATAAAGTTTCAATTTCTTTAATTTTAAGCTTTTGAACTTTTGAAATTATAACAAAGCATTATTCAAAAATAACTTTTAATTCCTCCAACAACATTCAGAATAGACAGTTGGATATTTTAAGAGAAAAGTTGAACTTGTATAAAGAATGGATTGGCAAAGTGGATGATCAAATATGCACTTATGTTGTTTCCGACGATGAACAACATAATGCTAAACAGATCAAGCTAATTCAAGTGATCATATAGTTTTTTTTGTTGTAAAAACTTTCAACTAAAATTATTTTATTTGCATAAAATTTAACTAAAAATATCACTTGTCTCATATTAGAATAATATTCTTGAAGGACTTTTTAAAAACGATAAACGATGTAAAGAATGGCTTGAGTGTGGTACATAACAGTGTCGACAATATTTCCAAGGGTTCCCAACCAACCTCACCTACCAGTCAGTTAGATCAATCCTCTTTGGAAAAGTTGCTGATTGTCAACATGGAGATTAAACAAGAATTTGCGAATGTTAGCTTTGTTATAACAACTATAACTGTGAAATATGAAGTTGAAGAGTGTAGTCGAATAATATGAATGAATACTTTTTGAAAAAATCCTGTTTATCTTACAATCTAAATATTTCAAAATGAAGTAGTTTTGAGGCATTAAGGTTTTATAATAAAGTTGAACTTACGGAAATTATTTATTTTCATCTAACAATAAATGTATCTGTAGACTGTCTATATTTGAAGTTTAAAAATTCAATAAAGAAATTGAAATTGTAAAAATAATTAAATATTATATTGAGCATTTGTACATGTCTCAGTAAATATATAACTGAATATCAATTTCAAATGTAGGCTCAAGATAGAGATATAAAATTATTTTTTCTACAGTTAAGTAAAGGGTGTGAAGCAAAGTTGAAGTCTCTATCTTCATGCCAAGATGAGCTCGCAAAGTTTTTCAATGAGAGAACAAAATTCGAAGTTTGGTTAAAAAAAGCTGAAGAGGTCTTTGAACAGAACCTCAATGTCTTAGACCATATATCTGGCGTGTATGGTCAAAAAGAAGCTCTCAAAGTATGTAAATCCTCAAATATTTTAAATTAATAACCTATAAGCCATTGTATTTAGTTATATCTCAGTAAATATTTATTGAAAATTTATGACAATAATTGAATGTTTTTAGACTTTTGTTGATGATGTCATGATACGCCACGGAGATTTGAGGTACGTTGAAATCTGCAGAAGTCAGTTCTTAGATCAAGCTAAGGTTTGAGTTTGGTTCAGTTTTAATTATGATCTTAGTTATATTTTGAACTTTTCATATATGATTGAGCAAAAATCAACATTAAAGAATTTATTTCGATTTTAATTTATTTTTATTTCCAGCATTTTCAAGTTTTACAAATGGAAAACAAAAGAATGAAAAGAATATCAAGCCAATTGGACCTTGTAAACTCAACAATGGAATTCTACGCAGAGCTCAAAGAGCAGTACTTAGAACTGAGAAAGAAATCTGTGAATCGGTAAATAAGTTTCAAAAAGTTGATAAAAAAAAAACAAGATATAAAATACAAAAATGTCTTTAAAAAGTGTAAACCAATCAAATTTTAAATAACTATGTTAGTTAATTTGACCATTTGTTCCACGTGATCAGCTTGGATTTGCTGGAAGCAACTGGAGATTGTTTCAAAAGGTACAATGACCTTGATAACAAAATTACATTGTGGTTGGATGCTGCTGAGGTACTTATAGAAAGCCAAGAAAAAATTTCAAATGACGGTGTGAATAAAATTAGTGCAAATGATCTGAAAAAGGTTATATATGGAAATATTTATTAAAATTTATAAAATTCCACAATAAGGTTAGTTTTTTATAAACATTTTTATTCTGATTTGAAGGTTAGTGGCTTGCAGACAGAAGTGATAGCTCAAGTACGATACTTGAACAAACTTGAGAGTTCGAGTAGTGATCTTGTTGAATGGATGAATAAATTGAATTTCAATAAAGCAATAACCCAGCCCTTCTTGCAAACTATCAGTGATTTGAAGATAAGATTGAACACAATTGAGATGAGGTGAGCATAATGATTTATTATCTGAAAGTTTTTCAACTACCTAATTTACTGAATCCTTCTTTGTTCACGTTTAATCCCATAGTTATGCAGTCATTAAAACGCTAAAAAATGATGTTTTTTTAAAATAATATTTGATTACAGTTTGAGAAAATGCCTGGAGCAAAATAGCGTGGTAGAATCAGCGAATAATAGTCTTGACCGAGCTAATATCGATGAACTCTCATCTTGGGTTGGAAGTGTTGAAAAACAACTGAACCAAATTACAGAAAAAAAAGTTAATAATTTTTTTAGCTTGTTATATAACTGTTTAAATAATAACTGAGCATTAAGAATGGTATTCTTTTACCAATGTTTTATATATTCTATTATTTTTCTTTTAATTATTATAAAAATGTTATTAGCCGATTGTGTCTAACCAGCTACCGAGACATACGCGGCAGTATAACCTAATATGAACTTATTTTTTATATAACTAGGCCAAAAACAAAAGAAAACATCAGTGTAACCAAATTAAAGGTGAACATGAAAAAAGCAACGATCATGGACCAACTGCAAGAGATCAAGAAGCTTGAGAGTGAGATCCATTCTCAGGCGCCCAACCTTTGCCATGTGGCCAAAGATTCGGAAGACCAAGGTGATATGGAGACGAAATTTGAGATTTTATATGTGAATTATAGTTTAGATAGTTTAATTAAAGAAAAAAAATAAGATTAAAGATAAATTAAAAATCGCTCAATATTGCTGTTTTTCTCGACATTGTAGTATGCCACCTTAAGTAAGTAAATTGTTGTTTTCAGAGAGGATTAATATATCTTGATAGTTTCAATCCAAAAACTTTGAAATAAATTTAATTTAAAATATATTCTCTGAAAATCATCAATAGAATACTTCTAACAGTTTCAGCCTTGAAACTGGAAGAACTGGAGAAGAAATATGCATCTATGTCGGATAAGGTGAAACTGAAAGAACATGAGTTGGAGAAGATTATAAAAGTGCTTGGAGAGTTCCAAGAAATGGTGAAAAAACTCAAAAAATGGATGAATGGGGCACTTGATTCTTTAGACGGAAAACAAGGAACTTTGAAATTACAAGTATTTTGACTTTTTCGTATACATAACTCATTTTAAAAACTTTTCTTCAATTGTGAGATTTAACATTTGCAATAATTTTCAAGGAAACGCAGAAATTGTATTTGGAAGTATTTCAAAAGAAAGACGAATTTCATGAGAGTTACAGAAAGTTTGAAGCGAGCATCAAAGGCTTCGACACTGCTGGTAAAGAGTGGGTGAGCGAGACTTTCCAAGAGATGGAAATAAGTTTAAATGAACTTGAGGAATTGTGTAAAAACAAAACCGAAGAAGAAAATAGATTCTCAAGCTTGAAGGAGAAATTTGATTTTTTAAAAAACAAACTTATCGACTGGATTTTAGAAAACGAAGAGCTTTTGGAATATCTGAACAGTGAACTGAATGCAAATGCCGAAGAATCATTATTGAATGAAATCCAAGAAAAAGTACAATTAATACATTTATTCTTAAAATAAAACATTTAAATAGTAAGAATTTTATATTATTAGTGAACCAAACACTATCTCAAAGGTTGATTCAGTACTAGCTCTGCACCAAGATGAGAGACCTACCCTGGAGGAACTCAACGAAACCGGATGTTTGATTGATGCCAAACTAACTGACCCCGACCACACCACTACTCTCAAAAGAAGTAATCTTTCAATTCAATTTCACGTTATGTGTCATTTTAGCCAAAACTTGAAGAATTCAAATAAATATATAATTTGCCAGTATATCCCCATAAAAAGGGAACTATAAAAACGATAAACGATGATATTAATGGTAATTTTTAATACTTATCAGGACTTAAAAGACATCTCAAAAAAGGCCTGAGATCAACATCTCCCTTGCCGGTAGCCAGAACTGATGATAGTGAGCTTACTAGCGAGTACCAAAGGATTCTCAAAGAAATTAATGAAAGATTCGAATATTTAGAGTTTAATTTGAATTCTCTCAAAGAATCAACCAAAAGTAGAGGACTTCAATTTGAAGCCTTTCACAAAAAGTGTGAAAACTTGCTGAAATGGCTCAATGACACAACTGCAATTTTCAAGAGGAAACAACTGCATTCAGATAACATTGATGAGTTAGAAGAAGAAAGTCAAAAAACTGATGAGTTGAAGAAAGATTTGATCAAGAAAGAGATTGAATTAAATAATTTAAGGAAAGAACATGAAACATTGTATTCAAAAACAAATAAACAACATGAAGGGCTAGAGAAAATGAATACATTGTGGGATTTAATTTGCAAACTGTCAACTGAGTGGAATATGTCTTTAAAACAAGTTGTAAACGAAGAAAAAAACTTTAAAGCTTTGTATAAACATTTGCAAACATGGTTGCAGCAAAAAAGTAAGATGGTCGAAGCTTGTTCTGCTAAATTTTCCTCTGACCCTGCAGTTTTAGAGAAGCAAAATCTTCAAGTTGAATTACTTGCAGATGAAATGAAGGTGGAAAAAAAAAATTATGAAAAGTTCATAGAAACAGGAGTAAAAATCTTGGAAAGATGTGAAGCGAATTCAAATGAAGCTTTCGAAGTGAACAACTCCTTACAGGAGAATAGCCACAACTGGGAGAGACTTGAAGAAAACCTCAAAACTCAAAAATTACTTTTAGAAAAATTAAAAAAGCAACTGACAGAGTTTCGAGAACTCGGAGAAAAACTTGAACGTTTTGACAGGGAATGCAATAGCAACTTTAATAAGCTCTCACAACCTTCCGTTAGCACTGATGCCAAACACAAAAAAATTGAAGAAATCGCTATCAGAGCTTCGGAAGAATTAAAAACTTTCAACAATTTTGTGAATGCTTACCTTGACCTCATGAGTCAAATAAACGACGTGAAAATGACAGATGAATTGACAACTCACCGAAATAAAATCGAAAATGTTTACACAGATCTTCTTTCCACAATTGGTAATTATTTCAGTTTATTTTATGAAATTTTAAAATAAAGTCTCTATAAAGGTATATTTCTCTTTTAATATTTGTCAAAATTGAATTCGAAGAAAAAGAAAAAAAAGCCTTCATTAAAGAAGAGGAAGAGAAAATGAAAGAAGTTGACGAGATATGTGGTGCTTCAGAAAGACTAAGTTATCTTGGGAAAGGACTTGAAAACATTTCCCAGTTACCTACCAATACTGTTTATATTTTGAAAACAGAACAGCCGATACAAGTATTTTTGTCAATAATTCTTAGTCAAAATAAGCTGTGTAGTTAAAAAATGGCAAAACCATTTATTTTTTCTACAGAAGCTTAAAAACAAAATAAGCAAGGAAATTTCAAATGTTGATTTCAAAAATAAAGAAGTTTCACTTGAGAAGGAACAAAATTTAAAAGCTTTTGATGAAAAAGCCTTCCTCGTTCAAACTCAAATTTTAAAACTAGAAGAACAGGTGGCGAATATCACTTGGAAATTGAAGTTAAAATGACCTAAATTAAACAATTTGAAAAAACTTTCATAGATTGAAGTTAATTTGATCGTAATTCATTTTCAGTTTTCACCAGCTGTGAATGTCTCAAATGTTTTTATCTCAAAATTAGACCTTTTGAAACGATGGATAAATGAGAAGAAAACCATAAAGGAACCAATAGAAGATAAGAATGATCTTGAGAGGTTTGTTTAAAGCCACTGGTAACTTTATCACATAAACCAACTAACCAACCAAGTTTTACCTCAATTTTAATTTTTTAATTAAAATTTGAAGGAAATTAGAGACGATAAAGAGAAAAGGTTCAGAAATTGAAAGCAAATGTGGTGAAACGTCGGCACTAAGAACAACATTCGAAGAATTGCGTCAAGTTGGTATTCCATAAATAATTGACATTTGAAAAAATTTAATTTTAAAGAAAAAATCTTCCATTATTATAAACTTGTTAAATTAAATTTGATTACCCAAGGTTACCGGGGGAACGGGGGAAGAATCTCTAGAGATAGAAGATCTTTCAGAGAAAATACTTTCTTATAAAAATGGTCTTTATGATTCATTTTTTAATTTTGTGGATATAAAATTTCGAAATGCTTTATAAGTTTTGTATTTTTTTGTTCAAAAAATAGTGATTTCTACATTTATTTTTTTTACACTTATTTGGTTCAAATTCGCATATATTTTTGTACAAAAGTTAAATTTAATATTAACAACATATAATTACAGAAAATGTGAAAGAACTTAATGAATTAGTATTGTTGCAATCGAACCTAATAGAATTCGAACAAGTAAAAGCCCATTTGAAAGGATTAATAGATGAAGTACAAAATGCTAATGAAACAGAGGTATCCCTCACTATGTCGATCTAAATTGTAATTTATTGCAAATTTTTTCTTATTCGCAACTCAAGTTTAAAGTTACTTATTTGAGATTTCGTGTTGAAAGTTAATATTAATGTTTTAAGGCAGTTTCAAAAATGAAGCTTGACAATCTGAAAGAAGACATGTTGAAACTAAAATCTTGTTTCAACTCCATAGAAAACGATGAACTCGCTTCTAGAAAGTTAATTGTGAATATAAAAACAGAAATAAGAAGTATAGAAGATGCATGTGAACAAGCAAAAGGGTTGGTTATTCAAAAGAAACAAAAAGTTGAAGCAATGAAAAATAAGGCTGACTTTTTGCAGGTAATAAGTTAATTTCTGATAAATATTCTTAATTGAAAATTCTTATATTCCACAATAATTTGCGCAGAAAAAACTCAATAATTTAGAAGACACTATAGTCTCTCAAAAAGAATCTTTTCAAAAATTTCTCAAAGAAACAAATACTAGAGGCATAGAAGATAGTCTGAAAGAAATCGAAGTAAATTTATTACAATAATGAGAATGACAACCGTGGCATGGAAACTAGGCGTTTTTAGAATATTAGATTGTAAAGCAACAAAAAAATTAAAAAAAATTATGCCAATTTCTTAGACTCTGATTTTAACGCACTTATTTTAAAATAATTGTCATGGTTCTATACAATTTTAATAATTTTTTTGTCAGCTGTTGCTGAAGAATGATGCAGAAATCTCTGAACAAATCCATGAGGCTAAACAAATACTATTGCAAAACAAATCTAACATGCAGTTTGACGAAAAAGCTTTTGAGAAGGTGTTTAAACAATGATTTTTTTCAATTAATATATTGCTCAAATTACCCGTATTTGACGTCTACAAAAGTTTTAAACCTTTATTTCAATAAATATATTACTTAAAAATAAGCTTAACATACCAAGTTACTATGGTTTTAATCCTATTATACAGCTGAATGAGTTAGAAGAAAATAACAGAAACTTCCAACAAACAATAGAAAAAATCTATAAAGATATCAACAAAAAAAAAGCAGAACAAAACAAGCTTATCAACGATCTAACATCACAGTCGACACAACTTGAAGATGTAGAGACCAAATTAGCAGACGAAATGCAAGTATCAAGTATTAATCCTGCTCTGTTGGAAAAGAATTTGAAAGAAATACAAGTTTGTGTTGAATTAACCACAGTTGAATTTTGTTGTTTAGTTGAAATTTATCATTTTAGGAAGCATTTAATTTTAAAATCATTTTTATTTTTAATTTAAAATTTAAATGTTTTGAATTTATATTCTAAAACCCTGATTTGAATGACAGAAAATTGAAAGTGGCTTAAACCAGCAGCGATCTGAGTTGAATAACCTCAACACAAATCATGGTTTGGCACACAGCAAAAACGAATTGGTTTCCAATAAATTTTCGGAAAATGACATAAAACTGGTAAAATTGAGCTCAACATTAACAAACAAAAGGAAAAAGATAAAAGAGCTCATGAATGTACTAAAGTTATTTGATGATAAGTTTAATACTATAAATGGGGATTTCCAAAAACTGGAAAAAGATCTAGAACGAAGTAAGAATAAAAATTCAAAAGAAGATTACCGAACGAAAATTTCGACTTACCAGGTAATGAAAATTCAATTTTTTTGACAAGCTCATACACTTGGAAAACTTGCAGAATTTGGTTGAAAAGCTTGAAGATGAAGAAAACAGCTTAGCGGTTATTTCAAGTTTGAAAGACTCTATTTGTAGTGTTGTGGCAACATCATTTAAAAACACTGGGCTGGTGGAAGAAATAAAAGCCAATTCTACGTTTCTTAAAAAGAGGTAATATTTATTAAACTAAAATCGACCCGTATAGCTCAGTTGGTAGAGCCTTGACATTAATTATCGGGTTCTATTCCATGTTGAGCCATCATTAGTACTTGAATCCAGTTTTTTCTGTTACATTGAATTTTTAGCAAGTGTTCAAGAAAAAGCCTTTAGGAACACCAATTTACAATTTATTTTCATTTTATTTAAGATATCAAGTACCTTTTAAATTATCGAAAGATTTGTTTCATACATATAAATTTTAAGTTTCAACTGAAATTACTCTTGGAAATCAACTAGGTTTGATGGAATCATGAAGGAACTTTCACTTTCTCTCAATGAAATTGAACCAGAAAATGTAGAATCATTTTCAAATGACAAACAAGAAGTGGCTGATGATAATCAAAATTTGACGGTTTGTCAAACTATGAAAAACCAAAAGGATGTAAATACAGATGTTCTAAAAGAAAATTTTTCAAAGATTGAAAAATTTCCTTCAAAATTGTCATCAGCAAGGAGCCTCGGAGTAAATAAAGTAGGTTCGAAACAGCACACTGAAGACCATTATGAAAAGGTGAATTACTTGATTGTTTCAACGTTTCATGATAAGACTAAATTTATCGAAAGTTATAGCTTTTGATTCTCAATAAATGTATTAGCAATTTTTTCAAATTTAAGGTTTTTTGTTGAGGTTTTGATTTTTATGTTTGAGGTTGAACTTTGACTCATTTTGAAATTTTCAGTCATATGAAGATATCCTCGAAAACGACGATTTGATCACCAATGAAACTCTAAGTGACCAAGTGTTGGAGACGTCAATGATAGATGCATATCATGTTGAAGAAACGCAAGATGATCATTTAAAGGAGGGGAAAGATGTGGAAGAAAGCTGTATCTTCAGTGAAATGAAAACAGAATTTGATAAAGAAATGGAGGATAAAGACTTGAAGGAACACAATAAATTAAAAGAAGTGAGAAAAATGAAGATTCTAAAAAATGAGAATTATTTTAACTTTTTACTTGAAAATAATCTCATTTCTGCTTTTTCACAGTTGAGAGAAAGTATAGATGAAACTAAAAAATATTTGAGAAGTGTTGAAGATTTCTTAGAAACTCTTGATTTCAGTTCTTTCTCTTCTTCAAACCATGTGACAGAGCTCATCATACAATTCAAGGTTTGTATAATCTTTGATCTGTCTTTATTCAAAACCGCGATCTTATAAGTTTCAAACAAAGATTAAAAGTTTTGAGTAACAATTTCAAAAAATATATTTACAATTTTTCAAGAATTTGATAAAAGATCTTGAGAAACGAAGCAAAGCATTACTGCTGGTCGAATCGAAATTCAAACAGTCAAGTGATGTTTGGACCAAACAATATGACGACACAAGGAGAGAACTTGATGCTTTAAATAATGCCTTTTCATCAGCACACTTGGTTATTATTTATAATTTTCCTACTTTTATCATTAATCAATCAATAAAATCGTTTGAAATTGTATTATTAATTAAAAAATATTCAAATCTTTCCAGAAATATACACAACAAACACATACCTTAGAAGCTTTGTTACCTTTGATTGAGCAGTTTGAAGTCGGTTCAAAGGATTTAGCTGAATGGGTCAATAACACAAAGATACATTCAGAAATAATATTTAGCACTGAAGAGGAGTCTAGACATTTATTGGAAGATCTCAAGGTGGTTTCAACCTTTTTGAAAAACAATAAAACAATATTATAAAACAATAAACTTTTAGTTAAGGAAAAACAGTGTTTAAATAGCTGAAAATTTTTGTAGGATTTGTACACAGTCACAAGACATAAGCAATACGAAGTTGATGGGTTAGAGAAAATGGCCACTGAAATCGATGAAGAACTTTTGATAAGCTTAAATAATTTAAAATACAACTCAATAAATAGAGAGAGTTTTGACAAGGACAAACAAGATTTGAAAACATTTGAGGGCTCATTGTATGGAATGAAGAAGGATCATGCGAGGTTGAAGGAGAATTTAATGGTCAAACTTTTCGACATTGAACGGAATGTTCTCATGAAAATGTTGAAGAGAGATCAAAAGGTTAATAAATTATCATTTAAAAATTGAAAGAAGTCACAAACAATAAACTCATATATTTGTTCAAATAATTATGATAATTTTATTAAACCAAATTTTCACAGTGGAACGATGACCCACAAAGAGAATTTCTAGAAGCGATGACGATGAAAGAGCTGGATGTGTTGCTGATAGAAAGCAGAGGAGCTTTGGAAAGTTGTGAAGAAGGCTTAGAAACATTTGATGGAATTGAAGAACTCAAAAATGTTTTGCATAAGTTCATCGATAATGATTTCATAAGAACTGTCGTTGATAATCGTAAGTTTATAATTGGATTTTCAGTAATTTGAGTAGATAATTTGAAGATTTTAAGCAAAAATTACATTAAATGTTTTTACAAAATTAATTTTTTTTCAGTCGCTCACAACATAGAATTAGTTGAAAAAATAAAACAATTAGATGGAATAAAAAATCAACTGGATAACTATAAAATAGAAGACAAAAAAGAGTACACACAACAAGACCGTGTGACTGAACTGAAGACTTTGATAAATAACCTACAAAATGACATAAACCATTTCTACGCTGCAAGCTTCGAATCTGATGAAGTTCGGAATTTTGGAGCTTCTCTGAATGTTTGTTTGAATGTTTTTTTATAATATAATTATTGAAATTGTTATGAAAAATGAGCAATCAAATGGTTCATGGAATATCATTATAAAACAGAATTTGAAGATTGACTATGAAAAGTTACAGAAAAAAAACGAAGAAATTGAACAAAAATCAGAATTAAACAAAACACGTGGAAACGAGCCAGATAAATCCCTCGATATTGAATGCATGAAGATTTGTAAAACAGTTAACGAGATGGAGATTAAAATAAAGAATATATCTGAAAAATTAAATCTTGAAAATCAACAAAACCAAAAGTTTCTCCTAGACCTTGAAGTTAGCCATCAAATAATCCACGCTGAGCTTTGAAATAATCAAATTCATAATTGATACTAATAACAGTTAAATTTTTGATCTATCTATTTTCAAAGAAGTAACTGAAACGCGTTTAGCGACAAATTTTTTGAATTACCATCATTTTTTGTGATTTTTTCTCAATTTACTTAAAAACCATTTTTATCAGGAAACGGAACTTCTTGTGAAAAATAGAGAAAATCTTCTGGCGAAAAGTTTCACCTCGGATGACAGCGATAAATTTATAGAAAGCCTAAAAGTGAGTGGAGGGGAAAATAGCTTTATAATTTATTGGCTTTTATTCATCGATTCTTTACATATGTTGTGAATTTGCAGCAAATGAAGAAGGAAATGAATCGTGACCAAAAGGAAATATTGAATAAGAAATTGAGATTATCTTCAAAAAGCAACAATTTTTCAAGAGTTATCACAAAGAAATCAATCGATAAATTTCATTTTGTTTTCAGCAAAGTGAACTTTTTCCAGTTTATTCTCTCCAATAAAATGGTAAAATTAATCAAATCTTGAACCATGTAAATTTTATAATACTAACAATTAATAACCCAACTAACCTAACCAAAAGGATGCTGAATTTCAAAAATTTGGACAAAATCATGATAAGATGACAAAGATGACAGCTCAGGACATAAAGACGTTAGAAGAACACCTGGATGGCTTGTTGGAAGTTAATTGCATGGGTTTCAATGCCGTAGCATTGTCTTTCTTCGAGTTGGAGGTATGAAAAAAAATTTTGATTTTTAATTAAGTTTATTCAATTTATATTTCAAATCTATGGTCTTGGGCATGATGTTAAACTGCACCGAGCTCAGTGTCTCTGAATTGAGGCTGCTTTTCTGTTATAACCTGGATAACAGTAGACTCTGGTAGCAGGTATTGACAAACTGTTATTTTGGTATCGTTGTCATTTTGCGGGGCGGATACTCTTTTTTTTCTAGCAACGGAAAAGTAAACTGCCCGAATGTGGGGACGGCGGATCTGAATTCGATAATCTCAAGCTCGGGCTGGAAGTCTATAAAAATTTTACCCAAACAAATGGATTTTTTTATAAACTAATCTATAATAAAATCAATCGTCTGGACCGACTGCTGTTAACTCCAGTTATTTGGACATGTACAGCATTATAATTTACTTAGTATTTATTTTATTTTTTTATTTTACCCTCCTATTCGAAACATGCAATAATTAGACATTAAGTTTCATGATACTTTTTTCAGCAAATCGATGGAGAGTTCAAGTCGATTCAAAATAGAATCGATACCTTCGACAACAATAACTCATCAACTAGCACACGAACCTTCAAAGGAAACAAAAAAGGAAAGAAAGTCACTCAAAATACTAAAATTAATAATAAACCATTGAATTCTACGTTTCAACCTCTCCTCAATGATATCAAAAGCAAGATTGATTTGAAGAAGGAAGAGCTTCACGATTCTTTAAAACTGGTAGAATTTTCATGCCATGAATTTTCATTAAAACTTATTCTTCACAGTGTGATAATTAATGAACAATTAAAAAAACAGGCAGTTAAAACTGAAAAGGATATCAAAACATTGGAGAACGAGACAAACGCGGTACATACACAGGCTATTTTATACAAAGGGGATTATTCAGTTGCTCCCAATGTGTCCATTGATGTTCGCACTGATATCATCAAGGTAAGCACTCATGCTACTCATCTATGAACTATTTTTATTGATTTATTGTTTCCACAATTAGGAAAATTTAGTATTCGATTAAAAATGGTTTGACTTAATGCTTGAAACAAACATAGATAACTTTAAAATCAATATTTTAAAGCTACTTGTTTCTCGCTACCAAGATATTGATTCAAAAATCAACAATTTTTCTCGTCTTGTATTTGATCTTATTTCTAAAAGCCCCATCAAACAAAGGTACAAACTTGTTTGGGTGAGTGTAGCCGGGTATTAAGAACTGAAAATAATTTTTTTAAGATGTGATATTAATAATTGAGTTTTGTGTTTCGCTTGTAAGTGTGCATTGTTTTCATGTAAGGGAAGTTTTTGATTTGATATTTGGTGTTTAGATTTTCTATTCTCCAATATTAGAAACGTTATGAAGTTGTACAAAAAAGCTGACACCACTGATAGTGAAAATAACGAAGAGAAGAAAAACTTAAACTCAAAAATTGAAAGTAAGAAATTTTATTGAAATATTCAAACTATTTTTGCTGTTTTAAAATAGTCTATTCAAATTTAGTTATAACAACTAACTACTCCCTACAGAGTTGAAAAAGACAAGTGTCACTTTGAGAAAGTTCTTAATGGACTGGGACAATGAACTCAACGACATAAGTGAAATGGCGGAAAGGTTCAACAACATCGAAGAAAATATATTGGTGAAGTTGAGTGAAGTAAGGGATAAACTCGACAGTTATGACGAAGATGATGTTGGAGATTTTGAGACTCTTGAAGCTCTAACGGTTAGCATTGTGTGTATTACATTTGGGAACTATTTTGTGCATTTATGTGTTGTTATTACATTTTGAAACTATTATATCTGATCTTGTTGTTGTTCGTAAATTAATATACCCAAAATTTATATTCTTCACTACTTTTTTACAGAGAATTGATCTTTATTGATAGATACATACTATATATACAGTGTTTTACAAATTTTTTTGAACAATGAGAAAAATCAAAAGCAATGTTTTGAAGTTTGATGAATTAATTACAGTTTTTGGAAAGAGACTTGAACGATATTAAGAAGCTCTTAACTGAGGACGCTCAAGCCACATTCAATGAACTGCGACCATTGCAAGATAAAAGTTCCAACTTGAAGTTGAGTCTCAAAATCCACAGGTTTGATCAAGAGTTTTAGTACTTATTTCATCCAATAATTTTGAAAGTATTTTTATTTAACTTGTTCATTTTATTTATATAACCAAAACTTTACAGTTTAAAAGGAAACATGGAAACTCTCCACAAAGATTTTAATATTTTAATTGAAAAAAGTAGAAACGAAAACGACAAAATAGAAAGCCTTAAAAGCAAAGTGAAAAGGCTCAACTCTCAGCTTGATGAGCTCAATGAGGTAAGATCTACTCCTTGTTATATTTTGTCTCAGTTGCTTTCCTTGGCGCTATATAAACCTTCACTGTTATTGTTATATGATTCTTTAGCTCTATAATTAGGTATAAGTCATTTTATTGTGTATGAGGTCCTGAATAAACGTATTATAAAAGTGAAGTTTTCAAAATGGTTTTGAATAAACTTGAGATACAACAATAATCGCTTTAATATTTGAAGTAAAATATAATTTTTGAAATAATTTCAGTTGGTGCTAGAAATCAGCAATTCTACAAAGCCGATAGGAGCTTTAACTTTAGAGGAGTTGAACACAAAACTCAAAAGTTTGAAAGAAACAGAAAAAAATGTCGACCTTACCAATGGTATGTACAAGAAAATGACCAAACAAATTCACGAATACAAAAAAAGAAAGGAATCGAATCTTTTCGAAAGTGGAAAGAGCCAAGAGGTTGAGTTTCTAAAGAATGAGGAACAAAACATGAAGGACAAATGGATCCTCTTGACTGACAACTTGAAAATGAGGTTGTATTTCAGCTTAATACCATTTTGATACACCATTGGATTTTGAGAAAATATATTTCGTAATTTTGAAAAATTATCTTTATTTTCTAGCAAAATCATGTTGGGAGAATTAATCGAGAGTTTGAAAGAAGCTTCAGATCAATATGGAAATCTCAAAAGTTGGTTAAACAAAAATGAATCTGAATTACATGAAAAAACGGAAATGGGGGATGTCGAGTACATATCACATCAAATCGACAAAACTGAGGTGATTTAGTGAAATATCACTACAACTCTTATAAAATTAATCTTTTATGTTCTAAACGAGATATAAATTAGCTTCAATTACATCAAGCTCTTTTATTAACTGCAAAATACTAAGCTTTTCGATAGGCTACGGAATCATCATCAGGTTATTGAATTAAATTCTAAATTGTTCTAAATTTTTAAATTTTTTATCAAGGCGATCTTGAAGGAACTTGAGAAACAACAACAGTTGATTGAAAGCAAAATGAAATTGATACCATCAGAAGAAAATGAAGGGGAATTAGTTGCTAGAATGGAGCGTGTAAAGCAAATGGCTACAATAAAAAGAACAGAACTCCATAAAGCCTTAGAACTGGTAAGCGATAAAAGAAATGATCTAACCGTTGATTTATGAAATCATTTAAAAGCAGAAATACAAAACAAAACATCAAAAAGCCAAAAATGAATTGATAAAACGTTTTAAATGAGTTTCAAAACCTTAACTACTCTTCCAAAAGGCTACCAAATTCAGCGCTGACGCTGAAGAGCTGGTGGGTTTGTTGAACGAGGTAGATGTCTTCATGGCTGAGAGTGCAGTCAGTACTGAGTCTTGGGATGGAAACGAGATTTGCCAAGCCTTGGAGACTTTGAAAGTTTGCTTTTATTAATATATTATAGAATACTTTGAGCAATTGGGCTAGTTTTAAAAGCTAAAATATTAAAGAATAGTTATTTTTGAAAGGTAATAAAAACAATACATTCCAGAGTAGAAAGTCATTTATGATAAAATTTTTCAGACTTATTCGATGAAAAAACTTGACAAAGAAGATGATTTTAGAAAGTGTTTGAACAATGGAAAAGAGTGGATGGAGGGTAGTGGGGAAGATACTGAGCTGAACAAGTGGCTGAAAGTGTTTGAAGAAAGGTCACCATTTATTTCAACATTACAATGATAAAGAATAAGACAAACGTATCGAAATATGAATTATCCGTTATTATAGACGAAATTATGTAAACTTGCTATAATATTTTATGTTCATGAATTAATTTTAAAAGAAAAAATATTCATAAAACGGAATAAATATATATAATTCAATAAGGAATTCGGAACTCCATTAACTTCCAGGTGGCTTGAAGTACCCAATGCTTTAGAAAACAGAGAAAAAGAACTGGAAAATAAGCTCAACCAAATAAAAAAAGTTGACAAACAAGTAGAAGACTTGGTAGGATGGCTAGATGATACGGAAGAAAGATTGGTGGAGCTAGAAGAAATAAGAGTGGAGGAAAATTTTCCTGTAGTAGAGCAACTTTTTCAAGATTTTGAGGTGAAGTTTAATAGAATTATTTCGTTAAATACAAAGTTTGAGTCAGCGTTCTAGTTTTTATAGTATTTTTGTGCGAGTATATTAAAATATAAGTATTTTATAGTTCAAAAAATCTATTCAAAACAATACTTCTTAAGAACAAGATAATCTCAGTTCATAACGACCATCACAGAGTTTTCAATGAACTCGATTGTTTTAAAACCATTTTGTTTGATCTAATCGATATCCACCTTGAACGACAGCTGCTTGAGGAGGAAATTCAAGGGAAGCAGGAGTTAATGGATCGGCTTGTGGAAATAAAAGCTTCTCAAAGTTTAAGTAATGACCAGTTTAATTTATTTTTTTTATAATTTAAAAAAATATTAATTAAAAAAAATTTACTTATATTTATAACTAATAATTTAGTTTTGAAAAAGAAATGAAAAATAAAAGGATAACCATTAAAAACCAGATGAAGAAGTGACTCAATTGAGAGAGAAATGGAAAAGAGTATGGTTGATGGTGATGCAAAGAAGGAGAAAGTTACAGGATGTCTCGGATCGTTTGAATGAGGTTCAAATCATTGTCAATCCTCGGAATAAAATTAATCAATCATTTGAGTAGGTGATGATTTATCATTCTAAGCTTTTTAATTCTTCGAGCCAAACTTTTAGGAAGTTATTTTATTCCACGAAGCTTCTCGTAAGATGAACTTACATTATCAAGTGTACAAATATTTGTACCTCCACTTGATAATGTAAGTTCATTTTACGAGAAGCTCTTTGGAATAAAATAAACTCCTAAAAGTGTTTTCATTCTAATTTTGTATTATAACCTACATATAACCAGAAACGTTAGATAATTGAATTTCAAAGTATTATTAGGTTTTACTCTTGATGAAAAACGCACCAAACTCACTTTTTATAATCATTATTGGTCACCAGATTGAACATATGAAGAACTTCAACGCTGAAGAATGGATGGAGAGATGGATGTTTTCCATGAATGACAACCCCTCCAACGTCATCACATTCTTCAGGTTGAAATTTTAATTATTTTTGTTTTCAGAGCTTTTTCTCTAGTTTACCCAAAAAAAAGACAATGCTTTGGTATAACTTACATTTTATAGCAAAGATTTGGATTGTTTTACTGCATAAGGTTCACTTTTAAAGGGATTTTTATTGATTTTCATAACTAAAATTAAAAATTTGAAAAAGTTATTGCAACATTTGAACAAAAATGTTTTTTTTTGAGCTTCACTTTCTAAACATTTGTTCAGAAAAAATGAGAATTAGTTTTAAAAAGTCAATACTCTGCTTTAAAAGAACAATTGTAGATATTATAGAATGAAATTAATTTCAAATACATGTAGTTATATATTGTCTATGAAACATTCAATATTGCGCAGAAAATACGACAAGAACAACAGTGGCATGATCAAGAGAGAAGATTTCGTAAAAGCCATCATAAATTCAGGTGAGATACATACTTAAATAGATCGATATCATCATTATCATCATCATCATATATTTTATAAATATATATTTAATTTATATTTAATAAAAAAACTAATAATTTTTTTGACTTGACCATAATGATTGAATCATACATGTGACACAAATGGTTAAGGTAACCACAACTCACAGACTTTTCCACTTCATACTTGGAGGTGGAAGCTGTGGCAGACCTGTTTGATTGTAATGACTTCATCAACTATAAACTCTTTGCTACCTCGCTCAAAGCTGATGAACATGTGAGTTTGGCCCGTTTAGCTCAATTGGTATAGCGTTAGGTTATATATTTAAAGTTACTGGGTTCAATCCCGTGTCTGACCGACAGTTAACACCTGTTCCACAGTGTGTTTTTATGAGTTAATAATTGTAGTAAAAGCTTCAAATATGACAAAAAGAAACGCTATATAAATTTTTTTTCATTGTCTTTTGCCTTTTAACAATATGCAGCTTATATTTATTGATATTTTTAGGATATCAACTGAGATTTTGAGGTCATTAATGCTTTAAGAGTTTTTGAAAAATATCTTTCGATTTGTTATTTTAAACGTTTTATTGAATTTTCTGAACCATTCAGCTTTTTATAGAATCAACATTTACTTATGCATTGTTGTTGATTTAATAATTTTCAGATGAAGTTCAACAATGCGTTTTGAGTTACTAACAATTTTAAATTATTTTTGTAGGAAGATGAGCACTTAAATAAAAATAGTATTGCATCTCGATTGTATCAAGCCGTCACATAAATATGCAGTTAAGGGAAGACGCGTCGGAGAGCGATGTGATAAGTGTGGAGATTGTGAAGCAAGGAAGAAGGTGCAGTTGTCTTAACAAGTTCTCTATCAAAATGGTGGAAGAGGGCAAATACCGGGTGAGAAGTTATGGAGTAATTCAGCTCAATTTTAAAATTGAATTCAAATGTAAACGGTAAAAAAATTAAATTAAAAATAATTAAAACTAACAACAAGATTGTACAAATCTTCGCACATTTAAAAGTCACTGACAATTTTCTTGATCATTCTCTCCAAGCAATATAACAGTTGATAACTTCAAAACTTTTTGTTACTACTCAGTTCGGAGATTCTCAAAAACTGCGTTTGGTGCGTACCCAACGCAACAGTGTGATGGTAAGGGTGGGAGGGGGGTGGATGAGTCTTGAAGAGTTTCTATTGAAAAACGACCCCTGCCGAAGTATGCTTCATTGGGTTTTGATAGGGTTTATTAACTGTAATCATAACTAGTTGATGGAGTTGAACAAAATGTTTTATGAATCTATTAATGATGATGATGTTTTCATAGCAAATCTAAAAGTTCGTGCATTTATAGACTTACAAAGCATTTTATTATATTGTCTCTGAGCTATAACTTAACCATATAATTATTTAATCTCCCAGCATTATTTTACTTTTTTTTATATTCAATTCTTAAAGAAAACAGAACACCAGAGTTGAAAGAGAGGTATTCATTGGCTGAAGGAACCAACCAGGCCATGGCGGCATTCAAATCCCGATATCCACAGAAACCAAGCCAGCTAAGACCTCAAAATATACTGGAAGTTGACAAAGCAAATAAGGTATTATTGTGACATTGTATAGAGCTTATTAGGGGAATTCTTAGCGTTTTCCATTTTTAATTTTTGTATACAATTATCAACACATTAAAAGCTACAAGTTGAACAAAAATTATCGTAACCTTTTTTCCTTTTAAACTCTTTTCATGAGCTTCAGTAACACACAAACTGACGCAGACTCCAATGACCCAGCATCACTGTGGCAGTGTGGGATCGGACCAAGAAGTGAAGCAAATCCTGTCATCCTCCTTCAGGATTATTGATGAACTCAGCAGTCAAGGTGAGTCTCAGATAAATATAACAATCAACAAGAATACTTCTTCATGCAGTCTATTTAAGACTTGAATATATTTTGCACGTTTTTTTCGAATGTTAACCCATGCTAAACGGACTTTGAAAAATGATGTTGATGATGATTTTAACAACGATGTTTGAAAACCGCAGACAGCCGCAGTAATATTTCAGGAGAGTCGGAGAGCAGGACTGTACGAAGGCAAGATACATACAAATTCTAGAAAGCTTTCTTTCTTAATGATTATTCGAGAATTTTTTTTCAATTGTTGTTTGGGTTTATATGAATTTAAACGTGAAAATTTTGTTATTTTCGGATATTCATGAGAGTATATTTGTTGTCTCGAAGCATATTTTGGCTATGATTTTAAGCATTCCAACTGGTTTCTACTGCTCGATTCCTGTTTTTTTATTTTTAAAAAATTCAATTGAATTATTTTTAGAGTTTTGATTTACGTTTCAACTTGATTTACTTTTGAATTCCAACATTTCAAAAGTATTTATAATCATCAGCATGTGTCCTTATTATGATAGATAGTTTTTGTTGTGAGAACAATTCCTATATACATTGAAGCACATCATAAAACATTTGCACAGTTTTGAAAAGACCACGATATTTACACGAAAATTACAACGAATGATAATTTTAGATTTTACATTGCATTACTTACTGTTTCCGATCAGTTCATATTTATAGAAGGATGAATTATATCTGAGCTTTTTTCACTGTTTTGTGATGCCCATTCTTGAAATTTATTCCCGTAATTCAAAATATTTATAGTTTTGTACTTGTATCCATTTTTTCGTTCAATTATTTTTACCGTTTGAACTTGTGCCTTTTTGCAAGAGATTTGTTTTGTTTATATGAATTGGATATTTTTATCAAAACTTTTATCAAAAACCTTGAGTTTAAGATATTTGAGTTCTTGTTGCAGTTATAAACGCTTGTAATATTCTATATCACACTAACATCGTATAAGCTTATTGAGTTTTGTTGAAACTTAATTTAAGTGCGCCTTTTTTCTTTAATTTATATGCATCTTTTTATCGATTCATATACATCCAAGCACGAAAGTTTTAAGACTTTGAGACTGATCTTTTTTTTGGTCTGAACAACATTTATTAAGAGTATTGTTACGTTTTGGTTCAAATAAACTTGAATGCTTTTTTTGGCTTCAGCTGTACAATAGGATTTAATACAAATTTTACTGAAACTCTATAGAATTTCGCGTGTTTAATATTCACTTTTATATCGAAAAACCACTATAAGATCTATGAAATTGAGTATAGTGACGGTGGTGAAAGTCACCACTTCAATCTGTCCTACCATATCCGCCATTAATATCGAATCTCAACATATTAAATTCATCATTTTACCCAAGAAAATCGTATCTAACTTTATTTCTGGTATTTTCTTATTTATCTTTTTTCGTAAAAAACGTTTACTCACATTTATCTAAAAAATCATGTTTTTTATGAACTTAAGTATATTTGGGAACACAAATAAATTTTATTAAAATACGAAGCTTTTCGTTGACAAAGTAACATTTTCAAGTATCATACTTGAAAATGTTACTCAATAAAATTTAGTTTTGTTCTTAAATATACTCTTGAATTTGGCTAGTGTAAAATCATTATCAACCTAAATTTATAGAAACCCTTATCTAAATTAATTTTTGATCAACTAGAATGAATATTTTTTCATTTACAATCATTTGTAAACTTTAAATATAGTAAATCCTTGCGTATGATCATAAAATAATATGTATGAAAGGAAAATAAGGAGCTTTTTTGAGAATAACTTACATAGCCAAGTAATAAAATAGCCAAATAATATTAGATAAAAATAATACTTGATCGAAATTTTTAGTTTATTTCATATGAAGTGATAGCAATAAAAATTATGCACCAAGAAATAGCTTGATATCTTCGTAAACAAAATAATAATTATATGTTAATAAGTAATTGCTAAATCATATTATATAACAAATGTGATAATAATAGCTCTTTCAATTCTTCGAAACAAGACTGATAACTTTCCATATCATTTGAGTGCGAGCTTTTAAGTTCTGATGTAGGCGGTCTGATTTTCTTGACGTTACAGACGTAGTAGGCGATCATCATCGTTTTCTACTAGTCTGATGTTTTTTGATAGGCACCGTACGTTATTCTATAGCCATTGGCTTTTATAAAATAGTTTTGGGAACACTTTGGTATGCAATATTATTTCATTATTTATTCTTTAAAAAAATCTTTATTATCTTGTTTATAATATCACAATAGGAATTATTTTGGTTACTTGATCTTTTTACAAGCATCGTTTTAGGATTTCTATGAGCTCCGAGTAGTATTATATAAGGTAACAATCAGTTTTGGGTAACAAGATTAAGACTCTAACAAAAGCTATTACAAAAGAACAGCATAATTAAACTTAAAATACTTATTAGTATAATGAGATTTTCTATTTGAATGCTTTTTTCCATATTTTTATATGACCAATTTTTGAATAGTATATTTGAAGCCACTTATTGGTTCTACTAAATAAGTTAATTACTAACCAAGTAGTGAGGAAAGAATTATTTATTCATCAATTAGTGGGGAATAAATTAGATTTTTTTCAAACTTTTTTAAAAATCCGTCCTTGCTACGAAGACAGACCATAATAGGTTGACTGAGGTTATTTTAAGATGCCTTTAGCTTATAAAGTAGTGTACAAAAAAATAGAATACTATCTAAAGCTTTTTAAATTATTTAGTTTAGTCAATCTTTTTTGGACGATTGTGTTATGCAAGATATTCTTCTTCAGCTTGATGGAGTTTCTGTCTTGATTCTCAAATAGAGGTTGAATATATGAAGAATTTATTGACCTAGAAACAAAAATGTCAACTTTGGCATTTTTACAGCATTCGTTTAATACTCAATAAAATATAATCATTCATGTTATCCAAGCTAGTTTTATGTTATAGCACAAAAATACACTCAAGTTAAATACCCAAGTTATACTTAACATATATATTTAATTTTATTGACGTCATAGCTTGAAAACAATGTGCTAATGATTTGTAATGAATTAATTTTTAATAAATTTTTAAGCATGAATACCTTAATCTAATCAATAATCAAATCCTGCCCCACAAAATAATCACCAAGGTGCCAAACTTGTGCATAGTTTCTAATAAAATCTTAATAACGATTCTCTATAAAACATATCGGATAAAATAAGATGGATAAAATATAGAAAAGTTAATATATGAGCTACCATACTATTAGTTATGCATGCTTTCTCTCACCCTTGTGCCTGTATGACTGTTGTGATGTGGTCACCTGACAGACTTGAATATATATACTAAGGTGGACAATTGGACTTTAATAATGTTAACGAGTAATAAGCATAAATGCTAAAAATATATTTATACATAAATGAATATTGATTATGATTATTGAGCTTTTAAATCAATAAAACCAGTAAATAAAATACAGTTAAGCAGTTTTTTAGTTTTCTAACATTAATCAGATAATATTTGGTATGATAAAATATACGATTAAAACGTCTCTAAAAATCACCATATAATAACCACAAACGTTTAACATAGCCGAAATATTACATGATAATACGGCGTGCCTATAAGAAAAGTGTGATGAGTTATGTTCAATTGAAGATCAATATCAATTAGTGATATATGACTAACAAAGCACAGTAATAGTGGCAAGTGATAGGGATAAAAGAAGTTGCATTTTCTTAAACCTATTCTAAAAACTTACTTTTTTTCTTATTTGTTGTTAAAATGTCACTTGACATAAGTAATGGATATTATCTCATATATATATATTTGTGTGTGTTTGTTAGTGTGTGAGAAATTGTTGAGTATATAAGAATCATTCCAACAAAAAATCGCAACTTTACAACATATTACTGACAAATTATTGAAATCATAAAGTGAAAATGAAACAAAATTATGAAAGGGAAACCACTTAATACTTCAACAAACCCTTTAAGGAGCATTGAAATTCTCTTGAAAATACCTGGAACTCAATGTTACTTTTGTACAAGAATACTAAAGAACATGTGGTAAACGAACCAAACTCACTGGGTAAATCATATGGAGGGACTTTCCATTTAACTGCTCTTATGCTATTTCATATTATTAAACTATATATAAATGACTACGTTTTAGACCTCTGGTGTCGATAGAGATCTGAACAATACACGTTAGTTTACATGGTGATAGGTGCAAGTGATATAGGCCATCTACTTCTCTCATGACTTTGTTTTATGGCTCTTAGTCCGTAGTTTTGTAGTTTGCTTGTTTATTGGCTAATTCATGTTTGTTCGTTGAATAGAGGAATTCTGAGGCTGAAAGTGTATTATTAATGATACTAGATACTATTGGATTTTTAACTAGAATAAACCAATTCTAAGAAGTTACCTTTTTTCTTATTTGAGAACATTCTTCAAACACTGAAAGTGAATAAAAATATCGGTAGATGAATGAGAAACATTAATTTGAGAATTATTTTTCAACAAATTTAGTACCCACTTTTTAAAAGATAGATTTGTGTAGCTTTAAGATCAAACTTGGATTGTATTTTACATTCATCTTCTTTAACCTCAGAGTCATTACCCAATTCATCTATATCGAGACTGCTATGAACCACGGGTTGGCTGTTGAATTGAAGAGCATTGCCACCCTCGTTAGTCTGCGTTATAACAAGGTTGTTACAGAGAGATTTGTTAAGCCCGTTCACAAGGATGGCTTCTTTTAAGGCATTTGATGTGGCTGTCTTTATACCTGACACAGAATTATTCAATGTGTCGCAAAGTGTCCTGGCTTTTATGATGGTGGTAGGCGTGAAACTAATGGGTAAAATTGAATTAGGGCTGAGTGATTCAAGGTTTTTATCTTTTTGAAACTTAACAAAGGCGTTGTCTTCATTATTTTGGTTATCTACGTTTGAAGTGACTTTGTTTTTGTTGTTGTTTGTACACTTATTAAATGTAATTTTTTTCTGTTTATATTTTGGAAAATTTTTCGATGATCGAGCAGATAAATGAGATACTGGTATTGGATAGGATGAAAATGTTGAAGTGGTGAGTGGTTTTGAAGATGTTCCTTGTGATGGTCCTGCTGAAACAACTGCAGAAATGACATTAGAAAAGGAAGGTGATGAAGCTAGGATGTAGGAGTTTGTGGTGAGATTAAAGTAAAAAGTACTTGAGTTATAATTTTGCTGCGGGCATAACTTCTTTACTAAATCCTCTAACCCAAAACCGAATGATATATCTAAATGAGTGCTGTTTGAAATGTCTGTTTTGTTATTTTCTATTTTGCTTTCACCAATGTTGTGCGAGGTTAGTGGAAGATTTCTGATGAGTTTTCTATTTTGATCAAGACGGCATTCACTGCGGCTACTTTCCTCATGGATTCTTTTGCTTCCCTCCCTCAAACCAACGTGAGGTACGTTTGTGGAGTCATTGCAGTAAGAATAACAACCGTTTGTGGTGCTAGAAGCATTCTTATTGTTTAAACTGCCGGAGTTTTCGCCTCTAAGTGTTTCGTTACTTTTTGCTTTTTGATTAGGCAATAAAGAATTTTTTAGAGGAATATTAGAAGACACATCAATAGATGAAAAATTATTAAATATAGTAGACTTTGTGGCTGAAGTGGAAGATGTAGTGGCTGATGTGTAAATTGAAGTTGATTGTAGAGATGAAGACGATAGGGGTGATGATAATGATGCTGAAGTGATGCTTGACAGAACAGATATTAAAGACGAGTCTCCAAAGGTTATATCATTTGTCATTAAGGACACTGTTATAAAAAAAAATCCGTTATTAATACCGAATTGATTAAAATTGTATACACTAAACTAATAATAATCAACATTACCATTGCTATTACATGTGGAATTCTCTCCGAATCCTGACAGTACATCTAACTTGGATCCTTTTGACACTACAGCTAGAGAAATATAAAATTTTAAATTTTCCATATAGAATTATTAGTCATCCAAGCTTGAATCTCATACACTGAAACTACTTTTGCAAACATTACTTTCAAATGTCATTAACAATACATGCTAATTTCACCTTGTCTTAATACTACCAGCACAATATAATTATAGCAATCCATTAAGATAAAATGATTAAATATAATTTCGATAATTATTATGGATTTAATAAAATTTCCAATGTTTTATCGTCGCATAAGAATTAATTGTAAACTTCATAAATAAATTTTTGAAATACTCAAAATAGCAAAAAACAAAAAGGATTTTTACTTTGTTCATTTTCTTTATCAAAAATATTATCTTGTTGATGCGTTTCGCCACCATATGTTGTTTCACTAGTTGAGACAGCTATACACGTAGGATTGTTCAACTCATTAAAAATACGTTCATTCTTATCTGCACAGTCAGATGACAAATTATAATCATCGTGTGTTTCTTCAAAACAATCGTGAATTGCATCATTCAAAGAAGCCTTTTCAGATAGCCAACTTTCATTACAATTATGATCACTGAATGTAGATTGATCAGTGATTAAATTGGAAGCTAACTGAGGGTGATTATCTCCAGGGGGGTCATCGATGAGCAGATCACTACACAAACTCATGCTTGAGAGGCTGCTCTGGAAGGATGACCTGCAACTCTCAAACGAGTCCACCGAATGACATATGTCTCCAGGTGTTTGGCGGAAACGTGTGTTAGGCGAGGCCCTCAAATCTGTTTTGATGAAGTCATAACTGATATCGTTTTGAGGGGTTTTGTCTGTATAAAGATTAAAATCGATTGATTCATTTGTGTTGTTGGTGAAAAGTGTGTCTGGTTGGATGTTTGAGTGGTCTGGTGTATTGAAGGAGTGGTCGTGGTTGGTGTCGGAAGCAATGTGGGTTTTGACGTTTTGTAAGGCAGGTATATGGTTCACTATATCACTTGCATTTTTAGAAAAACCTATTTGTTTGTTTGAGTTTATATTGTTATTTTTATCTTCAGTATCAGTTATTTTGATCGTGTTGTTGATTTTTAATTCATTTTGTTTTACCGTTAAATTGTTCTGTTTATGATTTAAATCATTATTAATTAAATCATAGCTATAATTTTCTAAATTTTTCTTCGCTATATCATTGTTTGAGGTATGATTGGTATTAGTGCAAGCATTCAAATGGTCTTTCACATTATTCTCTTGCAATAAAAAATCCTTCTTAGATGTTTCATTGTTTTTCGTTATTTCCAAACAAGCGAATTCTTTGATTAACAAAGTATTTTTGTTTTGACATGAAGATCGCAAGTATTTCTCACGGGAGTCAATGATGTTGTTGTTATGATCACAAAATTTCGTTGAAGTTGCTTCAAAGGTTAAACCGTTGTTTTTATGTTTATTTTTGTGATTATTTTTAAAGCCATTTTCTTTTTTAAGTTGATTAATTAACAATGTCGAAGTATTGTTATTTTTAGTGCAAATGACGCTCTCTTGGCAGTTTTCTAGCGTCCCCATATTGATATTATCAAGGGTGGGAGTGATGGCGGAATTAACATTGAAGTGATTTTCTGATTTCAAGTGGCTAAAACCACTGTGAGATGTGATTGTTATTGATAGATTTGAAGTTAATGACGGCGTACAGGTTGCAATGGTGTTAGAGCCTTTAACAGATTGTTCGCAAGGTTGATTAAGGTTAGAGTTTGTGGAAGAGTTTGAGAGTGATGACTGGTTCTCTAGTGAAAGTGATGGTTTTTGTTTTTTGAAATATAGCGGATTTTCATGACGTTGAACTTCACCGTTTGTCAAAGTTAGAGAAGGTGGACCATCTTTAAAGTGTGGTTTCAAAATTTTTCAATTTTCATCAAAAAAAAGTTAAAAAATGATATAAAAACAAAAATAATTTTATTATTATCAGAAACTTTCTTTATTGAAAGGATATTCCAAATCAGTTTGAGAAATCTCAAATATAAAAAGCTTTTTAATTAATTAAAATTTAATTTAAGTTATATAACTTCTAAAAATAAACTCGTTTTCAAATTATAATAATGAGTATCATTATCGTCATCCACATTACGCTATAATAGAAGAAGCCACGAAGATACAAGGTCACATACTTATCTTGTTTTTTGTCTTGATCATTATTTAAATTATCTATGCTTGTTTCATTTAAAATTGTGTTAGTTTTCGATAATGAAAAAAAAAGTCTGTTGGATTATGCCTCTTGCAACAATGGAACATTCACTTTCGTAGAAATGTAGGCGTTTCAGATTATTGAAAACCACTGAATCACTTGTATTAGCTGATGTATGTATGATACATGAATAAAAAATCGATTAAGATAAAATTAACACTAGTTCATAATAAAAACTGTTGTTTCTACAAAGAAAAACTATTTCAAAACTTCGAATTATAAAAATATTGAATTATTTTATATAAAACAGCACCAACCACATAGTTGCAGAGTGGTAGCCCTTGATGGACAACTTCCATTCAGTAGACTACTCATAGTGGTGCTGATGTTTTCATGCTCAACCATGATATTTGCGCTAGATTTATTTACGATGTTTTTGATATTATTTTTCTTTTGGTTTTTACAAGGTGAAGATGAGAATTGATTCTTTGAGTCATCGAGAACCAATTTATGAGATTTGTTTGTGTGTCTTACAAAAGTGTGGTTTTTTTCTGAGTCGTTTGAGCTGCTGACTTCTGAAACGGGTGAATCGATCTTATTTTGCGTGGTTTCCTCTTTGATTTTTTCCTTTCCATCAGCGTCATTTTCGGCACACATAATCATCGAATCTTTGTTGACACGTTTAAACTGATGTCTGCCTCGTCGTTTGTGGTTGTTGGCACGAGCAGACCTACCCCCTCCATGCACCAATGGAGCTTCCGAATCATCGTGGTGGGTGGTGCGTTGGGAAGTAAGGTTACCTATCTTGATAGAAGCTCTTGAAAATGCCAAATGATGATGTACTATTTGTCTATTTTATGGAGTTTTATAAATTATTGAAAGATATCTAAAAACTGGGTTTTCACGATAAATTTTGTCGCAATTAAACAAAATTTCGTTTTGTTGTTTTTTTCTTGGAAACTTTATAGGAATTGAGTAAAAATTAAGAAACGCTTTTTAATTTTTATGGAGATTTATCAAGACTGATTGATGCTTGCACGAAGAGTTCTGTGAGGGTGTTCAAATTGTTGTCAAAGTGGATTCTAAAGCATTCTGTTTTCAATGCAAAAAGTATAAAATCAAATACAAATTTTTTCCACAATTTAGATATAATATCAAAAGCAATATATCGTAAACTTTAAATAAATAAAAAATTAGGTTACAAAACTACATTAAAGTGAAATAATCAATAATTTTTGTTAAAAAGCGTGGCGTCAAAACTTGTTCAATAGATATATTTCATTAAAAATTTAAACGCCTTCGGGAAGAGTTTATACTTGATAAAGCTTAATTTAAAGCACAAGAGATTGCACACTGATTATGCAAATCTTTCATGCTACAAACACTATTTCCTTTTACTTTTAATCCTTAATGATTTTTTGAGATAAAATATCGCCAAAAAACATTTTCATTATAAACAAAGTAAATTTGACGATAAATATTGTATAAAAGAAAATAAAACTTGAGAATGAATGACTTAATGGAATTAAAGTTAGATTTGGAAAAGTTGTTTCATTAAGAAAATCATGATTGATGCAAAGTACGATAATCATAAAAATAACTTCAAAAAGTGTGATACTGGTAGACTTTTACTGAAAAGTTTAGCTTTCAAAATATTAAAATAATAACAACTGTAACAAAAAATATCATAGCAAAAATAGTGACATAAATTGGATTATTGCATCTTCAGTCACGCATTATAACTTCAATATTTCATTGTTCAAAATAAGACAGAATGTTGAAAGAATCTTGATGAAATTTATTAATTGTATATTATGGTTAAACAAATCTATACAAACCACAGAATTTTATTTGATAATTAGTGTTGAAAATTATAATTTTATATTGACATTTCATGTTTTTGAAATTGTTTATAAACTAATTATTAAAAAATTCCTTTAAAAATTTTATATAAATAAACTCATTTCTAATACAAATTTCAATAAATTATTAAAGCAAAAAATTTATTCAAAATTTTGTATATCATCATGAAAAAAAGCTTTAAATTTATTCTAGAAATTTTTTTTTAAAAAAACAAGCCTTCAATAGATTCTATTGAGTTTATTCCAAATTTTTTCTGAATTAAAAACCAAGATAATATTGAGCTTTTTTATAAGTAAATTTTTCAAAACTTTCTATAGTTAAATAAATCTATTACGTATTAACAAAACTTGAGAGTAAACATCATCAGAAACTTAAATGAGAACCATTTATTCATTTTTTTATTATTGACAAAACATTACATTATTTCAACAAAATTAGCCGACAAAAGTATGTAATGCTTGAATACTCGATATGAATAGAATATACCATGAAGCTGAAACTTTAATTATATGAAAATTCCCTTTTTTGTTCAAACCTAAAAACATCATATTTACGCAGAGAATGGTGAAAAATTAAAATTTCAAGAATTCATCTACCTTCTAAAAGATTTATTTAACCAGAATAAGAAAATATACTAGATGCAATTAAAACTTTGAAATTTTTTAATCAAAAATCCATCCGAGCAGACATTTACAAAATAATAATGTAGAACTGTTCCACGTTAGTGCGCTAACTATTAAAGCGCAAGATAGATATTGAATTGTCAAAAAATAAAAATAAATTGTTGTTAAAAAATACAAAAATCATTAAACTATAAAACTTAGTCAAAAAAACTTTTGTTTCAGTTCAGAATTTTTTCAATAGAGTTCAAGAAGCTACTTGTAAGCCAAAAAAATTTACTTTCTATTTAACTTTAAACAAAATTTTTTTTTTAAATAAAAAGAATTTTGATATTTAAATATCCGTTAACTGAATGCTATGTTTAGTAATTGTTCTTATCTGACTCACCGGGTCGGCGGCCATTTTTATTTGCAAAGATATAAACTTTCGGACAAGTCTTTAGATTTGTAATTAGGGCATTTAATTAAAAAATAATTCTAAGTTAAGCAACTATTTTGTTCAAGAAATACATAATTATGTCTTCCAGCTTAGATCAGGTTGTCTTTAAATCCATAACAACGTTGTTTTAACATCTATTTATTATTACTGTGATTTTTTTTATAATTATTCTACTTTTATATAATTTTAGAGAACAGGAAAAGTTAATGAAAATGCTGGTTAGTTATTTTGACTCATATTTAACATTTGACAAACTATAATAAACTACAGTTCCACCATTACTTGAAACAGATGATAGTTTTGTTAAATTTTGCTTTCTGTATATCAAATAGTTTTCTTGTTTATCTAATGTATCAATATTGTAAAATATTCTAAATAATTTATTTGAAGAACCAAATAAAATGAGGTTTATTAATATATTCATAAAATTCTAGGTAAGTTAACACTTCCTTGATTAGTTAAAAAATTAATTAGTTTACTTTTTTTACTTTGTTTTGGATTTATTAAGCTATAACTTCATTTTCGAACCACAGAGTTTTTCACATAAGAATTTTCATACATTTTTTATTGAATCAGAAAAACCCCCAACCAAAGAAATAGATTATGGATATGGATCAGATATTCAAGTAATTTCAGTTTTTATTTTTTACATTTTAATATTTTTTATTTATAGTTTGGTTTCATGATTCAAAGTTCATCTTTGTGTTTGTTCTTATTAAAGGACCATTCAAATTTGTAAAATAGACTAGTTTTCAAAATTAAATCATTTTATATTCAAAATATTTTTAGGAACCTTATTCCCATGGAACAATGCCAACAAATGCTGAAAGTTATATGGGTTATTATTGGTCACCTTATAATACTCCAAACAATAATATGCAAGGAGCATGGCAAGGAAGAGAGGGTGTGTATGGAGGCTATCCCCCCATGCCGAATGATTATATGTATAATCAATATGATTATTCCTACTGGTATCAGAATGTAGATCCATCAGTTAATTGGAACCAACAATACTATAAAGGAAGAGATTATCCTAATGGTGATTCCTTCTATACTGGAAATATTCAAGCTTCAGGCAGTCATGGAGACAATGCATATAATAATAATGCCAATGGGGCTTTGCAATCAGCAGAGCAAAGTTTCAAAAATATGAACCTTAATCATGGTGATGATGAAGATAAAGATCTTTCAAATCAATCAATGGGTTTTTCATCTAACAAAAAAAGTTGGGCCAATGTTGTCAATTCATCCAAAAATCTACCACGCTCCAAAAATGTTCTCAAGCCTCCTACTTACTTTTCCAAAGGGGATGCCAATTGGGACAAAAATAAGTTTTCTAGGTTAGCTCCTTTAGGTCCATATTCAGGAATAAATTCAGGTAACAGAGGTACTTTAGATTATCAGACACCAATGTCTAACCAGTTCAAAGGTGACAACATGTCATTTCCCGCCAAAGCTCCACCTGCCCCAGAAGGACAAGCCTTCAATGGAAGCATGCAAGATTACAATCCAAAAGAGTTTGATTTAGAGCCAAAAGAGGCTCGCTTTTTTGTGACTAAAAGTTTTTCTGAAGATGATATTCATCGCTCCATCAAATATTCCATTTGGTGTTCAACTGAATATGGAAATAAACGTCTTGATGCAGCATTCAAAGAGAGAGAAAACAAAGGAAAGATATTTTTGTTTTTTAGTGTTAATGGCAGTGGTCATTTTTGTGGTGTTGCTCAAATGACATCGGCTATTGATTACAACTCTGTTGCTGAAGTGTGGGCACAAAATAAATGGAAAGGACAGTTTTCAGTCAAATGGATCTATGTCAAAGATGTTCCAAATTCACAGTTACGTCACATTAAGTTGGAAAACAATGACAACAAGCCAGTTACAAACTCTAGAGACACACAAGAGATCCCTTATGAGAAAGGGAAGCATGTGCTTCGTATTATCCATCAATATCGACACACTACTTCTATCTTTGACGACTTTCCCCACTATGAACGTCAACAAGAAGAAAATAAACTGCAGAGAAATGTCCCAAAGGTTTCTTTTTAATCTTCTTTAACCAAAGTAAATACTGAAAGTTATTTGAACACTAAAGGTAATTTTATTAAGTACAAAGCTTTTCGTTAACAAAGCAAGAGCTTTGTACTTAATAAAATTACTTTTAGTTTTCAAATAATTTGCAGTAGTTTCTTTTTGAATTTATCAACATTTATTTATATGAAGAAAACATATTTTGTTTTAATCCAGTTTTATGATTGAAAATTTTTAAATTGCACAGATATCAAATGACATTTTTCATTTTCAGTGAACCTGAAAGAAGAATTTGAATTTAGAAGTGGTTTTCAATTAAACTGTTCAACTGTTTTCAATCAATCGTTTCACTAAACTAAAGTATCGTTGTAGATAAAATCTGATACATCCATATTTTTAATCAACCATCCACACACTTTGAACTTACCTTATTACGTACTGATTAATTAATATCTTTAAAATACGATTTACATCTTTTTGAACGTAAATTTTAGAGATAATTTGTAGAATTTGTGCATTCTCAATTTGTATATTGAAACTGTAAAGACGTTAGTATATGCATACAAGCTGTACGCATGAAATATAATGATGTGATAATCGTTTTCTTTATATCGAAATGACTGGTGTTATCACGGTAGTACAGTTTGAGTTTAACTTTCATACCACTGACTTAAATATATATTCCTTATCATATTGACATTTTAACAACTTATTGTTTCAAGCTTAGGCGATCTTTATGGTGGCTTCCACTAAATGAAGCTATTTATTTTACTCTATCAGTGTGATGCTACTTCGGGATAAGGAAATAAGGGTGAAGTGTTTTTACTGATGTTTATCATTTTGTTTCTCGGCATTGCTTGAATTTCAACTAGCAGGCTGCGTTTTAATAAATGTCTACTAATCATTAGCAAACAATTACAATAAACGCAATATTACAAATCTCTAGGAGGTTTTTAAATGCTACGGCTGTTTTCAGTGGTTTTTTTCTAATTTTCAATAAAAAGCTTACCAATTTAATTGAAACGCTCATAAAAATAAAACGCAACCTTGTAAATATTAGTTGAATAATAATCTGATTATTGACTTCGTTGTTTCGTAACAGTTCTGATTACAACTTCCTGAAATGGTCGATGAAGGAATCACCATTCCAGTTGACTTTATCATTGCGGAGCTCAAAAGTCCTGCATATGAGGTTCATTATATTAAGAAATACATATTGTTTCTGAATATGTCATACTTTATAAGAGGTGGTTTTTCCTCACAGGTGCGTCTCAATTGTGTCAATAAAATAATGTTTGTCGCCGCAGCTCTTGGTAGTAAAGTCTTCAAGAAAAATCTATACTTTTTTTTTGGTACCTATTTTGAATTATGCTTTTATAGGTTCATGAATTGCATTTGAACCATGCAGAAGCTTATGAAATAACAGTTGCATGAAGTGAATTATTAATATTTTGATAAGATGCGGTGGAGGATGACGTTAGTTTGACAGCAATCCTTATAGAAAAGCTTCCTGGTTTGTTGGCGCATATCGGAGGCACATCCCAAACTGCATTTCTCATTGTAACTTCCCTTATAATTTTTCATTGTAACTTCTACCATAATTACTTTCACATTTTGATCAAAGATTAAAGATTAGTTATTTTTTAAATTAATTTAAAAAAACTATAAACTTAGCAACAGTATTGTATTAATTTCAGAGTATTTTAAGTAAATTTTTGAGCGATTTGAATAAAGAGATAAGAATAAGAGCAGTCGAGTCTACAAATTCTCTGTTTAGGTGATGGATTGGAAAAACCTTTATATTGACAAATTTATTCATTAATTTCAACATGAAATCTCCTAATGTTGGAACTATTGAAAACATTTTCTAAAAGGTATTGCAACTACAAAGAAATGTTTAATATTTTTGTGCCAATCTTAACCAAACTGTATGAAACGAACTCTGTTTCGGCGAAACTTTCTTGCATTGAAATGGTTTTGAATTTCTATCTGCGAGGAAACCCATTTATTCGAATTGTCATTAGAAGGTTTATATAAATTTTATTCTATTAATTAAAACTCAAACTATTTATAAAACGTTATTAAATTTCTACATTGAAAAAAAACATTTATATATGATATACTAATTTTTTAAATAGAAAAATGAAATTTTTTGTAGTATGGTGGGAAGGCTGAGTGATAATACTAGTTCTTTAATAAAGGTCAAAGTATGTGGTGTGCTGAAAGATCTGTTCAAGATCGTGCCAAAAGACTCCATATACCTCGAAATGCTGCCTTTGTTCCTCAGGCTTCATAATGATAACGAGGTGAAGATTTGAAAATATTATACTAGGAGTTATAGCTTTCTTTGAAATAAATGTATCTAAAATACTCACCATTTGAAGTTAAAACCAGAAAATTACATTCTTGTAACATATGACGTGTTTCTTATAAATATTGTTTGGGAAATACTAGTTCTTAAATTTTATTGATGAACAGTTGGTAGTGCGGGCAGCTTGCCTTGAGATCATGCCTTCATTATCGTTGAGAATAAGTGTGGAGCACAAGGTGAGATACATACATATTTATTTTAGATCGAACATCATTTACCCCATATTGGAGTTTTGTTACATCAAAAGATGTTTCACAGGGAGCTACTTCTTGTGTACTTAATTGTCGGCCCGCACGGGATTGAACCCGGTAACTTTAGATAATTATTCTATGCTCTACCAGCTGAGTTATACGACTGACTCCGGACATATAATAACGGATATAGAAAACACAAAGAAATTTGTAAATAAATGAATTGAAAATAAAAAATTTGTTAGTAAGACACTATTTAAAACGTATATTTTTGGAGAATCGAACTTCAAGCGATTTTAGATCAATTTTTTTAAAATTTTAGTTGAACTTGATAATGAAGGTTTTTAATAGAATTGCACCTATTTTTAACTATAAAACTTTAAAAATAAATCTATCAAAAAACCTAATCATGTTGAAGCTACAAAATTGAACAATATTCGTATTAAAAGGTACGTCAGATATCTATAAAAACTCTTGGTATTGTAAAGACATTAATGCCAAATTTCTCATTGTAAAGATTATCTATCTGCTTCCGATTGTGGAAAACTCAATGAAGGATGAGTCTGTGGTGATAAGGAAGATTATGCTGGATAGGTTTAATTTGGTACAACCTTCATTATCACTTTTAAACATATTTTTTTAAGTGTTTTTCAAGAAATTAAACTTTATTGTAGAACGTTTACACAACTCTAAAGCATATTTTAATCGCTTGTAGCTAATGAAACTTTATTGTAGAAGAATTTACTATAAAAACCTTTCATTCAATCATCTATTTTATTTTAAATAAATTAAATTATTTTTCTTGATTTTGGGTTAATTTTATTCAACAAACTCAGATGTTCAACATGTTCCGAGATTACAAGCTCAGGTACTCCTTATTGAGTTTGTATGTGAATGCTATGGACGATAGCGACTTCGAGGTAGCCAAAAAAGCTATAGGCAATCTGGAAGGTAGGAACAAAACAACTTATGACGATGTTTTGAACGTGGAAAAGATTTGGGAACTAATTATTCTACTAAAATCATTATGCTGTTATACATGCATTTATAGTTTTTAAGCTACTGCTTTGAAAACAGCCCAATGATTTCTTAAATTATTATTGAAATTTTTAAACAGACATTATTAGCAGTATCTTACCCAGCAATAAGTTTCAAGCGTGCAATGAATTACTCAAGCCTAATATAATAAAGTTAGCCAAATCAAACTTCCCTGACGATGAAACTGTGGCCATCCTAGCCTCAACAGCTTGCATTGTTTCAGCAGAACTTAGTGAAGAAATGTTAATTTCACATGTATATAACTATAAATTTTAATTATTTCAACAGTAAAACGTCAAATTATGAGGGTTTATAAGAACACATAAAAAAAATTTTTATTTAGCTAAAATTTTCAACAAGTAAAACCTTGTCATAATTCATTAACCTATTAGTTGTTGAAAATTTTAGCTCAATATTAATTTTTTCTACGTGTTATAAATCCTCATAATTTGAAGTTTTACTTTTGAAATTCAAGTTTACAAAAGAATATACGATGTTTCTAAAAAACTTATTACTCATATAAATTATTACTAACATTGATAATTAAAAATAATGGCTAAAAGTTATATTCAGCTTATATTAACTCCTATAGCTCAATGGTTGAGCATTGGATTAATTATCTAAAGTTAGCGGTTTCAAATCCGCGTGGGTCGAAGATTAGCACACTGTTCCACAGTTGTTTTGGCTACATTAAATTTGTAGCAAGCGCTTTGCTCTATAAAAAAGCGCTTTATAAATACCGCATTCCATTACATTAAAAAGAATATACAAGTTGAAGGTGCACATAATTGAATGATGATTGACAGAATCCTCGAAGAAATGCTGCCAATCTTCTCCTCATTCCTCAAGAATCCTTCATGCAAAGTGAGGGCATCTTTCGTTGGAAGCCTTCATCTTATTCATAAAGTTAGTGGACAATTTAGTTCAATTATAAAAATTTTTTGAAGTTTTAATTATTTAAATTGATTGAAATTTTATTTCTCGTCGTATAAAGCAATATTTATTTGAGTGTGCTTTAGGTTATAGGGGTTCAAAGTTCGTTGGGAGAGTTAGTTAAAGTCAGGTTTTCATTCTCTTCCACATTAACTTTTGAACTCTATTTCAACACATTGTGTTGTGGCTTCTTAATTATTGTCGTGTGTTTCACTCTTAAATTATAAAGCTTTCATAATAATTAGCTTTTGGGCCAATCTATTCTCCTATATTTGATTTTTTTGAATGCTTGTATAAGCACCAGAGCTCTGGAGTTGGATGAGTAGAAATGAAAATAGCATAAATTGGAGAACAGGGTTTGAAATGATCAAATGAGACCAACGTCAGCTTTCATTAAAAACAGATCGATTGATAATATAAACTATTAATTCAAAAAGCTTTGTGATTTTGTTTTGATAAAACTTTGTTTTTATTTTTATCATATCATGTCTTTCAGACTTTCCTACTTCAGAATTTTATATTTATTTTTTTCGTCTTAGTGACGTATTACAGGCTTTTATGCGACTTAACTGTAAGAATGTGGTATTGAAGTAACGACAATAATGTGACAAAAATTGCTTTTTTAAGAATTCATATGCTTTTAATTCAAGTTTTAAGCCACCTACTGCGAATTACCCTTTGAAAATTGAAGCTATTTTTCTGAATAATTTTTTTTATTAATGGTGTATTTTGTTGAAAAAAAATTGTTTTTTTTAATTTATTTATCTCTTTCAAAACTTATTATACTCCCGTTAAATTTTAAAATGTTATCTGTATTTAAAATAAAATTCTCATTTGACTGGAAAAATACTAACACCTATCTATTCTACCATATATTCTCAACCTCCATCAAAGGTTATGACAAGAAACGCATTGAAAGAACACATAGAGCCTCCCTTAAAGAAAACCAGTTGTGACACCAAATGGACTGTCAGATTAGCTGCAGTGACATACCTGTATAACTTATCAATCTTGCTTGTGAGTGTTGAGGTTTGAAGGTTAAGCTTTGGTAAGTTTTGCTGAATGAAGTTCCGTAATTGTTGTATGGTGAGGTATATTCAAGATATCTTACGAGTTTTTAATGATTTTTTTGGTATTTCATTTTCTATTATTTACATTAATATTTATTTCCATTGATTAAATAACAAGTATTATTTGAACCATTTTGCTATTAATAAAAGTGTTTCATATTTCTCAATTATTTAAGTTTAATTATTATTATTATTATTATTATTATTATTATTATTATTATTATTATTACTGTTTTTCAGTTTGTTTTCGCTACATTAAATTTGTAGCAAGCGCTTTGATTTATAAAGAAAAACGCTTTATAAATACCGCATTACATTACATTGAATTACATTCAAATACATTAAACTACATTACTCACATTAAATTACATCACATTACATTCTATTACATTACATTCCATTACATTACATTAAATTACATTACATTACAATACATTAAACTACATTACAATACATTAAACTACATTATATTAGATTAAATTAAATTAAATTACATTTCATTACATTACATTTCATTACATTACCTTACATTACATTACATTACGTTACAATACATTATTAACAAGCTATTTTCAATTTGTATTGATTCAAGGGATTTGATTATTTTGAGACAAACTTCATCTCAGTCTTCATGAGCTTCATCACAGATCAAGGTTGACCTGCATTGAATGATGTGCATAACCTGAAGTTTAATTAAAAGATTATACTATTGATTTATAACCTCAAGTTACTCCTAATTGATGATATAAGCTCTCCTCAAGAAAAGCTCATAAGCTTAAATTAAAATTCTACACAGTGTTTAGTGATTTAGAAGGCTAATAATTATATTCAAACGGTAAACACTTTTAGTAGTTTATTTCATTACACGAAGCTTTTCGTAAGATGAACTTACATTATCAAGTGGAGGTACAAATAATATAAGTTCATCCAACGAAAAGCTTCGTGGGATAAATCCTAAAAGTGTTTGCCGTTTGAATATTCATGTTTGACTCGAAGAATTAAAATGCTAATAATCACGTTAATAATATTCTATTAATCAATTTTGCATTCATTTTTAATGCTCATAGTTTATATTAAAAACAGTTGAAAGAAATGTTCAACGAGAAAATATATTATTAGTTAATCCCTAAAAAAGTCGAAACACATAATGAAAACCCAATACAGTTGCATCAGTGAGGGAAACAACGGTTGAATGCCTGATTAAATTGATCAAACGATTTGGATACCAATCCCAAGTATCCATTATTCCCGTGGTCGTCAGCCACACTAAGAATCCTCATTATCTCATCAGGATAGCTTGCGTCAAGCTCCTAACGGTTTCAATTGAGTTTACTTTTAATAGTTTTAAATTTATGAAAATGAGGAAAAATTTAAATTTAAAAATTCTGGTATTTTGTAACTTTGTGTGTTCTGGATTTTTTTTTCGAAAGAGTGCTCATTGAAGAATTAAAGCTCTGTTTAAAAATTTTTCATGTTTTCTTTGGAACTTTAATCTTATGCCAAATACATAGTTAAGAATAAAATCAGTAAAAGCACGAATAAAAGGTTTTTTTTTCATAGATTCTTTTTCCATCATTCATGCTGTCTAGTATTTTCTTAGTGCAGTTGGTTACATCGTTTTTGGTCTACCCACCAAAGGCTTTAATGTGGCTAAGAAGTAATTAGCTATAACTTTTTTTGCCGGTTTATCTGGGTCTAATAATAATAAGCCTCAAGAAGTGAGCAAGTAACGTAAACCTGCATTGACCAATGGTCTGGCTCATTTCTTATATTTTTATCTTGTATAGTTTTTCCGATTTTGATATTTTTGGTTTAAACACTTTTAATACTCGTCTTAAAAAACAGCAATAAAAAGAATTCAAATTGCTTTCATCAGTCTTTGTAAGAAAGCAGTTGTATAGAAAGATTGGAATCAAGAAAGCATTGAACAACCCAACTTATCTAATCTTTGATCATTTATCTTTCACAAAGTTTCTAAATCAAGAATATAAAAAATTATTATTCACGAGAGGTTTCTAAAAAACCACTCCAAGATTAGAGTGTTTCTTTTAATTGCAATTAATAACAACCGACGCTAATTTTCTGGTTAAAACCAGTTAGTGATCAAGTGGTTGAAGAGAAAAAATAATAAAAACAATTGGAAGGAAGATTAAAAAACTCATTGTAAAGTTTGTTCGCAGATTTGAATGACAGCACATGAAACATAAACTTTGAGACTTATTTTTAACGTGCAAGCCACTTCAGTTCTCAGACGAAAATATTTTTTGGGTTGTCTCACAATATTATTTGCTGAAAAGGCGAAAAAACGTAAAAAAAAAACAAAAAAATAAATCATGAATAGGTATATAGGGGCATAAACTTTGAGAACAGACTAAAAAAACAAAAGATTTGACTACAATAAAACTCGAAACCAAAGTATCTACTTAAAACACTCATCACTTGATAATGTAAGTTTGTCTTACCAAAGGCTTCATGTATTATGTAAATAAATACTCTATGTTTGTTTCTCTTACTAGTGTTTTAGGCTTTTCTACTTTATTGTGTATGGTTTTATTTATAAGATTTCATTCTCATTTCGTAACACTTTTTGAGTTTCCTTAAATGAGAGCATTCAAATTACGCAGTAGAGTTTAGTGTTGACTTTTTCTAATTTGTATATGAATCGATGAAACAATAAATGAAAAAAAAGATAAATATAAATTTGAGTATTAACTGAAAAAAAATTGGAAATATAATGTATTTAAAAACAACTGAAATTCATTAGAAAACCAGCTATAATTTATGTGATATCTACTTTTACTACTTTACATTCATTGAATATCGAAGCTCTTCAGTTTGATGTGACATCTCACTCCAAATAATCCTAACCACTATTTTTTATTTCTACTTAAACCACAACAACTAAATATGAGATTATGATAATGTATACATTTTCTTGTTAAAGCGTTTTAAGAGTAAATGACTATAATTTTAACTTATCAAAATATTATCTGACTTTAAAAAAAATCTTACTTAGTTTTGGTTTTATTTTTAATTAAAATAACACCATTTTTATACAAAAACAAATGGGTTTTAAATAATTCCATTTTTGTTTTTAAGCACGCAAAATAAATTTGCTATTTAACTTATATTTCGCTCACTCTAAATTTATCAATCATTTTAATTTGTTCAATAAATAAAACAATACAGTGTTTTTTATAAACAAAATAAAATGATTATTTCTACCAGTCATTGATTCCGATGTGCACCAAAGAGGTGGTAATAGAAACCATACTGCCCACCATAATTAAATCTGCCACCGATCCCGTTCCTAACGTTAGGTTCAACACTGCAAAAGCCTTCATTTCCATTATTCCACAGCTAGAACTAAAGTACAATTTTCAATGATTTTTTGAGTTTGATTATAATTTTTATAGCAGCTAATAATGAAATGGTAATAAAATATTAACTTAACAAGAATTTTTATAACGAGCTTGTCAAATTTATTGTTAGATTCGGAAAGCAAAGCTATCTACATTAATAGGCTTAATGAAATAATCCTTATATACAAATGTGTTAGACGATCTTACATTTCCAAATGCATATATTTTTCAAGTAATAGAAATTGATTTATAAAATTTAACACTTTCAACGATTTAGTAACTAAAAGATCTATCCCATATGTACCAGGTATCATCAACAAGTATCTAAGTCGAAAATGCAAATATAAGATCCGTCACGCAAAGCTAATAATATTATATGAAAATCTTTACAATTTATTTATATTTACTAAATAAAGTTAATTTTTATTTACTAATCACAACATTGACATTAAAAGACTTGTGAAATTCTTCATACAGATTCATAGAATACTTCGTCCGACCAAGTCTCGCAGAATTGTTGGAGGACAAAGATGATGATGTACAATATTTCGCGAACGAAGCTTTAAATTGTACGCCATTTAATTTTTAAATATTAATTTTTTTATTTTAAGTATATTAACAAGGATAAGTTACATGCTAATAAAGGTAAAGATTTAATTTATAATTTATCATTCTACAGCTATAAAACTATACTTCAAAGAAGAAGAAGAAAAGGAAAACGAAGATAATTAAAAATTTAGTATTGATAATAATATTGATAGATCAAATAAATATCAAAAATTTCCATCATTTTGTCTCCATTACTCATTTCCGATTCACACCAATAAAGCTCTCAACTTGTAGGAGGAGTTAATATGGTGCGAGATTAAAAGTAACTATACATCTAACAACATAATATTTTATCTTCTTAAATAAATTATCAAAAATAAGCAAGTTATAATGAATGAAGGTTATTCAAATTTATATGACGGATTTAAATCTCTTTCATTTGTGGCTCGTTCTACTGGTTTAGGCATAGATCAGGTAATTGAAAATTTACTGGCGTCAAATTATTTTAAACGATGAATTTGAATATATTTTAATATCTTTGAAATTGGAGAAAACTACCAATTTCAATATCTTTTTGAAACTGATTTTTATAGTGACAACATCTAGCATAAGTTTTTACTTGAAATTGAAATAAAGTTTCTAAAATAAAAATCTATATTTTAAAATAATTTTGAAAAAATATTTGCACGCTTATCAATGTTTTAAAAAAAATGAAAAAAAAAATCATTAAACTTTAAAATTAAATTTAAGATTATTAAAATTCTTTCCAAGGTAAATTTCCTTGCAGCCACTTTCACCAGCATCTACATCTCATATTTTTATCGGGCTCATCTTTCATGTAGAGGAGTTTCCATTACTCAACGCCATGCTTTTCAGATCATTGTGGGCCTTATTCTCGGCTACTTTTGCTTTGGGAGGTGCTTCATTGATCATTTACAAAAATTCAAATGTGTATTCATTTGTATTATATTCAAGAAACTAATTGTCTTTAACTTATTTTTATTTATATCAACTCATAGTAGCTATTACAATTGTCTTCTTCATATTTAATTAAAAATTATTAAAGAAAAGTTTCTCAGTTTTAATAAAAACTTTAGTGATAATTTTGCTAATTGAAAATTTTAATCAAATCTTTTTTGTCATTTTTTCTAATGAATTTTTCATCACAAATGATTGACCAATGTGTATATCCAATATGCCAGGCAAATGGGTCATTTGTTTGCACAGGCTTTAATGTACTTCTTCTTTATGAAACATATTTCTCCAAATGATTATCCTAAGGTAGCTTTATATATGCA
This sequence comes from Pterobdella sp. o SKG-2022, assembly GCA_964035795.1. Classification (NCBI taxonomy): domain Eukaryota; kingdom Metazoa; phylum Annelida; class Clitellata; order Hirudinida; family Piscicolidae; genus Pterobdella; species Pterobdella occidentalis. Next base: position 5,469,672 of record OZ038322.1, read on the forward strand.
GTTTTATTTAAAAGACATTATCTTGAATTTTTATAATAAAATTGTGCTACCTTATTTTTCAACTGAATTATAATTAAGAAATTAATTAAATTTCATTACATGATATTTAATTTGATAATAACTATGAAATTGAAATCTTTTTGAAGGTTGGCTTACTGACATCCATGGGATACTTAACCATGGCTCACATATACAGACAAGTTTATGACTACGGAAATTACACATTAGATATCACTGGGTAGCACATAAATATTTCAAAATTTATATGCTTCATTTGGGCTTGATATTTAAAAAAATATTAGTTTCATCTGTTTTGGTAAATTCATTTTCATGCATATTCATCATCTTATTTCACAAACAACCTTACATAAAGTGAACTTTAATAATTAAAAAAGTCAATTTACATCACACCGAAGCATGACTTTCATCACTCAAATACCCTTTCAGACCATTAATGCTGAATACTCAGAGATTGAGTAGTTTGGCTTTTGCATTAAAGGACTCATTTGATGAAAGAAACGGCAAGAAATTACCTGAAGCATTGAAGATTAAGGCTGTGAGGTTTGTGCTTTTAAAGTTTTGTTTGGTACTTTAGGCTTTCTGTTTGTGTTAAAATCTGTTTAACGTCAAATCGTTTTTATAGATTTGGTTTTTTAGTTTTATGTTTTTAAAGTTTTAAACTAAAGTTTTTGGTTCATTTAAAGTATTTTATTTGGTAGGTATAATCTAAAAATGACAATATTGAACTTGAGGAAATCTATTGCTTTTTTATCATCTAAATAAATCTATCGAGAATTCCACCTATTCAACGTAGAATTGGTTAAATTATTTATCAAAAATACATGGAATAATCTCTGAATTGTTGTTTAAATGATCGTTTTAATAAGACGTAAGTGAATTATGAACAAAATGTTACACGGATGTTTAAATCAATTTATTTTATGGCTTGGTGAGCTGTGCTAAAATTTTTAACTATAATGTATATGCCCCAGTTACTGGGTCATGTACAGCAGTATGATCTAATTGGATTAATAAATAATAATAATAATCCAACTTCAGAGAATAACTCAAAGTCAATGTTAAACTTTAAAAACGTCAATTGAGGATTCATACCGTTATTCAGAACAAAAGCTATAATTTTCGATAAGTAGCCTTATCATAAAACGTTAGCATCCAGTCGGTATTTGGCAGTTAGTTGTTTTGAATGTTGTGTTTTCAAAGGACATGAGTTGAGCAGGAACTTGGGTATAATCTTGTGGTGTAGGCATCGTTTGAGGAAAATTACTCTATTCTTTATGGATGCGTATTTGACTTTAAAACGTTTGAATGAACCAATATATTTATGGATTCTCTTCTCATAAAATGTTTCATGATAAAGCTATACTTATCGAAAATTATAGCTTTTATTTTAAATAAATTTATGAATTCTCAATTGATGTTTTTAAAGTTTAATTGATAGACAAAATATACATAAGGTGTCTCTGAAAAGTCAATATTGAAAAATTCTAATGAGTTTCTAAGGCAATTATCTAAGCATTTTAAACCGTTTAAATTTATTTTATTTGTCTCACACTTTGAAACTCCCTGGGTTCAACATCACTAAAATAAATTTCGTAGATTATTATTTTTTATTGTTATTTTTTTTATAGCGCATATTATGAAGTTATGTTGTTTATATATTTATTCATCTACCACTCATCATATCTGAACGTGGGGTATCAAATAAATGCTTTCTTCATATACCACGCTTCAAATGCTCTTTTTTTGTAGTTCATAAAATATGTCACAGTACTTGATGTTACCTTTGAAAAAAGCCAAATACTCTTTTCAATGGATCCTTAGATAAATAGATAGATAAATAGATAGATAGATACCAAGATTTCAAATCCGGTTAAATCCTTACTATACTTGTTGAAACTCATTAAACCATATAATGAAGGGGATATATAGATACAATTGAGAAATAGCAATGAAGAAAATGATAGGAAGTGTTGATAGGTAAACAAAACGTTATTATTTAGCACAAATAAGCTTTCAGAGAAGATGTATGCTATATCATTAAAAATCAGTAATAATAGCAATAATAAAATATTAATAAAACAAATAATAATGTATAGAAGAATGCAAAGATTTATATTCATTCAATAGTGAGAAATGTTTTATTGAAAATATGGTTTCCATTATTCGCTTTTATTTGTTATTATTTTTTCCGTAAAGATATGATTTCTCAATTTTTTAATTTTTAAATTAATTATGAATTAAATTTTATTAAATGAAAATTGGCATCGAAGGATTTTTGTTAAAAATACAATTGATAAAATTTCGTATATTCAACATAAAACTTGCATAAACCATTTCTTATCTCCATTATAACTCTGTTACTTAGGCTTTGTTTTCTTTCAACTCTATTATAAGCAAAGATGTCAATCGAACCTAAATACAAAATCACAGCAAGTTCCCATCATTTTTGGAGTTTGCATCGTTCGTGCTTTCCTTCCAGTCACTCTTATGCGGGCCTGTTTCCTTCTACAAAGACTACATCAACTTCGTCGAATGCAAAGGACACCATCATAAAACACAGGTGTGTTATATTGTTATTTATTATCTTTCCACGTACTAATGATAACTGATGATGTGGTAGTTAAATTAGCTCAACAACGAGATTCTATATGTTTATTCAGAGTATCATTCACCACGCGTTCAAACGCCTAATTTTGCTTTCAAAATCAATGCTCGTTAAAACGTGTACATCTTGCGACCAATTAATTTCAAGGCATATGTTTATGTGGTGAATGTTCATTGATTTTAACAATAAAAACCATCGGTAATCGTTTTTCCTGTATTTTTACCATCTTCGAACTTTTGCGAGATGATCATTAATGCAAATTTGAGGAATTAATTATACACCATTTATATCCGTTGAGTTCAAACATACCGGTGTAATTTTTCCATAACTTCCTCTATGGCATTTAGGTGCACTCTAACGGGGAAGCCACTAAACAAAACGACATCAACAACAATGAGAAGCATCAGAAACATATCAACGGCTTCAGCAGGTGCAACAGGGATAGCATCAAGAGTTATGACACCGATGACCACTTCGGTAAGCAGTATGAAGACTGCCAGGCCAGGATCAATTGCTCTTTAAATGTAATTTATTATTATTATTATTATTATTATTATTATCATTATTATTACTTTTTTTCTAGCATTAAGCTTGTTGTAATTTATCTAGCTAGGCGAGTCATAACAAATTATTATCATTATTTTAATTATTATTCTTATTCTCTTTATTATCATTATTAGTATTACAATATTATATCTGATTTTCAGAATTTCTAATACCTACTGTAGCACTTTGATCGGATGCAATGACTTTGTTGATAGCTGAAATTATTGATTAATCGATCAGTTGGTGTTTATGTTGGCCAAATCCTCTAAGTTTTCAACAAGGCATAATTGTGAATAACAAAAAACACCAAGTTAATGCAAGCTAATCCTGTTTAAAAGCAAATAATAGGCGTGATATATTTTATCCAAAAATACCATTCTCACACATCTGTGGTGGCTATAAGCAAAATGAAACAATATTTAAAATGCTGTTCAGTGGTTGTTTGAGCAAGTTCCATTGGTCCATTTGTGACCTCAATTTTCTTGAACACCAATAATAATGATTGCATTAATAAGGAAAATAATGATGACAGAAATGATGATAATAAACGAACAAATTATTTGTTGTTGGCTTAACAAAGATATTGTAGATATGACTAATCAAAACTACATGTTATAACCGTGCTAAAAGGAAATTTCTAGAAGGTTTTCTTTACTTCAGTTACATAACACGTAGTTGGGTTACAAAAGGGTTAGTGCAAGCTTACAAACGTCTTTGTTCTTAAGGAATTGGCTTGGAGACCTGACAATACCACTAAATGCTTTGCTCACATACAGGTCCACAGCAGAATGCCTTGTCCACACAAACGCACCACAAAACATTTTGCTCATACACACACACACACACACACACACACACACACACACACACACACACACACACACACACACACACACACACACACACACACACACACACACACACACACACAACACACACACACACACACACACACACACACACACACACACACACACACACACACACACACACACACACACACATACAAACACACTCACCACTACCATCCACATAGAACGCCTTACAAGAGCGCTTAATGACAGCGGTCCTGTTTGGCTTGTCGTTCATGTTCATCATCCCCATGATTCCCCTGTCCTACATAACAGGCTGGTTTTACTTTGTGTTGTGTCTTATTACTTGTTTATTTCAGTCTTATTTTCAATTATAATAATCATTATTTTTATTCGATTTAATAATATTATTTTCAAAATATTAATTAAATAAAAACAAAGACCGGAATTACATCATGAAGCCATATATGTATGAATGTTTCAAGCGGCCTTTTATGAATGTTTTTGTATTACTTTTGGTCTGTTCTATCTCATCAATATTGCCATAAAAGTGCTGTTATCAGATGCAGTTAAAGTGGAATAAATGAATATGAAGGTATAAAAAAGCTATATGATGATGGATGATGGGTCGATGGTTCGGCCATTAAAAGTAGAGTGATTGCCTGTAAAAAAATTTTATAATTATTTCTGAACCAAAGGTTATCTACCTTGTATGTTTATAAAAGTTTATTAAAGTTAAAATTCATATTACATCAGTTTTATCATAAGATTCGCTTCTCGGCAGTGTATAAATTTTTCATATTTGCACAGCAACTATTTGCTTTGAAACATCGATACTATGATGTGATGCACCTAAACACAAAAAATCTTTCATTTCTCATAGCTCACACATCACTTGTATCACAACTCTTGGTTTTCATGGGGTAACTTGAATCAATATCGCTCGTACCACTGTCAAATAATATGGCATTAACATGGCTGACAATGGTTGTATTAATCTATTGCAGGCTCTTCCTTCAAGGATAATGGTTTCTGGATGAAGTGCTGGCTGCTCTTCCTCTTCACCACTCTACAGCGTCAAAAGTATTACTTTGCATGGAAACTTGGTTCGTTTTCATTGCCGTTATAATTGTGTTTTCAACTAGTCATCATCACAACACAACTAATTTAGTATAACGATATCATAATCAAAAAAATGAAATGTTTAAACTCTCTCTGCCATCATCATCATCATCATCATCATCATCATCATCATCATCATCATCATCATCTTTATATTCATCATCACCATCTACTGAGCCTAACCCTCTACTGAGGAAAACGGGCTATAAAAAGAATGATGATGATGATCACCGTGTGTATAAGATCCTATTTTATAGACTCATATAAATAAAACCATTGGCCTACATGATCACAGGGGAGGCGAGCAGCATAAACGCAGGCTTTGGCTACAATGGGGTGGATCAGGATGGGGCTGAACGATGGGACCTCGCATCGAATGTCAACGTTTTCAAAGTTGAGGTATTATGATGAATAAAGATGGTATGATGGGGATAGTTGATGAATGGAATAATAAGGATAATGGGGATAATAATAAAAATAATGATAATAATAATGAATAATATTGGAAGTAATAAAGCCAAGTTCTTAGAAGTTCAAGATTTTTTAACGAAAATTCTCTTGATGCAAAACCAGTTTTGAGCATAGCATTGTTTTATCTCATAAATATATCTGAAAATAATTAATGATTCGAAAGTACTGCAAATTATTTGAACACTAAAGGTAATTTTATTAAGTACAAAGCTTTTTGTTAACAAAGTAACATCAAGTACTTGATAATATTACTTTGTTAACGAAAAGCTTTGTACTTAATAAAATTACCTTTAGTGTTCAAATAATTTGCAGTATTTACTTTGGCTAAAGGAGTTCATTTCATTTTGAAAGTAATAGTTATTTTTTAAAAATAAATATTTAAAAAATCACAATTCAACGAAAATGATAATTATTTCAAATAAATTACTTTCGTAGAATAATTTGTCAGTCTCGAAAATTAATTGTTATTTTGAAAAGATTATACAAAAAATTATTCAAAAAAAGTTAGTTTTTTAAAATAATTTTTGAATTTAAAAAAAAATTAGGATTTTTATTTTTTATTATCATAATTATAATTAATTATTATTATTATATAATTATGAATAATTGTGCTATTATAATCGTGATGCACTCTTCGTGTTCCTAATTTATATATATTTTTATATCTTACTTTCAATGCCTTTTAAAAATTCTAGTACTTTATGCAAGCTTTCAGGCTCAATTAAAAATCACAGTCTGCGATAAGATCGTTTAATTAAAACTTTTTTCATCATAACCAAATATTATCTATCTATCTATCTATCTATCTATCTATCTATCTATCTATCTATCTATCTATCTATCTATCTATCTATCTATCTATCTATCTATCTATCTATCTATCTATCTATCTATCTATCTATCTATCTATCTATCTATCTATCTATCTATATATCTATCTATTTATCTATATATCTATCTATCTAGCTATCTATCTATTTATCTGTATATCTATGTATCTATCTAGCTATCTATCTATCTATCTTTCTATCTATCTATCTATCTATCTATCTATCTATGTATCTATCTTTCTATCTATCTATCTATCTATCTATCTATCTATCTATCTATCTATCTATCTATCTATCTATCTATCTATCTATCTATCTATCTATCTATCTATCTATCTATCTATCTATCTATCTATCTATATATCTATCTATCTATCTATATATCTATCTATTTATCTATATATCTATCTATCTAGCTATCTATCTATTTATCTGTATATCTATCTATCTATCTATCTATCTATCTATCTATCTATCTATCTATCTATCTATCTATCTATCTATCTATCTATCTATCTATCTATCTATCTATCTATCTATCTATCTATCTATTTATCTATCTATCTTCTGCACCTGCGTAAACGTGGATGAATGCAGCAGAAGAAGAAAATCTATGTATCTATCTAACTATCTATCTTTTTATCTATCTATCTATCTAGCTATCCACCCTCATTATACAAACACCCATTCAACCACCAGTTCTCCAACAGTCTCAAAGTGCTCATCGACAACTGGAACATCTCCACAGGTTTGCTAGCTATTAAGCACTTCTTGCTTGTTTTATTTATAACTCTACAGACTTTAATCATCATCGACCTCATCATCAACATCTTTATCTTATTCTTCATCATCATCATCATCAACATCTTTTTTGTTATTATCTTAATCATCTTCGTTATCGTCATTATCATCATCATCACTATTTTAAGGCCGTTTTCATGCTAGCATGGGTTGAACAGTCGTGGTGAATTATACAAATTTTATTTTTCAAGCAGTTTTTGATTTTTTTAAGTAGGGTTTGAAAATTTCATGTGCTCAATGTTTTAATAATTTTGTAGAATTATAATTTTCACGAAACTTTCAAGTTGTAACTATTTTCCTGCTATTATCTGAATATTTGATTCAAGCTAGATAGATAGATAGATAGATAGTTATTCAATAAATACATCAATTATAAATTTAGGTTGAACTAAATTAAATGCTATATAAATTTAAAAGAAAAATCATATAATTGGAAATAGAAAATAATAAAAATAGATTAATAACTATGATAAAATAATTATATTAAATGAAAATTGACGTAACTTACATTTCTGTTTAGTAATTTATCGGTTTATTCTCGTACTATAGAAAATTGCATGATTCTCATTATGCTTGACATCCTTCCATGGTTATATTAAGTCAAATTTTTGTTCTCTGATAATTATGATAACTTTCTATTATAATTATTCGCCTTTACTGAAAATGAATATAAAATTGGATTCGTACATGATATAGCTAGAAAAAAAAAGTTTTATTTTGAAAATAGTGTTTAAAGTTTATTTCTGGGAACTATTTACAAATAAATTAGGTACATTGAATCTTAAGCTAAGAGTCTCATAGAGTCTTCAAAAGTTTAACACTATTTCGCATCGCTATTATTAATTCCAGTGATAACAATAATTTATTATAGGCTTTATCTTCATCACCAGTAACAGCAGTACAGGTACAACATTAAAATGAAATATCAACGTTAATTGATTAACCTCCACTATATATCTAGACTTTTTTGAACACCCTAAAAACCAATAGATTCTACATTAAAAGCATTGAAACACCAATAAATATATTCTAATATCGGTGAATGCTTATCTGAAAAATATTGAAAACATGTTATAAATATAATCATAAACGATATAATGCTACATAAAACACCACACAGCAACCTGGCTGCGTTACATCATATACGAGAGAACGAAGAATGTTGTGCACGTCTTCATGTTTTCTGCATTCTGGCATGGCTTCTACCCCGGCTACTACATCACCTTCTGCACTGGAGGCCTTTTCATCACCGCCGCTCGATTGGTGCAGTTTTTGATGTTGATCGTGCTTTGCTCAGATAAATAGATAGATAGATAGATAGATAGATAGATAGATAGATAGATAGATAGATAGATAGATAGATAGATAGATAGATAGATAGATAGATAGATAGATAGATAGATAGATAGATAGATAGGAAGATAGATAGATACCAAGATTTCAAATCCGGTTTAATGCCCACTATATTGAGGCTTGTTTGTTACAATAGTAGAGATGAGCTTATAATGAAAGGATATTTTCCATTGGTTGAAAAGAATAAATGACTATTTCAAATGATTTTTTGAAGCCAAAGTAAGCTAATACAAATTTAATTGAAAATTTTTTTATCAAAAAGTACGATGCTTTTTGTTAACATTGTGAAATGTTTAAATACACGCTGAAAATGTTGCACTTTTAACGAAAAGCTTTGCAGTTTATAATGAAAACTGTTAGTGTTTAAAATTTTTGTTATTTCAAATGTTTTTCTTGTGTTCACCATAAAAAGTGTTGCACGTGATAAAATATTTGAATTTATTAACTTGCAGCGTTCCAAAGCAATTTGATTATTTCGTTATGAAATTTTAAAAAGTTTATACCGCAAAAAAATATTTTTTAAAACTCATATTTCATAAAGAATACTTAAAATGTCTAATTTTAAGAAAATTTTCACCTGACAATTAAATTTTCAAAGGTTTCACCTAAAATCAAATTGCAAACCACACACAAAAAAATCTAAACACAATCCCAACGACATTTTAACCACAAAATACTACCCAGGTGCGCAAAGTGGTGCGACCCCACTTCTTATCATCGACCACCATGAAGAACCTCTATGACGTCATCACATTCATCTTCACCAGGCTGGCACTCACCTACATGGCCTTCCCCTTCCTCGTACTTGAACTGTACCCTGTCTTCCAAATCTACAAGTGCTTTCTTTTAGATTATCTATATATAGTTTCAATATGACTTTGATGTGTGTTAAGAGAGGGGTTTTAAGCCAACTTTGATGAAAAAGGAGTTATAAGCTTATTTTGATGGCAAAGGGGTTTAACCTGACTGATGTTTCATGGATAATAGGTTGTATATGTAGTTTTATCCCAACGTCAATGCTCCACGAAGAATGGACTTTATCAATAGCATGAGTTGATTGGAATATAGCTATTTTAGAGGTATTTTATGTATAATAGACATTATATATGTATATTAGTATAATATACCATCATTTTGTGGGATGAACTCAAGTTATCAATCATCCGGAAATCTTCGTTGATATTTAAATAATGAAGCCATAATTTGCATCTATGAATAATTTAAAATCTAATTATGTTCATCTTTTTCACTTTGTCAATAATTATAACCTTAAGTTGAATTTTAGGTTTTTGATATTTCATAATTTGCTATTGATTAGTGTGATAGCGTTGAGTTTTACAGATTGGTTTTGACTATTTTGAAAAATTCCTGGCTTATTTCTACTACAAAATAATCCTTTTGAAACCACTGTAATACATCATCATCATGATTGTCTTCACTATATGGAATTCCCTTCAAAACCACTGCAAAGATACACTACAATTATTTTCACTACATTAAACAATCCCTTCAAAACCACCTCACCACAGAGAAATCTACTTCTGCATGCACATAGGGGCTGTCCTCCTTATCGCCCTCATTTACTTCATTATGCACCTGCAACGCAAGAAGACTCACCAACATACCGAGAACAAAAAGGATCACCATCATCAGTATCATCATCATCACCAAGATGCGAAGGCGAAGTGAATGTGATCAAAACAGTTTTAATCAAATATTGTCTTTAACATCGTGCATTTTTTTGTGAGCATTTGGAAATGTCGCAACTTTTTCTGTGTTGACGCATCCGATGGATGGTGTGGCTATGTTACACAGGTATTCCAATATCGGCATTCAGCGAATATCGAGTGTAATTTGAGCTTTATCATGTTAACATTAAGTAATATAATGGCTGGTGCAATGTTTCAATCAAATTTGTTATATTATTATCACCATTGTTTTTATCATTATAATTATTATCATTTCAATCATTATTATATACGATTTTTTCATTAATATTATTATTTATTGGTGTTATTTAAATAAATTTTATTTTTTGCAAAAAATTATTTTGACGAAAATTTATTTAAAATTTTAACTTCTTCATAATCTTTTTTATTACTATTGACAATTTCGATTTTTTATTTACCTCTATATGAAGGTATTTATTGTTTGATGATAATGTTATATCAAAATCATTGTGAGCTATTTGGAACTTTAATGTTGCCTTCAACTTTCGCTTTGTGATTCAACGCCTTAAAATCAATATTCACCGCAGTGCGTTTAATTTATTTTTGGCAGAGTTTATTGATCGATTTTTCAATTGTATTTTGAACCGTATCATTTTTTGGACGTTATGGACATGTATACACTTTATACTGTTCAGATTTGATTTTAATGACGCTGCATAGAATTTAAGAAGGTCTGAATAGATTATACCCTTTTTGCTAACGTCTTATAACGCTCCTAACTTTGAAAATCTCGTTTTATAAAGAAGTTTATGTGTGATTACCATATTAACTGCTATCGAGTTGTTTTTAACAATTTCATTGTCTTCATATCTGAAGTTCAAAAAGTTATCAACCTGTGGAGCTTTTCGTTTATTTAATGAATAAATCACTCTATTTTGCTATATTTAAAAGCTTTGAATTGCGGTCTATTATGAAACTTTAAAGGGAACTCCTGAAAGACAGAATATATTTTTGAAAAAAACTAAACTATATTAATAAGAACTTATATTTTCACATTTTTGCAGGTTTATCTTCATATTATAATTGATCTGATTATGGTTTCACTATGTACCCATGATATTCAGAAGCTTATGCTGCTAATGGCTGTGAAGGATTAGTGTTTAATCAAAACATGATTCAGTTATGCCTTAAAAACATAAAATTAATGAATAATTGAATAATTTACTAAATGTTTTATCGTTTTTTCATTTCGTTCATACTTCTTCATTGTTCAATACATATATTTACTTGGTTAATTACTTCATTGTGCGTATGATCCTTAAGTGACGCCATCAAGTGATTTTGTACGCTTCCAAACTTCATGTTGCTTCAATACTTGGCTTTCAAAATTTCTTTTGCAACTTTTGATTGGATGCTAACCACACTATTTTGAAGTTTCATCTTTCTGCTTTATTCGAGTTTTTTAATATTATCAGCCGTTGATTGTTCGTCAAGTTTTTTTGGCAATATGCCACAATAATTTCATATCTTACCACGAGATTTTGATTTCATTCAACCAGATATGAGTTATTTAAGATGGGACTTTGATAACAAAGGGAATAATTAGTATTTACCTTAGACCACTTACCTTAAAATTTTAAAAATTCAATTGTATGCTAAATCAAGGTTCAAACTCATACATTTTGAAGCTATTGGTTGAAAATATAAGCATATTGACGGTATTGTACATACAAGCCTTGAGTTTTGTGCTTGATCATTGTATTTTTTGTAACCACGTTTCATAATCAAATTCACCATCATTATCTCGGCTGCAACACGTTCGTGTCATTCAGTTTATTGTTCATGTATCCATCTGGCTATCATCCTCATCTTCAGACAGCATAAGGTAATCTCGGTAATTTTGAATATTCCAAGCATAATTTCACAATTCCGTGCGTGATTCAATTCATTATCATGTTTGTTTTATTCCTTTTATCTTATTTTGTTAGCTGATGTTTTAGTGTTATAAAATATAAATTATTTTGTAAGAGTTCAATTACTTCCATATCTACTCTGTAAATATGTTCATGAAGCACAAATGGTTCAAGCTGATAATAACATTGAGGCTTTTTTTGCTCACCTAACCTTTCTTGGCTAGGACATCTATATTTTGTATTGGAGTTTATAACCAATTGCCTTGATCAGCTGGTTACCTTATATTGCGAGTTGCCTTGTAATCCTCATGGCATTACAGTCCTCATCTATAACGCTTTTCATTACTTTTCATTATTTTAAAATTGCAATAAATACTTCAAAACAAGGTTGAATATTTCTGTATCATATAAATTTTATTGTGGGTGGAGTCAACAAAAAGCATATTGATAAGGCATTTTCAGTATTAATACTTGATGAAGGTTATATAATTATAAACGTGGCTGAGGTTGGATATATATGAAAAGTAAAAATATTTATGAATAATTTTATGAAAACTTGCACACAAATACAGTTATACAACTGAATAAACAACCAACATTTTAAAGATTAAAAAGCTTTTGTAAAAAACCTTATAAAACTAGACTGAAATTGAGAATATCATAGGGAGCAAAAAAACATTGAAGGAAATAAAATGGAACAAAATGGCTTGAATATATGGAAAATCAAAGTGTAAAAAGATGAAAAAAAAACGAAACGTATGCTTGATTACGTGAAAATTATCAAAAAAGTATAAAAAAGACTAAATAATGTGAAATCAAGAGAGTTCATGAGATGATGTGAGTCCAACTTATTGGCACAACTTGGAGGACATTTCTTTCTGGAGAATGTTGGTGATATAGTTCAAATAGATTCTAATAATTTTTGACATAAAATTAGTGGTAAATTATGAATAACTGAATTGGTCTATTATTAAAATGATGTAGATCAAACACTTATTCAATCAATAATAGGATGTTTGGTTACTTGATAATGTAAGTTGAACTTACGAAAAGTGGTTTGAACTATAGTAATAAATCAATTGAATAAAAATTTTTAAAATATTAATGGAATTATATTAAAATAGATAAACATGATTTGGTGGAAATATCATACAAATGTCTTCAAATATTTATGCGTTTGGATCAATAACAAAAACACTATAAGGTAATGATGACTAGAACACAAAATTTTGGTGTTATATATTTTTACATCACATTAATTGTTTGTGATATTTCTCACTACTATATTCGTGGGCTAATCATGTTGGTACAAAGGCCACTCACTAAAGGTTCAAGCTCCTTCTTATCAACCAGGTTGAATTCATTGACGAAGTAATAAAAGTGCTTGTAACAAGTGTTTATGTGCGCTTCCTGGAATGATTATTCATGGCTGAACATTAACAATCAATGACAACCTTATAAACATGCTTGAATCAAAATTAACATAAAACGCATGAAGCGCTTCTGAAATATATACAAACACAAAGTATTTATTCAAAAGCAGCACGAAGCTTTTCGCAAGTCTAGCTTACATTATATTCTGATAATGTAAGCAGACTTTGTGTTTGTTGACCTTAAATTTTAATAATGTCATAACTTAATTTCAACTTAATGATTTTTTCCAAAAGCCACAATAAAATGAATATGATTTCAGAACACTAATTAGTTTATTTGAAAATGTTACGTTGATAACGAAAAGCTTCGTATCTTAATAAACTAACTAGTGTTTTGAAATTATATTAATTTCAACCCTTTTAAAAATATTACAATTTGACTTCAGAGATATAATAAAACATACAGCCCCGATAGAAAGAAGTTTGTCGAAGTGGTGGATGTAAATGTGCACAAAGACTCTGAACAGCCTTTTCATTATCTTCTTCACAACTGACTGATAGTTTTTGGGAAATGCCACACCTAGAATTCGTATAATTGATTAGAACATCAGGTCGTAGAAATGTATGTGATATTTATAGAGCGCTTTTCTTACGGATAAATGCACTTGCTACAAACTTAATGCAACGAAAACACTGAGGGACAGGTGCTAATTGTAAGCCCAAACGGGATCGAAGCCGGTAACTTCAGATAATTAGTCTAACGCCGTACCAGCTGAACTATAAAGGCCAAAACTCGTATAAACTTTTATTTGAAGCGATCATTAAGTCAAATCAAGGTTTCGGTTGCGTAGTAAGTATACTTCACAGAGTGTTACAGCATATAAACCATAAAAATAGATAATATTAATAATAATAATGGAATACTTATATAGCGCCTCTTTCGCATCGTTCGGAGACGCTCTGCTATGAACTGCTTGAAAAAATAGGTTTTTAAGTTTTTAAGAAAAATAGGATGAAAAGAAGATTCAAGATTAAGAGGAAGAGAGTTCCAGAGAAGTGGACCAGAAAAAGAAAAAGCAGTTATAGCTTAAGAATGAGAGAAAGATATAATAAAGAGTTGAGAGCGAGTAGAGGACCATAGACCAGCACGCTTAGGAGGTAGTAAAAGGTTAGAAAGATAGGAAGGTGAAGTAAAATGAGAAATTTTATATATGAGAGAAAAGATTTTAGAGGAAAAGTGAAAGTGAAGAGGTAGCCAGTGAAGATCGACAAGAGATGAAAAGATATGAGAAAATTTAGGAGTATGAGAGACCAGGCGTGCAGCAGTGTTGAAAGCTTTAGTTAGAGGGTAAAAAGCAGATTTAGGAAGATTAAAGTACAAAGAGTTGCAGTAATCAAGTCGAAAGAGAACAAGAGAGCAGACAAGAATCTTAAGAGAGGCATCATCGAGATAAGAAGAGATCTGTCTGATACGACGTAGGTGAAAATAGCAAGAAGAAGCAACAGAGAGAATTTGAGGATCAAAAGGAAGAGAAGAATCAAGAAGAAAGCCAAGACAACGAATAGTGGAAGAGGGATAAATAGTAAGGTCAGAGATCATAATGGGAGGGAGAGAAGGGAGAGGTTTGGACTAAGAAAGATAGATAAAGTTAAATTTAGAGGGATTTAGTTTGAGATGAATGGAGTCACTCCAGGAAAGAATAGAAGACAAAAACTAAGCTTTTCAAGAGTAGAAAAAGAGGAAAAAAAGAGAAGATGTAGGTGTCATCAGCAAAAATCTGACTTTGAAAAGAGAAAAATTCGATAAAACGAAGATAAGAGGTATAAAGAATAAAGAGAAGAGGCTCGAGAACAGATCTCTGAGGAGCACCAAAAGGAACAAAGAGAGGAGAAGAGTTGTTTATAGAAACAGATGGTTAAAAAAATAAAAGAATGCATACAAAAAATTTAGAAAATTAATTGAACCGATTAAAACTTTAGACAAAACTTTTTTGAAAAAATTATAAATTTTAATTTTTCAAAAATAAACAAAATCAACTATCGTTAATAAGATGTGTAGATTTATAAATATAAGCCACATGATATTGACCAACACCATCTCCATCACTATCAACACCAAGCACATCACTATCATCAGCAGCCACATCAATATCATCACCACCTTTATCACTATCCTCAACATCTTCATCACCAACTCCACCACCATTATTCTCATTACCACCACCCCACCACAACCATCATCACTACCATCTATAAATACAAAGCAAAGTCAGGACCTGTAGCGACGGGAAAAAGATTTTCATCGTTGATCTGCTGTTCCACCCACTCCATCAGCAACTCCACGTACTTGGGGGCGCTGAACTTGGTGGGCTTTTTGTAGCGTACTCCATCGCACCAGTGATACTCGTATCTTTGAGTGTTGTTTGGGAATTGATGAAACTGTATTAGGAATGATTCTACAGTGACACTGTACAAGGGAAAGATGCTGATTATAACAAAATGATGAAAATGAAAGATTTGTTATAATGATGTTGTTAATTATATTGGAGTAGGAGTTTTAAGGTTTCAAATAAAAAAGTTTATACATTATAACTCAAAAAAATAAAAAAAATATTTATGACACCAATTTTAATGAAAAATTTAATTCAATTTCGGAACATAAACACATTTAGAATGAAAAATAATCAATACACATGAAACCCCACTAAAGAGCTGAAAAGTAAGCATTTTTATTATTATCAGTTCTTTTGAGCATTTTATTGTGTTTAAATTTTGTATTATTAAAACAATACAAACAACTTTTGAATGCAAAACAAAATGATCTCACTTGGGACCACCTGACATCACTGGGCATGATTCATCTGTGCAACACTCAGAAACCACCCCATATACGACATTGATGCGGTTAAAGAAGTCCACAACTGTGATTTTCATGGATTGAGATTATTTAATGTTCAACCCATGCTAGCATGAAAACGGACGCAAAACGATGATGATGACATAAAAATTGTTGGAGTGATTCGCATGGATTAAGATTGTCTAGTTAGAAGTAAAAGTGTTTGTTATAAGTAAAAATTATATTTGTAGCAAGAGACTGTTGATCAGCTACTGTAAGTTGAACAAACATGGGTTTGAACCCAGTAACTATACAATCAACCTAATGCTTTATATGCTGATCTGAATAATTACAGTGCAATATTGAACAATCAAATGTTTCATCTTAGCAGTATTATAACGTGATATCTTATAATGATGCATGAACCAGTAGAGTAAAATATAGTGTAACAGTCTCACCATGCACTGCCAACCAATCATTCAGCTCCTCCCCTTCAGGTAACTTCACAACCTATGGATAACAGAGATGTTTGAATGTAACATTTTAGTGACATTTTAGGCTTTTTATTACTTGAATACCATGGAGTGACAGAACTTAATAAGCATTGTGAGTTTGAGGGCATTTTACAAAATAAAATTTGTTATATTATGAATAATAATAACATTCCAATATTTTGTTTTATTTTCATGTTTTAGTGCAAATTGTATAAAAATTTGTGATGAAATATAATAGTTTTCTTGTGAATGATTTCATTAAAAATTGTCTCATTTTTTAGTGACCTGGTTGACTGAGACAGCAAAAATACAAAGATTTTTATTTTATTTGAATCTCTCTATTGCAAAAGTAACATTATAAACTTTTCTTATCTATGGGCCACCTGTTTAAGGTCAAGTCCTGAGTGCAGTGAGTCATTAGCCCTTCTGTGCAACTCATACCTTCATTTTGATGCATTCATTGGATAAGAAACTATCAGATCAAGTTAACAAGTTCACTCTCTTGTATATATATAACCATATCAATGCTGGTATTTTATATAAACTCTTAAAATAAATATGTATACAATAATCTTCAAAGTTGAATGAAATTTCCAAATTATTGTTTTTAATTAAAATGATATTATCCATAATACTAATAGTCTATAAATACATATGTTTTATTATAAAACAGTGAGTATATAAAGATAAAAAATTTATAATGAATGCTATTATGACCATCATTAAGTAATTATGATATATATTTCAAATAACATCATGGAAACAAAATAATCTAGAAGATTATATTCATTCATTTTTTATTTATACAGCAAATGGGAGTTTCACAGGGCACTACTCCATGTGAACCTTAATAATAGATGAACAAAAAATTTTTAAAATAACTAAGAACTAGTGACATGAAAAGTGCAAAAAATAAGTGATAGAATACAAAAGATAACCTTTTATTAAAATCTTTCTATTAACTTCTAATAAGAACAATATTAAAGTTTATTACCTCAGTGTGCCTTCCATGTTTTTTTTGCCAGGTCTAAATGTCTAAAAAAACAGGTTTTCAATAAAAAAACAATATAAATGATTTTCAAAATTTGAAATTCTAAACTTGACAATCTTTCACATCAACTAAGTCAATTTGAGGGTTCATTTAATGATAAAAAAAATTCATAATTGTCTAGTGTATTTTGATAGCACCAACTTTATCTCTGGAGAAAAAAGATGTAAAACTTGAAGCCATTGAGCAACCTACATGTATTGGAACAAATATATATTAGAACAACCATCAAACTGAAAATTATTTTTTAATTTGGAAAAAAAAACTCATAAGTTCAAAAAAATATTTATATTTGCTAATTTAAAATAGTAAACAAGTACTTTTAGGGTGGTGAAGAAATTGTATTGAACAGGATACAAGATTTAACTTATTTAATGAGTTTAAAAATTCTGATGAACCAATAGGTTGAAAAAATATATAATTCCTATATGAATCACTTGATACCGACAAATAAAATTGACTTTTATAAATAATACAATAAATATAACTTCTTCATAACTTTTAAAATGTGCATCTAATCACAGCGTCGAATACTTGAACTTGAAAAACATTCTAATACATTATGAATGTAGAATCTTCCAAAGTTTATTTTGAGTATTCGTTTCAAAAATTTCTTGCAAAAATATTTTATAAAAACTTTTTAAAATATTTTTGTTTATAGTACAAGTTTCTTTTCCTTAACCGCAAAGCTACTAGCATAAGGTCTTCTGAACTAATAGTTCTGAAGAAAAAAAACAAAAACAGATATATTTACCAAAACTCATCGTGGCAAACATTTTTTATATCTGATCAACTGACTTACTTCAGATAAATTTTTTCGATCTTAAGGTTAATGCTTGAACGCCATTTTAGTAGCTTTTAGCTGTAAAAACATTATATTCGTCCATTTGATAATTGAGAAAAGTTATGAACTTAACGATATATAGATCTTATAGCTACAGGCAAATTATTTTCTGCTCAATATATTTCAAGTATTAACAGCTGATATTTAAAAATTAAGTTTCAAATGAATGAATTTATGCACATATAATTCAAAAATTTATTAAAGCAATAATTTTTGGGAAATAAGAATGATAATTAGAACCTGGAGTATTTAAATTTAAAATTGAATTGAAATTTTCTATAAAATCATTACGTTAGAAAACCAACCACAATACAAAGTTTTTAAAATCCATTTCAAATAATTAATGATACAAAAATCTCAGATTCCAACAACGATCTCCTAGGTTCACCTTAAGGTTATTAATAGAAAAAAACAATGAAAATGAATATTCGTAATACATTTAAACTATTTAGCTAGGGACTTTATCACCACTAGCGCCCCAGATCCAATTTTTGAAGTAGCCAGTGATGCCTGACTGGGCTTGCTTCTGCTCTAACAGGTGGTCCAAGGGTGTGAACTCGATCATGGAGAAAGCAAGATCGAAGAAGAATGGTTTTGCTGGCACGGGTTCAAAAGCTGGTGGCAGGTCGATCAAACGTTTGATGCTTGACGACGAACCTCCGAACTCGTGTAGGTGCTTGACCAAGCTCTGTAGTTGATTCGTTAATGAGGCTTCAATAAAATCTTCAACGCCATGAAGCTATTACCATTTTATGAAAAAAAAAGATCAATCCATAAAATCAAAATTTGAATGATACAGACATAAAACGACGATGATGGAACCAAACAATAAAACGACAAAGAACCTTATCTTGAGTGGAGGGTTTGGATGGCGCCTGGTCGGAGGGGGTGTCGAGGATGCAAGAGGCATGGGCAGAGTACCTCAACACTTCAGCCTCATCCTTCAGCTGGCTCAACTCCTCACCAGCCTATTATTTAAGCATCACATTAATCGTTCAGGTAGTGGTGTTAAGTGTATCTATTTAAGATGAATGTAAAACCTACAGGTGAGATTTTGGCAAGTTGCGGATCAATAAAACTTGATGTGGTTTTGACTTGAGCCACATAAATGAGGCATCGGTGGAAGAGAGCCATTGAGTCCGCAAACCTCTTCAACTCAGTCATCACCTCAGCCAGGTGGAAGCATCTGATGTGTTTGTATTGCAATAATTTGATTAGATTTTAAATGGGAAATTCTGAACACAAGTCTAAAAAAACAATGGAAAGTTCAATAAAAGCAAAGTTATGAATTAACATCCAAAGACCATTATGAAAATAACCAATTAAAAAATATATGCACACATCAACGCTCAATAAAGTGGAACACCACAGACTTGAAAGCCTTATAGGCAGTAGCAAGATTAGTCACTTGGTCCTTCAGTGTCTCATGCATGCTTGGGCAGGCAGCTATCTCTGAAAGGTTCTGTTGATTGAGATGCACATAATATATGTAGGTTGAACCACTGTTATTAGCTTTGATAATCGTATTGAATCGATATATCGGCTTTGAAATTGTACCCACGTGTGAATATTTGAAATGCCATAAAAACGAGATTTATGTATTCAACCAACCAAAAATAATATCAGTGAAAATAAATGACCTTGTTCATAATTTACTATATAATAATATCAATAAGTTAGACTGACTGCTCTCAAACCCAGTTACTGGGACATGAAAAGCAGTATAATTTAATAAGATTAACTATTAATGTGAAGTGATAATAAATTCCTGCCTGAATAACCACGTCATACAGCCTGACGTAGTCCTGAGGTTTGCCCTTGGAATCCTGCATAGTTGAGCAACTTGATTTAAATATACAACAAGCTATTATTGGTGGATGTGAATATTTGTAGTAATACTGTGAGGTTATTGCGTGGTATAAAAATGCACAGCAAGATATTGATGAGAAGTGGATGAGGTATTTCACAAAATGCAATTTGCTCGTTATGAGGAGCTTGCATACGTTATTTAAACACGGAGGTGTTTCGATATCTAAAATTAAGCACAAAACAATTTAAAATCATTATATTTTAATCAACAGATACTATGAATTCGATATAGCAATATATTGAACTAACACTAAAACTATAAATCAAAGGGGGAAATCGCACTAATACTAATAAAAAATTGCTAATAATAAAAAATAAAGATGATGTTTGTGTTAAAAAATAAATCAAAAAATTAAATAATAAATTATAAAAAACATTGAAAAATTGCCCTAATACTATATTATAAAGAGTACTTTGAAAAATTGCACCATGCCAGCAAGCCCTTGTAAGACCCACCGCATAGATCCCTAGCAGAAGTATGGCAGCCTTATAGCTCAGCTGGTAGAACATTGGACTAATTACTTAAAGTAACCGCATTCAATCTCACGCTGGACCAATAACTAACGTCTTCTCTACAGAGTATTTTCGCATCCAACCCCATAAATGGATTATAGGAACGATAAATGATGAAAAGAAAGCACAAGAACCTGAGATGACTTCATCTGCTTGATCATCAGCAGGGACCTCTCAATAGAGGTGCTTTGACGCAGAAAGATCAGGTAGGTGAACAAGTAAGCTGCATCGCTCAGTCTGTGTAAGAGGGGTGGTTATTTAGTTAATGATGTCCTAAACTTTGGTGAAGGATTTGATTGACACTGCCAAAATAGAAGAAACTAAAAGCTATAAATTAAGTATTGGAAAAAAACATAATCTAAGAAATTCTCGAAAAAATTGAATATGAAATTGTTGAAGTCATTTGCAAACAATAAATGCACTACAAACTTGTCTTCAGGTAGTTGTGACTTTGTTGACACAGCTTTGAGGCCCTAAAGCATGTTTGAAGCAAATATGATGTTTTTATTCACGTATCATATCATATAACTAAACAAAATCGATTCTCAATCAACTTATATCTCGACTAAAACAATCAAAACACTCATCAAATTTTTACCAAAAAATAATACCCTCAAATCCCTTCAAAGCACTTGATAAAATATTCTGCCAAGGTTACACACAAAGCAACACAGTGTAATTCAATTAAATACAATGCAACATAAAGATGGCTCACAGCATCTTCCTTGTGCTCGTCCTTCAGGGCCTGCTGAGCCTCGATCACTAACTTCAAGATGCCCTCCAACACTGACAAACGCTCCTCTCCCACCCCTGATATTGAGGAAGGCTTGAATTATGATGATGATATTATTATTACTCGTTCAACATCTTTTGTTTAGGACGTGAGTTTAGGCGGTTGGATGTGGTTTGATGTCTTGGTAGGATGAATATAATAAAATTTTTGAACACTTATAGTTTTCATTATAAATTATGAAGCTTTTTGTTAGCAGTGTAACATTTTAAAGCTGGTAGGATGAGTCTATCATTAATATCCATGGAAGCTGCAACTTGAAATATTTATCTTATGAATGAAGGTTATCAAATCTATGAAACTAAAAAGCCCTTAACGAATATCACTACATTTAAATAAGACATCAAAATTATCTAAGCTATATAAATGATGGTACAAAAATAGATCCTCCCTTCGAACATCACCTGTAGCATCCTGCTTCGGTGTTTTTTTATCAAACTTCTTGCCTTCCACCTTTGCCATCACCACCTCTCCCTGCTCCAACGCCGCCGTAATGGCTTTCCTCACCAGAGGCACCTTAACTGCCACTGTCCTTCCTAGCCATGCCACTTCTGACAAGCTTGCTGATTCCTTCTTTCTTGTCTTTTCTATCAACTCCTGTCAAGATCATGTTGAAGATTTGTGGTGAATATATTTTTTATTTATGATGACATATTTAAGCGTTTAGAATCACTCCATAAATCGTTTGTTTAAAAAGTGCAACAATGGATTATTTGTTAAATAGACATCTACTAAAAGCTTTGTTAATCAGTCTATAAACAATTGTGATTAATTATATCATAATTTTATCATCATTCTTACAACAGATTAACTAAACAATGGCAAGTTACATCGAGCTTGGAGGTGAGAGGGTCTTCGATGCCGACATGCAATCTCATCTTCACTAGGTCTTCCATGGCTGAAGTGTCACCTCTTATCACATATTCAAGATATCTGTCCAGCAAGATTGTTCATGGTGGTTTATATGTTGTTGTTTCATACAAGTTTATATTTAATGCAATTACACATATATTCAATACAAAAACACTTATGCTATTTGCCTATAAGTTAATCAGCGAGAATAATAAATAAAAAGTTTATAAAATTGTTGATCATCTCATCCAACTTGATGTTTGGGTTCATTTCTTCACACTTGGCAAGGTAAACATCCTTCGCCTCACCAACCAAAGTTGCACACAGCTTATTGCAAATAAATCTGGTGTTTTGAGGTTCGAATAATTTATCTCTTACATCATTACCAATGCTCTGTATCATTTTTCAAGCTAGCATGCTTTGGATATTATAAATCAATGTGTGGTTTCATAAAGGAATTATTTAATGAGTAGGTTTGAAATGTGTGTAAGCAAAAGACAAGTGATATTAAAAATTAAATAAAAGAATAATCGCTAGAATGTATTATATTATATAAAACAAAAAATCACAATTTTAATCAAAATAATGGTTTAAAGAGAAATATAACGAAGCCAAACAAAATAACCAAAATTTTAACCAAGCAAAATGTTATGAATAATTTGAAAAATAATGATGGTACACACTTTGAAGTCCTGAGCAACTCCAAAGCCTCCCTGAACTCCTGCAACTCGAACAACAACAGTCCCCTCATCCAGGCAAAATATGCCTGGGATGTTTATCATGGAGTGCATTTAGAAGTATGATGCTTGTGGGAGTTATGTGGAAGCTTTAGTTTCAATTGAAATTCATGAAAATAAAACATAAAGTTGTGAACATATGTATTGAAGTAACACTTATGGAATGGTTTAATATATTTGATTTAAATGAAGCTTTTATAGAGTTTACTACTGAGCAAACGTTTAAAACAATTTATATCAAACACTTATTAACTGAATAATAACACAAAGATTTTCGTTAGTTTAACTCACATTATCAAGTTTGTATACTTTATAATGTG
Organism: Pterobdella sp. o SKG-2022; assembly: GCA_964035795.1. NCBI lineage: Eukaryota > Metazoa > Annelida > Clitellata > Hirudinida > Piscicolidae > Pterobdella > Pterobdella occidentalis. The sequence continues at coordinate 5,493,492 of OZ038322.1, forward strand.
AGTTCAACTTACAAAAAGCTTTGCTATTATTCAGTTAATAAGTGTTTGATTCCAATCATTTTTTTAATAGGCTAGTTTAGTTAATCAAAATGATCAAATAACAATAACGTTTAATCATAGAACACAAAGATAAGTGAGTGCAACACTATGGCACCAAAGTGGAACCTGGATCTCAAGGGTGGTTTTGGCATCACAGGGCACAGCTGCTTCATATGACAGACTGTTCAGGTGATGTGCATGCTTCACTGCCTTTTTGAGTGATTTAAAATTTTTAAATTTATTTATAAGTTAACTTGTCAGACTTTTATATAAAAAAGAATATGTTATTATTTAGGATAAAAATGGGCTTAAAATAGAATGAGATTTTTTATATGAAATAATACTTGTATTATTTTTGATTCTAAAAATTTTTTAAAAATATTACATAATTAGTCAGCAAAAATTTAGCTTAACTATTTATATAAAAATTTTTTATAAATAAAATGAACCTTTTTGAGACGAGCTAACATGTGGAAGTTTTTGCGAGGTTCTGTATTTGCTTCATACTTCAGTTGCATACTGTATGCCCAACACCTCTCAGCATTCATCAATGGAATCAACAAACACCTGCATTTGAGCATGTATTATAAATTATAATTCAAAAATCAAATTTTATTTTAAAAATTGAAATGACTGAATGTTTAACCTGGGTTCTGTAACTAACTCCTCTGGAATCATTTCACGATAAACTTTATACTTGTTTCCTTGAGGAAAGTTGATCACTTTGCGAACCCTTTTCAGCTTACGTGAACAATATTGCCTATAATAAAAGAGCATAAAGTTTAATGGAAATTATGCATAGAATTTAACAGCTGAATTATTGATAAGAAAAGTTGAATATCACAGTTATGATTTAATTAATAAACCTGTATCTTTGATAATCCGAATGTCTTATTCCATGTTGCATTTGTGCTTCCTTGATCAGTTGCAACACTGAAGTTTAAACAAATATTTGTTGAAAGATATTCATTTCCGAAAACATAGTGTAAAGTATTGAAATAAAACAAAAAATTGATAAAAACTGAAAAAATGGTATTTAAATATAGAAAATTGTACAAAAAATTACATTTTATAAGAGATACATCTGTTAGCCATTGGCTTCAGATCTTGAAAAATTTTCAATACTCACTGACCTTCTAAAGATAAAAAAGTTGGCCCGTCATCTTCATTTTTAATAGATTCATTTTTTTTATTCTCCATTACAAATAAAGAGATAGACACGATTTTTGAGCCTTTTGGACGTGAACAGCATAGACCATATACACTGAGATTGTAAATAATACAAAACTAAATTTATTATAAATGTAAAAATCAATTGCATGAATATATATTTATTGTTTTAATTTGTGTTTTCAGTAAACATCATTTTTCTCAACTTTGAAAACATATTTTTTCGAAATTTTGTTTTCAAAACTATAAATAATTTTGTGAATAGAGTATTTCAAATTCAAGTTTTTTTACATATAATTTTTTATCTCTATAATTATGTAAAAACTTGAGATATTCAAGTTTGAAGTCTTAAGATAATGGCTTCCGAATCTCAATTGTTTAGTCTGGAATACATCCCATTAGCGTTTCAGCGTGGAACGACTGGTTGTCAGAACCATACAAAAAACAATAATTTCTAATTTTTTCGTTCAATTAATACTTTGTGTAAGTTTTTCATGCAATTGAGTGAGACTGTTCCATTTTATTTCATGAATAACTAATTAGTTACCTGATGATGATATTTAAAATGCACCAAAAAGTTTCGTTTCAATAAAAAAGTAAAGTTTTATCGTGTTTTTATTATTTACATGAGGCAAATTATTCACAAATTGATAACTTGAAGCACCTCTTATGCGTAATTTTAATTAGTTTTCAATTTATCATTATCACAAAATGGTAACTCGGAAACTTTATTAGGAAATTTATTTTACTCGATATCTTTGTAATATTTTTTAGATTAAATTTAAATAGCAGTATAGGAAAAAGAATATATCAAAAAATCTGTTTTAATATTGGCGAAAAATACTTTAATTATTTCACAGAAAATCTTTCCTGAAGTAACCTATAAAAATAATCTGAAGATGTTTAGGCATAAAACTAACAAAATATCAGTTTTTTAAAAGAATAAAACTAGCCTCATACACAAAAATTAAGAATGATTATAAGCACGGTTTATTACAATTTCATTACATTGCACGAGAGAAGTATTGCTTGACGTTGATTTTTCTAATAGATTATCACTATTGGTACTCGCAACAATATTATTTTTATTGGTTGTGTTGGATAAGGTAGCTGTATTACTAGGCTCTGTGAGTGTTGTTCTGGTGTTACCGTTTATAACATTGGAATTGTTTTCTAACTGAACAGGTTTGGTGTCAATGGTGGAAAAGTCTTTGAACACTTCAGCAAACATATCTTCATCTGGTTCATAATTGAAAACTTATATTATTTCAGTACAAATATATATGAGAATCAATTATCAAAACGAACGATAAATAGAATTCTATAGTAAACATTTTTGGTATAACAATAAATTATTAGATAATATAATAAAAAAGTTGAATAATATTTACAGAAAAAACAAGATCAAAAACCAACGTGGAATCATATCACTGCTCATGAAAAAATCCAAAATTCTAAAAAGTATAAAATGTTTATTTTTCAACACTTTTTGAATGTTTCAAATTTTTATCACCAATAAGATAACATTATGAATTTTTTGGTTTTTGGTCTTGTTTTACTGTAACAGCACACATGAGGCACATACTTGCATTATCAAAACCGCCTTCACTGCTCCTCATCTCCTCATTCAGACGGGCAAGTCTCAAACTGATAATCAACATGGTTTGATATTAACATGGGTTTGGAATTTCAAATATACCACGTTTCGCTTCAATTTTATTAGTTAATGTTATATTAATGATTTTAAATATTATAATGTGATCGCAAAGAATCATATAAAGTAAAGTAGTCTGAACAACACAACTGTAATGAATAGCAAGATATGGCATAGATGATATGGAATTTATTCAGCAATTTTCCCACATCGCTCAAAAAAATGTATATCAAACACACTGTGAAACAGATGTCGACTCGAAACTCCAACCACATTTTTGAATACTCGGCTTTATACTCCATTGAGACACAAGATACATGAAATATAGGAGCCAAATAAAACAAAGAAACCACATAGAAATGAAGAAACATCGAAACAAACGAATCCCGTACAGGGTAACGACGTTGGCATCGGCCTTATCAATGGCGATGGAGAGTGCGTCCTGAAGGTGATGGTTTATTAACGATTAGACAAGAGATTTAATCATGTGGGTAATAACTCACTGTGGATACTTGTCTGTATTATTAGTCAAAAAGCGAAATGTATTTGGTGGTGTTTAGTCCCATATTCATTCTATCATTATTATTATTATTTATATACCTAGTCTATAATATAAAAAAAACGAATACTAATCAATCTATCGCTTGAAAATGAACAAAATTAGAATGATACAAATTAACATGGAAATGACATATTTTTAACTTAAAACAGATAATATTGATTAAGTCGAGAATTATTCATAGTAAACATCTTTGGAGGCAGTATATGTGTTTTTATCTATAATGCATTTTTAATTAACTTTGAGGTTTAATGAAAAACTTCACATACAGTAGGAAAAACCTAAAATTTACAATTTTTTGAGATAAAAGTTAAACAACATGAATCTAATAATCTATGTTGGAAAAACACTTGGAAAATTTCAATATAATTCATTAAGAAAGCTTCTGGAAATATTCGTTTATCTGATGATGACTGTTTTGAAAAGCTTTGTTTTAATGGAATATATTATAGAACTTATTTTTCAATGTTAAAATTCCTCTTTATTGATGTTTTTCGTTAAAAAATATTGAAGAAAAATACATACGATATCTCTGAAAAGTTACATTATAGTATTAATATTCTTCAAGCAACATTTTCATTATCACCATTACTATAGACTTCATGTTTTATCTTCAATATGAAATTTATATACAAAACCTTATCATCGACGTCTTTAAGATGTTGATTCACTTTTCTTTTCAGAAGTAAATAAATTTGACTGTCGAAAAAAATTTAAGGTATTATCAATGTATCTAAGAATATACCTTGGTTATCAAAAAACTAGAACCGACCCTTTCCCAACCAATGTTAGCATGGAATGGACGTGGAACAATGATGAGGATGATGTAGACAAGATGATGATGATGGTGATGTGAACGATGATGAAGATGATGTAGACAAGACGATGATGATGATGATGATGATGTGGTGATGGTGATAATGATGTAAACGATGATGATGACAATGAGGTAATCGATGATGTAAATGACGATGATGGATAGAATCAAACTTGGGATACCTAGCATTTCCGAGCATAGCTGCATGGTGTAGTGAGGACCTCTTCGACTCATCAACGGTATCCACCTTGGCTCCATTCAACAACAAGAACTCCACTGGCGCTAACTCATTCTGTTGTTTTGCGTGTTCTATTTATTTGTGAAAATTGAGTGTGGAAAGTTTTGTGTTGTTCCCAAATTCCTCAAACCCTAAAAATTCAGTTCAATAGCATATACTATTTCAAAAGTAATCAAAAATTGGCTGTTTAAACACCCCCAAAAGCACTAACAGAATATATTGAGAACATTAGAGGTGTCTTGCCACCGGGTCCTTTGAATTTCACATCAGCACCTTCTGCCAGACACCGTAGCATACCGGGTACACAGCCTTCCTGGGCTGCCCTGCACAACAACTCCGAAGCTTTTTCTCCCATATCCATCTCTAACCAGTCACTCACACTGCTCTTGCTTTTGCCTGGTTCTAAAGGGTTTGAGGTTTTAATGAAAAAAGATTTATGGGTAAATTAATGAGTATAAAAGTATAATTAAAAATAGATGCTTCATAATGTATACTCATGACCGAAACATTTTGAACTATGGGAATGATGAAAGTATGCAATGATTTGAAAACATACCATAATTATCGCTTGAGTCGAAGCAAACATCGGCATCTGAGATAATTTTGCAATATAAAAACAACACAACACTAAAAACCTTTTAAATAATTAATATTTCATCTTTCACAATTACTTCTTCAATAACTCAAATTAACACCCACACGCCACAATAGCGAGATACGAACCTTCAATATCAGCATTAGAGGCGTTCACAAAGTTTGGATCGGCAGGAAGGTCAATGTTGGACGGGGATGGCTGTTTGGTGATAGTTCCTCGGATACATTTGGAACGGATAAATGACTTTTTGACATACTTCTCTCTGATCCACGCTTCCCTCACTTCCCTTCATGGTGATGTCTTATATATAATTTAGTTCCAAGTGACATCGTATGTATTTAATAGACATAACCTCGTCTCTATTTATACATATAATCGTACTTGATTCATAGATATTAATTTTTCTTTCAAATCTTCAAATTATTTAAATGAAACATATTTAAAAAAAACGTTAACGATCAAACATTTAGAGTTTATAGTCATTTTAATCGAATAGTAATCTACTTCAACAACAAGGTGACAAAAGGTGACATACCGATTACAGCCAGGGGTTGCTTTAGCGACAGAGGCATGCTCAACAGAATATTCAAATATCCTGTTAACAATTCGATTCCCCAATGATACCATCACTTTTACCTGAAGATTAATTGAAAAAATAATGGAATCTGCCTAGGCTTCATTCTAATTTTTTACTGAAAAACAAACACAGAGTTTTTATTTGACAAAACTTACGAGTCGTTTCGTAAGAAAATCTCATATACTCAAAAGATCCACTCGAGAGTTTCTCAAGCAATTCTATCAGGCTATTTTGCTCAATCCTAATTTTCTAACTTTTATGAAACATTATAAGAAAATATTTTCTTTAAAAGAATAAATCTTCCTTTGAACTACTTTATTTAAAACTTACAAAACACTTGAATGAAAAGTTACATACGATGTCTCAAAAGCTAGTGTATTTCACTTTAAATAAAAAACCATGCTCTTTAAAAGACTCAAGCTATTATAAATGAGCATGGCATGTAAACAAACTATATAAGTGAAACCCTGAATTGTATGACTGAAGCTCCAAACTATATGACTAAAACCCCAAACTGTACAACTACAACCGCAAATTATACATCTAACGCAGCAAACCTGTTCAGCCTCCCAAGCATCCAAATTTATCGACCTCACTTTGGACTTGTGCACTCCAAAGCTCCTGTGTGTTTGTGTCATTAAAAATATAAAATTTTAGTGTTTTGTGAATATTTCTATGAGTTCTATCTATCTATCTATCTATTTATCTACCTATATATCTATCCATATATTTATCTATCTACCTAACTATCCATCTAGCTATCTACCCATCTATCTATCTACAACGAACCGATGAATTCCAGAGCACTCGATACAGAGAGTGACACCAAGGTTAAAGGAGGCCCACTTGGGCAGGCTTTGACCACAGTCACAACACTCATCATTACCATTTAAAGACACCACCTCTAGCATTTGCCTGGGTGTGGTTAGTTGGTGAGCTTTATTGAGCTTTATGAATATTCATTATGTGAAGTAGTTAAAATCTTTATCAAATTTGCAAAACACATCTATGAATTGTTCATGGAATACATATTTTGGAAAAGATTGGGGTTTGATTATAAAATGGAATTGGATTCTGAAGCTTGAAAACTAATACCCTTTCAAAACCCTAAGCATATAAAGAAAATTTTCGATGAGCCATGATGCTACATACTCAATGAAGCACACTTAACAAGACAAATACATAGATAAAAATTTTAAAAACTAAGGCACAGACTGGTTGGACTTGAGAAGAGGTTGAGTGGAGGGCAGTCTGGAGGTTTGTGGTCTGAAGGGGCTGTGGGAAGGTGCCCTCATCTCCACTGTCGATAACGACTGAAAAAATTTGGATGGAAGAATGTGTTTACAAGTATATTATTGCTAATGAATACAAAAAATACAAGAACAATAAGTGCGTTATTCGATAAAACATTGTTATATATGTCATAAAAATTTATACTTGCAGAAAACCATGAAATGACTCTGTGGACAAATAAAGAAATGATAGAAAAGAATACAAATGGTTAGACAAACTCTGGTGGCAGTGTCTGGAGTGGTCATTTTATTGTATGCCTTCCTAGCAGCTTCCTGGATTGAGTCGATCCACTGTTTGCAGTCCATCTCGTTGTCTGCCTGCAGCAGATGGCACCTGATGGAATTACATATCTTGAAGCTTCCAGGTTAGGTTAAATAATGCATTTTCTTAGATTTTAAGTATGGTATTCATCATAAAGTGACAAAATACAGACATGTTAATGGATAGATATTTGATCATTATAAGCGGACCTGACAGGCGATACAACTTGGAAGCAAAACCTCCGTTCGGTATCCTCAAACGACACAACGTTGCAAAGTCTGTAAAAGGTTGATCTCCTTCTTATTACCACCAAAACTACTACATAATCTTCATTATTACCACCAAAACTACAACATAATCTTGTGATTTTCAAACAAAATTTTTTCAAGTAAAATACCTCAAATCTTTCTCAAGCACAACTTTATCATCTCTGGAACGGTGCTGGCTGCAATATGATAGCTGGTTGTTCTCCACAATGAACCATCGCCTATTCATTATTTGGTTAATTTATTTTTGCTTTATGAAGTACAATAGCCTGAATCTAAAAGTAAGAACAACAAACACAAAGTATTTATTAAATGAAACGAAGCTTTTCTTAAGGCTAGTTTACATTATCAAGTGATAATTTTTGTTTTACTCTCTGCCCAGACAAATGTGCTATGAACAGAATAATGATAATGATGATTAACATGCAAGATTAATAAGTGGTTTGTTAATATTCAAATAAAAACAATTTCAAGTAGTTTGGTTACGATATAAAAGTCTGCAAAATCATTTATCAACCAAGCGGCTATGTTCCACCAGGTATATTTATTGAAAGCAAGTGCATATAATAAATGATTGGCGGTGGTTATCTATTGGACCCATAAAAGCCAGAAATAATAAAACCAATGACACACCTGACCCACGACTTGAAAGCATTGCTGGTTCTTTTGTACAAGTACCCCTCCATCGACACTCCATCTAGACAAGTATCGTCCTGATGGTGTGGTGCAGAGATTAATGGAGGGAGTCTATGATAGAAATATCAATGAATCTGATTATTTTATTTAATATTCAAAATATGAACAATAAAATATATTTTGTTCCAAAAAAATAAAAATAAAAAAAATAATAATTAAATTAAACGTTAATAAAAGATAATAAAATCCATAGAAAATCGTGTATTGTATTACAATAGACATACTGATACACACACAAACATGATAGCTCTAATAGAATATTTCAACCTTATTCTGGTCCATTTCTTCAACGTTGACTTTTTGGCAGTCTCGCAAAGACGACTGTAAATCCTTCGTTTTATATGATTATCCAATAGTTTAACTACATTATATCTGTTCAGTAGAGAATACCAAGCTATATGAAATTTTAGCCTTTTTTTGATAAAAATATGTATATATTAGGCAGTTTTTTTTCATAAATTTACGCAAAATCTATTTTAATGAGACAATTTTTATTGATTTTTTTAAGAATAAAAAGCAGAAAATCATGATTAAAAATAAAAAAAACAAAATTACATAACACTAAACAGTCTCATATATAGCTTTGATCTTTCCATTACAAGTATAATATTACCAAGTACGACTATTTAGTATTTTTTGAACTTATAAATCGCTAGAAAATTCGAATTGACAATATAAAATAATAAAATGAGTAACAAAAAAACAAACATTTTTCAAAGCTATGTCGATATCCGCCTTCACCTGCTTCTTCGTGTTTGTTATCTTCTCTTGAAGCTCTTGTAACTAATAAGAATAGTATTGCTTTGATGTGATAGCACCATTACTATTGGAGCAAACTTTCATTCTCATAACTTCACATAGCTTAATATCAGATCTTCATTAGTGTTATTTAATTGTATCATAATCATATTGTTATAGTTGCATCACATGATGTCATATTCCCATAAACATATTGTCATAAAGTTACATAGACCATTCTCTTCCTCTCATCACCATGTCTTAACGTCGGTCCCGATGCCGGCATGTTTGGGAAATATATAAACATAGAAAAGGTAATAAAATTAGCATAACAGAAAAATAAGCTTTCATTGCAATATAATGTCCACACGAAAAGATAATAAGCCAAAGAAATACATCATTTGGTAAGCAAATGAAGGTTTTAAAATCCATTATAGAAGGATAAGCGTCAGAGTTATAGAGGCTAAATCATTTACACAAGGATGAAAAAGTGAACATCGTAACAACCTCAAAACAAAAATGAGATTTTCTATTCAATACATCACAAAAAATGTGATCTTCATCTAATGTAATAAATTTTAATACATGAGTTTTTTTTTCCATCATTATTCCACCAATCTACAAAACCCTAACAATGTCCTCTTACGTTTTCATTCATCAGCTCAATATACGGCTTCAGAGCGTCGAAGGTGCCATTCATCTGGTTCAGAAAGCACTCTTGTGACTCGAAGTGCGATGATAGCTGCGGTAAGAATAATAACAATAATAATAGTGATGATGATGATGATAATAATAATAATAGTAATAATAATAATAACGATTTATCTAGCGCCAAGGAAAGCAAATGATATACAAATAATTCTATCCCTGATATATAATGCAGCTATTATTATTACTTATATAACTAATGTTATTACTAATGACTTTTAATACAACTAGAAGATCATTTAGTTATTATCAATATTTCAATAGTAATCAACTCATGTATTTACTGTTAAATACAAAGGTGATTCATACCAATTAACACTTAAAATATATTGATATATGATATTGTATAAGAAGCAACTCCCTTGACACGATATAAAAAATAATGAATGATTGAATCAACCTTAGATAAAAAAAAGAAATTGAGATAATCAAAAATCAAAGTGTGAAACAATCTATCTTAAAGACTGCAATGATGCTAGCCGCAGAGCAACAGAGTACAATCTGCATTGTAAAGATTAAACATACTAACCCGATGGTGCCAAAAAACTATTATCGAATATAGTGTTAGTTTTGCAGATGTAGTTATTAAGTGAGTATATAGATTAGCAGCCTGAACGTTGATGCGCTAAGTTTGTGTCTTTCAACGTCAAGACTTGTTAAAAACTGTGCACCATCAACATCGTTCAGTATCAAAAGGTTAAAAAAACTTTTCGAATGCCCGCATGAATTGTGAAATTCATAAAGGAGCGACCACTTTATTAGTTAAATATGTTCACGAATTATTTCAAAACTTAAATTTTAACATCCAAAAAACCAAAGTTTTTTAATAGAGATTAATTATTAAAGTTATATAAAAAACCAGTGATTATGATTAACTAAACTAGCTTACTAACAAAAACGATTAGAATTGAACACTTTCATTAACTGAATAATAACACTATTATGATAATAACTATTGATTAGATGGAATCAGAGTTTAGAGGTGTCATATAGGATGGTGTTATCATCATATATATAAGTATGAATTTTTAACGAAGTAATTAAATATGAAAAATTTGTCGTATTAAGTTTTTTTGGTTTTCAATTTATAATAGGCAAAAATATAGTTTTTTATGATTATATTTACATTAATTTGAGAAAAAGACTGAAAGGTGGATTTTTATGTTAGATAATTGAACTTTTTAAAATATTTTTAAAAGGTGTGGTGATTGATTGACTGAGTTTTCAAAAAGCTTCAACCACTATTTCAAAAGTTATTTCATTTTAAGGCATACTCGGAAAATCATGAAACAGGCAGCAACGGGATAATGAAAAAATTTTTGAGTTTTTAATTAAAAACTATATTGCCCTTGAACCAATACTTAGATCAGGTATTGTATAGTTAAAAAGTTTATAGATGTAATTCACATTTAATTTAAAAATATATTAATGAAAAAATATTATTATAGTACTCTTATTGGAATCATAACCTAGAAGCCTATTGGTATCATAACCTATTAAAACCATTGATTCCTACTGATCAATACAAAAAGCAAATGAAAACTAACACAACTTAGCATCTGCATCTTCTTCTTTATCTGCACGTTGTTCAACTGTCGAAAACAATAACACACTACTAATAATATTTTCAAAAAAAATTAAGCCGCGCAATAACAACTATTACTATTTTTTATGGCGGGATTACGAGGGATTGAAGAAATGGAAGGAACTTGGTGAAATATGTGTAATCAAACCATCATCATTAATATAGTCATCATCATCACTATCACCATCACCATCACTATCATCATCAACATCATTGGTTAAAGAGGTTCGCCAATGCACAAAGAAGACTAGCTGGCGAATGAAAGCATCTCAAACCTGGAGATCCATCTTCGGGTGCACGCAGCCGGAACAAGTTCCTGACCTTTTGGCTCCCTGGATGCAAACAGGGAACCACGTCTTCGAGGTTGAAAGAACCAAGATGATCGATGCAGACAAAGACAGAGCTTGAGCGACCCAGCGACTTGCTGAGGACTGGAGCTCTTTCAACCTCATCATCTACACAGAGGGCTCGGCGATAGACGGTAATGCTACAGGTGGAGGCGGCATTAGAGTCACCACCGGCTATCCAAGTGACCCAAAAGTCCATCGCTCTTGTGCCATACCGGCTGGCAAATGGTGCTCGTCCTTCCAGGCCGAGATGAAAACAGGAAAGAAGGCGCTAGAAATCCTAGTGGAAAAAACAAGCATCCGAAAGGCCCGAATAGTCAGTGACAGCCAGTCGGTCTTCATGCGCCTCCAAAGCCTCCTCCTAGCCGTTCCCTTGAAGCAAAAGGACGAACGAGATATCCTCATCCTCCGCTTTACCCTCAACGACAAGGGTTGCCAAGTCACCTTCACCTGGTGCCCAAGTCATTGTATGTTAGCCGGTAACGAGCTTGCGGACGTGAAAGACAAGGATGGGACAGTAACCAGCCAATCGAGTGCTGGTCACTATTACGATACGACGAAAACGACAATCCGACAGGCGACAAGAAAAAATCCTATTACCCACGAGAAACTCCGCAGAGTGTATGGTAACCGGGGTGAAAAGAACGACCGCCGAGCGGAAGCAAAGCTGTCAAGGAAAGAGCAGACGACGGTGAGCCGACTGAAAAGTGGCCATCATCCGGATCTGAAGTATTGGCTGCACAAAATTGGGTGAGCTGTTGATATAGTCTGCAGAAGATGCGGCATCGCCGAAGAAACTACGACGCATATAATGTATGCCTGCCCACGAATCCACCGCCCACCCTTGCAACCGACATCCCCCCGACGGCCACGTTATGTGAATGGAGTCAAATGATATTGCACGACAGACACTGTTGGAAGAGGTAGGCCGAAGAAACTTTAGGATGCATGTATAGGAAGGGATATGATGTGAGGTGGACACAAGACAAGGAAAAATGGAAAGCTGCCATGCAAAAGGCCTAATCTTACGACAAAGGAAACAAGGACTTTGAACAATCAAAAAAATGAATACAACGGCTATAAAGTAATTAACTCAGTGAATCAATTTGAACATAGACTAAAACAGCAAGAATGAAGCATTAAAAAATTCAAACACTAAATCTTAGTAGACAATAATGGCAAAAAGCTTTTCCTATTTACTTATGCAAATTGAACATAGGAAAAGCTTGGTACACATTTTTTCACATGGTTTAGCGTGATTTATCATTAGTAAATATATACTAAAATAAAAATGGATCGTTAAGCAATGAAGATTTTTAATTTACTATGAAATTACCGTCATGTGATTGTGTACATTATGAAATAATGGAAACTGAATGAAAGTATTTTAGCTTTGATCTGAAGGTATCAGGCATCGGTAGTTTTATAATTCACTTACATCAAATTAATTGCGTCTATTTGAAAACGGCATTAGACAGAACATAATAAAAATATAATCAATTAAGAGAAAGTATTGATTTATGTATGATTGAAAAATTGAAACTAAAAATAGCTTCGATATAGTCTGCTTTTCATTATGGGCAAAAATACATTCCATAAGCATGCAATTATTTTGAAACAATCCCTGACTTCATAAACGTAATCCATTGAGGTCTTTTTGAAGTTGTTGCGGCATATGTTCAGATTGCTGTTTGCTTCCAAGCACTCATCACGCCTACTCTTTGAAACCTGCATGTGAGTAAGTAAGTAAGTAAGTAAGTAAGTAAGTAAGTAAGTAAGTAAGTAAGTAAGTAAGTAAGTAAGTAAGTAAGTAAGTAAGTAAGTAAGTAAGTAAGTAAGTAAGTAAGTAAGTAAGTAAGTAAGTAAGTAAGTAAGTAAGTAAGTAAGTAAGTAAGTAAGTAAGTAAGTAAGTAAGTAAGTAAGTAAGTAAGTAAGTAAGTAAGTAAGTAAGTAAGTAAGTAAGTAAGTAAGTAAGTAAGTAAGTAAGTAAGTAAGTAAGTAAGTAAGTAAGTAAGTAAGTAAGTAAGTAAGTAAGTAAGTAAGTAAGTAAGTAAGTAAGTAAGTAAGTAAGTAAGTAAGTAAGTAAGTAAGTAAGTAAGTAAGTAAGTAAGTAAGTAAGTAAGTAAGTAAGTAAGTAAGTAAGTAAGTAAGTAAGTAAGTAAGTAAGTAAGTAAGTAAGTAAGTAAGTAAGTAAGTAAGTAAGTAAGTAAGTAAGTAAGTAAGTAAGTAAGTAAGTAAGTAAGTAAGTAAGTAAGTAAGTAAGTAAGTAAGTAAGTAAGTAAGTAAGTAAGTAAGTAAGTAAGTAAGTAAGTAAGTAAGTAAGTAAGTAAGTAAGTAAGTAAGTAAGTAAGTAAGTAAGTAAGTAAGTAAGTAAGTAAGTAAGTTGAATAATTCAAGCCATTTCTACGTCATTGTTTCATTCTGTCTTTTCCTCCTTAATTCTAAACAGAGCTCAGGGGTTATTCGTTTTATAGTTAACAATAGTAAATAAAATAATCCCCTCAAGAATAGAATAATTGTGAATAAAAATACTTAAAAATTTAAATCACTTTTCCAAATTTTAATCACATTGATGAAAGTTTAGAATTTCCTTTATAACATAGGTAGATAGATAGATAGATCTTCTTCTTCTTCTTAAGCCGCATTCATCTACCTTCAGGCAGGTGCAGAAAGGGTATGTGTTGCTGTTTTTTGACATTTCTTCTTATGATTCGGCATTCCTTGTTTTTTGAATTTATTACCACAGAATTGACAAATTATTGTTGCTTGAAAGTCAGTGGTGTGTGATAGTCTGATGTGATTCGCTAAACCAGTCTTGTTAAGGCAGACCTTGTTGCATTGAAGACATTTCAGATCTGTTATAGTCCCTGAGTTTTCTTTCTTGCAAGTTTTGAGCAATATCTCTAACAAAATTGAATAACTTTTGTTTTTTGGTAACAGAAACAGCGTTTTGTAGCAAAGAATTTAATCTTTAACTATCGTAATAAGCAAAAATATACGGAGCAGCTAACACAGCTTCGTGGCTTGCACGATAGATAGATAGATAGATAGATAGATAGATAGATAGATAGATAGATAGATAGATAGATAGATAGATAGATAGATAGATAGATAGATAGATAGATAGATAGATAGATAGATAGATAGATAGATAGATAGATAGATAGATAGATAGATAGATAGATAGATAGATAGATAGATAGATAGATAGATAGATAGATAGATAGATAGATAGATAGATAGATAGATAGATAGATAGATAGATAGATAGATAACACAGAATTATTTCGAAATGATAATTTTTTTTTCAAACTTTAACTTTTTCATCTGGTATTAGTGGGATACAACCATTACAAACTCTATATATTGAAGTGCACAGCACCCAGTAAATAACTTCATACCAGGTAAACGTAGAATAAATACAACTTCAAATTACCTATAAAAATAATCTATTGCTTCCATTTGTTATATTAATGAAAATAAACTCAAAAATAACATCATAAACAGTATAAAAGATTATATCATCAAAATAACTTAATAGAAAACCTGATAGAACATTCAAAGTGAACATGTAAAACGCATATACCTTATACAAAAAACCTTAGTTAAAAACTACTCAAAAAAAAATTTGAAAAGCATGAAGAACCTGAGCATTCTTAGCAAAGGCATTATCAACGTCCTCGGAGCCCTTGTAGAACGCCTTACGAACCTCTTTGACTTTCTTGACATCTCTGCCGTGATCAGGTTCACATGGTTTCAATAATTGATATCAATAATATAAAGATGGTAATGATGAAATGATATTGTGTTAAAATTCTATGTGAGCTGAAATCTCTTCAAGTTCATGCCATTATAATCACGTTTTTTGTAAATTGTATTGTATCAAGAGTCCCGCCAATGAGGTGCTGATACAAAAATTTATTTTTTATTGATACATTCATTCGATACAAGTAGATCAATTAAAACTTATCGTTAAACCTCATATAAACGAGACAAAAGAGGTTAAGCGAGTGATAATAAATATAAGAAGTAAAAGAATACGTTTTGAGGAGGTTGGAGAGGACTCGGCTTATGTTGTGGTAGCACTTTTCCAGCATGCACTATAGTTGTTGTATGAGGTAGAAATGTATTTGAATTGAATTACATATAAATTAATTACGTATTTTAATGAAATATTATATTTGGTAGTTATGTATTTTAATTAATTTTTTTCATGTATCTTGTCATTTTAAAGAGCAGTCTACAAACGAAGTGAGCCGACCACTACGTCTACCATTATTCAGAAGTGATTATAGTGATTGATTAAAAGCATTGGCTTAAATCTCCCCCAACTATAAAAGATTATACTGTTGTATGTGTCTCAGTGTATAAGATAGGTACACCTAACATAAACTACTTAGGTCATTTTGAATTCGCTATTACCCCCCCTATAAAATATTTCTTCAGATTTACTCCATTTGAAAAACGATTTTCAATGGAACTTTACAGACGGACACTAAAATTTGAATCCAGTTTTAACAATTTTGCACTCAAACTGGCCTTTTTTAATGAAAACTTTGAAAAGATTCAAAAATCTATACATTATTTTGTTGGAGAGTATGGATGGGCCCTTATGAGTCCCTCTCCAGCCCTTGTTAGCATGCAATAGAAGGTGGAACGATGGTAGTGATTTGAAACTTGAGAATGTAAAATTTTTCTACGAGTAGCGTCGTAACAATTTTTTTAATGAATACTTTGCGTTCGTTTTTCATACAATTGTACCAGGCTATTCTACTTTATCATGGTTTAACACCGAAATTTAAATATATAAGTATAATATATATGCAACGCCCTTTCGTATCGTTGAATGGTGCTCAAGAAAAGTTTGACAGCACTATGGTTGTTGTACCTGATAATTGAGGTGCCAGAAAGTGGATGTCTCATTGAACTTCCCTATGGCTTCCTGCATGGTGACAATTAAAATCAAGTAAAAAAATTAATAAAGAATTTGTTCTAATTAATTCTCCACATGGAGTAGCGCCCTGTGAAACCAATCAATTGCGCAACCAATCCCCAGATAGGGGTGATCAAATGGTCGACTTAATTAAATATAAATTTTAACAAAATCAATAACTTTGATTATGAAACTCAAAAACATAATTTGATAAAACAATGAATTTAAAGATTAAATTTTCACCCACAATATTTAGTAATGAAGTTCAAGTTCAAATTATCGACATTATCATTGTATCAGCACCAATATACATAATAAAATTTATAACTAATAACTACCCGCCTCGGTAGGCAACTAGTCTTTATAAAAATCCCCTTTATTACTGCACTTACTCAGCATAGTTTAGTATCACCGGCCTTATCATTATTGATGTTTTGTCTTATTATTTTTATTCTTATTATTGGTATTCATCATCATCATCATCATCATCATCATCATCATCATCATCATCATCATCATCATCATCATCATCATCATCATCATCATCATCATCATCATCATCATCATCATCATCATCATCATCATCATCATCATCATCATCATCATCATCATCATCATCATCATCATCATCATCATCATCATCATCATCATCATCATCATCATCATCATCATCATCATCATCATCATCATCATCATCATCATCATCATCATCATCATCATCATCATCCTCATCCTCATCCTCATCCTCATCATCGCCATCATCATCATCACCATCCTCATCATTTTATTGTTTTAATAGACCCATTTTTATGGCGTAGACGTGGGTATTGTTGTTATTACAATTATTATTCATATTATTATTGTTATAATAATATAATAATAACTATCATTATTGGGGTTCCAGCTACGGATTTCCCCATTGAAACAATTAAACTAAACTATAAGGATTGTTATTAGATTTTTCTATTAATATAAAAATTATCAACTACGTCTTTATCATTAGTTAACCCTCAGCGGGCGCTTGACACAAATGAAATATTATCATTGTTATTATTATGAGATATTTCTACAATTTGAAGCTATTATTTTTTCATTATTACTTTTAACATTATTATTATAAGTATCATTATTAATATCATTATCATGATAAACATGATCATCGTCATTAGTAGTAGTAATATAATAGACATACAAGCAATTGGGGGTCATCTTTGAAATGCACCATGAGGGTCTGAAACGCCCCGTAGAAGTTGCTGTTGGGATACGTGTATTATCATTCGATGGGATTGAGGGGATTAGACTACAAGTTATTGTTATTGATTATGAATACATATTTTAACATGTAGCATTGTTGGTGCTGTTGAACTACAAGTACTGATTTTTTGAATTCAAAATTTTTTATATTTATCAAAACTGCAATTGAGTTGAAAATTAAATTAACAAATTGTTGGGAACAAATATTTTATAACTTAAGTATTTCTTCTATGTTATGTGGTAAAAGTCACACATGGAATATCAAAGGACAAATTTATAGAACATGTGTGAGGCCTATCATGACATATGGTTCAGAAACTTGTGTGGTAAGATCCGTTGAAGAGAGTATTTTGAGAAGAGCATAAAAACGGATGCTTCGAACAATGTGTGGTGTGCAGCTAGCTGATGGTGTGTTTACAAAAGAGTTGATGGGTAGATTGGGGTTGGATAGTACGATTGTCGAAATGGTGAGACAAGGAAGTTTGAGATGGCTGGGTCATGTTGTAAGGAAAGAGGATAATGATCATGTTAAGCAGGCATGGAGGTTTGAGGTTGAAGGTAGTAGAGGAAGAAGAAGGCCAAGGTTACCTTGGAAAAGTATGATGGAAAACCTTTGTCGTAGGCTTGGGTTAGGTCTTGGAGATGCCTATGACAGGGTGAAATAAAGAGAGGGTTAGTTCATGAAAAGAAGTCAGTGACCCCTTGGAAAAGAAAAAGATGCAGACTGTAATAAAATGATACTGATACTAAGAGGGTTGAGACAATTACGATGCAAGTTACTGTTGGAGATAAATATTATATCATGAAAAGGATTTTGGTAGATTACACCACGAATAAAAACCCCTATAAACATGTTCAACTTCAACTTTGTTGTGTATATAGAGAAATATCAACGGATATTAAAAATGCTAGAATCAAAAACAAAGGCTTATTCAACGAAGCTTTTCATAAGCAGAACTAACATTACCAAGTATTGCCATATATTTCTTCTTTGTTTAAGAAATCTTAATATAAAAATATGTATACTTTCAAAAAAATATAAAGATTGCTATTATGTATTATAGCTAACTTCCAACAAGTATAATAAATATTTTTATTATATATACTCAATTTTGCATACTTGATAATGTGAGTTCAACTTACGAAAAGCTTCGTGTTATCCTTCAGTGAAGTGTATGATTCAAATCGTTTTTATATACGATCTCTGTTGTACAAGACGATGAGCTTGAATAATTATGAGTTTTTAAATAAAAAATACACTGGTATTTAAGTTTATTAATTGTTAATGATTATAGTATGAATGGTTTGATATGAAGCCTCAAGATGTATTCAGAGTTATTATCTGTTATTAAGAGATTACTTTGACAATAATTGCTTAACTGCGAGCTGAATTATATAGAAAAGTAATTTGAAAAACGAATATGAATGTCGCTGACATATTTCAAGTGGAGTAGAAATATTTTTTCATGATTAAGTGTGAAAAATTACCCAAAAAAAGACTGAAACATGATATATCGATGAAGAGTGAAAAATATTTTATAGAAAAATAAATAGAATTTATTAGTTCATCGTGTTAAATAGTCACCCTTATTTTCCTCATTTTAGAAAACTAATGTAGAAATTCTTAAATGATAATTACCATGAACTAGTTAACTGTTTACAGGATTGAAACTAACTAATTAGAACTTAAAAACTCAAAGAGATTATTTTCAGTGAAAGAGACTTGATAATTGTGTTGAGATAGTTGAAATGTTTTTAATTTATAAAAAATAAAACAAACACACATTGCGAAATAAGACTTACAGCTTTTGGTATGTTTTGTTATAAAATGGGTGTTTTAACCACCATACAACAATGACAAATGATAGAACATGGTTTTCTTTATAAAAATTCTAATAAATCCAAGCAATTTGTTTTAAATTAAAATCTATACCAAACTTCGTATAAAAAAAGTTGACACTCATCTCTCTATAAACATATCATAGCTTGGAAAATTTGTTTGAATTAATATACGCAAATTAATTCAATATACTGAAATAGACGAAACCTAAAAAAGATTTATTAGTCTAGTAAAAGTCAACATTTTGAAGTGCTAGAGTAAATCTCATTAAAAAACCAACAAGCGCTAAGAAAACAATAGTTAAAACTCAGTAAGCTGATAGGTCTTTTGAGGCTCGTCATGAATGAGAATGATTTTTTTAAAATACAAGTAGAAATTATTTTTAGAAAACTCTAAATTTAGCACAAAACATTGAGAAATAGAGATACAAATTATAAAATAATGAAGAATAAAGTCTACAAAATAATCTATTTGGTATTATTCTTCATTGAATTATACTGCTATACATGGCAGAGTGAGGTGAAACGAAGTAGTAAAATCGTGATTAAGAATAACCCACTTATTTTGAACATATTTTTTTACACTTCTATTTCGAGATAACGTTCAATTTTAAATTGCGAAATTCAAGATCCATCATTGCCACACTGGGCAGATTGCCTTTCCGTTGTCAACCAGGATCAACTACTAAGCCAAATAAGGATACTTGGATATAAGGGTCTTAGCTATCATCGGGGTCTACCGTTATCCAGATTATTATAGAAATGCAGCTTAAAACTACTGATGCTGAATTAGATGCAATTTAATATAATATCCTAAAAAAAGATTTTATAAATTAATTCAAGTTGTATTAAGTCAAAAAATTACAAATTTACAAACAGTTCTGCATAAAAAATTCAATCTATATCATTGCATCCTCTGGTATTCTTTCATTAAGGTTCTGGGCAAGACGTTGCACCGAAATTAGCGTCTCTAAAGTAAGGCTGCTTTTCTATTATAACCTGGATAACATTAGACTCCAGTAGCAGGTATTGACAAACTGATATTCTAGTATTGTTTTCATTTGGTTTAGAAAATGGCCCTTCTTTTTGTTGACAACGGCAAAGCAAACTGCCCAAGTGTGGAGACGGCGGATCTGAATTCGATAATTTCATGTTGGATGTTAGCTTGGGCTGGAAGTCTATAAAAATTTGTCCCAAATAAATGTTAATCTTGTCTATGATAGCATCAATAGTCTAGGCCAACTTCTGTCAACCCCAGTTACTGGGACATATACAAAAGTATAATCTGATTAGATTTTAGTTATTTTATCAAATATATTATTATATTAAAAATTGAAATTTTAATGAAATATTATTTAACGCGTTAGCCTACTACAAAAGTGGCAAAAATATAAAAAAATGTCATTTCATATAATTTTTCCAAAACTATAAAGAATTTTTTTAAACACATTTATTAATGAAATTAGCTAAAATTTTTGATAAGTAAAACCTTGTCATAATTCATTAGTCACTTTATAAAAAAAAAATTCATCTCAGTCTCTGATAAATTATATAACAAAATGATGTCAAAGAATTTTTGCTTTACAATAAAGTTATCACCAGGTAATCATGACAAGGACAATAGCGTTGTTAACCATAGCATCCTATATTACCTTCTTCATTTCCAGGCTTTCTACGACCAAAAGGTTTTAACCTTAATTGCATTCAAAAGCTATAATGCCTACCAGTATATTTTGCCATAAATCCTTATGTATCTTACTTATTTTTGATATATTTGGTCTGGCTTTTTTGAGTAACATTAGCCTTGAGAATATGAGTTCAACGCTAACCTTTGTGTCCCATAAATGCTTTCACGGCATTACAAAAGCATTTAGCTTACAAATTCTTTTTCAATCGATATTTTTTGGTATAAATGGCTTTCCAATTTAAAGCCTAAAGGTTATAGTTGATATCATTACTTAGGGTTAGTTTGTTGTTTATATGTGGTGCGTAGGGAATAAGGATATGTGACGGTTTATTGTTTTTCTATTTTTCTAATTTCACACTGCGTTTCCTTTTTAAAAAACTTTAAAAATATTTGGAAAAATACATAAAGATTCTATTTTCTTGTATACTAATGAATTATGGCAAAGTTGAATTTGTCAAAAATTTTAGCTTTTTGAAAAAAATATATGTATCTAAAATCTTCCTCATTTTACGATAAAAATCAAGAAAATTGAATTTAAAAAAAAATAAACATAAGATGTCTCTGAAAAATTACATAAAAATTCTCAAAAAAATTTTTACCAGTTTTAAATAAAGCTCTTCAAACGTCATTAGAAATATATTGAAAGCTTCGAGATTATAACTATTTTAATATAATTCCTAGGTTGTACACATAACAAATAAATAAACAACTAAGTGAGCACAAACAAATAAATAAACCAATATAACGACAAACTACCAAACAGTTAATATGGAACTACATCAAGTTGATGCTTATGAAACCAACTTGTAGGCAAGCTGGAAGGTTTTGCTGTGGTCAACCAAACAGTCTGAGAACTTGATCACCTAGAAGAAGTGGTTTTTAATTCTATAGTACTCAATTGAAACTGCTTAGGAATATGAATATCAGATACACTTCTTAGGAATTTCATAATTATTATTATGAATATAAAAGTTAATATTGAAACTCCTGTGTTGGTAATATTAAATTCTTATGAATAATAGCTGCCTCTGCAGCAAAACTTGTTTCAAAATAAATGAATTAATTAATGATAATAATAATAATAATAAATATATAAAACAAACTACAAAGGATGAGATATGATAATCCCTAATAGATAATAGCATAAAATAAGCTACAAATAGGTATTGTATATGAAATTAAAGCAAAATACCTTTTCAAGGTGGTTTTCAAAAAGATCAATGTCTTTTTCATGCTCATGAATTAGTGCTCTGTGGGAATGATGCATCTAATCGTTAAGTTAATTAAATAGATTTTATGTTTTGAAATAGCTTTGTTGAGTTTTGATAAAGTTGAGTTAAATGTGGAATTGATGAAGGTGTATCAATATTTTGGTAAAACTAACTGTTAAAAAATTTGATAAAATTGTAATATTTATCAGACTAGCAGTTTTAAAAAATGCTTTAAGATTGAGTGTATCAATTTTGTTTAATAATATTGAATGATTTAGTTTTAATACAAATTGTCAATAATAAAAGACATAAAACAAATGAAGAACTATGGTATTAATGAATGATTTTTTCGATTTGAATGAGGCAGTGAGTAGACTCAACTTATTAAGTTAAACAATAATAAAGCACAAGAAAAAGCTAATTTAGACAAATAAAAAACAGAATTGAAAGAAAATTTAAAGATTGAATAATTTTGATGGAAGCAATGAAACCAGTGATATTATTTGTCTTTTGACAATGTCTGGGTGTTGAAAATAAAACTCAATTTCTATATTAAAAATAACTAGCTTCTAAAATGTGAATTTGAATAGCCTCATAAAATTACAACTTTTTAATTGACATCTAGTTTCATGCTATATTATCTATATCATCATTAGATAACTTTTAATTTGAATTTTTACACTATATTCAATGTTCTGTAATGTTAAGCAAGAATTTATGAAAATGTTTGAAAAATTTGATTGATTTTAATATGCCCCTTATTCTCATTTCAAATGGATATAACAAAAATATCAAATAGATTGAAACAATTTTAAACAAGTTACATTAAAAAACCATTTATAAAATGAATGAAAAAAACAGTTTGAAATACATATTAGTTCAAAATTTCAAACTATCTTTTTTAAATACACGCTCCAACAACTGAAATCCTACAAAATAATTAATAATTCACATATAATGCTCCTATGTGTTTCAGTTGTGGGTGACTTCAGTGATGGTGTTCCAAGTATTTTTATTGGTAACTTAATTCATGAAAAGTGTTATAATCTGTACACACTATTTCTTAGAGTGAAAACCTGCCACTAGTTTTTTAACTGACTACAATACATTTTTTTTTAAATTCAAAAAATCGAATAAAATAACACGAATTTATATGTTTTTAATAAAAAGTTATATAGTTTCATATAAATATTGAATAATAAATCATACCTAAACTTTGGAGAATCTTTCAAACATTCTCTCCAATCCATATTTATTATTTGAGACATTTCGGTTAATATTATGATAAAAATTTTCTCTCGATCCAAAAAAACTAATGCTCTTGATTATTTGATTAGTGTTTAGTCCTTTCAAGAATCAATTGTTATATTATGAAAAATATTTTTGAAGTTTGGCATTTGTATTTACAATATCGAATAATATTTTTATATATAATTCAATAATATTTATTACATTAATTTCTTAAAATTCAAATTTATTCAAAATCTCTATATATCCGGAAAAAATATTGTTTCAGAAGCTTTAATTTACTTTTAAATATTTGCCAATGGATATCAAAATTTGTATCTAACTTGAATTTTAAAATTATTTTAAAACTTGAAAAATAAACTTTAATACTTCAAATCATAGTTTTAAAATATTTTTAGAATGTTGAATTCAAAATTTTGAATTTAAAATTAAATTGTCATTCTTTAATAAAATTAAAGAAAATTATTTGTAAAGCGGGCAAATAAAAAAATTATTTTGTCTCATATTATGCTTATTTCAATTTTAATCATAGCAATATGGTTTGAAACTTAGATTAAATTATTCAACGAGGAAACGGATTCTAGGATCGTTCTAGAGGGAAGGTTTTAAGTCAATAGAATAGGATAGAATTTGGAAAATAGTCGTATGATTGCGTGTATAAATGAAAAAACATAAACTAAATAAGCTATACTTAGCACTCATGGTGTTTTGGACACGTGGTAAGATGCCAAGAATATTTCTCCATTTTCTCTTGTTACATAAGACAGGTCACTAATTTTAAAAAAATACCAATAAAATAGAGCGCTTGAGTGGGACGACACTGCTAAAGAACGATAGAGTAAAGAAGAATGAAATAAATGTTGGAACGGCTTGTCAAATTTTTCTGAAAGAACTGCTTGTAGCTGATTTTTACTTTAAAAGGTCAACAAACACAAAGTATTTTTTTAAAAAACCACGAAGCTTTTTGTAAGACTAGCTTACATTATCAAGTGTTTAGTAGTTACTTTCAATAATTTTGAAACCATGAAGCGTTGATATTGTGTTTTTCATTTAACTTAAAATTCGAATGATTAAACGTGCACTGAACAGAAGAAAATTACCTCATTCCTTCAAAAGCGCATTAAAAAATTTCAATTTCCTATGATTGATGGTGAGCATTTGTGACATTTTTTTCTTTCTAAATAAAAGCGCGAAATTTTTCAAAATTTCAAAGTTTTAATCAATTCATCTTTTCGACTCTCATGAGATATCGACTTCAAAGTAATAAAAAAGATTAGTTAATGAAAAACTTCAAGTTTGCCAATTTTTCACATATGATTTTAGCTCTTTCTCACTTTTTCCTTCATTAGTTCTAGTGTCGGATTATCTAACACCCACTCTTTCAACTGTATTTCAAAGACTATTTAGACAGTTTTTTAACAAAGAAAAAACTGGTTTCACAAATTTTTTTCGATTGATGATCAGCCAAGAGTGAAGTTGCAAGTAAGACAAATGATACAAGACAATATAAGAGAATGCAATGGCGCCTTTCAAATTCCATCACCCTCTCTCAAACTTGAGATAAGAATCGAACATTGAAAATGGTAACTAGGGCATGTTTGTCAGGAATTTGAAATTCTAAATAAGGTTCAAAAATATTTATTTTTGAGGTCGATTTTTGAAGCTTGTTTTATGTTTCGACCCAACTAAAAAGTTTTCAATCGTAAAATTGACTATTACACCTAAGTTTTATGGTCATTTTGAAGCGCAATGTAATGTATTTTGAAAATTAAGGCATCAATTCTAGTTGTGATCGTAATTATTTTAATAGCAAGCGTTTGAGAAATGTTCAAAAAATTTTCCATTAAAAAATGATTTTTTTGCGTTTTAAAAGCATTAACAAGTCAGAATCCAATTACCAAATGATGTTGACGATCGCAATAACATTGACAAGGATTTTGACGGTTTGAAATTGACAATTCAAAGTTTCCAAGGCTGAGAACATTTGATATACTAGCAATTTTTTTCTTGTTTTTCATGAGTTAATTTTTAATAAAATGTCAAAATACATATATTATTATTATTTATTTTTGCTTCAATAGTTTAAACCAAAAAAAGAGTTTGAAATTTGTATAGTTGATGCATTCAAATTCGAGGAATTTAATACAAGGACAAGTAAGAATATAGTGGCATAAACTACAAGACAAAGCATCAAATATAAAATATAACTAAACATTTTAAAAAATAAAAACAAAAATTTTATGCGCAGGTTTCATTCAAATTTTGAAAAATCATAAAGAACAGGATGTACTCGGTGTTTGAAACTCACAATCGAAATCATTGCGTTATCGAGTTATCAGCCTAAATTACAATGCAATAAAAATACGCCATGATTTGTTCTATGATTAATTAGCACTCTTCATGTTATGGGTTATTAATCGGCAATCATTAGCTAAGCTGACTGATTCAAATTCCATGAATCTTGCAATTGTATCCCTCGAAGCATTTGAAAGCAGTGTAACAGATTCGGTAAATATTCACATATTTAATGAAAAAACTGTCAGTACAACATCTTGAAAATGTTTGCAGGGCTTTGAAATTTGACACTTGCTTGTGGATTGACACTCGAAGGCTTACAACAAAAATGTTTTTTTCTAAATTAATTTTAAAAATAGATTTTGTGTGTTAAGAGTAACAAAGGGGGTTTATTGGATGAATGTACCAATCAAAAACTGTGACAAAAAAACATTAGAATTCAAAAATTTTTTTAAACGATTTAAAACTAAATGGTGGACAAAGGAAGATTAAAAAAATGATATGTATGAAAGGAAACATTCATGTATTTTTTAAAAAATAAATACTGAGTCAATCAAGTGCAATCGGTCTTATAATTAATAAAACTTTTTACTATTTTTGATTGGTGAATCTTTGCTAACTTAGTTACGGGATCAAAATTCGATTTGTGAGTTTGCAGATTGCTAAAAAATGGCCTCAAACAGAGTTTTTTGATTTTCAGTGTTTTTGTTAAATTTAGAATTTATTTAATCTGTTATTCTTAGCGTGTAAAACACCCCATGAACCAAAAGTATGACCCACATCATGACCTAGTGGTCATTCCCTCACAGAATGTATAGAAACATGGGGGATCATTAGACAACGAAGCTTTTCGTCAGCAAAAAAAAACTATTTAATACACATCAATGGTCAGAAAAATATGAGTTTTATATAATTGATTGATGCTATTGTAATATCCACGGGGAGATGGAGAGGAGTAACACAATCTTCTACTTTGGTTGTTAACTAACCTTTTCAAATGATCACTATGTATTAAAAGCAGTGTCATATCACAATAATTTTTTTTTTTCATGTATTTTTATTTTTCAGTTTTTTTTTGTTTTTTAATGTTCTTTTTTTCAGCTCAAAACGATTGTTACATTAACACCAAATAATCCGTTTCTCCTTTTTTTCGTTATTCTTCATTCTTCGGAGTAATTTATTCTTCACAAAACAACGCTTTTATGCATTTTTTCTCTTCATAAACGTTTCATAGACCATGGTTAAATATTTCGATTCTATTCATCTTATAAAAATTTTTTCAAAAATTTAAAACTGTCGTTGCGTTTTGAACTATGTGAGAATTAATTTTATTGAAAAAGTTTTAAGAATGCTATTCAAATAGCTTTTAAATTAAATCATGGAGGTTTCGTGAAGGTTAAAAAATCTTCGCACGCATTTACGAAACTAAAAGTAAATATTTTTTTGAATATAGATTCGATCATTTATCGCAGACGGTCCTTACACATCAAACACGACCTTATGGATATTTTATGTGTTCTTGCGGTGCAGTAGGTTGAGGATTAAGGGCAGATGCATATCAAGGTATGGTGTTGTTTCAAGCTGACAACTGAAGTGAGAGGTAAGATAGATATTAAATGTTTTGTAACAAAAAACATCAATTAAGAGGAATTTTTTAATATTTTTATTGAGAATCAAAAGCTATAATTTTCGATAAGTTTAACATTATCATAAAACGTTATTCAATCGTAACAATGGTTATATAGTAATTCATACAAAGAATATAATTATGAATCATTAGTTAATTATTTTTAAAAAATATAATATAATTATAATATAACTGAGACTTTTGAGGTTTTGCAAATTGAGAAAGAAAAAAACAAATTCTCACTGAAAAAAGCTCTTGGTGAGGGAGCCTTGAAATGAAAAAGCACAATTCTGTTTTCAATGGTTATAATGACCCACAACTCGTAGTTAATACCAATGCCTGGGATCCAATATTAGGGTTTGAAAAAATTTGAACGAGGTAATGACCGAAGGGGACATAGAGATTAATTTCTCTTGATAAAATTTGACATCGTTTAGAAAATTATTTTTTTCCAAAAATTTCCTTTAGAAATTAATTATTTGAAATGTTAGCATTGAAATTGAAATAAATTGTATTTCCTACAAATAATTAACTAATGAAGTATAATAGCCTAAATCAAATTGGAAGGTCAACAAGCACAAGGGATGATAATGTAAGCTAGTCTTACGAAAAGCTTCGTGTCTTTTTTAAAATAAATACTTTGTGTTTGTTGACCTCACAAATTACTTGATGATTCATAATTATAGTCTGATAAAAATTACTATATGAGCATAGTTACAATTTACTTTTTTTCGCTAACGTTTTATGATAAGTCTAAACTTATCTAAAATTATTTTGATTTTTAATAAATTTAGATAAAATTCCTCTTAATTGATGTTTTTTGTGAAAAAATATTAAAGAAAAATACATACGATGTCTCTGGAAAGATATTCAATGATTATTATTTTGACGAACCATGCAGTTTCCTCGTTTTTGAGTTGAATTTTTATCATCGATTTGAAGTTTCTTTTATTGTCTGTGAAATAAATTAGAGCCAATAGGAAGCTAAATGAATGCTAATTGATTATTTGTGTTGAAATCAAAAAATATTAAAAACTCGTTACCATTAATATTTTTTAATGTTTTTGGCGCGTCAAGGTGTTCATCTGACCCATGCTTTTAAAAATCAAATCAGTTCCTAATTGATGTCCAAACCCGTAAAAAAAGAAATCAAGTCACAAAAACGACAAAACCACCAACAGCTTTTACATTTCTATTTCATTTGATGGTTCTAAAACCCTGAATAGGTGCTTAATTTTGCATGGAGTTTTCCCAAAATGAACGAATTGCCTTGAAAGCTTGGTAATATACAAAATCACTTTGTTTTTTATACGTATTTATTTTTGCGTTCAAATCTGGAGCAATTTTTAGCTATAGAGTGTTCATGGTTTTTACTTTTATATTGGTACACCATCACCACTATTCTCACCCCCAACATCTCCACCATCTCAATCATTTCCATCACCACCATCATCACTTCCACCTCATCTCCGTTAACCTTCTTACCCACCATCACCACCACTACTCTCTCTATCACCCCCTCCACCATCACCCGCTCTTCTTCTCACCATCTCCGCCATCATCACTACCACCTTCACCATCACCATTCCCACCATCACCACCCCCACCATTACTATCATCACTATCTCTAACTTTCCAACCACCTCCACTATCATCACCACCACCTACACCGACCCTAATTTCACCAACACCACCCTCCTCACTTCCACCACCACCAACATCTCTATCTCCCCAACCATGTTTTAAACCACTACCACCTCACATCCTTCTGCTTCTCTTAATAGCCCTACATGGTGCTACAGACTATTAGGCTTCTTAAAACTTTGTTGGCATCGTTAAACATAAAAATGCTTTTTTTTAAATTTCATGGATTTTTTGAAAAAAACATTTTTGTTCAAGAAGGTCAGCCAAAGTTTTTGCTTAGCAAAACTTCCTCACTATTAAATAACGCTCAAAAATGAACTCTCTATTATATGGCATGCCTTTGGAAAACGAAAATTATAGTCAAAAATTTTTTTATAAACTCAACTCAAAATAATAAATTACTATTTTTATTGTGAATATATTTTGAACAAAACAAGACAGAGTATTAAAGGAAAACTGGGTTTTGTTATCAACGATAGAAAAAAATTATTATAAACTTCCAAGCATAAGAAGAGTGTGTTTGAACTCGTGTAGAATAAGGCAACAAGTCTATTCTCAATTACATGATATCACCATATTTAAATGAAGACACTTCGGAGTTTTAGTCCACGAAGCTTTTCTATGATAAGCTTACATTTTTTGTATCTCATCTTGATAATGTAAATTCATCTCACGAAAAGCTTTTTAAATTTATGTAAACTCCAAACAGTGTTTTCGATTGAATATTCGGCTTGAAGAATTGAAATCCTACTGCCATGGGAAAATGAGGACTAAAGGGTGATAAAAACTGCACACTTTTTGAAAAAAATGAAAATAATTCATCTCTATGTACGTGAGCAAAAACTTTGTGTTCATAAGAACGGGAAAAACACTAAAAAAGAAAATAGCTATATATATATATTTAAAAAGCGCCTGAAATCTGAATTTAAAAAAACAAAATTTAAAGGTAAGACAAATTTGAATAGAAAATTAAATGGAGAAAACAATGAAATAAAGAATAAAAAAGAAGAAAAACTCGATGAAGGAAATGAAATGATGAGATGGGGAAGTTGATGAAGAGTGTTGTGGGTGAGAGAGGGTGGAATAGAAAAGCTACCAACAATTGAACAAAATGGTGAAAAGTAAATGAAATATAAATGAATGATACATGAAAAATAAAAATATCCAAGACTATTTATGTGTAAGTGAATAAAAGTATACATATAAAAGTAGAATTGTAACGATTTGAAAAGATATAAAAATATTGTATATAAAAGTTTAAAGTAAAAGAATTGAAAAGAAGGAAGGAAATAGTTGTTGGTCAACACGGGTGTTCATCCACAACTACCAAAGATGCTAAACATTTGTACGGGATTTATATAGCGCTTAATTCTCAAACAGGGAGTTTCTCAAAAGCATTTGAAATTTCAAATGAACTGAAAATAAAATGGACGATGAAAATGGTTTTAAAAGTTTGCAAAATTGTTGAAAAATATGATAAGCGTAAGTTGAGAAAGAGAAAGCTTTAGAGATTAGAAACTTGGTAAGGAAGAAAAATTTGAAATCAAGCTTGAGAAGACTGATTGAAACAAACGAAGAAAAGACTGTTAAATTTTGATTAGTTGAAAAATATTTAAATTATGAAAGAATTGATCTAATGGGCTGGTTGAAAAAGCTTGAAAATGCAGACGATTACTCGAAAATGTTAAATTGACATCTTTAGGCATCTGTTGGAGAACTTGACTTTTTACTTTACAATTGGGAAATAATATTTTTCTGTTTCTTATACTGAAAAATGTTCCAATAACGATAAAAACATGAAAGAATAAAGATTACAGTTCAAAAGGCCAGTTTGAGATGAAAGTAGACGATAAAGGTGAAGCAGTTAAAAACAAATTCAAATTGATCTTATATAGAAATAACTACAAAAAGATTAAACTCAATACAAGAAAAACCCCATCAACTGAAGATTTTATCGAAAATAAAAAAATTGTAACTGTTGAAATAAAGTATGAAAATGGCGTTTAAACACTTGGGGCTCGACAAATTTAACCTTTTTTGAACTTCATCAAGTTCTAAAAATTTTCAACTACAAAACTCATGATTCATTATGCCCGAAGAATAAATTTTAAAGCTAAAACACAGACACCTTGAAAACAGCTCACAGAACATAATTCAAAGAACCCGACCTGTATAATTTCCTTAAAATCTTTTTTATAGCTTTCTGTTACAGAAAAAAATTCTTTTATTTTACTGAACCATACTAAAAACCATGCGAAAAGCTTCTACACTTAAGTAGTTCAATACACCTTCTTCACGCCGAGTTACAAGACATCCGTCAAACAAGGGTGTTTCCTTCCTCTTAATGAATTTTTGAGTGAAAATTTAAAGTTATGAAAATTTTTTTATAAAAAAATGATTTGTTTTATAAAAATATTTTATAAAGTTTTTTGTAATCTTTAATCAGATTATGTTTGAAGTAAAAAACTTCATTTTCAAGCTTAAACTTTTTTTCAATAAACAATACAAGTGAAAGACATGTTTTATTAATTTGATTTGTTTCTATATCTTTTATGCTTATAAATTGTTTTAATTAGTTTTGTTATTCATTTCACTTCAACTTTTTGAGTTGTTCATATCAATAAAAAAATTAATGCCTCACCCTCCCATCTCTTTTCATAATCTCTCCTCTTTTTCATTATTTTAAGCATATCATCCATATATCCTAAATTGCCTACACCATCTTGATAACGGAGTCTTTCAATACAACTTGGTTGATTCAATAAAATGTCAATATGAAGTTTTTTTTTGTTTTAAACATTTCAAGGAAATTGTCTCTTTAAAATTGTTCCGAGTGAAAGGATGCTTAAAAAACGGAAAGTGACAATCAAAATTTCTCTTTATGGATAAAATTTGAAGGAAATATTTTGATTAATGATGACAAAATCCCAGAATTCAAATTTTATAAATTATGAGTTCCAAAATTTTTCCGAAAAGTCATTATCTTCGCGCATTTTTTCGTCTATCAGCTTTATTGGTTGTTGACAATTTTCAAGTTTAGATTGTTATCATGAATTTTGACACTTACAAGCATGATATTTATGGAGCTTCCAACAACATTTCATAATGTGATATTCCGTAGTTAGGAATCAATTTTGTGTTTCACTATAAGAATAACGACTAGATAATACTAACGATTATATCAACTATAGTCTGAAAATTGAAACAGCCCAAAATTATACATATATTTTTTATAAACAAGAAAATTTCACTTTTCTCTATAACAGAATACAAGTACTGATTTTTCTGATTCAATTTATTCATTCGCTATTTAATTATGAGTTATTCCACAAGTAATTATGAAACAAAAATCATTTAATAACAAGCTTATACAGCACAATCACCAAGTTACACCAGTATTAAAAAAAATGGCTGTCATGTTCTTTAAAGACTAGTGTTCGATCTGACAGAATGTCTTGATGTTTCATATGAATGTATCGATTGGGATGTGAATTAAAAGCAGATTAATTAAGTCCAAAGTTCCGAGTTTCGTTGTTTGAGTTTTTTAAAACATAAAATTTCTTTTTAAACACAAGAAATTTTATTTTGGAGATTTTAGCAATTTCACGCTTCAAATGACTCTGTGAAAGTCTTTTTGTTCTCTTCACAGTGAATGCAAGTCTCCCTAATCAACAATGTACCCGGTCTAATATCTTTGTTTTTAATGTTACAAGTTGAAAGATTCTCTTAGAAGTGAAATTAGTTTTGGGACAAAAATAATGTGTTTGAGTTTTATTAGGGAGGAGTCTAAACTTTTACCGACCAATGGCACAAAGCAATTTCAATTTTACATTCAAGCATAAACTTGAAAAATTAATTCCATGCTTAGAATTCAAAATTCATGTCTTTATCTTCTTAAATTAAACGCGAATAAAACTACACAACACCCTAGAAATAGTAATAATTTAAATTATAAAGCGCCAACCAAGGTGCTCTCATTATCATCATTATATTAAATTATTAGAGAAATGATTGAAAATCTTGAAAAATAGTTGCTGAAAATATTCAAATTTGTTCAGTATCCAAAGTTTTAAATAAATTAAAAAATATTAACTGGTTGAACTTTTAGTTTTTCGTGGTTAAGAAAATGTCTTAATTAACATCAGAGTTGAGCATAAAAAATCAAAAATTTTGAAATAAAATGAAATTTGTATCATGGTATAACTCATATCAATAAATTTTAAAAAAATTATATCTACAGACGATTAAAATACCATTAAGCTACAGTTCATATGAACTTATGCAGAACTGAAATTGAACGTAACTAACGTTAAGCACTCTCTCTTTATAATGGTCCAGTCTTATGAAATGTTCTAAACGTCACATTATAAATCCTATAATATCTCTTAACAATTTTAACACATCAGTACAAGCTCCGTACAGTTTTTACATTGCATGCCTACGCGATGATCGAAAAGTTATGGGTCTGGGTTTTTATTTGAGGAAGAAATGAATTCAAAATAGAAAAATTCTTTCATATCTTTGTTGCGCTTGAAGGCAAAACTAGTTCATTTTATCGTAATATTCGCTTTTCTACTCAGCAGAAAAAACTATAAATTTGATAACTTTGATGAATGTAAATATTATGTTTTCAATGTGAATAAGGTTCATAAACTTCCCATCATAAATGTCTCGATAGGATTTTACTCACAAAGCACACACTAGATAACTCATTTATAATGAAATGTTTAAACACGTAGTGACACTAATTGATAATACAAAACAGCCACTGTACAAATTGAATTCCGCAATAATGACATAAGCACTGCAGTAATTGAAGATTATTCAAATAGCTAATCCATGACACCTCATTCAACATACAACTGTGAGAAAATTTGATTTTTAAACACTATATGTCTTCCCTGTCCTTCTCGGTCCTTGGCGATCTGCCACTCACCATGCCATCGTCAACAAACACCCTCTGACTCTTAGCAGGTGCATTATTTTTGTTCTTTTTTGAACAATGAAGTAAATTATCGACGTTTTTACGGAAGGTCTCACTGAGGAAAGCGTAAAGAATAGGATTGATAGCACTATTAGCGTAGTTCAAGAAAGCAAGGAATGTTGTCAAGCCTTTCATGGTCAAGTCAATAAAGATTAATAGCATTTGAACCACCCAGTAGGGCAGCCAACTCACTACAAAGGCTGTTATTACAGACAATACCATGATGGTCACCCTTTTGTGTGTCTTCTTCACTGCAGTTGGTTCATTGTATATACACATTACTTTTCATTGAAATGTATTAGTCTCTATTAGCATTTATCAAATTTTATTGTTTCCGTTGATTTTTATAAATTCCATTAATTTTTTCTATCATTTTTAATTTTTCAAATTGTTTTAAAATAACTTCATGAATATATAAAAGATATTAATTTGGTTACCTTTTATAAACTTCTTTAATTTTTGTTAAAATATTCATAATTTTTTGTTTAATTAAATTCAATAATTTTTCACGATTTTTGCACATAGGGCTAATGCATTAAAAATTGTGAAACTTCAGTAGAAGTTTGATGAGAGAATGTCAAAAAATGACTGATTTATGCCTTATTTTAAAACAAACTATAACTCTTCTAAACATATATATAAGAGATGCACTATGCATTGAACTGAAAGTCAAAGCAAAAT
This sequence comes from Pterobdella sp. o SKG-2022, assembly GCA_964035795.1. Taxonomy (NCBI): domain Eukaryota; kingdom Metazoa; phylum Annelida; class Clitellata; order Hirudinida; family Piscicolidae; genus Pterobdella; species Pterobdella occidentalis. The sequence continues at coordinate 5,528,438 of OZ038322.1, forward strand.
ACAATAGCAACACCAACCTTGGCTAGAAAACTTTTTATTAGCAGCTTTAGCAAGTTTGACGATGACAGAGATGTAGAAGAAGGTGATCAGAGGAACTGGTATGGCAAAAGAGAGGGTGAAAGCATACAAAACGAAGAGAGTTTCGCTTTTGAAGTTATATAGTTCCCAGGTCCAATCGAGAGTGCACGATACATACAAGGTACCTGTAATGCTTGTCGAATGAGAAATCAAAAAAGAATGCTTTCAGGTCTGATTGCGTGCAAAACTCTAATACAATTTTATGATTATTTTTTCTTGGCGTTAGTGGAGTAAATGACATAGACGCAAAATTTTCATGAAATTTAAAAAAAATAATTTTTGATTTTGATTAGAGTTAGTAGAAAAAGTCATTACGGAATTTTGTACGCACTCAACTTTGGAGAGTGTTAATTGAGTTTTATAACATAACTCAGTATTGCAATATCAGTTCAAAATGAGGAAATGTTTATCCACTTAAAACACAGCTATGTTTAATTTAAATTGTATGCAGAGGCCTTCAGACATAAATCAATTAAATTTAATAGACGTCTTGGAGGGATGATTTTTCACAAAAAAACAATTTAAAGTTATAATGCTTTTGAATAGAATGAGTTTTTCATGAAACACTTTTATGTCCATGTCTGATTAAAAGTTGACATTTGTTTCATGTTGTCATTTTATGGAGTTTGTGACGATTGTATGAGTTTTCTGAATTATTGAAACTATTTTTGGGTTTTATATCAAAAACGTTTAGTTGAGAGTTATTTTAGCAAAAATTTTCAAAGTAAAAAATTTGTATTTGGTTTTGTATTTCTGGAAAAAACAAGGTTGAAGAAAGCAGTTTATAAAAAGTGTCAACTTTTCAAAAAATCATAAAAGAAAGGTGAAGAGCAATTTAAAAAGCAAAAATATCTCTGATACTTTCGAAACGACTGAAGACTATTTAGATTTTAATGACGGGAACTCATATGAGTTTTGCGGTCTTGAGAATGATTCAAAATTTTATTTGAAAAATGTAAAATCAAATGGGAATTCATGAACCGTAAAACCAAAAAACTGGACTAATACAATAATAACAAAATTACATAAATATAAGACTTGCATGAAGACACACGTATATACATTGAAAAAAGGCATAAAAAAGCAATGTATACATGCATATAAGACAATAAGGAACGATATATACATGGATACAAAAAAATAAGAAACGATATATTCACAGACATGAGAGAATGCATAAAGAAGCACTGACCATTCTCAACAGATTTGTGTACATAGGCATACATGTTGATGGGCAACATGCAACAGATGGATAAAACCCAAACCAGCAGACACACAACCAGCCCCCTTTTGATCGTGCGGTATCTGGACCAACTTCTTGACATGCAAACCGCCACATACCTGAAAGGTTCAATGAAGATGTTTTGCGGTCCTAAAGACAGCATATTTTTAGCTTTATAGGGAATTTATATATATATATATATTTTTTTTTTTTTTTTTTTATTGTATTTTTGTTCAGTTAACTGCTTTCAGCTGTAAATTTTTTCGCTATGTGAAAAATTTTGCAAAAGTTTACTTTTCAAAGTCGAAAAGATTTAATAGCTTAATATATTTTTAATCTCCAAAAAAAGAAGTTAATTTCATTAGCATGCTGTTTTGATAAGAGTTCCAAATTGATTGTAGTTTAATTCAGTTTAATTTGAGTTTCTTGACATAAAGACATGATAAATTAAATGTTGAAAAACACACTATAATTTTGTTTTAATTTAAATTTTCTTTGTTCTACTTATTTTAAATATTTCATGTTTTTTTTTCATTTAATTCCTATTTAAATAAGATGAAGATAAAGAGCAAAATTTTCATGTTTAGATATATCAGCTGATAACTGGATTCCAACTTACAAACGCACTGTGTTGTTACGTTATTGAATGTTTCATTTGTATTGACTTTCAAAAATTTATTTTAGTTTCAAGTCTAAAATAAAGTAAAATAAATGAAGTCATACTATGTTTTTATTCATGCTTAACTCTCTCAAAAACATATGTTAATATTATAGAAACATAACTGGAGTTTTCCAAATTTTTAAATGTAAATTTTTGTCAAAAAATTCTGCATTGAAAACGTACTTGGGTATGAGCTTGACTAACGAAAACTTTGTACTGAAAACAAATTTTTTAAAATCCTAAGTGTTTTTTTCAATATATTTCCTCGGTTGCTTTCATATATGGTAGTAAATTTAAGTTAAATCACGTAACTTTGAGTGCATTCATTTAAATAAAAACAAGTGTAGTTGTAATAATAATAGCCTGGCTTTATTACTTTATCTAAGAACTTCTTGTTAATGACCCCCCGAGAGCGAACTTATATAACATCAACTTTTGCTTGCAAGAATTCACGGCGAGTTTCACGCATTCACATGAGTTTAAATTGTATGGAGTTGAACCATTAATAAATAATAAGTTGGAAACGGACTTCTTGAAATAATTTAATTTAACCGAGTGAGTTATGGCTTGAAGTTCTTTTGCTAGAATGAGTAAAATTTATTTTTTGGCAATTCTTTTTCTTAGATGTTCATTCAAGGAATCTTCACTACATGACAATGAGGCATGACTCAATTTGACTTAACTCCTTACTCACGAGCAGTGACGTGGCATATCAGAATTTTAAGAAGGGTTCTTATGCTAAAAAATTTGTTTTTAAGGTATTTTGACGAGGTTAAACTTATTTATTTATTAATAAATTAAAGTTATTGACTTTTTTAAATGTGTTTTCGCGTTATAATTTGAGAATAAACTTATAATTGAGAATTATGTAAAACACCATTGGTAACTTTTGAATTTGCGAAATTTAAAATTCTCACAAAATCCAATTTAATTTCAAACACTTTCAATTATCACATTCAAAAAGTTTTGAAACTGTTTATTGTGGGAGAAAAGTCGTTTAAAACTAATATTTTCACCTCGAAAACCTGCTTTAATTAAAATTATTCATTCATTTACTTTTAAACGATGAAAATTCTTTATACATAACGCTTTGAAAATTGCTCTCAACAAACAAAAATGCTTTTGACAAAAAGACAACGAAACAAATTGTTCGGGCAGCCAGATATGATCATTTTTAAGTTTTGGAATAAATCGAATTGTTAAAAATTATCCTTTTATTTCTCGAGCACTGAGGCTGCTCGCCATAAATCCACGTCAATTGCTGGCATTGGCATAATCTTCGAAACTAATTGTCAAACGTTTCGTTGTTTCAATGTATAAATTATTGCATGGGAATATAGAATATGTTGTATGACAATTAAATTGCCAGTATTTCAAAATTCATAAGTTTCGAGCTATGAGCATTTTTATGTTGAAAAGAATTTGAGGTGATTTGACTGTCTTCAAATTTAAATACCACTCTATAAAAACAATTTAAATACTTTTTTGAGAGATAATCAGACTCTATTCTATTACATATCAAATATTACCATCTGAATAACTTCACAAAACTGTGATTCCACCCAAAAACCATTGTTACAACAGGGGCTAATTTATCACTCAGTGATCCAAAATACTTATGTCTCCTTATCATAACCAAGCAACAACAGTCATTAGATGATGTATTGTGCTGGCATGGCAAGCAGAGTGGTCATTTGTTGCGAGAACTGTGCAGAATTAATTAATCTTTTGCATGTATTACATGTATTGAGAATGTTTAATAACCTTGTGCTTGTTACTTTGCATAAAAAACCATTCTTTTCTACAGTTTATAAAGTCTCTAAAATTTTTTGCGAAAATGTTTGAAGGTTTTGGTTCAGAAGTTTTTTGTGTTTTATCTTGGATTTTTTTATTTTTTTTGTAAAAATTTTATGTTTGAATATTGTTTATGCAATTGGAATTTTTTGAGTCAAAGCTTTTTAGATTTTAGATTAATAATTCTTCGGTAATTTCATCCAGTAAATAAAGTTTTATTATAAAGATTCGTTAAAATTTCAAGAATTAAAACCATTGCTTCAAATTTTTCACACCACATAAACCCAACACAAACCTATCGGCGCTGAGGACAGTGACAGTAAAGACATTGGCGAACCAATTGGAGGCCGTTATGGTGTAGAAAAGCTTGCACATTGCACCACCGAAGACCCATTTTCTGAAGTGGAAAATATTTATTGGTGTTAAAAACGCATTTGCGGCAGATAGGGAGCTTTTTAACCGTTCAAGGATTGTTTTATCGACTGTTTGGGTGTTGCGTGCGGAGAAATAGCGTAAATTACAATAAAGTTCTATAATTAAACTTGGTTTTATTTCTTTTAATTAAAGTTATTTGAACTAATTGAAATATCGTTTTAAAAAATCTTGATTTTTTTTTCTTTCTGAGAAAAATGAAGTTAAAAAATTAAATCAAAATATACTGAACACAAAGTTGTTTTAAAACCTGAACTATTATTAATTAGGTGAGGTAGTTTTTAAAAATGTTCACTAACCACTTGGACAATATTTTTGCATAGCACTTAACAAAGCTAAAAATTTTATTGAGCAGTAATTGCTTAATAATTTTTTATAGTTCTAAAATGGGTTTTTGCGTTGCCAAGTAATTTACGTGCAAATCAAAAATATCAAGTTCTAGATGTTTTCTATCATTTTTGAGGTAAAAATCTATTTTTGAACTGACAAAAATTACCAAATTTTTATGTGTTAATGAAATATATTTTTCAATGCTCAATAGACCAAAGATTTTTGTTTTAAAAGTAAATACTTCAGAAAAAACTGAAGGCAGAGCATCAATTAGACTTTGAAATACCGAAAAAATTTTTTAAATAGCGGAAAATGTTTTTCATTAATAAGTGATTTTTTAGACATAAAGAATTTTTGAGTTATTGAGCATCAAAATGCTTTTATGGAACATGTTGGTTTTGCCAAATAATAAAACTTAAAATAGAAAACTTAATTGGCTTTTGGTGAAAATTATTAAAGCTCTCGAAAACATAACCCAGCCATTAAACCCTTCCATCTTCGCCCAAAACTCAATTGTCATCATAAAATCTTCGTGACAAACCAATTCTCATAGGGATATTTAAAACTGAAAAAATTTCAAAACACACTAAGCTACTAAAATATTAGTTTATAGTTAAAATGGTTAAAAAATTATTCAAACTGCACTTTTTTTTCGAAAACTTCTAAGCTTAAAGGATATAAAAACTGACCTGTAAAAGAGCGTGGTGGCTGTCAAAGGGATACCCCAGAGATAGAAGAAATCACATAAAGCAAGGTTGAATAGGTAAACGTTTGTGATCGAACGCATTTGAGGAAATCTATGTTTTTATTACATTTTTATCACATTTTTATCACGTAGTTTTGGTTCTCACATTGTTTTATAAAATTTGAAATTCATTTTAAGTTGACATAAAATTCAAATAAAAGTTGTATTAAAGTTGTATAAAAATAGTGGCGTTCAAAAACATATGAAATAAGACAAACGTGCTTTTTCATATGTTCAAAAAATCATTTTGTAGAAACTCTACAGAATTTTAAATGGTCATAAGCATGAATTATATTTCATTCAGAGTTTTTTTATGAAGCAGCGGGACTATTTCAAAAATTTAACTTTCTTGACTTTTAACTCCCACCACAAAAAACTTGGAGGGTAGAATGAAAAATGTTTCTATAAAGGTCTTTGTAAAACTAATGATTTGAAAAACATTCGAATAAAAATTTGCAACTATTCTGGCATATTGCTGTAATCACAAGTCTTAAATACTTCGACTGGTTTTTGGTAAACTTAAAAAAAAACTAGAAAAGAAGTAAGGTGAAAACAGTGGAACTGGTACAAAAATTTATGGAAAAGCTAAAATAAAAATGCATACACAATTAACGGAGTTTTGAATGGAAATATTATGAAATAGGTTACACTGTGTGGCCATGGTTGTGCTGTGTAAGCACTTAAAAGATAAACGTGAGATTGGCGGGGATTAATACAGGAATATGCCCAAAAACGAAAATGAAATCTTAAAGTTTTGTAGATGAGCTTTGCAAAGCAACACCCATACATATGATTTATAAGGTTAAAAAGAATCCTCGGAAATGGAAAGTATAAATAAATACATGTATAATACAGGCATTGGAAAACCAATGGATGATGCAATGTTGAAGAGAAAATATATATTCTGTTGAATGAAATTATAAAAAAAAAGTTTATGTATTAAAGTGATATCGAAAATAAAAAATTCAATGCTAGAGTTCAATCAGATGAAGTGAAAAGTGAAACAAATGAAATGGCGAACGAGCAAAATCCCGAATGAAAAAGGGACTTGAATGATGTGTATTGGAACACTGATTATTTTATACGATAGACTCACGATGCCAACACTCATAAAAATGGAAAAAAATTTTGAAAAGCTTCAAAGAATTTAGGAGAATTCATAAAAATATTAAACTGCCGATGAATATAGTGGTATATGAGTAAAGGAAGTTCAAAAAAATTTTAGTCGATGGAGGAAGGACTGAATTTTGAAAAGTTATATTTTATCATGACAATAAATATTCTGATGCAATAATTTATGTAAAGAACTTACTATAGCACAATAAAAATGTTGATATTGAGGTTGGGTGGAGCAGACAGAGCAGTTTGATGGCTAATAAATATCAAATATACATTCATCAGCCAGAAACATGAAACTAATTTCTTTGAGTTAATTTATTAAAAAAAGCTACAAATATTTAAATGGAAAAAGTAAGAAGAAAAAAGTAAAGCTAACGACAATATTGAAGTAACAAAAAACAAATCGAAATATAACTGATAGGAAATAGAGCTACAAAACTAAAAGTATAATTAAAAAAAATTCTCATAAAAAATATCAATGGCTGAATAGATGAAAATAATTGTCTCAACTATGGTGAGAAAAAAAACTTTTGAAAAGATGCTAGGTTGTGAAAAGTAGAAAAAAATAAATATAAAAAATAGATTGAATAGGAAGAAAGAGAAATTTTGATTATAGGGAAATTTATTTAAAAATGTATAAAAATAGTTGAAGAATGGTTTGTTAATTAACTGCTAAGATAAAAATTTAAAAAAATTATTGTCATAATTAGCGAAAAGACTAAAATCATGCCTGAAAATTTAAAATGTGCTTGGAAAATATACTGGTTTATGACGAAATTGAATTTGCCAAAAATTTTGGTTTGAATGAAGAAATTATCAAAAAATTGCGTTATTTCATGAAGTTTTTTTTAAAAGTATGCCTATAAATTGTGCATACAAAGTTTTTTAAGGGGAGAAGGAAGAAAAGAACTGCTACAAGATTAAAGTAAAAAGTCATAAAAAAGGTCTCCTTAAAGAATTCGAAACTTGAATGAGGAATACTTAATGAAAATTGAACAAAAAAATGTAAAAAATTCAAAGTTCATGCGTTTTTTAATTCTTTAGTATTTAACTTATTGTTGAGAATTTATGAAGAAATGTGGCACTTGGCAGCATTTTTACATTAATTACGTTGATGTATCAAACTTTAACTTTTAATATTTTGTAATTCCAGTTTTGAGCGATATGAATGCCATTCAAAATTAATTGATAAAAGAAAGTTTTATTAAACTTTAAAAAAAAACGGGCGTGGTTTTTTATTTAGCTTGAAATTAGGTTTTCATTGCAGAGTCTCACAAAGGCACATATACAACGCTATCTCGAACGATCCTACTGAAGCATGTAGGCTACTCATGCCTTCTTATCGTCTGTCTATTTTGAAGGCCGTTTGAATCGTAGAGCATTCAGCATTTGAAATTTGCCGAGATAGTGCTATTTATCATCAAACAAGCTTTGCGTGTCAACCACAGTGCCTTGAATAGTAAGCAACTTTTTATATAAAACCGCAAATTATTTTTAAAAAATTTATAAAACCAAAAGCATTCGAAAAAATCTTTGATTTATTTACTTCAACTTTTTATCTACAAATGTTGCATTTATCGAAAAAATCTAAACTTTAATTTTAGATACATAATTTGATAATATAAAAAGTGAGAAATTCAATATTTATTTGAAAATCGCAAAAGTGAACTCAGTTTTTTGAGTCTGAGTTTGTTGGAACTTGACACGTTTAGTCTAGTGCTGACAAGCGTTAAGCATCCACACCAAAAACATCAGACTTAAAGCATGCTTCATGCAACAGTATAATACTGAAGCTGATAAGATGTCTAAAGTACCAAAATGCAAGAAATGGTCAAAAAACCCGGTTTAAATGCAGACTTTACAAAGTTATAATCTTCTTTTTTTATGGTTACAATCATAACACCTACATTGTGGACTAGACTGCCTCAAACTGGCAGTGCTTTTGGGGAATATAATCTGACGTCAAAAATGCAAATAAGTTTCTTTAAGAAGAAACAAGTTTGAAGGAGTTAATAATTTTCAAAAATTGAAATTTCCGATTCGACTTCAGATCAATCAAAAAAATAATTCTTAATAAGACATTCTAATGACTTCTCCCACTCACCGCATTGGAAATTCATTATTCTCTGTGCATTCATTGCTCATTTCGACTCCAGTCACTTCAATTAGCAACTTTATGAATATTGTAAACAAGTATAATCTTTGTATACAAATTAGTCGATAAAAGCTTACTTTCTTCACTTTCAACGTTGCAAACAAAGCTTGAGAGGCCTACAGAATTTAAAGTGGTAAACACACTGGATTGAAGGCTATGATGTTTTATATTGTAAGCTAATCAAAACACCAATTTGTTTAGGTTCATTGAAGATAATAGAAAGAGATAAATAATTTTCAAATTTGAATTTCGTGCTCCCTTTATGAAAAATACTCAAAAGATATATTTCCTAATATATGGAGAATTTGAATCAAGCATATTAAATAATCCTTGATTTATTTATTTGAAGAAAAAATATTCTTTTGATAAAGAAAAAGTATTTTAAACTTTTTGCTTAATAAATTCTATTAAGCATCGAAAAAAATATTTTATTTGATGAAAAATCTTTTGCAAATTGATAATCAATTTTATTCTTTGGAAGAGTTCCATCAAAGCATCGTTTGATTGAAGTTTTTTTGATCATCTATTGCATCACGAATTGAAGATATATCCAAAACACTTGGAAACATATCAAGAAACTTGTGCTTGTATTGATTTAACTCCTATCAAAAACACTCATTTGAAAACAGAGCTTTTCTTAGAAACTTTGCTCATTTGTCGGCTGTTCCTTTTACAACACTACAGCAATATACTCAGTAAAGCATATAATTTTAAGTTTTTAGATGTAATTTGAAAAACTTACACATAAAATATATTGAAATATAATTAAAATAATATTCAATTAAAAAAAACAGCCTGAAACAAAAATTTTTCAATCGAACCCTCAAGCCATAAAACTAAGCTTTGCAATATTCACTCAATATCATTATTTGGTATTTCTATTACAGTTACCTGGTAATGATATTTAATGGTTCTTAAAATTATTAGTTCATTTAATTGATTTAGTGCTAAAAATGTTTTCTTTCAACGACTAAACATGGAACTTAAATATTGAACGTTTTTCAGGTAAAAAATAAACACTCCTCCACGAGACGGGACCTTGAGGGACTATGTGCAACTTTATGCTCTAATTTCTTTTGTTAAAACTTTTTAATTCTTCGAGCAAAACATAAATATTCATATGAAAACACTTTTAGGACTTCATTTCATTCCACGAAGCTTTTCGTAAGATGAACTTACATTATCAAGTGAAAGTAAAAATAATTTTTGTTTGATAAAAATCTCCTAAATTACATTATAGTACTTAAACCACTCAAGAAGCCTTCGACATAATAAACGAGCTCGGAGACATCTTGTGCCTCAAATATTAAAGCATACACCAGGTCCCTTTTTTTGAAGATGATGAAGACTTCAGACAGAGGTTATCGCCAGTTATAACATTTCTTAAGATAATGTAAGTTCATCTTACGAAAAGCTTCGTGGAATAAAATAAACTCCTAAATGTCTTTATGATTAAATATTTGTTTAAACTGATTTATAAATTTCAAACAAAGTTCTAAAAGTCACGATCTCATTCTGTATCGTTAAGAATTTTTTATAGAATCTTTACTTTTTGAAGCACAAAACTTCCACGTCAATTTTCATATATGGGCCCATTACATTTATCTCTTGTTGGCGCTATTTATGTGATCTGTGTGTACCCTTCATTTCGAGTTTTATGGCCATAAACTTCATGGAAATTTATTTCTTTGGAGTCTAAGAAAAATAAATTCCTTTTAGACTCATCATTCATAAACTTCGTCTTTAAAATAACTTATAATATAAAAATTGCCTTTAAAACTTAGCCATTTTTCTGCAGTGAGATTTCAATCCAAATGATGTTTGTGCGGTAGAAGTTTTCATAAGAGAAGAAGAAATGTGAATACATAAAAAGCTTAACACAACAATACCTCAGCATGTTTGTCTAAATGATGGAAGACTTTTTAATATTGCTCTTCACGATATAATCCTTGGTTCGTTGCGTAATGAATTGCATATGTTTGATTGGATTAAAAAGGATGAATCATTTAGATAAAAATTATTTTCACGTATGGAAATATTACATGAATCAGTTTTGTATTCAATTTTTACATTTCATTGATGTGTGATTGATAGGGAAAAGTGAATAAAAATATTAATATTTACACTTTTTTATCTTTTTTAGTTGATTTTAAACATTACAACTTGTTCATTTATGTAAATGCTTAGCATGATTTTTTTTAAAACATTTTTATCATTGTTCCCCTATGAAACACTCTATTGAAATCTGTATATTTGTATATTATAATCTTTTCTAGGTTTTTCTTACACTTTTCTCAGAAGCTTATCACACTCTCATATTATTGGTATTTAATTTTTCACCCTTGAGATAAGGTGTAAATCTAAAATATTTTTCCAAGTGTTGTTTTCGTTCGAATGATGTAAGATGTGTGAAAAGACATTATCGTTCTATATGAGCGTGTTATTTAAATTTAGCCTTATACACATATATGAGAGTTTATCGTCTTTCAAATCTGAGAAATGGATGTGTACTATAATTTATAAGTAAATCAAAATTTTTTTCAAATATATATCGCTGAATAAATATCAAATTTTTCAAATATCTTAAATGAATAAATATGAAGTGTGCTATCAGTTGATGTGAAGAGAACAATAAATAAAAATCAGTCTACAATTTATAAAAAAATTTTATTCTGAAACAGTTGGTAACTTTGTTAATAATCAAGTTAATTTTTTTCCAAAATGTTTTAAATGTTTTAGGAAGCTTATGTATACAAAAACTGCTAATTTAAAGTAAAAAGAATAAATAATTCAATAAACTGTTTTTTTAGTTTTTATTAGTTAAGGTTTCAAATGAATTTTTGAAACTTTTTTTTTTGAAAGTTGAGATTTTTTTTAGGTGAAAACTTTTACTCACTGAAAAACCCTCTAAAAACTACCAAATTTAATTAAATATCCATATTAATTTAGCAAATCGAAAATTTTTAAATAAAATTATTCTGTAAAAATTAAATTTTTTTTCGACACAAAAAAACTAAAAGGAAATTGAGCTTGACAGAATAAAAAATTATAAACCAACCTAAGAATGAGAAGAATAACCAGCAAGTTGCCCACTATACCAACCAGGAAGAACATGAAGAAGAGGACCAGCAGTGCCCAATCTGTCCATGAGAGAGGCAGGTCAATGCTTTCAAATGTTTGGGATGTAGTCAGGTTATCAAACAGAAAAGTAGTGAAGTTGGGAGGTGCATTTGTGATGTTTTGTAGCCAAGCCATGGTAATCTCAATATAAGTCTTATGCTTTGATCAGTCTGATTTGGGGATGTTTGAAGTTGTGTTGTTGATTATAATTGGGAAAAACTTTCAAAATAAAAAAAATATTTCCGAACATTTTTTCATAAAATATTTTTTACTACGTAATATCAGACTAATTTAAGAATCATTTTCAAATAAAGTTTAGTTTTTGTTTTCATAATTTTTATTATTATTTATGAAATTCAAATAAAAATCAATGCCAAAACTTGAAAAACAAAAATGAAGTAAAACTAAAGAATTTTCAAGTTGGACTTCATATGGACTGTTTCCTTGAGAGACAGTTGTGTGTGAACAATTATGATTGAAAATGAATATGTTATAACTGAGTTTGCATAAAAAAGTTTTTGAAGGAAGGTGATGAATGCATATTGAGAGAATATTATAAACATTTGGCTCAAAATCCAGCTTAGGAGAAATGGCTGTTGCAGCTAGGCACTAGAGTGTGAAGAGCTGAACGGTTTTGGATACGTGTGATGTAAGGAAGATTTTATAAAGATTAATATGCATAAGAGTGCAAAAAATTAGCCAAAAAAGCTTATAGTGCCTTTTTGGACAAATGCTTACCAATGCAGACGATCATTGAAAAATTAAATGAATTAAAAAGCTTGGAGAACGGCCGTGAGCTCCTTTTGAATGACTGAGCTTGAAAAATACTGTAAAAACAGTCTTTATAGATTATCCTAATAAAAAATATTCCTAAGAAAAAAAAGGATTTCTTGAGAAAGATGTCATCACTTTTTTAGGGTTCGATTCCCGTTTGCATGGAATACAGAAAAAACATCAGAAAAAGTTTGATATTTGATGCAAAGTGGACTTTGAGTCGAAATAGGAAACTCTAGTAAAGAGAGCCATATAATAATGATGTGGAAGCAAGCTGTGGAATGATGTTACATAAAAATGTCCAAAGATTTCATGCTTTTAAATCGAGGAAAGTTTTAAAATGAAAACAAACATTCTCTGTTTATTTACTGCTTTTTTTGATGAACACTTTTAACTTAATTGGTTGAATAAAAATATAACAGTTTTTTATTTCGTTTCAATACTATTACATAAATATAACAGAGTTTTGTATGAATATACAAAAATTTGTAATCATCCATATTAATACTTTTATTCTTATTTATGATTTACCTGTTTATCTCAGCGTTTATCTAATGTAATTTAAGCTTTTCTAAATAAATAACATTATCTAGATTATGGATTTTATATTTTTTAAATTATTTCAATAAAAATTACTTAAATATTCTTTTTCAATCGAGTTTCTTCTTTGACTGTTTTCCTACAATTTCTTTCTTATGCAATTTCAAATTTTTTCAGTTATATATCAAATAAACTGTTTCTTTTATCAACTTGCATTTTTTCTCCTTCAGAATATTGTTTTCAGATAAAAAAGCTTCAGCTGCCGCTAATCTTAATTGCACATGTATTAATGTTATGCTAAGTTGTTATGAATTCTGTAGCTATCCTTGTCATTAAGCTACACTCATAATATATAAAATAATGCCATATAATAGAGGATCAGGCAAGCGGAAGAAGTTTTGTAAAAGACATTGAAAAATTTTATTTAATATATACAACTTTTAATGGATAGGTTTCCGTTACTAATATATGAAGACTTTTAGGGTAAATTTCTATTCGTTATAAACTCGTGGGCTGAACTTGAGCATGCCCGTAGGAATTTCTGAAGGAATATATATATATATATATATATATATACTAGCGTTGGCTTCTTTTTCAACCTCCGAGAAATACTCTAAGCCTTTGTACTGAACACTACTATACAAATTCAAAGTTATTTTTTTTGTGTAATACACTTCGCACAGAAGCTTATAACTAGTAGCAAAGGCGTAAAAAAAACAGATTAAGTAATGTAGTGGCATGCTGGTGTGATCAATCCTATTACACGCCAAACACCATCCAATACATCAGTTAAAGCTTTCAATTTTAAGTAACAGCTATCAGCATATCAGTTTTGCTCTTCAAAGATTTTTAATGAGATTCTCACATGAATCATTTTTAGCTTGTAATTATTTAACGGTTAATCAATTTAGTTTGTGCTTTTGTTTGTTTTTTTTTAAAGTATTTCAAATATTTTTCTCAAACACATTCTCAACACATGAAATAATACTCTTAATGCTTGCCTCCTCTATCACAGCTTATGGTATATTTTTTAAAATTTATTTACGCTTTTCAAAATGTAGATTCACCCACAAAATGAAATCTTGCGGAAATAGAAAAAAAAATTTTTTGCTATAAAGCAAGAACTCAGACCGAAGCTTTGTCCGAAGTTTCACGTATGTACTTATGGTAATATTTCATAATTTAAGAACTGTAGTTTAATGAAACAATGTTTTTCCTTTCATGAAATAACAATTTTCATCTTATTTGAAGTCTATTTGGTGAAGCATCATAATCTTTGGAAAGTACAACATAAATAGTATGACTGCGATGAAATGATGCTCTTGATAATGTGCGTGGAAATCAATTAACGCATAATTATATCTAATTTGAAAAGACAGATCGGGTTTGGAAAACAAGCTATTAAAAGGATTTTATAGTTATTGATGATGTGTAATGCTGATGCTAATGCAACCATTATGAAAACGAATTTAAATGTTTTAAACAACAAAAAATAAACTCTACAAAATGGATGGCAGTCGATCAATTTTAATTATGGGAGTAAGGTTGGCAGTCTAATAAACTGAAGATTACCTAACGTGTGTTCAGTTCATGAATATTTATCACATGAATTGAAAGCGATTTTTATAAGATTTATATATTTTCATTAATATAAAGTGTTCTTTGAGGAAAAACAGGATAAATAATGCATTTTACGTGCAGCAATTGCTTGTAACACAAGTATACACCTTCTTCTCAACCTGAAAGTTGAAGTTATAAATATTGTTTATTCTAATAATAATGTTTACATTTTGTTTTATGGCGGAGATTATTTGAGTTTGCAATATGATAGGAGAGCATCATTTAGAGACGCATTAACGATTGGTATGGATTTATCGGCCTAATGTAAGCATTTAGATATGCTCTTAAACTCAACGACTGCTTCGATAAGTTGAAACTTATTATAGAATTTTAACTACTAAAATTTATGAATGTTTTACCAAAAATAAATGTTAGTTTGATAAATTATTCATAAATTAGTTGTCGGTTTAGCATGTGATGAACCCTGTGGTTTTAGACGATTAGTCTAATGCTCTATCAACTGAGCTATACGGACCGACAATAAAAACCCAACCCAATAAAATCACTAATATGAGAAGCTTGTACAATTGAAACTATGTGCAAAAAATTGAAAAAATAAATCTAAACTGCTCTTCTCAAAACAACAATGGGTGAGGTGGGTTTGAGAAAAGATTAAATAAAAAAGAAGTGACAACTTTTCAAACTCTATCATTAAAACAAGAAAGGACAACTGATACAAAACCAATTCGAAACCAGTTTGATGCTATAATAAAACTTGAAAAATGAATGTTGAAAAGTACTAAACAAATGATGAGATGGTGAAAACTGAAGAAGCCAACAGAAAAAATTTCGAAGAAAGTTCAGTCTAAAGTTTTTAAGAGTATATATTTCACAAAATTTAAATTTTTCAAAGTAATTCAAACATAAACTATTTTTTCACAATCTGTTTTAACGATTAAAAAAAATAGTTTCAACTTGATTACTAAAGACCATAATAAAGTTTTAAAAATATATCGTTAGTGGTGCATTGGTACTGTGCGTTTCTTTTGAATAGGGTTTTAAAGTTATGGAAAATCTCAAACACTTAGCTATAGTTAACTCAATAAAAAACTCAAGCTGAAATTTTATTTTTAAAATTAAAACAAGTTATACAATCTTTCAAGAATATGTGAGTTATAAAGAGTTTAAAAGTTGGCATGGTAATTAACAAAACTATGCATTATAATCACAACAAGTTGACCTCACTGATGCTATCAGCACTCTAGAAAATAATCATCCTCATGTAGCCAAGTGAAATATGCAATTATCTCTCATAAGTGTACAAAACTTGACATCCCTTTGAAGGAATTTTTAAAAACGTCAAGAAAGGAGAAGGAAACAAACAAGGAGTATTTTATTGCATAAGTAAATAAACACTTTGTGTATGTTTCTTTTTGTATATTTTCAAGCTATACTGCTTAATCAAGACTTCATTGAGTGACCACGGCGAATTAGACAACAAAATTTTTAAATCATAAAAACACAAAACTTGAATGTTTTATTTTGACGAAGCTTTTCGATATATTCTATATCATCATCAGATAACCATATGATGATGATATAGAATACATCGAAAAGCTTCGTCAAAATAAAAAATTCAAGTTATGTTGTGTTTTTATGATTCACAATTTTGAGGCTAATTGTTCAGAAAATTTTTAAACTTATCTTGTTTTTAACTTGCTTCATTCTTCTCTATCAGCATACCTGACACTACAAGATTAATACAAATGAAAAAACCTATATTAAATTTTTTAACTTCGTGTCACTCCCAACTGACAGCCTTGTTACTTCGTATATTTTATACAAACACTGCTTATAATGC
Source organism: Pterobdella sp. o SKG-2022 (assembly GCA_964035795.1). Classification (NCBI taxonomy): domain Eukaryota; kingdom Metazoa; phylum Annelida; class Clitellata; order Hirudinida; family Piscicolidae; genus Pterobdella; species Pterobdella occidentalis. Next base: position 5,544,829 of record OZ038322.1, read on the forward strand.
CACACTTTTGAGCTTGTTATTCCTGCAATACTGAATTGGAAAATTTTCAAAGTTTTATCCTATTTTTCGGCGTTTTTTCTTTAGATTTTTAGTTTTTTCCAACTTTTGTATTTTAAGATTGATACTCTCATTTCAGTAACTTGAGGATGACATAGAAAATATATCGAGAAACTACGTGCCAATTGATAACTTGAAATTTATCGATTTATTATAAATCTCATCTTTCACAATGATGCTTCTAAAAAACCCGTCTGAAAAGTTTAAAATTTTATTTTATTGAGCTAATCAATGCGCTAGAAATATTACTATGAGAGTATAAAGTATTTGGTAAAGGATTGATAAAGAATTATTCTATAAATAATATTTCTGAAATAATTCACAAAACTTTTAAAAATAAATTATCAATTTCAACATAAATGAACTTTGATTGTACCTTAAATAATGGTCAGCAATTCTCGAATATTTGCATATTTCTCTCGATATGCATCTCACAGAAAATGTCAACTATTTGGCCATAAACTACCCATGATAAACTACATGATCTATTCAACTCTTAAATTTATTCTTTTTTATTAAATTACCTATATCTTTTCCATTTGAACTCTACTCCGGTTCTAGCCAAAGTATATAATTGTGGATAGTATTTTGAAAAATACATGAGAACACGTGAACATTATTATTACCCACAGAAGGTTATTTTTTGAATGATAGTTATTGATTTGAATATTCAAAATTTTTGAAAAAATAAATGATAAAAATATTATTTATGAATATTAAAATAATATTTTTAAATACTAAAAATTATATCTGCAAATAACCAACTGGGTTACATTTAAGCACCTTACGCTTAGAAAGCACAACTTGTCAGAGACATCGTAAGTATTTTTCTTTAATATTTCGTAACGAAAAACATAAATAAAGAAGAATTTTTCAATACATTTATTGAGAATCAAAAGCTATAATTTACGATAAATTTAGCCTTATCATAAAACGTTAGCAAGCTTAAAGATTTTTGCCCTGACTAATAGGGTTGAAGTAGATTTATACAAGTTTTTTTGCTATTTGCTATTTCTCTCGCTAAAGAAGCATTTTTATTGTATCATTTACTTTAAAAATATTGATAAAAAATAGCAAAACAAGATAAAACCATAACAATGCTTTCTTAGCGGGAGAAATAGAAAATTTTAAAAATCTGTCAATTCTGCTCCAAACCTATTAATCATTGAAAAATACGTTATGCTTTCCATAGAAGACGTGAACTTCCACTTGGGTGAAATTACGTAATAAGTTTAAAAGTGGAATGAAAACAAAGTGGTTTATATGGTGTTATTTCCATCTTATCTTCTCCATACTACACTCAAAGATGCTGATATAATTTTAAGAAGTTATAAAAATTTTTTTATTTTTGGTTTCTCGAGATCAACTTCGAAGAATTTTCAATGAAAATATTTTATTGATCGCCAATATAAAACGGCATCATACAGCCGACTGGCGAAAAAACTTCATCTTCAAAAAAAAATTTATTATAATTGAAAATTCCTGAAGGGTTGTTTTTGGACAAATAATTCAACTTTTGTCATTATTTTAATGAAAAATAAACGGAACTTTGTATGTGGATTTCTAAAAGACATCAAGAAATAAAAAGCCAAGTTTTTATAAAAATGAATTTCCAATTTATTTTCAAAATAAAAGATATTAATAGAATATTTAAACGAAAAATTATGCGTATTAATATAAAGGCTTCTTGAGATAAAGAGGTTATTTAAAAAAAAGTTCAAAGCATCTCCCAAAGCTTAAAAGATATTAAGGAATGCATTCAATTTTTATGTTTTGCAAGTCTACAAAAATCTATTATTCATATAAATTCAAATTTTTTCATATCTATGCTTTTTAGCAATCAATCAAAACTTTCAAAAAAGCAAAAGCATTTTTTATAGATACAAATTTCGAGAAAAATTCCTATAAGGATTGCATAGAAAATTAATTATTCATGAGTATTAGTAACTCAAAATAAAATCAATAAAAAGAACTTAAACCAAACCACAAATCTCGAAACTAAACAAGCAAACTCGGCTTATAATGAACTTTTCCTCAATGATATGGGGCCATATCTTCAAGAGTACCATAAACCCTATCAAAAACACTACGAGCAATATTTTTTATGCGTTAAACTTTACCCTTCCAGATAATAAAAGACATAACTCAAACGTTGTGGTGTGAGATGGCTGGATAGACTGGTCCATATCATCTCAAAGTCTTCGAAGTTTTTTTGCTTTCAAATATAAATGACGTCTTTACTAGACTTTATCTTCTTGAGTTATTCATTGAGCTTAGAAGTTTTGAATGGTTCTAAATTTTTTTCGATGTTTTGCATAATGTGTTTATTTATAATTTATAGTATAAACATTTTATTCGCGCTCATTTGCAAACTTAGTAGACAAACTTCTCAAAATACACTGCCATATTTCTCATAAATGTTTTTCGGAATTTTTTTAAAAACTTTTTAACAATCTTTTTGTTAAATTTTTTCTATGTACTTATAAAAAATTCAATTTAAATTCAAAACTACAGTTAGCCTGTGGCTTCATCATGATTATGTCAAATATTTTCTTTCATGAATTAAACATTAGCCAACTCAATGTGCATTAGTGCAGCCTATTATTTAAACACTGACTTCTGCACCAAAACTACAAAAGGTCGTTAAAAGTTAGCTGCTCACACTCCAGACAACCCTTCAATTTAGCAACTTGTTTTTTTATTTCTTGAAAACCATTTTTGAATGTCTCTGTTTCTATTGCTTATATAAAGTTTTATAATGTAATTCAATAAAAATATCTAAGGTGGTTTGAAAAATCAATTTTTTTATAAAGACCCTGCAGTCTCAGCCAATTTTGTTCACAGCTCAGTGTTTTTGTATCAGAAAATTGTCATTTCTTTTTTAATGCTTCTGTTCGATGGAGATTGTAATGTAATTAACTTTTACAAAATATTGTCAAGTTTTTTGAATATTATAAAACTTAAAAAAATTGAATCCTTAAAGCTATAAAAACGCAAAAATACTATTTAGATATCAGACAAAAACCTGAAGAAGATGGAGAAATGAAGATATATAATTTATCAATCATACCTTTAAAGTCTCATGAAATATGACAGAATTTTTAATATTAAACAAGTTGATTCGTTTTTAAGCTTCGTTCAACGAAACCTTACTTTTATTGACAATTCGCAGACATTGAATTTCAAAATGTGTAGGTATTGAAAAAGATTTGAAATACACTGAAATGATATCGACTCAGTTCAAAGCTGTCAATCAATACTATCGATGCCGTTGGAAATACCACTCTTTTTATATTCTTATTTTTGTTCTATTTCCATGTTTAAATTAACTACCAAAATTTTTGTGCTTTTTCCCAGTAAGGAATGTTGTCTCAAAGTTATAAGAAACTAATTATTCAAATGGAAGCAATTCAAAACTATGTAGTACATGGAAACTGTAGGCTATGTGAATGAGAGTTCTGGCGGGAATATTTTCTTCGCAGACTTTTTCAATTTTCCTCGCAAGTAGATTATACATTCAAGAAGTACACTGTAATTAGATATGACAAAAAAACCATTAATAGTGAAAACATGTTTTTTTTGGAGTTTTGTTAAAGAAATTTTTTTTGGACAAAATATTATTTTGAAACTTTACTTTTCAAACTAGCGGCATTAAATATGTATATGATGAAAATATCAAGTGCCGAATTATTTTCTCTTTGAAAACACTGATTATTGTTAATATCAAATTACTTGTAATTTCGTTTTAAACTTTTCCGCAAGTAGTAAAGTATTGTAAAATAAATTGTGCATGTTTCCGTATAAAAACCACTCAGATATCAAATCTTGCAACGATAGAACTTAATTTATCCATAAAACGCTTTATAAATGCTTGACTATTTTATCTGAAGATCAAAAAAATTAAAAATTTGTATTTATCGATAAAAAATCACTGAAATACATCACTAAAATTTTTATTTTTTGTAAGAAAATATGGATTATAAGAAAATTGCGATAATGTCATGTTTTTTTGAAACTAAAATATATCATAATGTCAATTGCATTTATAGACTCTAGTTTTAAAATTTTTTTATTTATTTTATATAGCATAGAATTAATAGTCAAAAGAATGCACGATATCTCCCGTTGTAAAAGCCAACAAAGTTCCCTTGTATGCTTTTTGAACTGCATGTCTTTATGTCAATTTAGGGCACTTTAAAGTTTTATGTTTTTCTCAGAGCCTCGACTTTAATATGTATTCTTAAATAGGTTCAAAATATTTGAGTTTGTTTAATAAATGCAATAAGCCTGACGATGTTTCTCAGCAAATCAAAAAGCTTTGTGCTTATAAGCCGGTGAAGCGCTGTGTAGTCATATAAAATTTTCATAAAATTAACAAACTGCTAAATTAACCTCGTTTTGAACAAAATTCAAACTGAACACAACACACCATGAAGACTTGGGGGCACAGAAAGAGCACCCAAACTCAAGAATTCCAACTCATTTTAGTTACCTCATTTTTGAAAGTGTTAATTTTAAAACAATTTATGACTATGAAAACTCTGAGAGAAAACTTTGTTCATCTTATCCCCTAAGGTCTCATGCCAATTTTAAACTTCAGATCTTTCAGAGCAAAATATGAGCTTGAAAAAAAATTTTGAAGTTTAATTTTTCATGAAAATCTTTCAACTCTGGTTTCAAGGAGTATTTATCCAATTTTCCATGAATATTTCATTAAATGCTTAAAATTAAGATTTACATTTTTCGCTTGTATTCATGTTCTATTTTATATTCTTGACTATCAAAAATCCATTTAATAAGGAAATAAAATTTATCGAAGAAAAAATATCCATTAATTTTTTAAATATAAAAAACACAATGCATTTGATAAGAAAGAAGATAAGAGCGTGTTTACAACAATTATAGATGCAATTAAAAGCTTAAAATGCTGGTGGTCTTAATGATCAATTCAGCCAAACATTTCTAACCCTCCAATCAGCTTTATCTCCCAAAAGCTTTCTGTTCGCTTTAATTTAGGTCCATAACTACAGCTTATAATTTCAAAATGACTTCACTAATGATAAGGTTAAACTTATCGAAGATTATAGTTTTGATTGAACTATGAATGTATCTGAAACTTCCTGGTTTTGAAGAAAAAAAATCCAAGATAATAACGATTCCCAGCTACTTTTATTTACAATATTGAGTGTGGGTTTCGAATCATTATTTCTAAATACATTTCTATAAATAATTTTTTCTATAAATAGATTTTTCTAGATTAAAAATATCCCACACTGTGGTCATTTAAACATTTCTAAGTTTAATGAAAAAAAAGTGAAAGGCTGTAACAGTGATGCTTGAATAGTAAGGAATAGTAGGGTTTTGTAAGTTTTTCTAATACCGATGTTTTTCAGAGATTAATCTTCATCTTTCTCTGCTACTTTATCCAACTTTTATTTTAATGAGGGGATCTTATGCTTTTGGTTTGAAAAGATTAGTAATAAGAATAAAAATAACTATAATCAAAATCATAATGCAAAGCAACATTATTTTTTTGAGAAATAGCATAAAATAATAGTAATGAAAAAATGATAACATAATAATAATCATAAAAACAACAACATTAACAACAGACAACAATAATAAAAAGAATAATGAGAAAACAATTTATGAAAAAATTTCTAAATATATTTAAATGATAATAATAATAGAAATAATGTAAACAAAATATAAAAATAAAAAATAAAGAACTTTTCAACTTATGCAATGACCTTGAAAATAAAGTTATTGATAGTATAATACTAAGCATCAGGTTCACGTTCAAAAGTTAAAGTTTCAACAAGAGAATAAATAAACGTGCAGTCATCCTTAGATCATCAACCACTAGTTTCCAATGCTTTTGCTGACTCAAAGATTTTTGGTTCATGTTGTTATTTTCAATGTGCAAACGCGAAACAAAACTCAATCAAGAGGCACCGCTTGCAAGGTTTCTTAACTGTTTGCATTAACTGAATGCATTTGTAGACTTATGGTGAATTATTGATTAATATTTTGGTTTCATACGTCAAATAGAGAGATTTTGAATAAATTATATTTCTTTGAAGAAAATGTGATTTTTGATAATTTGAAACCACAAAACGTATGTACGAGCATGTATTCCCATCATCTTTTGGTTATTGGTCGATAAAAACAAAGTATAGTTAAATCTAATTATAGAATGGTGCTTAAAATAAAAGATAATCCAATCAAAAAAAGTTTGCAATAGTCCCAAAATTGCAGTAATTTCTAGAGACAGTATTTTTTTTAAACTTTTATAAAAACACTTTTCAAAATATAAGCAACAATTTTCAAACTTTTTATTGCTAGCATTTACTTATAGAAGTCTTTTTTGCTCCCACGTTTGCCAAAAATTTTACTTTTTCAATATAAACTTTTAAATAGACTTTCTTTTTTAAAGAATCTGACATTATTAAATTTTCGAAATTTACGAAACCTTTTCATCTGAAAGCTTCGTAAAAAAAATAATTAAATAGAACAAGTTATAAGAAAAAATAATTGTTTTGCGGTGTGCAGTTTTCTGGTTGCACCCAGCCTTAAGCAAAGTGAACCATCTACATCTGCTCACCCCCTGTTAATCGTCTCACTGCTGATAGCAAACTGTTCTTTCTTACGTCACTTCTTTTTCAACAGTCTCCATTGAAGCTTGAGTTTTTTTGATAACTTATAATGTCATTATACCTCTACATTATAATGTCCCATGGTTAGATTATATCATAAAGCCGTTTCTTTGAACGAATGTGACGTATTTTGGCATATAAAATAAATGAATGCATTTGTTAATTATTTATATATGAGTTGTTGTCAGTTATAAATTTCTAGAGACAAAAACACTTTTTCTCAAAAAGCTTAAAATCTGAGAGCTTTATATTTTTCATGGATAATCTTTATTGAATTAAAGTTTCAAAAATGTCATTTTTGAAGTTTTATAGGCCATAAATAGAAATTAAACTTTGTTACTTGCTTTTCAAAATTCATGTTTGAAACAGTTCCATAAGTATTGAAAATGTCATAATTGATACAAGTTTCCAAGTTAAAAATGCTTTAATGCTGTTGAAATGCTTAATCGGCCTTTTTATGTTTTGGCACGTTCAGTCAAAAAATAAATTTTTGTGTTTCTGAATTATTTTGGGTAATGGACTTATAAAAACATGGAAAATTGTGGAACGCCAAAAATACATGAAACTTTAAATATTTTGTTGAATTAAACTAATAAACAAAAAAATATTTAATCTAATTTACACTATGTCAAAACTATTGTAAAAAATGCGCCATTAAAACTTAAAGGCCTGCAAGCAAAGTTTTCATAAGCTATTCGCAAAAGAATGCGAGTTATATCAGCTATTAAAACCATTCACAATCATCACTCACCTCAAATCTCAACGTTTTGAGCACAGTCAATGCCTCCCTCTTATATACACCTCTCATTCTCTCAAGCTTCATCTCTCTCTCTCTCTCTCTCTCTCTCTCTCTCTCTCTCTCTCTCTCTCTCTCTCTCTCTCTCTCTCTGCCAAACACTTATTTTGACTTTTATTTTTTAACATCGTTGTAATTCTTTATCAGTAATTTTGAAGTGGTTTTTTTATCAATCAAAAACTTGAACGAAACTAATGTTAAAAAAGTAGAGTTCAGGCAAAATCGTTATGAAAATTGTTTTTGTGAAATGCTCAAAAAACACCTGCGGGGTATTTGAGAAATAAATAATTTGGTTTGGAAGGAGTTACTCGAATGTTTGTATTCATCAAGTGGTGTATTGAGATGGCAAGTATTTTAAAGCCAGAGAGGGTTTTTCGTCAAAACCTATCAAGATTAAATTCTCTCCAAAAGTAAAATTTATGGGTTTCTCAAGCCTAAAAAGCTTTTGGCGTAACTGAAACTGTTAATCTAAAAATTTAAACACGATAGCAATAACCTATTTTCAGCTTTTGAATTTGTAATAAAAGCCGTTTATATTTGATAAAATGTTGTTGGAGCCTCGGAACTTAAGATTGAATCTAAATATACCATTAACGACACATATCTGCCGTAATTGAGCAATTATGTTCAATCAAATGCACAACATCAATGTATTACATTTAATCTTTCAGAGACATCTTATGCATCACTTCTTGATTAACCGATAAAGAACATATTGAAAAAAGATAAAGTGAATTAGCTAGAGTTTTTATTCCTTCAAGCTTATAACAAGAATTACATATTTACCATTTCAACTAGACTTTCAACGTTGCATATAAACAAGTAGTTGTCATAAAAAACACTATTTCTATAGAAACCCTCATAAAGCTGAGTTAAACCAGGGTATAACTCTGGCCTTTTATAAGCGTTATTATGCTATGCTTCTTATCAACCCTATGGCGGCCCGTGATGTTTAATGACCCTTAGAGCCAATAACTTTGAACACTTTGGTCTAAAAGTGAGCATAAACAAAAAAAAACTGAACAAGAATTTCAAACTCGAATTTCCATAAAATTTTTCAAATATTTGAGATTTCAAAGGGGAAGTCCAAACTCGATGCAAATTGACTCCCTTGTTTGAAAACGTTAGTGCTTTTTGGTGTGTAAGTAAATTGCTTTCAAACACTCTTTCAAACGCGGCAAAAAATTCTTCATAGCTGTGACACATCGAAGATACGAACCCAAGATTCTCTCAAATATACAGTTCGATATCATTGTTTTTGATAACCTGAAAACTTATTTCTTTATGCAGTTCATAGCGGAGTGCCTCTGAACGATGCGTAAGAGGCGCTATATAAGTCATTTAAAAAAAATAACATTACTTTTAATTGTCAATCGATGCTTACAAACTATTTATAATGTTCCACTATTTGAAGACCGTGGAAAAGTTGAACGCATTGAAGTTGCCGCAGTATATAATGACTTGATCACATCTTAAGAATTATTCTTGAATAAAAAAAAGTGGAAAAAAAAACTATGAGAAAAATAAATAAAAAACTGTATTGGGGCATGAAAATGGAAACATGGCGAATGGTTTAAACTCAGAGAATAAAAACTTAGATCAAGAACAAACCGTGAAGAAGGTGAGTTTTAAGCCACATCCAAGTGACTTTCGGTAGAAACACTTGCTGAATTCTGTGAATAACACTTCAAAAAACACGTTTAACCACACCAAAAAAAAAATTTTTCATCAAAACTTTTCGCCCCCTATTAAAAACGGACGTTAGTTAAATTGTGGAGTTAAATGGGGAATAAGCTAATCCTCTTTATGTTATAATCCTCCTAGTAAAACTTGAAAACGTAGAGCTGCCAAACTTAAAATGTTGATTACGTTCAAAAATAAAACTGTCACATGAACTTAAATGAGAAAGTTCTATTTGCAGTTTATTGCGCAAGAAATGTTTAAAAATGCCTTTAAAAGAATAGATTTGTTTGAACATAAAATACCCTTTAGAAAAAGTGATATTAAAAATTACATGTATAAAAGAAGTTATTGAAAAGCTATTTGTGTTTAAGTGCAAAGAACCTCAAAGTTCTTTTGAGAGATGTAGTTGCCACTGAATTTCTTCACATACGTGCATGTGTGAAATTTAAATTATAATAAATGAAATTGAAATAAAATAAGTGAAATTAATTAAATTAGTTGAAGTTAGTTGATTTATGTTATTTCATGCAACTTGCTACGTTAAATGTTGCAACAGCATACTTCAGCGCATGCGAATGTAGGTGAATTTGTGACGATGTTCGAAACTTTTCAATGAATTAAATATTTTTGAAATTAACCGCAATCATAACTATATTGGATGACCGCTTCTCTCTTGATAGACACTCAAACTATTAGCTTGATGGGGAGTTATATGAAGTTGTAACATTCTCTGCACGGGTAAGTCTCTTTAAACAATTATAGTTGAGAGATAAAAAGGTGCAGAATTACGCACACAGTTGTCATGGAAGAGTACAATATTCGCTTGTATGTTTGCTGGGATTTGGTGGGAAAGAGAGTGAAAAAATAAATTGGTTAGTTTATTAAAAGTAATATTTGAAGATAATAAACTCGATTCATTATAAGAGATAGCAAAAGGGTCAAAGCATTTATCAACTCTATCTGTGTACTTGAAGATTAGTTAACAGTAAAAATTTTGTATGTATTTAGTTATAAAAGTTAGAACATCTTTCTCCACAATTTCCGGTGTCTTTTTTTTTACAGCGTCTTGAAATTGAATAGTTGTTTTTCATCAACTAAAAATTTAAAAAGAATTGAAAATCTTTCATAACGATTCAGCAAAACTATTCAACAGATATTTCATTTTGAAAAATGATTTTTTTCAGTATGAAATGCACAAAATTTCCACAAAAATTTACCCCAATTGATCAAGATGAAATTTGATTTATTGAATTAAAAACTTATGAGTCATTCCACACGAAAATCTTTGATTCAAACAACTGTAGTCGATTCAAACATTTTGAAGCCATGGGGGGTTCTAGACCCATGAAGTTTTAACCACGGGTGAATAATGAAGAAAATGCTCTAAACAACTGGAACTATAATCCCCTCCTAGAATTCTCCCATGGCTCAAATGAGCGGCTATGCAGACTTACGAGTGCCAACAACAAACGTATCATCATTCACTACTTTATGCCCGCTGATTTATTCGGATAAGAAGCAAATAAGTACAAAATATATCAGCAGAAAGTAATTTTTCAAAAAATTTTCGATTTTTTTAACAATAGACTATATTCACATGCGATAGCAAAGTGCGTCTTTTGAAGGTTGTCGTGCTTGTAGAACATTTCCTGGTCACGTGTGCTTGCCATAACGCCGGTTCTATTGGTTTCCTTCAGAGGTATTTTGAAATTTTTGTTATAATCTATTTTCCTTAATCGGCTGCTATTTATTTGTATGGTGGGTTGTGGTGATTGATTGTAACGACGATCGAAAATATATTTTCTTTTCAAATGTTTTATTTGTTTAAAAAAATTAATTATTTTACTCAAAACTAAACGCCTTTGAATCAGTTCTTTACTGGATGTGCACGCCTAACCAAAAAAAAGATGCAATTTTAACTTATTCCCCAAAAACTCGTAACTCAATTCCAAAAAAATACTAATAATTCAAAACTATCATATATTGCACAGATCTTAAAAGCTTCACGTTTCCATCGAGGTTAGTTACAAAGCACTGAAAACTTAATTAATCAAACAAACAAATTTTGTTAAAGTTACGGCTTAATATCTCTCATTAGGCTCGTTCTTATGATTTATTGCATACATTCATCCTAGGAGTCCTATGCTTGGCAGCCACGCGTCGTTCTGAAGGTGTGCGTGGCTGGTTAGCGGCCAGTAGTGCTTTTATCAATGTTTTAAAATAGTTCTTTTTATCATCCTATTCACTCATTATATTATTTTTAAATTTTCTTGTAAATTTTCATTCTTCATGCAGTTTTATATTGTTTATTTGATCACACTCAGAAGCATCGTTCAAAATAAAAATGTTGCCAGTGTTTCTTCAAATTTAGGATCATTTCAAAGCCCTCATTCTCTTTGATGTGTATTCACCATTTTTTGCATTTTTTATATTCAAACATATTATTTCTCAACAATTTTCCACAAATAAGAATATTTTAAATATATATTGGAATATATATTTATTTCCAATGATGTTGTTAAAAACTGATTTATTTTGTTTAATAACCTATTATCATTGTGAGTTGTGAAACACACAAAATAATGAAATCAATTTTTTTTTCGGGGATAAACTTTCTGCAAGAAAGCATTGTGGACTATGATATAGCGTATGATACAAGCTTTGTGGCTCTTTATGCAAAGAAAGACTCGCACGTTCGTTAAATTTTCATTTCTAAGTTTTTATACAAAATAAAACGCTCAAAAGTGTATGGAAAGTGGTTTTGCATAAAGACTATATGAATAATGACACGATCCTCATCGTCACAAGGCTGGTGTTTTCAATAATGAATCTCAACATCAAAGATTTTTAGTTTAGTGTTTATTTCCATTTATTTTCTCAATTCGATACAAGCGGATTGAGGATTGCTGGACCATTTAAAGATCCTTTAGTGGTTATTTTTTGCTAATAAATCAAAGTTAAAACTAGAGCAAAATCCAAAAAACGCCTTTTTATATCAAAAAGAAAAATTTTTCCAAGTATAAATACAAACAAGTTTTGATGAGCAAATTTCCTTTTGCAGCAGACGTACTCTGCTCAAAAATCTTGATAAGGTTTATTTATTGACTTGCTTAATATAGTCCTACGTCACAAAAATAAAGTGTTTTTACATGAATATCTTTCGTATTCATCATACCCAATTATCGATTTATTTTGCAAAGTTTTGTATTAAATAATTTTAAAACGATTCAATTGGAGTAAATTTATGAGCAAATCTTCCATCATACTTAATATTATTTTATAAAAGTTCCATCTATCTTCATCAGACTGCTCTTCTTTTATCAAGTCTGTGCGATAGGAAATTTATTAGAGCATTGATGCTCTTATATTGAGAGATCATTAGCTTCATGAATATCTTCACATCCAGCTTATTTATTCAAATATAATCACCCGTAAGTGCCTACTTCATTTTAATTCTTCATTTGGGACTGAGATTTTCTGCTGCACAAACTGATAGTCTATCCCCCTTGATAGGATTTGCTTGGAAGGCTTTCATAGCCAATTTATTTTATTCTTATTTTTTCATTTACTTATTTATGACATCAAAGCGACGATGTTGGTTTTCGAGTTTGGCAGTAAAACTCATTATGTAGAAAGTTAGAAATAGTTTTAAAATTTGATAGACTTTTTGAAGTAAATTGAGATGGTTAATAATTGCAAAATGCATGTTTGTGACGTTTGTATGGAGTGGTGCAATTGAGGCTTGCTAATTGAGTTTTCTTGCGAAATACACAAAAGTGTCTTTTTATATATATAAATTATAACAAAAATTCTAAAGCGATTTTAAATTCAATTTTTCGATGTTTGACTATGTTATTAAGTGCGTGGCATACATTAAAACTGCTCTAGGCTGAGCTTCAAACAAAAGAAGTTTCTTAGGAACTTTTCGGTGATGAAGCGTGAATGATAGAATGTGAGCATTAATTGAAAAGATGAAATAATGAATAGAAAAAAATGCTATGTTGAAGAGGATAGAGTTTGGCAATAAAATGTCGATGAATCTTATGACATCAGCCTCGAAGAGAAACTTTAAATTTCTTCTATATTTACCAAATTGATTGGTATTTTTATGGTGAAATTGACTTTTAAAATAATATGAATTAATCAGAGATAAAGAGTTGTAAGATTGGCACATTCGAATGTTTCAAAGTCGTTTTGAGAAAGTCCCTCAAAGCGATTAATGCCATGGTTTCCAACGTCGGAAATAAAATAGCATCGAGGGACTGTGCGGCCTTTCGTGAGATGTTTTCGTGCAAATTTTTGATTTTTTAAATAGACAATGCTTTTTGGTGCGAAAAAACTTATTTAGGAATGACCCACTGCGAAAGTATAAAGACATTTGAATGTAGGGTATTAAAATGCTTTATGTAAATAAAAACTTTTTTTGTGGAAATTTTTGGCACAATCGAGTTAAAAATGGATTGTTTCGGAGAAGATATGCTCTTAAGATGCAATAATGCATGGACGAGTAATTTTTAAAAATATTTAGCACTGGTATATTTGATGTTCAACGAGTTTCAAGCTCTTTTTTAAGATTCTACTTTCAAAAATTTAATCGTAACAAATATGCTTAGTAGATTTTGTAATAAGATTTGAATTGTTGTTTTTAATTAGAAAGTGATAAGTATGAAAGTTGCATATCAAACTTAATCTTTTAAATATAACTTTTGATATTCTCCCACAAACGTAGTACGTATCTTTTGTTTAATATTTTTTTGATTTTAAACCAAAAAGTTTTAAGATGAATTCATTCTCGAAAAAATCTGTAGAAACTTTAAAGATGACAATTTGTTTTAATAGCTTTTGAAAACTGCACAATTTGACTGCTAGTTGCAACAAATATTCAAATTGAAAATTAATCTTTGCAATTGTTCTCAGAGAATATTCAAAGAAAAAAAAGTAGTACTATAAGTGATAAACGAAATATACGTTTTCTATTAATCTTTGAACGAATTCCTATCATTTTTATAGGGTCATTTCACCAAATTATATTAACATTCTTATAGACAAAAATTTTTTCAAGAAACCCAAGTTAATTCAATGTTGCCTACAAGTGGTGGTTGACGCTATCGACAGCATCAAAGCCTCGAGGGACACCTTAACTGCCTTTCATTGCGCCTCCTCGTCTCACTTCACAATTTGCAATAATTGAAATTATCCTTTTGCAAGAAGATGACTTTTATTGCAAATGAATGTTTTATACTTTATGGATATATATAGAAAAATTGAAAATATCTTTTTTAAAAGAATGAAATGTTTGAAAAGTAAATATATTTCGTGAAATTTAAATGTTCCAAATTTTATTATAAACTACGAAACGTCTGCAATGCAATCTAGGCGTATATTTATTCGTTTTATTTGATTAGTTTTATTTCCGTGAAAATGTGGAAAAAGTCACAAATTTAATTCGAAAAAAAAATTAAATCCAAATGATTAATTTCCACAATGAAATACAAGTAATATTCCTGAAATGCTTTAGAAGCTTTGCTGCAACTCTTCAATAAAATTGCCAATGATCCAAAATATAGCAATTTTATACATCTGAAATTCGAGCTTTATTACGCTCGATTTCATCTTTTTGTTCAATTTGAAGAAAAATGCCTCAAATTCATCTGAAAAACTGCTTAAAAGATTTGCGTATAGATTGCTTATATAGAAGATGTGTCATTTTGCCGAGAAGAGTTATGGCTTTACAGAAAGATTAGGCTTTCGCGCCAAAATGCATTTTTAAAAAGATTTTTTTACTATGTTTTTTTGAGAAATATTGCAAGAAATATGGAATGAGAAGGTCACATGGAATTCTATTTAGTGTTTGATAGGCATATTTTTTTCATGTCTAATGCAACTTTATTTGTTCTCAAGAATTATAAAAAATAAGAAAAAAATAAGACTAATGCTTTATGATAAGGTTGTAATTATCGAAAATTTTAGTTTTTTTTAAATAAATGTATCAAAAATTTCTCATAAAAAATTAAAAATAAAAAGTAATTCAAATAATAAAAAAAGAAAAAAAGGTTTTTAAACGTAACTGAAAAATCAAACTTTTCCAAATTTTTTCTGCTGTTGTAACAAACTGAAAAAAAAAAGTGGAAAATAAATAAATACATATAAACTAATATATTTTTCTTTGAATCGTATACTTTTAGAAAATTCTTACGAGTCTGAAAAAATAAATAGTATTGGATATACAAGGATCAGTTAAAAAAGGATGTATTGATGCTGGACTGGCGAAGGTCAGTCTGGACATCACCTTCTACGCACGGTCTGCTGTGACTCATACCAGTGTGAACAAGCGCTTGATACTCAGCAACCTTATTACAATAAGTAAGCATAGGTTTGAGGGTATTTCTTGTGAGATTAATTTTATTTAGTAGCAGTCGAGGCTAAATAGTTATTTCCAAAATTTCTCTTTTGTACGAGTTTGTAAAGCTTTGCGTGCGAGGAATTGAACATTTTAGCGAAAATAATTTCATACTTGAGATTGAAAACAATGAAACTTTTCTCGAGTTTCAAAAAAATTGATCTTAGACCAAGCATCAAATCAGTCAACACTTGTGAGAGAAGGCATTTTTTATTGCAAAATGCTTGTTGAAAAGATAATTTAAGCGTTGTTGAGGGGGGACAGAAAAAACGAGGAAGAAGAGAAGGAATAAGATGTGAAAATGATTATAATGGTGTTGAGAAGAAGCAGTTTGAAATAATCGTGCTTAATCAACCGTATGAGGTGAATGCTTTTGGCTTTATCCAACTTGACTCTATCGAATGAGTGGAAGTATTTATTGGAAAGAAGATTTTGAACAATTCGGTGCAATTTTTTTTTCTCAAATTTTCTTATAATTTATTGGAACTTTTACAGCATTTTGGTCGAAAAAAACTTTTTCGGACCTAAAATATTTAGAAACCATCTAATGATTGAGTATGGAAAATTGAAATTGATTATTATTATGAAAAAAAGGTAATAAATTATTTTTTATAAGCCTCGCTAAAGTTCTCTAAGCACAAAATGTTGCTTTGATAAAAAACTTCTCTCATATCGAGTCGTTAAAGGTTCATTATTTTTAAAAATATTATTGTGGAAAATTTAACAAAAAATTTTATTTTTTTTATTTTTGCAAAAAAAAACTCCGCTGAGTTTATCGTGCGCTTTTCTGTGTTGAAATAGTTTATATAATTTTAGTTTTAGAAAAAAATTCTAGAAAAATTTGGTAAAATATTTCATGTATAGAAAAAAAGAAAATTTAAAATGTGTAAAAAATTGCGATTTCTTCGCCCCGAAGAGCATGTATGTAGAGTTCCGGTTATAATCTTCATCGTTGTGGACACCTTCGAACTGGTTGGCGTGAGTTGTTTCAATCTTCTCAAATCTAATCTAATATTGTTTTCAATAAGAAATAAATGTTTTTATAAGTAGTAATTTGCATTTAGAAAAGTATCTGCAAGAAAATTGAAAAAAAAACAGATTCTGACACATGGCACGAAACTGGTCCACGAGGTGAGTTGTTTCAATATTTCGTTCAGAGAAAACCATAAAAACATTTTAAAACAAAATTTTTTTTAAACTGAAACACGTTTTTTGTTTAAAGTCAAAACGTACCTCGAGTTTATATAGAGTTGACTTTATATACGAAATCCCGGGATTATACAGAGCTGAAAAACAAAAGATAAAACTAAAAAAGTATATATACGATTTCAAAAAAGCAACCAAAATTGCTTCGACTTTCACTTGATGCTTTTAATAACTTTTACTTGCATGCCTTGTTATGATTGATGCAGACTTAAACTATTTAGTTTTTTACAGTTGTCCAAAGATGCTCGAGACTAGTTTTGACAGCTTAATTTCTTATGGAAACATGTCAGTTAAGAAGGTAATAATTAGTTTTTTATTTGCAGATCTGTGCGTTTATCGGGGTGAAGATGATGGAGTGGTGAGTGGAGGAGGTTTGTTTGAAAAAGTAAATGAAAGATGCCAAAAGATTTTATTGACAGTAAAAGACTCAAACGATGAAACAATGCAGTGAGTTGAAATGATTGACATTTAATGAATAAAATAATATCATTTAGTTTGCCAGTCAAGACGCGAGAATATAAAATATGGATAATAATGTAAATAGTTTGAGGAAAAGAGAAGTGTGTGTTTATAAATAAGTTGATGGCCGTTTGCTTCGAGTTGTCGGTGAGTTCTTTTTTGCATTATGGCGATGTTGCCTTCGAGGGAAGTTAGTGCATTATTATTCTTACACACGTCATGTGCACACACGTATCACTCGGCTTGCGAGCAATACTGCGTAACTTTTTCGACTCTTCCGCTACATACCTACCTTCGACTCTGCCTTCCTACCCTCTCTACATATCACTCCGACCTACTACACCATCACCTCATCACTTTCCCATCTTCCTCCACCTCGCCTTTTATACCGTTCCACTTGCCCAAACAACCGCATCACTCGCTTTCCACCCATCTAACCACCTGTAACGCATCACATCCGACTCGATATTTGGGCGTCATTTACACCTTTCTCAACTATCGTCACCACCCAATCCTTTCTTATCGACATACAGCTCACGTGCTGCCTAACAACACCGTCGAAAATTGTTCACCATCGCACCCGACTCGCGTGACATCACTTGCCACCTATGTAATCAAACCCTACCTCCCACCCATCACCCCGATCGACCATTTATTGCCTTTTCAGGCGGGTTTAATATTGAGGCGAAGTAACTTTTTGATTGCAAGTGAAGCGCAGTTTTTGGAGGTTGGTAAGATTTTGATTGCAGGTTTTACAGATGAAAGAAGATGCGCCACGTTTAAAATAAAATTTCCGCCATTTTTGATGAAATAAACAGAATTGGGATGGAAGTTTCGTTTTTTGAATAAAATTTTCCCGCCTTTGACTTGGTTTTTTTGAATGAATGAAATCGATTAGGAGAGGAGTATTTTTATTATTATTGATTTTTTACATTTTTATTGCACGTGGTTAGAAGTGATGATGCTTTTAAGCACAAAAGTTCAAAGTCTAGGCATATTCGAAATAAGCATAAAAGTAAAGAATTTCAATTTAACTGTTCGGCTTGCAGAAAAACTTTTTCTTGCAAGTTCAACCTTATGAGGCACATGAGGCAGAGACATCAAAATCCTCAGCCTCATCCTCAACAAACTATTTCTCAAAAACTAAATTTTCAACAATCTCATCAAGAATCTCATTCTCAACGTCTTCAACAACCTTATCAACAGCAACTCCATCTTCAACCTCATTCTCAATATATTCATCTTCAAGGGTCTCATTTCCAACATCTTCAACAACTCCTCTGTCGACCTCATTCTCAACATATTCATCATCAACAACCTCATTCTCAACATATTCATCATCAACAACCTCATTCTCAACATATTCATCATCAACAACCTCATTCTCCACAAACAAAACCACCGGAAAAATTTGCCAATTTTCAAGGTACTCATATTTTTACATTTACGATACGTTTTCATTTACTAACTATAAATATTTATAATTTTCAGCATTTGAAGAGTGGAAATACGATAGGAAGAATGATTCATTTTCCAGATTTATCCTGAAAAGAAATTATAGTTCTGTGAAATGTAAATTTAATTTAGAATATTATTGTTTCAGGAATGGAAGCTACATAGCTGATGGACGTCAAAGATTATTGATGAAATCACAAGGAACAAACAAGCTTGGAACAAGATTATGCAAAGCAAAAATAATTGCGAAAATAGTTGAAACAGGTAAAAATGGGAAACATCTTCATTGGTCTATCTTGTCATTCAATCAAATTTATTTTTACAGAAGAAATTTTTTTTCAACAAACCCATAACGGCCATGGGGCTGATTCTGGGCGTCTTTTTCTAAGACCCAGGGATAAATCCATTATTGCAAAAGAAATTTCATCAGGTAAATATTTTGTGATAATTTTTTTTTCAAATATTAATTGAATGCATATTTTAAACAAGGTGTTAGTCATGATGAAATAATGATGAAGTTTAGAAATGAAATTTGTTTCCAAAATGTGAGAAGAAAAGCTATAATAAATATAAGGAATCAGTACTTTTTGTCTAAATCTTCACACCGAAGTGACCAATTAAGTGTGGAGGCATTCATAGAAGAAGCTGGGGATATGGTGAAGTATGTCAAATTCCCTAGTCAGGCCTGTAGCTATAATTTGGATGATCCAGACTTCCTGCCAGTATTGGCAAAAAGTGAACAGGTTTATATAATGATTGACTAATTCACAAACTTTTGACCTCATACTTTTTAATACATCTTGGGACATATTATATTAGTGTTAATTACAATAAGGTGGTGATTGTGGAAAAGTATTGCCAACCAGGGGACATTGTTCAAATAGGTATGAGTATATATTAGTTTTTATAAATCAAGATCACATTCATCTCTTTAAAAAAAGTTGCAGGTTCGACACATGGCACCGATTCTTATAATTACCACCATAATGCTTATTGATAATTATGGTGAAGGTTTCCCAGCCATGCACTGTTACAATAACAAGGTTGAAGTTTAGTTAACTGAATTTATTTTTAAAATCTACTTTAAACATTTGTGTTTTTAGGTTGACATCATCACAATGAAAATATTTTTCCAAATACTCATTGAGTCTATTGGAAGAAGCGTGAAAAATGTTGTTCTGGTGACAGATGATACAAATGCTTATAATAATGTTTGTTTTGGCATTTGAATTTGAATGAAAATGTTTTTTTGAACAATTTGAATCAGTGTTATGATTAATAATTTAGCTCAAACTGAAATAACTACAGTATCATTTTTAAAAATTGAAAATTTTTTTTCAAGGCTTGGAGTCAAGTGAATGGAGATGATTTTAAGCACCTCTTATGTTCATGGCATCTGCTGAAAAGTTTGAAATTCAACATAACAACCAAGGTTATTTTGTTTTGAGAATTACATCTAAAGCAAGTACATGAAAACTCTTAATGAGTGAATTTTGTATAGCCTAATAAGCTATAAAAACTGTTTAAACAGATTGTTGATAAAAGTCTCAGAAAGTGTTTACAAAACTTTGATGGCAGTTTGTGAACAAACATCAGTTGATATGTTCAAGAAAAGGTTCACCATTTTTTTAAAAAGTTTAATTGAGAATAAAAAGACAAAAAAATTTGGAGATTTTTTGAAAAAAAATTTATTCAAATAGAGTTGAGGTAAACTTGAAATTTGATGATTCATCTTGTCCAATGAGATTATTCAATATAAATTCCAAATCAGAAATGGACATGAGCATATCGAATGGGGTGCCATGCCAACTGTAACAACTTTGTTGAGTCCAACCACAGGGTTTTGAAGCGAGTGTTGATGAAGGCATTTAATATTTTTTTATTTATGAAGTCTTCATTTAACAATTATTTTGCAGGTCAAAGTAATAAAAAGAATGGATGTTTCAATGAGGTGTCTGGTTGACAGCATTAACCTTAAAATAAAGGATTGCCAGATCAAACAAAGAGAAGGAAAACTTCCATCAATCATATCAGGCATCATAAACAGGCAAAGAAAAGGTGATGGTATGAAGACTACCATTTAAATACTTCCAAGAAATTTTACAAGTTTTTAATATACTAGTTTGTGGAACAGCTGTAAGTTTGCTAAAGATTATTTAAAACTAAAAATATCTAAAGACATGAAAGAAATGGTTTGGCAAGAAGTGGAGGGTTGATACATTTTAAATGAAGGTAACTTTATCATTGCTAATGCTGATATCGTTGCTTTTTTGTTCAAACTAGTATATACTTATTCGTTGATATAGATTAATATTTTCATTATATCTTAAGATATTGTGGTGAAGAACACAGAAGCATGTAGGAAGAACAATTGCAAGCTCAAATGTTCTATGTGCAAGATTTGCGTCTACAGCTATTCTTGTTCTTGCCAGAATTATGGCATAAGGTTGACGATTTGTCAACACATACATCATGTCGTTGATAAATTAGTCAACAAAGAAGAGATTTCTACATTTCCGGAACATCAGATGACTTCAGAAGATTCTCCTAAGAAAAGAATACATGATGGTGGAAAGGAGTACTTCGAAGTATGGAAAAAAGTGATGGATGGTTTGAACAAAGTTGAAGATAAAGGACTTCAAACATATTTGACCAATGCAGGTATGAAGTTATTAATTATTTGAATAAAGTTGAAAATAATAAACTTAAAATTTTTTTGGCTACTGCAGGTAAGAAGTTACTCGGCATTATGAGTTTATACAATGAAACTCCAAAAGTCCAAAACTCCAAATATAAGAATATGTCAACCCAAGAATATTTTATGGCTGTAGCAAAAAGGAGAAAAAGAAGGAACCCATGGACAAGATCCTCGGAGAAAAACAAAGCTCTCATAAAGAATATTGTATGCAAACCTTATGTTGAAGATGATCATGAATACTGCAAATCACTGAAACTGAATCTTTCAACATAAAATTACCTCCAAACGTTTTAAGTTATTCTGTATAACGAACTCATTATCAAATATACTGAGATTTTGTTTGTTTTTTTTTTCAATAAAACTAGCCAAATATTTGTTTTTATTTTGTAAATTTAAATTTAAAAAACAAAACTCGACTCATGAATGGCCTAAGACTGGTGTGAGCTTGAGAATAAAGTTCTGCTGCAAATGTTTAAGTGTCTCATGAAGGCCAAGTCTATTGTGATGAGGTTTGAGATATTATGGAAAATCGACTCACTTTTCGTACTTTAAAAAACGCACAGCAAAATATTCAAAAAAGCCGCCATTAATATTTATCTAATTCCACCTATAAGCTTCCTTTTTTTTTTCTATCCTGCTATTCTCAATTTCGTTAATTTTTTGAAGCTTCTTCCAAATTCTCCACCTCTTAATCTACTGTTATTACCCAAGTCTTAATAAAGCCTTCTCCAGACCCTTTATTTGAAACATAAAATAAAATTTGAAAAAAAATTTCATCATGGAAATAATTTTTTTCAATATAAATGTTTGACACCCTACTCCCCTCACTTTCGTCCAACATCTTGACTCTCCCTTTAGATTTTCTGGCTCCTCTCTTAGCTCCTCTCCTATCTTTCTAACCGTCCTTCTACAGTTGCTTTCAATTATTTTTTAATTATTAACCCAACTCTCTTTCTGACCTTTCTTACTTCATTCTACCTTTTAGACATGCTGGTCTACGATTTTCTACCCGCTCTCAACTCTTTCTTATCCCTCATTTCTATGCTAAATCTGCTTTCTCTTTTTCTGGTCTTTTGCTCTAGAACTCTCTACCTTTTTAATTCAAATTTTTTCTCAATTGAGTTTTTTTTTGAAGGTCACTGAGAAATGGGAAGATATGAGATTTTATTTAGATAAGGGGTTCGTTTTATATTCTATTTTTGGAGATAATAAGTAAAAACGAAATATGAAAATTCCACATTTTCCTTAATTTCAAAATGTATAATTACTTTTTATTTGAAAATGAAACATATAAGAAATGTGAATAATTCAGTTGAGATTTTAAGGCAAAATTAAATTTACTAAAAAATTAAATGAAAAGAAAATTCTATTGAATAAATATTATTTCTTGAATATTTATTCAAATTATAATAACTCAAAAAAATGAACTTTTTTCAATACTTTCGTGCATTTTGTGTTTAGTTATACCCTTTTTATGAGCATGTGATTTAGGGATTATCCTCCAAAATTTTTTACCGTCAAAACTCACCCCTCGAATTCTTCTGGTCATTATATATCAAGTCACTTGCTCGCCTCATTATTCTACTACACACACACATGTCAACATTGCTTTTGAAAGGCATCTTTCTAGCCAATAAGAATGCCAGAAAAAACTAACTCCACCCACTTGAATGATGAACGCCCACAAGTTATGTAAAGTGCCTGGCACTATTTTTCTCATAAGGTTATCTCTTCATTTGTGCATATTCCTATATTCTTTGACCACTCGTCAAGTTTTGTGAGTGTTCCCATACTTTTTATCACGTGGTTTTGCTTGCTATTGTGCGTTTGCGTGTTGTTGTGCAAACGTCTTGTTATTGTGCGTTTGTGAATTTGTGCGTGTTATTTTGCTTGTTATTGTGCTTTTGCTGGTGTTATTATGCGAATACGCGTGTAATTGGACTCGTACACTGTTAACACATAATCTGAGATCTTCTTCTTGATACTAGCTTAATGTCATACTTTATCACCTACATTTATGCTATTCTTTCATCCTCAAATATACATAATATGTGTGCGTGCATGTGTGTTTGTTTGTTTGTTTGCATGTGTGTGTCTACTTGTTGATACTTATGTTGATTTCTTTCTTATTTTAAATATTCTTGTAACCTGATAGTTTTCATTTTGCTATCAAATGTCTTAAACAACATTCATTCAGACCTTTCACCCACTATTTCCTGCCATTAGTTTCACCTGCATATAACTTACACATCCTTCTTAACAACTCGTGTTATTGTGCGATTAAAAATCTTTTCGAACTTGTAAATATGTTTGATTTTTTGCCATTGTGCGTGCTATTATTTTTATTATTATTTTTCGTATTATTGCATTTGCGTGTTATCTTGCTTGTTATTGAGCAGTTGTAGTATTTTGTGGCTTCAACCAACTGCTCTTTTTTACCAATGATGATCACAGCTTGATCATCAAGCAAACCAAATGAACAGGGCTCTTTAACGAACTTGGCATACCTAGACTTAGATCAAATTTTGATCGTGAAATTGTGCGCTATACAAATCTAAATAATAATACCTTATTGTCCGCAAAAAGCTTTTACACTGAGTACGTCATTTGGGTGTAAGGAGTCTCTTATGCACCTGAATGTTTTAAAAAATTCATTTTCAAATTGAGGAAAATTTTCAACTATGACCAATTTCAAGGTTATGTGAAGTCTGAAAGTTAACTTGCATCTCTTTATATTGTAGAGATCTTTTCGTGTCAAGAGTTTGTACTGTGTCTTACTTTTCAAATTGCTTAGAATAGTATCGTAAGGAACAGCTAAAATAGAAATTGAGTTTTTCATTCTAAAAATTTTATTCAAAAAAATAATTTCTTATGACAGACAAAAAAATTTCTTGTGAAAATAGATAGTTATTATGTTTTAATAAATGCTCACCAAGCTGAATCATCCTAGCAATTTCAGATTTTTCCTTATCCCTGGAAAAAAGATGTTGCTGGTCAGCCCCATGTCCATGGTGAGTTAGTTGGAACAAAACTTTTATTACGCCTATGAAAGACAAGGTTTTAACGAGTTTTCCAAAATTAAATTAAAATTGTTACCAGTATTGAAAATCTTTGCAGAAGTCATTTTTACAAATCCTTGAACTTTTAGCCTTCATTTGTGCTTTAGTTTAGGCCTAAATGTTTCATTACGAAACATACGAAATAAACCGTTACATATAAATTGACCATAAGTTATCACACATCTTGTTTTGCCTTCATCTTCCAAGGCAATCTTCCATTTTTTAAATTCTGAAAAAACATGTAATAAATAATTGATTGAGGATTTTATTGCTGTGGGATAAAATGAGACGAAATTAAAAGAAAATTTTGAAAGATAAAAAGGCAAACTT
The DNA here is from genome assembly GCA_964035795.1 of Pterobdella sp. o SKG-2022. NCBI lineage: Eukaryota > Metazoa > Annelida > Clitellata > Hirudinida > Piscicolidae > Pterobdella > Pterobdella occidentalis. The sequence continues at coordinate 5,569,628 of OZ038322.1, forward strand.
TTTAAAACTGAATTTTGATACAAACTTTTTGTTGCATGAGCCACATTGCAATATATCACTGCAATTTTGTGTTTGATAAAATTTATTGAAATAATCTTTTCAAATTTCTATTTATTAACCCCAGGTTCCGCTGTGTAGGTTAGGGACGTACCCTAGCTTCTTCATCAGGCTGTTAGTGTTGGTCTTAAGATGTTTCTTTGCACATTAAGAACTTGTCCTAAGAACCTAGCCTGATGAGAGCAAACTGATAAAACAGCCTGTGTGGGGTTCTTCAAAAAAATAATCTTGAAACAAGATAAAATAAGTAAACTCAAAGTATTACTGGCTTCGACGCTTTTTAGTGTCATTCCCTAGACAGGTGCCTTTAAAATTCACACTCAAAACAATATTTTCACATCTTTTTTTGTGTGTGTTGATAGATAAATTAACCTTTTTACGTTATACTACTGTACATGTCTCAGTAACTGGGATTAATAGCAGTTGCCCTTGCTTATTGATACTACTTATCAGTTGGAACAAAGGTTTTTTGAATGGGAAAGGTAGTTACGCGAGAAATTGTTCAAAAGGAGGTAGATGGAAAGTGAAAGAGAGAAGTATGGGTGAAGTATGTGTATTAAACAGGAGTAGAGTTAACCATGTGAAGTGGCTAAGATGAAATAGTGTTTAGGAGAATGAATGAAAAATATTGACAACGATAAAATATTTTCAACAATTTATAGATTTACATAAATTTGTTTAATATTCCCAACCTTGATTCAGAATGTTTTCATTTTTTATGTATCACCAAAGATTGTTTCTCAGCAAACATTTTGTCCCACAAATCCCACTGAACTCTCATATCTACTTAGAAATGCCTTTACAGACCTAATTGACTCAAGCAGGTCTTTTGACATATAGAGCATTAGAGAACACTGCTGTATTCACATGAATTAAAATATGTTGAATTTCAATAATATATAAATTTACATAAACTTTTTCAATAATCCCAACCTTGATTCAACGTGTACTTGGCTTTTGTGTCTAAACGTTACTGACTTTGATACAAACTTTTTTTGGCATATATTACGCACAAAGATATCAATGTGAATTGAATGATATAGAGTTTATTCTAAAAATCCGGCTTAAAAATTCAAACCTTTTATTTACAATGACAAAGAAGTTTAAATTTTGTCTAAAATTAACATTTGATTGCTCAGACTTTTTTATTTGAAGATTCATCTATATATATTTTTTTTGTTTATTATCACAGATTTAATTAAAAATTATACATTTATAAAACTGAATCAGTTTTTTAAATTTCATTTATATAAGTATTATTATGGTTGCTTTTGTTTCAAATAACAGACCTTTCTTTCATATAACCTTAGTTTTCTGTCTTTTTTTTTATTTAGTTATACCTGCATAATCCTTTTTAAAATTGTCATATCTAGCAAATGTTACATTACATTTCATTCAAAGTTCATAATACTCAGTGGTCTAGAACCTCCTCAAGTTAATGTCACTATAACCATACTCGTAATTGATTTTATTTGAGTTACAAGCTGAAGATGTATCCTATTAATATTCTTCCTCAGACCTAGTTTTGCTGAAGCAACTCTTGACAGGTAAAGCATTTGAGAATAGTGCTGTGATTACATGAATTTAAAATATTCTGTACTATTTTTACCTTGCATATTATGCCAATTGTATAAGCCCTGTTCCAAAACTACAACCTTGATACCACAGATTCAAAATAAAATTGTAGTTTAAGAACATACTTTTTGACAAAAATAATTTTAGATAAAAATCAAAGTGGAATTTCTCACTGTAATTGTATGATTGAAATTTTAGCTTAATTTGCTCAATCACCCTTGTTCAATAACTTCAACTTTGGGTCAGTGTGTGTTTGCTCTTTGTGCTTCACTACACTATTTTTTGATTTAAACTTAATGTTGCCTAAATCACAATGGAATACGACGCTGGCATAGTATGATTTCGGATGTTTATTAAATCAAAAGCTTTTATAAAAATAAGCTCAAAATCAAACTTTATTTTTACCGACTCAAAATGTTTCACTGTCATATAATTCTTCGAAACCAGTTTCAGGGATGCAAACTCTGACATATGAAGCATTAAAAACTTGTAATTTGAAAGACTTAATTTTTGTAAAATTTATAAATATTCAAAAACTCTAATACATTAATATTTTTATTAAAATAACAAAATTTTTCGGCTACTTTCACTTTCCAAAAAAGCCTTATTTAGCGGGAGAAATAGCAATTTACCCTTTACAAAACAACGATTTCTTAGCGGAAAAAAGAGAAATGACCAATGACTGTAAATACTGGATTTTTTTTGATAACTCTAACAAACCCTATGATTGGTTCTTTTTGCTTCAATCCTCTTGGTCAGCGATAAAGACATTATGTTTTCTATAGTGAACGTGTATTTTCTCTGAATAAGATGTCACAATGATTATAACGGTGTATAGAAGAAGCAGTTTCAAATATTCGTGTTAAATCAACTTTATGAAATAATTATTCATATTTTAATCGCATCTTAAAAAATATTCTTAATTTGTTTTTTAGCAGCTTTGGTTGGAAAAAAGTTTAAATATTGATTGAATAATTGACTGATTATTTTACTCAATTCAAATTATGAATATTTCATTGAACAATATAAATTCTTATATAAAGGGTTTAATTTTAGTTTGATCAAATAGTTTTGTTATAATGTTAATTCAGTATTGTAGCAAGTTTAGTTTAGTTAGTTAAGTAAAATTGACAGTTTTCTTTTTATTCAAAGAACTTTAGAAAAAACTCTAACCAAAATTAACGGCTTGAAATTTATTAAAAATTTCAAACATCGAAAATAATTTTGAGAACATTGATAAAAAGATGTTTAAAAATCATAAAAATTATACCTGATGAGCCTATTAAATTTGAAAATCTTGGAACCTACACTTTAATAACTTCAAGCGCGTGGAAAAAAAAGAATGTGCTGCATTAGGTGGGATAGGTGTAGTGGTGAATCAAATGGCTAAACTAGCTTTGAAAAAAATAAAACTAGCCAATAAAAAAATTGTGGTAGTTCATCTGAAGGAAGCCCAAAAATTCCTTTGGTCATAACTTATGCACCTGTAGAGGGAAGTAAGGAAGCTGAAGAATACTATGATTTCTCAACAAATATGATAGCTGATATTCTCAGACACAACTGTCTGATAGAATTTGGAAACTTCAATTTTGGGAAAAAACAATGCGATATTCATAATATAAGAACACCAGCAAAAATGGTCAGATGCTTCTCGCTAACGCATGTAATTTACACATTACCAACAGCTTGGAAAAAAAATGGAAATTTATTTCTGGTATGGATGGAACAAAATCTCAGGGAAATTATATTCTGACAAAAAATTAAAAAATTCAGTGCATAACTCAGAGGCATTCAGCAGTTTTGCAAGTCTTTTCACCGACCCTCGCTTAGTGTCAGTTGAATTGAAGCTCAGTCTGTGCAAAAACAGAAAAAAGTTCAATGAAAAATTCTATGACTGAACTATATTGCATAATGACAACGTACAGCAGCTGTTTACAGTGACAGTTCGGCGCAGTTATGAGGATCTTTCAAGTGACAACAATGATTTTGATGTGGCAAAAAGATATGAAAATTTCATAAAAGAAAATAAAGATGCTGCAGAAATGCTACTACCAGTTAAAAAGAAAAAAAACTGTGTTAAAAAAGCCGAAGATAAAAAAGAAGAGGTTCGGTATGCAGGGAGAAAAGCATTTCATAAATACCAATTGAGAAGCAGCACTAAAAATCAGTAGATGTTGCAAAACAAGAAACATTTTTTCCAAGAAACTTAAAAAAAAATTCAAGAAGAACTCAATACATTATTTTCAAAAATTGGAATTACCGATAAAAAACACAACGATGGCGAAAGTTGGAAGCTGATAGACTTGATAACTGGTCGAGAATCAACAAAACAGGGAATGATCAGAGGTCAATCAAAAGAGGAAAAAGTGTAAAAGTGGTACAATCACTTTTATGATTTGGTTGGGGGAAGAGCCATTGTAAAAGGTAACTCACAGAATATAGATATACCAAAAGTATTTGATGGCTTTCTAATGAATGACAAAAACTTTTCACTAAGAATTTAAGAGCAAAATTACAACTAAAAAAGGAAAAAGATCCGGACCAGATAATATCCCTGCCGAAGTCATGAAAAAATGCAACCTCAATGAAATAATACTAGAATTTGCAAATAAATTACTTGACGAAAACGTGAAACCGGAGAAATGGTCAAAAGTTAATGCGATAAAAATTCCAAAATCCGAAGAGCTGAGTGATCCAAATAATTACAATTGGCTTCTACAGTTGCAAAGATGGTGAATAAAACGATTTTAAGCAATACTATAATCAAAGATGGATACGCTCCTTCAAATAAGTCAAAATGGCTTCAGACCTTCAGATCCACACCATTACACATACTGGCTTTAAGAAGGCTAATAGAAAGAATCGAAAGCCACAACAGACAAGCCATCATTATTTATGTTGACTTCAAGAAAGCTTTTGATTCGGTATATCGAAAAATGCTGTTGAAAACCTTGAAGGCATCTGACACACCACCAAGGCTGCTGAAAGCAATTGCTAAAATTTATGAGAATACCAAAGCCAAAGAGATTATTCCTGATGGAAAAACAGATTTTTTTAAGGTAAAAGCCGGTGTTTTACAAGGTGATACTTTAGCGCCCTACCTCTTTGCAATCGTACTAGACTACGTCATGCGAGAAACTTACAGAGGTAGAGAAGATGAACTTGGGTTCAAGCTGCAAAAGTGAAAAAATAGCAGACATCCGGCAATAACAATAATCGACTTAAACTTCGCTGATGACTTTGTTTTAATCACTGAAGAAATGGATCAAGCACAAAAAATTCTTGCAAGGTTAGAAGAAGCAAAAAAAGTCGGTTTGCACTGCAACACGAAAAAAACGGAAATGCAAGTATTCAACCCGAAAGCACCAGTCATAGTGAAAACAAAAGATGGAAATGAACTATAGATAGCTAAAATTTTATGGATCTCGGAGCATGGATGGAGAGTACTGAAAAAGACGTAGCAGTGCGTAAAACGTTAGTTTGTTGCGCGTGTGACAAGCTCAAAAAAGTATGGACTTTAAAAATATCAAGAAAATTGAAAATAAAACTGTTTTTGGCGACGATGGAGTCATTGCTTCTTTATGGAGCTGAAACATGAGCATTAACTAAAAACCTCGATAAAAAATAGATGGAAACTTGATAATGTAAGATATTCTTACGAAAAGCTTAGTGCAACAAGTTTCTTAATAAAACCTCACCTTTTGTTTCTATTATAAATAGATGGAACCTACACAAAACTGTTACACATGTAAAAACTACACCACTAACACCCACCTATACCAAGAACTAGGAAAAGTAACAACAAAAAAAAACAACGAAGAATAAGGCTAGCAGGTCCTTGCTCCAGACATCCTGAAGAAGTCGCCCATGAACTCGTGTTTTGAAAATCAACTGAAAGAAAGCGAAACAGAGAAAGAAGAAAATGACATATGTAGATGTTTTACTGAAAAATACGGCGACAAAAAATATTAAGGGACTATCGAGAAAACTGGAGAAAGAGAGTGAACGCGGTGAGCGAATGAACTGAAGGATAAAGATCATTGCATTTAAAAAAATATAAAGTTGATATAAATTGACAAATATAATTTTTCTCTGAAACATAGCAACTCAAAAATTTATCAAAATAACTAATCACAACGGACTGTGCAAATATTTTTTTTTCTCATCTGCTAGTTCAATAGTACTCCATCTTTGCTTATTACATGTTTATTTTCTTGTTTCATCTTAACTTTAACATTTTAATCTTATTTATTGCTGGTTGCAGCCTCCAACCAAAAACAACATCATGTTTCTTTTTGAAGGTGACTTCAATGCAAAAGTAGGAAAAAAGATATATCATAATGAGAAATGCTGTAGACAATACTGTATTATCCGGTTCCGGCATGCTGAACGAAAATCAATTTTTTAATTTAAAACAATTGCATTTTCGAATTGGCCAAATAAATTTACTAACAATTTTCTTTTCTTTTTTATCTACAAAATGAAACTCCATTTAAACTTTGGACAATTGAACGTGAGAGGATGCTAAGACAAACACACGAAAAGTTCTCTCATTAACGACGCCGTAAGCTACAAACTAGACATCTTAGGAATTAGTGAACATCACATTCCTGAAACCGATAACAACCTAGAAAAATTTGGAGAATATTTTTTCTACCACGTAAGACCAAAAAATAGTCATCATGGAGGAGGCTTGATGATAAAAAAAATTCTTAAAACCAAGATTCTTCAAAATAAGCAATGGAATCTGCAGAGCAACCATACAGCCGAAAAACTGCAAACTAACAGCTATATCAGCTTATGCTCCCACACTGCAGAAATATGAAAAAAATCCTACCCTGAAAGATGAGTTCTATGAACAATTAGAAGCCTCCATACAACAAATCCCCAAGAGAGACATGCTGGTGATTTTAGGATTTTAATGCAAAAACAGGTAGTGGATGGAAAAAATACCCTCATGCCATGGGCAAGTTTGGCAAAGATGAAATAAATAGCAGTGGCCACACTTCAGCTACTAACCAAACATAATCTCACAATTACCAACACACCCTTCAAACACAAACTATGTCATAGAACTACATGGACACCCCCTCAATACACAACATAAAACAACCATGATGGTCAGCCCAGAAAAAATTTATACAGAAACCAAATGGATTAGATAAAAGTAAAAAACCACTTCAAACACTTTATCACAAACTCAAGGTACCATGGTGGCTGTAAGACAAATACAGACCACAAACTTGTAAGAGCCCCATCAACAATTACATGGACCAAACTCGAAAAACAAAAACCAAACTACAACATCAATATAAACAAACTTAGTCAAATAAAGTTTCAAAAACAATACAAACAGAAAACTGAAGAACTTCACCAAAAAAAAACTAATTAACTTTAAAACAACACAAAAAAAATGGAATAACATAATTGAGATCTGCAAGCAAGCTGGAACTGAAATACTTGGCAATCTAAGTAAGAAAAAAAAGTCAGAGAATCCAGAAGTCATAAATATATCCATAATCAGCAAAAAACTCACAACAGACATAGAATAATGCCAAAATCACAACATAAAAACAAATAAAACTAAATTAAAAAGAAAAATTCACAATATACTAAAAACTGAAAAACAAAAAAAAACTTGAATCACAACTGGAGGAAATAGAAAAACACAAAAATGACTCTATAAAATATTACTATGCCATGAGACGACTACATAAACTTAAAAAAAAGACACCCTTAATCATCCATGATGAAAATGAAAATATTGTTAGTTCAACTGAAGAGCAATCAGAAATAATAAAAAAGTACTTTAACAAAATTCTAGCTCCAGAAAAAAAAACACAATACAATCCATGCCCCATGTCCACATCTTTCATCAAAAAAGAAATAAGTGAAGCTGTGCAAAGGGACTAAAGAATGGCAAAAGTGCAGGCATTGACGACATCAATAATGAGCTAATTAAATATGCAGCAAACGACATACAGATAGCAGAAATTTTCAACCAAATGGCAATAACAGGAGAACTCCGACCACAAATCAAAACTGGGATTCTAACTCCACTACAAAAATCAGGCAAGAAAAGAGGTTCTCCCTAAAATCTACGGCCTATTGTATTATTATCGGTAATCAGAAAAACACTTGCCATCTGCCTCATCAAACGATGCTGGTCAAAATTGAAAAGCCTCATACCACCAGATCAAGCAGCATACCAACCAGGCCGTAGCACCACTGAACACGTGTTTGCGATCAAACAACTAGCAGAGAAGGCTATACAATCGAGCAACTAAAAAATATACATTTTCATGCTCGACATGTTCAAAGCCTTCGAATCGGTAAATGCTCATGAACCACTTAGAAAAACTACTGAGACGTGACGAAATGCTTCTTCTGAGCATTCTGATCCTCGAAACTTCACTGTAAATCAAAATCAATAATTCTCTCAGTGAAAAAATACAAACAACCACCGGCATCACCCAAGGAAACTGTTTAAGTACAATTCTTTTCACCTTGTACCTATCATCATGTCTCAATAATCAGGAACAAACAAATACTAACAACAATACACAAAATTTCCTCATTGAACCAAAACATGCCGACGATATCGCCTGGATCACAACATCAAAACATGAAGTTGAACGCGTCAGAGCAAATATCCCCAACCAACTAATATACAAACTACAAATTAATACAAACAAGACTTAAGAATTTACCATCCCCAATAACAACTCACAACCTTACTGGAAAAAATGCAAAATACTAGGAAGCTTTATACATTCAAATACAGACATAAAAAACAGAAAAATAATAACAATAAATATAATAAATAGGTATAGTAAAATATTCAAAAATAAAATTATAAGCACAGAACACAAAACTAGAATATTTAAGGCATACGCTGAAAGTGTCTTCCTTTACAACGGTGAATTGAGTCTTGACTCAAACACTAGAAGACAAAATAGATGCTTTCCAGCGCAAACTCTCCGCACATACTGAATATCCACTGGCCAAAAACTATCAACAACCAAAACCTTTACAAAATAACCAAAACAGACACACCATGGAGCACACAAATCAAAAAGAGACACCTCAGCTGGCTAGGGCATTTAATGAGACTGTCAGAGGAAACTCCCGCTCGTAAAGCGCTACAAGAAGCCTTAAAACCTGAGAAAAGAAAGCGAGGAAGACCTACCCTCACATAGTGACCAACAATAAAAAAAGACCTAGGCCCTCACTGGAACGAACCATCACAAGTACTCCATAAACTGGAAATAATATGCAGATAAAAAGAAGTGGAGGAAAATCGTAAATTACGTGACGCCTATAAGAATAGGATAGCACGACTATATATATTGTAGACAATATTCCAGTGGTATTCGTGATGAGAACGGCTCGAGACTTATAAATTTCTGTCAATTTCATGATTTCATTATTACTAATACCCTGTTCCGACACCCTGCTAGACACATAACAACTTGGACAGGTAACAGAAAGAACAACAACAATGACATTATAAAAATCTATAACGAATTAGACAATGTTATCTGCAAAGATAATCAGTGAGCTATCCTTAATAACTCAAAAGCTTATGGTAGTACAGAACTCAACTCTGATCACAAAATTATTATTTGTAGGATAAATCTCAAAAGAATGTATCCGAATTGGAAGGAGATAACAAAAAGGAAGTGTTCGAAACAAGAAATCAATTATGGAACGTTTAAAGAAAAAGATGCAGGATATAAAAAGAAAATTGAATCCAAAATCAATAATATTAAAAACATCACTTGGGATTCTCCAAAAGATATATTAAAACAATCAACTATAGAAACAGTAGGCATAAGAAAAAGATAAAGAAAGAATATGAATTCAAAAAGAAAATACATCTCTCTACAATGCAAAAAAAGGTTAGAAGAAAGATAAACACCAGAAATAATGAAGCAAAAAGGAAAAGGGATAGAAATGAAACTCTTTTTAAAATAAGAAAACTATGCAAAAAAGCTTATGAAAAATGCCTGATAGAGCAAGTAAAACTTATGGAAAAACCCAAAGATGATAAATAATCTTTTCAAGCCATGAAATTCATCTGTAGAAAAATTCCGAATGAATTAATTTTTAATAATCAAGAGTACAAACAAATCCTTAGTGAAACTGAAACAAAAGTTAAACAGTTCTACCACAACAAATTCATATTCGGCGGTACAATTTTTGCCCACAAGAACATCCACTTAGCCACCTGGATATCACTCGACCCCCCTACAAAAAACCAGATCGACCATATATGTATATCGAAAAGGTTCAAAAGAACTCTAGAAGACGTAGAGGTCAAAAAAGAAGCGGGCGTGGACTCAGATGACCATCTCGTCACTTTCAAGTTGAAACTGAAGCTAAAACAAAATTGGACGAAAGAGCATTCAAAAGCAACTGGTTTAACACCTGGCTATTGAAGGATGCAGGCGAGCTGGAGGAGTACAGACTCGCAATTATCAAAAGGTTTCTTGCTTTACAGGAACTCCATGAGGAAGAAACCATTGACGAGCAATAGGAGGTGAGAAATGCGATTTCCTCAACATGCTAAGAGGTACTGGGATACAGGAACCAGTTGACCAAACCATTACATGTCCTTACTGGTGTAAGAAAGGGCTTTTTACTGTCTCCATGCTTATTCCTGTTGGCTATAGACTGGATTATGACAACAGCTACCGCACAGAAAAATAACGGTATCCAGTGGTTTCTTTAACACATTGGACGATCTAGCTTTTGCTGACGATCTAGCACACACCCAGCAATAGATGCAAGTGAAAACAAACACGGTAGCAGAAACATCCAGAAAACTGGGTCTAAACACACATCGGGGAAAAACCAAAATTCTCAAAGCAAATACTGCCGATTAAACTCCCATCATGCTGACAGGACAACCATTAGAAGAAAAAGAAATTTTCACTTATCTTGGCAGTACCGTTGATAAGCGAGAAGGGACAGTGGCATACGTGAAGATAAGAATCGGAAAGGCCAGAGCAGTTTTCCTGCAGCTTAAAAAAGTGTGGGCATCTAGAAATTTATCAAAAAAAAACATTATCAGGTTATTCAACTCCAATGTGAAGCCCGTTCTACTGTATGAATCGGAGTCTCGGGGGACCAAAGAGAAGATCCAGGCATTTATTAATACTTGTTTTAGAAGGATTCTTCAGATTCACTGGCCAGAAACCATCAGAAATAAAAAGCTATGGCAACGCACCAGACAGAAGCCGGTTGCCGTGGAGCTTCAACAATGCCGCTGGAGACGGATAAGACATACCCTACGAAAAATGCCCACCAGCATAACCAGACAAGCCCCGAAAAAGAAAGAGGCATAATACGAAACACATGGTGCGTCTCTCACAAAAAGACAGTTGGAAACGCTGGTTCAGAACAGAAACGGCTAGAGATTCTTTGTTGGGGGCTTATGTGCCGGCTAGGGACGATAGGCATAAGTAAATAAGTTACTTTTAAAGTTCATTGTTTCATCATTACACTTATATAACTACGATTTATAAAAACGTTATTACGGTTAGCAATTATGTTTTCTCTTACAATCTTTATCTCATTGCTTGTTGCTACTGTTTAATCTTTACTTCATCATTTTCTTTTAATAATGGTCTACATGGAGTAGCAACCTGTGAAATCAATTAATTGCGCAACCTAAAACCCCAGATAGGGGCGATTAAATGGTTGACCTAATTACTCAAAATTAATCACCAAATTTTATTATAATGAGTAATACCTTGAATACTTGAACTTCATTAACTTATAAAAACAAATTCAAAATATGTAAATATGTTTCTTATAGAATGTTCACAGCTCAAGTTGGAATGAGCATTCTCAGTGTTATTTCTTAGGTACTAGTGGATCAAATTTGCTTGGTTGCTTCACCCTGTGCTTGAAAGTAGCAGCACATACATCTAAATAAGTATACTTGTTGTGTTGAAAATACTCAGGTACTTTGTATGACCCAGCATCTATGGGTTAATTTATTTATTGCTTTTTTTTTAAATCATGTTCGTATAAGTATGGTTGTTATGATAATTCATAATAAAGTGAAATTATTTACCTTTTGGTTGAGTAGTTTTTGATGAACTTGTTGGATTAAAAACAGAAAGACTTTTTCTAAAATATCTTTTAGAAATTTTCATAAAAAAGCTGCTCTGTTCAGAAAAAATTGATATCTAAAATTGATAAAATAAAGGAAAATTTTTAAAACTGAAAAATTGAGATATCAGGTTATGAAAAAAGAAATAATGATTTCTGATGATATTTCACAATGCCCTTTAATATAAAAAGCTATTTTGATTGTCTTGCAAACGTTGGAAAAAATTTCACAAAAATATTCTGAAACCTTTGAAAGACTCATATCAAAACTAGCAAGGTTATTGTTTCAAACCGATAACAAAATTGGCGAGTTCACTCACGTAAAACTTGCATAGCCATCTGATTTTAAATTAAATTATTTGAATTTTTATAAATTTAACATTAGTGAATTTTACATTAATATTTATTTACAATAATTACCATTTTTATTTTTGAATAAATTAATTATAAATGCTCTTATATAGGAAAGTAGGTATCACTTGACTGGTGCGTTGGTTGCGATTCATCCTAATTTTAAATTTACTAAAATGCCAACTTCACATTCAATAAAAGTTTTTTTATAAAAGAACTTGATGAAATATTTTTAAAATTTATCAATAACTTTTTAATGTTTTAACTTGCCATCGGTCTACTACAAAACGTTTGAAATAATAACATAAAGGTGTAAAAAATTGCGTCGGATACTCAAAAATGAATAAGTTTATGCACGGAAACAATATGGGTGGTCAAAGCATTGTTGATAGGGCTTTGGCAGCGCGACACACAGTGGCAGGGCAAAGTCTTGCTAAAGTCATTTGCAAAGCCACAACTGAAGAGCCCATGGGCCCTAAACGAAAACATCTGGATTGTAAGCCATTTTTGATTTTTTATAGTAGTAATTAATTCATTAGTTATTCTTAACCTATTTCAAAAGATTATTTTAGAAAAGAAAATGTATACTTTTTTATATTATATAATTTTTTTATATTTCTAGATCTTTTACAATGCACAAATGAACCAAATATTTCAATTCCTCAAATGGCTAATTTGCTTATTGATCGAACACAAAACTCATCATGGGTTGTTGTCTTCAAGGCTCTTATCACAGTGCATAATCTCATGAATTATGGCAATGAGGTAACATTTTCTACCACAATCTCATCATATAATATTTATAAATTGCTTAAACTTTTTATAATAATGATATTTAGTATTTATAATTCAAGTTAGTAATTTTGATATAAACTTGATGATTTTTTTATTAAATTCCTTTTCATACGCAGAGGTTCACTCAATTTCTTGCATCCAACCATTGCACTTTTCATCTTTCAAACTTCTCAGACACATCAAATAACCAAAGTATATTAAACATCATCAAGTTTTCTAATTTAAATTTTTATTCATAAATTCAAAATGACAACAGGTTATGAGATGTCAATGTTTATTCGTCGTTACAGCAAGTACCTGAATGAAAAAGCCATATCTTATAGGCAGATGGCTGTAGATTTCTGTAAGGTCAAAAGAGGGTATGTGTAGTTTTATTATGATTCTCAACATTATCAACTCATATAACTAAGTAATCAAACTATTGATGTAATTATACTTGGTTGAATCAAGTCTCAAGCCAACAGTGTTACTATATTGTTGTTTTTCAGTTTATTTTTAGCAAATTACAAAAGCACTAAAAATTTTACTTTATTTTTTACAAAATCTATTTGAAAGTTATGATCATTTTCATTTGTCTAAATAATTTTTAAAAACTAATCAGCTTCATTATAATAGATAAAAATAAATGATACAGCAAGGAGGATGGATTGTTGAGAACAATGGACACTGACAAGCTGCTCAAGTCCCTGCCTGTACTCCAAGTGCAACTTGATGTCCTTGTCGAGTTCAATGTGAGATTTGACATCTTTCAGTGTCTTTTAATTAGTCCTGTGTAGCTTGAATGCTTACATGTATAATTTATTCGTTTCAAGTTCGGATTCTACATTAAACTGCATTCAATTTAGTGCCATTCATTAGAAGCTGTTTTTAAACTATAATCTGGATAGTTGCAGGTGTTGACAGACTGATATTTGCATTGTCGTTTGGCTTGCTAGCTAAATCTAATTAACATTCAAAATGTCAGTTGCCAATGTAGATGAATAGTGGCTATTGCTTTATATAATGTCTACCGAGTTGCACATTAACTCAGCTGGCAGTAAAATAGAAATTTTGTTCAAACTAAAATGAATTACACTGAAAATTATGGTGTATATATTATTGATAACCTTAGCTGGCCATTGCCTACTTGAGTTACTGAGATATGTACAGAATTAAAATATACTATAGATAACATATTTTCAATTAAGACTAGAAAAATTTTTTCTAAAAAATAATTTGAAGTTTAAACCGAAAAAAATTTGATGGTTTTGAAAATATTTTGAATAAAGTTATTTCAAATATAATACAAGCTTAGAAATTGGCAAAAAAGTTTGCAAAATCTTAACAATGTCAAATTGCCAAGCTATAAAATGAAGTTTATTTTTAGGTACGAAATAAGACTTAATTACAATAGTCTTCCATTTTTAAAGCTCTCCTTCTCAAATATGCATTCAATCTAATTTTTATATTTTGTTCTCAGCAAATAAACCAATCCATATTCATGCTTTGATACCTGCTATTTTAGAAAATGAATAGGATTGTTTAGATGTTTTACCAATGTTGAGTGTAGCTGCATAGTAATTTGCTTGTTTTATGAAAGCTTTTATTGCTTATAACTGTGTATGTTGATAGTTAACTATTGTATCAAGACTTTCAGTATTATTTATAATGATCTTAACTAGTTGCCTTTATTAGATTATACTGTTGTACATATCCCATTAACAGAATTCAACAATATTCAACTATTGATACAATTTATGTCATCTTTTCTAAATGAAAAATTTTTTGGAACTAATTTTTTCAGTCTGCCAGTCTGAACTAACATTCAACTGGAAATTATCAAACTTCGAAATCCACTGCTCCCACATTTGGGCAGTTTGCCTTGCTGTTGCTTGCTAGAACAAATAATTCACAATGCTTTTTTAAAATTATTTCACAACTCAATATGAAATATCTTTAGTTGTGAAGAAAAAATTATTTGAAATACAGAAGTAGAAGCTATGAAATATTTTATCTGTGTTTTGTTTATACTACTGCTTCTGTCTTTGTATCTGGGTAGGCAGGTTTTAAACATATAAATAATATAACAAGTTTGTTTAAAAAACTTGTAAATAATCTGCAAATAACACCCTGAGAAAAACTTCTAAAAGTGCTTCATCATTATCATCATTTTTTCACATTCCTTTCCATACTAGCTTGCATTGAATGAGACACCTTTATATTGATTTAAATACATCAGTGTAGACACACTAACAACCTCACCACCCAGGCTTCATCTAGGGACCTGACCAATGGGGTCATCAACTCTGCCTTCCTCCTCCTCTTCAAGGACCTCATCAGACTGTTTGCCTGCTACAATGATGGCATCATAAACCTTCTAGGTGATCACGTTTATTTTGTTGATTCAAAATAACTTATTATTAGATGGGTCAATGTTGATGCTACTAATATTATGAGTACTGTATCCTAATTTTATTATAATGAGAAACCAGCGTGATTAACCTTCGAGTTATATTTCTTCATTTATCAGCTATCTATTTAGTCCACTTCATCTAAATCTATTGCAACATTGTACTCCATCTATGCTGACTCCCACAACTTTTATCTTGAGTTCATTTATTCTAAAGCATCCAAAAATTTTTGATTGTTTTAAGCACCATTTCCAGCGTTTTTCGAGGATGTATAAGATTACTGGCAGAGTTTTCAATCTTCTGTCACATATATTTTCGACTTTGAGCACTCATTTTTGGATTCTTAACCTGATCTTTTTTTACAGTCATTAATTTTTATTCAGTTTTTTACACACATTCTCTTTCATGGGGACTCATCTGTTTCCTCTCATCCAGGACGAACCTCTACTCTTCTAACTCCACCTCAGTCCCACCTCTCTCTTCAACACTTCTCACATCATCAGAATATTCATTGACATTCGTTCAAGTTTACATTATATATAATATTGAAATATGACTGCAGAGAAGTACTTTGACATGAACAAGAAGAACTGCAAGGATGCCCTAGAGATCTACAGGAGGTTCCTAGCCAGGATGGATCGGGTGTGTGAGGTGCTCAAGGTTGCAGAGGTTGGTCTCCTTTTTTATGAGGGAATGCCATGTTTATGCATGTTAAATCCAACTTCATCACAAAAGTTTTTTCGTTTTTATTTTATTATGGGTTTTTGACTTAATAATTAAACTACATGAACAGTGCTTTAAATTGTCGTAAAGGAGTTTTAACACTAGCTTACATTCTCAAATGATGTCACTAGTTGATAAAGTAAGCTGCACTATTAAGTGTGTTAATGGAGAGTTTTAACTAATATAATAAAGCCTTAGATTGAGTGGCGGCAAGTTGATAGACAACAATTGAGATTGAGTTCTACACAGTCCTGGACATGACGTTAAAAGGCATCTGTCCAAGGCATGACATTAAAAGGCATCTACGCCCTAGCGTTTAGGTCTCCTAGTTGGTGGGGTTGCTACCCTTTTAGGGTAATAATCTAAAAAACCCTTCCCTGTCCTCCAGTAATCCTTTGGGCTTACTAATTTTATCTCGTTTCAAGATAAATTCTTTTTGGAGTACTTCACACAGACTGTTTTATCAGTCTGCTTTCATCAGGCTAGGTTCTTAGGAGAAATTCTTAATATGCAAAGAAACATCCTAAGAGCAACACTAACAGCCTGATGATAAAGATAGGGTACGTTCCTAACCTACACGGCGGAACATGGAGGTAATAAATAAAAAGTAAAAATTGAGTCCTACAGATTCTGGGAGTTGAACCATTGAGAGTGTTTTTAGGGGCAGTTTTAATTCAAAAATAGATTCTTCAACAAGTACAACCTCTTCATCAAACATTAGTGATACAAATATTGGTGTTGCATGATAAGATTAAAATTAGCAGAAAAATATCTTTTTTAAAGTTATCTGAAATCTCTCTGAAGTTTATGATAGGGAGAAATGCTCAGCAAATCAACAAATGATGAACCTCTGCAAAACAATTAGTCTTATTTTATGTTATTGGTAAAAATCAATATTAAAATATTTAAATTAAGATGAAGATATCTTAATTAAAATGAAAAAATCAATAATAACCAATAAATTGCTTGATGGTTTATAAAAACCATAGCATATGATCAGATCCTTGCTTATAATCATGATTAATTGTTAGTTGAACATATATTTAAGTTATATAAAAAAGAATTTTTCAAGCATTCATAATGAAGTGAAGGGGGAAAATCAGTCACATAAAATTGGTGGTTTGAGTTGAGCAAATGGCATGTTTCACAGGGCTCTATTTTTTGTGTAGAAAAAAATGTGTATTGAAATGCAAACTATCAATTTCATTTTTTTACTTTCGCACACATCTATTTTTAATAGAGATTTCCAACTATTATTAATTAAGTTTTCATGAATGACGCATTGTATTAAGAAAAAATGTACATTGCTCAAAAACATCAACCAATCACCCAACATAAACCATTCACCACCACCATCAACCCACACATTATCACGAATCACCTTTAATCAATCACCCACCTACCATCAACCAACCACCAACCTTCCACTATCCATTCTTCATCAAGTGACCAATAACCCGATATCAACAGCTTATTTACCATCACCCACCAAACTAACCACCATCTCTTACCCACTCATCCACTACCAACCACCTACCATCACGCAACCACCCATTTACCATCAACCACCCACCCATTCATCCATCATCATTTACTCGCTCATCACCCACCCACCAACACCCATCCATTAATCACCTAATCATCTATAATAACCCACCATCAACAAACCCGCCACCCAAAAATCTCTCACCCACCTATTAATAGTCACTTATCCGCCCACCCATCCACCATCACTCATCCACCCATTCACCATCACTCATCCATTTTGAACCACCCACCAACTCACCATCAACCCATTTACTATCACTCACCCATTCACCATCAACCAACCCACCCATCCACCATCACTCACCTTTCTACCCACCTGCCATCACCAACCTACTCAGCCACTATCAACCACCCACTAACTCACCATAATCATTTCACCTATCATCATCAGTTTACCCAGAATCAACCACTCACCCAACCACCCCCACAGAACATTGGCATCGACAAGGGAGACATACCTGATCTTGCTAAGGTTCCTCTCTCCTATTCATTATTACAACTTATACCATACAATAATTTTATAAATGTTGAAAAGATGAGTTATAAGTTTTAACTCTTGGTAAAGGATAATGGGCAATAAAAATGATATGGTTGATTGAGCATTGAAGTGGTATATTGTGTTCCATAGTGGTAGGCATTTTGGTTTTATTAATTGAATTGTATCATAGTTTGGGGATTTATAAAATATTTGATATCTTGCGTTTTTCACTATAATGAAGAATAAAAAATAGTAATCATTCCACTGTTTGTTTTTATGTGTTATTTTAAATATTCATAAAATATTTTAATTTACAATTCATTTCAATTTATTTCATCATCCATTTTAATAAAAAAGTTTTGTTAGAAGTTTAGTTCATATTCTAATTCTTTGTTTGTTTATATAAACATTAAAAAAAACCGAAAATAGATGTTAAAATATTCATTTTGAGAAAAAGTTATATTTTTTTGTTTCTTGTTTTTTGAATAAATTCATTGTTTTTAAAGCACAGACGTCGTTATAGTTTTGCTTTTGAAATAGCTTCACCGGTTATTCAATGAAATTGGGTGTTTATACAACATTCGATTAAGTTTTGATATTTCTATGATTCAAAATAATGGCAATCCAGTTAGATTTCGTCGCAGGATAATTAATTCAGCTGCTTATATTCTATTTGTTTAATAATGCTATAAAAATTAGCATTCCATAAATTATGCATTGTGGTTCACAGGCTCCATCAAGTTTGTTAGATGCGTTGGAGCAACATCTTGCTTCCATGGACAACAATAAGAAAAACGCACAACCCAGGTTCACCACTTTTTTACCCCTCATAGCTATTTTGAACAAACAATAGTTTATTTCTGCAATCAACAAATTTTGATCATTTGTGCCTAGGGACTACTGACCTTAAGCGTAGAACTAACTAAAAGTAGTTCATGATATTTTATGCTGTTTTTTCCGCTAACGAATTATGATAAGGTTGTACCTATTGGAGATTTTAGTTTTTAAATAAATTTGTATTATCTTTTTCACTTAACTTTTTATCTTGAAACCCCTCTAGCAAGCCGAAATCGGGAATAACAGCAACCATTAGTAATTATGCGGCAGCTTCCCAAACGAGCAACGTAATCGGAACAGGTTTCACATTGCTTTATCAAATTTTTATAATCATAAGTCACTTCAATTTCATGTTATTTATATTTTTTTCATTAAAATCGCTGATGAATTCAAGGGGCGTATGAAATATCGGAAGATGAACGAAAAAAAATCCTGGAAGAAGAACAGAGACAATTAGACTTGCTCAAGGTTTTTTAACTTTATTTAATGAATGAGTGATTATTTTACTTAAAGTGCAACATAGAATTTTTAATTGTGGGCTTAAATTGCGCTGTTATGAACCATCACAGAAAGAGAGGTTGAAGCAGATGTCTCCAGCAGCCAGCTCCACTTCCTCGAGCACCTCAAACAAGGATGACCCTTTTGCTCCTTTGCCAACAACTTCCATCCCAAGCACCTCACTTGCAACTATCACCACTACTGCTAACAGTGCCACTCCTGCATCGTCTCACCTCAATGATCTCTTGTCCCTCAATGATACACCAGCCACATTCAACCAACCTCTACTTAACCCTCAACAACAAACCTCAAACTTCTTTTCTCAACAAAATCAACAGATAACTTCGTTGTTCTCTCAACCAAGCCGACCTCAACAAGCAGTCATGCTACAGCCGGATCTTTTCAGACCATCAAATACATTCCAAAGTTCATTCCCTTCACAACCAGTTCAACAAGCCTCATTCAATCCCTTCCTTTCTCAACGCCAGCCTTTTGAATCCCAACAACCCATTCAACCATCTCCTTGGCTTTCACCAACGGTTGGTAACAAGAACCCCCAAATGGACTTCAGTAACGCCTTCAATGCCCCAGCACCGAACACACCCAAGCACACAAGTGCTGCTGCTTCTACAAAACTTATCCAATCAGATCTGGATAGCAGTCTTGCTACTCTGGCTGGAAATCTCAATTTCTCTCCTGTTGGACAATTAAAAAAGTCAGTTATGGTGAAGCTATAAAAATTCCTTTTATCAAATCATAATGTTGTAGAATAGCCTTAATCAAATAATGAGGAAACAAACACATGGTATTTATTAACTTAATTCATAAAAAATTTTGTAACACAAACTAGTGAACCACTTCATTAAAATTATCACTTGATAATGTAAATTTGCTTAACAAAAAGCTTTGTGAATTAAGTTAATAAATACTTCATGTTTGATTCTATCAAATCCTCTTTCCTTTTCATAAGTTCACTAACTTGGCCGCTTTCAATAAGAGTTTCAGTTGCGCTTTTTTAAGTTTTATAATCGATACATTATGTAGATTATCATTTCAAATCATATGATGGGGTGATGTATGGCTTGCAGGACAGAGCATCAATGGTCAGGAGGTGGGACTGAAAAGAAGTTGACGGGAGGAAATCAGGCTAACCACCAATGGGGCTTCAACAACACCACCACAAGCAGTGCATGGAATGCCCCCTTTGCACAGGTGAGGCTCCATTTCTGATGTGTTTGGTATTTAATATTGTAGTTTTGTGTGCAGATTAGCAATCTTAAATCACTTCAAAACATTTGTTGATAAGAGTCTGTAGAAATTGAATTTTTTATGAATTTTCTCCCAATGTTTTAATTTTTCTACATTTTGCATTTAAATTTCCTATAACTTTGAACCCAGAATTCATTTTCCATAAAATGATATTTTATGTTTCTTTCATGTCTTTCAAAATTCACTTATATTTTAAGAAATATAATTTTTTTTTCTACGTGTTCTTATAAATCCTCATAATTTGAAGTTTACTGGTAAAATTCAAGTTTAAAAAAGAACATACGATGTCTTATGAGGATTTATAAGAACATGTAGAGAATTTTTATTGAGCTAAGATTTTCAACAAGTAAAACCTTGTCATAATTCATTAGCTCAATAAAAATTTTCTACATGTTCTTATAAATCCTCATAATCTGAAATTTTACTGTAGAAATTATAATAAATCTTCTATTCCTAATAAACTTGTATGTTCTTTTTAAAATCATGCAAAAGCTGCAATGGTATCAATACATCCCAAAGAATCAGTCTCAAGTGATGATGCAGTCAGATACGGCCATTTGGGGAGCCAACCCTGCACCTCAGTCAAACAATCAACCTAACCCTTCTGACCAAGCAAACAATCCATTCGGCTTGCTTTGAGTTGTGGAATTTCTCTGCATAGAGGCGCTGATGTTGAATGATATATTTTTTGGTGTCGGTAAGAGGCACGATACTATTTAATTATGAAGGCAGTACAATTAATATTTGTTTCATCGAACGAATTATCTGATATATGAATGAGTGAATGGATGTTATATTTATAATTCTTGAATTATCAAAAGTATTGTTAAAAGATATAAAAGATTGTTTGATCTCAAAAATATTACCGTCACCACAGCTGAGTTGAATCAGCATCAAAATTTTCACCATATCTTTAGTGCCTGCTTTGAATATAATCACAGAGGCAAAATAATCGAATTGACTGCTTGTAACTGCTTATAAGTTTCAAGTGTACAGTCTCGCTAAATGGTTTTCAAAATTCTATTAACCGCTATATAATGAAAGACTTGTTTGAATGATATTTGTCATAATTGACTCAATGTTTTTAAATTAAACTGACCTACATGTTTCTGGAGTTGATTATTCACTGAGTGTTAAACATTCAATAATGTAGATTCGTAAGATTCTTACTCGTTATAACCTACTTTTTACGCTTTAATATTATTATTACCAAGTATAATAAAATACTTTTGCTGCCAGTGTTTCGATTTTAGTTCCCATATAGGACCACTACCGTATGATCTTGAAATGAAGGCAATTAGTTACGTTTGAACACATTTATGAAACAATTATGTACCGTGGTCAAAAGATTAAACTTGAAAAACGCAAAAATGATGATTATAAAACGATTGCTTACCAAATTGAAAATTTTTTTGAGTTTATTCGTGTTCATAACATTCAGTTTAACCTAAGTAGTTACAGCAATAATCAAAAAAATCGGATAAATTGAGAAGAGAACGCTCAACAGAAAAGTAATAGAATTAATCGAACAAATTTATTAGGTAATATAAAAGTTGCTGGACAATTTTTCTTCTTTTGAACAATTTCTCTTCTCTTACATCACTCAACTCAGACGTGCCGCAGGGCTCCGTTCTGGGACCAATCCTCTTCTCTCTTTATACATCACCCATGTGTAGCATTATTGTACAGCACGATTTGTTTTTTCACCAGTTCGCTGATGACATCACTCTTTTCACCGGAGTCTCTCACCCAGATCCTAGCTCCACTCTCCTTAAATTATCCAGCTGTCTTTTGGCTCTAAACTCCTGGTTTTCCCAAAGCCAACTGAAACTAAACCCTACTAAGAGTGAGGTGATGTTTGTCGGCAGCTCTCGTCTTTCAGCAAAATACAATCTCCCTTCTGTGGTAACTCTCGACGGCACCACACTTCCTATATCTTCCAAGCTCAAAAACTTAGATGTCACCTTAGATTCAAATTTGAACTTTGCTCACTTTATTTCTCAAATAATCCAATCTTTCAATTAGAATATCTATGCCATAAAACAAGTACGCAAATTCTTACCTTTTTCCACTGCTAATGCCCTCTTTATCTCACTAGTTCTTTCCAGATTGGACTACTGTAATTCTCTCCTTTGCGGGTAGCCAAACTATCTTTTATGCAAACTTCAAGCCCTCCAAAACCACGCGGCCAAGACGGTTCTTCAAGCTGATTATTTTAGCTCTTCCAGCGACTGTCTTGATCGTTTGCACTGGCTACCTGTCTCCCAAAGATGCAAGTTTAAATTACTTTGGCTCATTGCATGCACTCTCAAGCTTGAACAACCTGCTTATCTTTTTGATCTTTTGTCAATCAGACACACACGTCAACCACTCAGATCCTTGCACTCTGGTTTCCAGCTTCATCAACCTGTTTCTTCAGGCTTGTTTACTAGTCGCTCTTTTTCTCAACAGGCTCCACGTCTGTAGAATTCACTTCTTTTTAACTTGCGCTCATCGCCTTCTCTCATGAACTTTCGCAAACTTTTGAAAACTGACTTATACCATAAACATCCCCAGTCATAATTTCTTACAAACCTTGAGCGCCTCTGAAGCAATCTTGAATTGATAACTGTGCGCTATAAAAATCTTTTTAATAATAATAATACTTGACTTCACTTCAAATCGTGCAAACTTCAAATAACAATTCTGTTCAACTTAAGTCGTGCATCGAAGCACACGGTTAACCTTCCTATAATTGAAACACCAACTTGCTGAAATTTTTGATATTAACTGAATTTAAATCTTGAGAAGATAGTATATTGTTGACTTCAACATAATCGAGGAAAGTTTAAACTGCAGATTTAAGAGATTATTTTTGATACAGTTTTTAGCCAGTAAAGCAGCAGAGCTTCCGTGTTTCCAAAGTAGAAGCTCTCGTGCTTTTGACAGATTTGTATCACCGTTTTTCTCTGCTTTTTTGACCAAAACATCCATGGAGCCACCGAGAGTCAATAAAACATGAATAAAGAAATTTAGTTTTTTTAATACCTGATGATAAAAGTAAAATTTTTTTCTGAAGTTGTATATAAAACCAAAGTGTGTTTCTTGATACATGAATATTTTTAAAAACATTTTATGTATCTTTTTTGTTCAAACTTTATTTATAATGACTAAGTTCATTCGTTTTTGCAATTTCTTCGTTTTTTTCGAAATTTGATTAAAAGGCTCGTAAGATCCTTGCGACAGCATCACATGTCAGCCTTTCCCCAGTATTGTTTGTTGTCTATCTGTTCAAAGCCACAAAAACACTTAGATAAAAACTGACTTTCAACAATATTTATGAAATAACGTATGCAGATGACCAGAATTTTTACTCACGAGATGAAGGCGCTATAAAGGATATTCAAAACAAGATAGAAAACTCTTATGCCAAATTTAGACTCAGAGTGAACAAAGCAAAAACTGAAAAATTCGATATGACAAATTTAAATAACGTAAAAATATTAGGAACAAAAATAAACACTAAACTAGAAATTAAAGAAATAATCCGAAAAGCACATATAGAAACCTTCAAGTATCATAAAATGTTAACATCAATTAATATAAAGTTGAACAACAAAATTATAATATATAAAATTTATATAAGACCAATCCTTTTATATAACTGTCAAACCTGGAGTCCTTCTGAAAGCGATCTAAAAAGTCTAGAGGTTTTCGAAAGAAAATTTTTAAGAAAAATATATCGGATATTCTATCCAAGCCGCATCTCAAACGAAAACCTAAAAAAGAAAACGAACGTTGAAGACATAAAAGAATTGATAAGGAAAAGTAGATGGAGCTACCTTAGACATATTCTACGCAGGCTAAACCTACCGATGGCAATAGAACTTCAAAATGACTTAAGTGGTAAAAAACAAAAAAGGCGTTCACGCATAAATATAGCCACAGTAACAAAAAATAAAATGATGGAAACGGGTTTAACGGGCCTGGATGAAGCCAAGACAAAAGCTCAAAACAGAGAAGAATGGAAAAATTAAACGTTGAAAAGTAAATATTTCACTAGAAACTTTCGAATCAATACAAAATAATTGATTTATTTAACAGTCAATTATTCTGTGAAATAAATATTATATTATTATATTTATAATGAGGAAATTTTTAGAAACACTTATTGATTCATCAAAACTAAAATTTTCAATAAGTGCAACCTCATCATAAATCATTAATTTTGATGAAACAACAAAAGTATCTAAAATTTCTTCATTATAAAAAATTAAGAATAAAAAAACTAATTGTTTAGTCAGGCCATAGATTTGATGCAATTTTTGTTTTCTTGGTGCACTAAATTTTCTGAATGGGATTTATGGATTCAAATCATTTTGGAATTTAAATTATTTAATAGATCAAAAAAATATGAAAAATCAAATTTTTGAAGAAATTGCTGACGAAGAAAGCAATGTGAAAAATAAAAAGCCTGGTTATTTTAGTGATACAAAGGACATGTGTATCAATGGGGATCAACCAACATCAGCTTTATTGAATCATTATTTTCCAGTTTTTCAGAAAAAATTGTTCAATGGTTTTATCAATAACAACCAAAATTTTCATCATAAAAACAAATTCAAATTCAATGGTTCAAATGTTGAATCTGTCAATGATCTTGAAAGTTCATCAAAATCATCAAATTCTCATTTTTCTGTATTTTCATGCCAAAATACTAATACCAACAGCCAAAGATCTTTTTCAGAAGAAAGCATTTCTAGTCCTATTTCTCAAAATTTCAACTCATGTACACACAATCTTTTGAATATTCAACATCAAACTTCAAATATAACTCCATCAAAATTACAATCTCAATTGAATCTATCACAGCAAGAAAAAATGATGTTACTATTTCAACAATACATGATACAAAATTCATCTTCACTTTTCAACCAATTATTACAACCAACTCAAAATCCAAGTCTCATGTTGAATAAATTGCAACAAATCAATCACAATGCAATATTGAATACAGCTGATAATTTTCATCACCCTGTTGAATATTCACAACAGCATTTATTTAGGCAAAAAAGTCAATGTAATAACCTTAAAAAAGTTGTTACCATCTTAAATAAGTTTTTGAAAAAATTAAAACAAGATCTATCAAAGAATCAAGTTAGTAAAAAACAATTCAAATTTCCACATCTATCTAAATAATTTACTTTAAAAATTTAATATTCATAAATATATTGAACCATTCCAGAATGAATCTAGCTTAAAGAGGGAGAATTCAGAACTAGAGAAAAAAATCAACTCAATCGTCTATGCAAACAACGACCATAAGAATGAAAATGAATGTGAAAAATTTAATAAAAATGATGACCTAGAAATTTGTTATGAAAATAATGACTATTTAGGTGCTAGGTGTGATATGAAAGAAGATAAAAATGACAGTGATTTGAAAAAAGATAATATTCCCAACATAGATGAGTTTTCTCTTGAACAATATGATAGTGATTTAGAAGGAAAAGACTTAGAAAATGCAGAATTTTCAGTTATAGGTAGGAAAGATAGTGTTGAAGAGGAAGGGTGGTCATGCGGAGCATGCACTTTTATAAACCATGCCTTGATTAATGAATGCGAGGTTTGTGAAATGCCCAAGTTATGAGTTCTTAGTGTTTAAAGAACTTTCAAACTTTTTGGGTTGAAAAATAGGTGAATGTTAGTCTTTTACAAAGAACTATTAAATGGAACTTTAAAAGTTGGTTTGTATGGAAGTGAAATGGTGTTAGTTAGGTGTTGTTTTTGTCGGGCATTAGGGTTTTCATTGAATATAAGTTAATTTTGAAAGGAATTTTTGCCAAAACAGTCAAAATTTTTCAATTGATCAAATCACGTGTTTTTATATAATTTTTTATTTTATCATATTAAATTTCTAACCTAAAATAATTTTTCAAGGCAATAAAATTATTTCAGTATTAAAAATATATCTATCTTTTCGATGTTAGCTATATTTCGTCAATATTTTCTTCATAAATTTTTTAAACTTCAGTTCGGTATTGATGAAATTATTTAAAATGCCTGTTTGTGTTAAATAAACTTCAAGCAATTTCGGTACCTTCAAAATATCGTTAACTACTTTTGAATGTTTCAATAATAATAAATAGTTATTTATATAGCGCCTTTTACGCATCGCTCAAAGGCGCTCTGCTTGAAAAGATAGGTTTTAACATTTCTAAAAAAAATAGGATAAGAAGAAGATTTAAGATTAGAAGAAAGAGAAAAGAACCAGGAAAACAAAAAGCAGATTTAGCATAGGAGAGAGGTAATGAAAAGTTGAGAATGAGTAGAGGACCGTAGGCCGGCACGTTTAGGAGGGAGTACGAGGTTAGAAAGATGGGAAGGCGAAGAAGAGTGAGAAATTTTATACATAAGAGTACAGATTTTGAAAGAAAAGCAAAATTGAGGAGGTAGCCAGTGAAGATCGACAAGAGATGGAGAGATATGGGAGAATTTATGAATATGAGAGACCAGGCGTGCAGCAGAGTTGAAAGCTTCGATTAGAGGGTAGAGAGTAGATTTAGAAAGATTAAAGTACAAGGTGTTGCAGTAATCAAGTCGAGAGAGAACAAGAGAGCAGGCAAAAATCTTAAGAGAGGTATAAGCGAGATAAGAAGTCTGTCTGATACGACGTTGGTGAAAAAAACAAAAAGAAGCATAAAAGAGGATTTGAAGATTAAAAGAAAGAGAAGAATCGAGGAGAAAGCCAAGACAGCGAATAGTGGAGAAGGGATAGATAGTTAGGTCAGAAATTATAATGGGAGGGAGAGAGGAAAGAAGAGATGGAAGGTGAAAATGAGGCTGATATTGTTGGTGTGGGAGGTGGGGATGAGGCTGATATTGTTGGCGTGGGAGATGGGGATGAGGGGGATATTGTTGGTATGGGAGGTGGGTTGTAAGTATTATAATTTTGAAATTTCAAAAAACATTTTTAAAGTTGATTTGTTCGCTCAGTAAAATTACGGATTGCAGTAAAAGTGCTTCTGTTCAAATCCATCTAAACTGCAGTCGTCCGCATTGTAATCGTTGATTCAAAAGTTGTCAGTAATAAAAACTTCATAGATTTCTAATACGTTAAAAATTATAAAAGATAATTTTTTTTTTCAAATTAGTAGATGACTTTGAACTTAGTTAAAACAATAACCCAGTTAACATTAAATTTGAGTAAACTTTCACATGAAAATAATTTAATTCTTTTCGGGCTGTAGGTCTATAAAGCAGACCAGGCTTGTAACAAAGAATTGCACTGCTTGTTTCATTTCGGACGTTAAGTTTGAGAATAAGTTTACGAAATAAAAAATAATTTTTTCAAAACTGATTCTTATACTCCATTTTCATATGTTGATGTTTCGTATGAGAGAGACTAAGTGGAAAATAAACACTGAATGATTAGCACAAAATAAACTCATTTTAATGAGACAGCGTAAGTTATGCTTGGATACAATAATACAAGCAATGAAAAAAATTAATCAAAGATAATATGAATGACATAAATATCATTTAATAAATATTTTTCAAAAACTAATAAATGACTACAATTAAATTTGAATGTTAAGAAGAGTTCTACTTTTATACTTGTTATAATTTCAGTTATTTTACCTTCAACAGCTATTTTCATATAACGATTTGAAGCTTCAATTTTGGTATGTTTTTTTGCTTAGTTAACTATTTCAGTTTTGTTGGTCTGGGTCAAAAGTATGCAAAATGTGAGTATGAAACACGCATAACTGTGATTTTAAATAATTTAGATTCAAACTTAAAAATGTTACTTAGTTAACAAAAAGCTTCGAATCTTAATAAAATTTATTTGTGTTTGTGAATATACTCGTTTTATTGTGGCTAGTGGAAAATCATTTGGTTATTGATTTTTACTGTCAAGCATAGAATGTTGAAATTGCTAGAAAAAAAATTACTATGTTCAATACAGAATAACTCAATATTTTTTGTTATTTAATAATCATATACTTAATTTAAAAAATTCTACATGTTTCGTGTTTAAGGGTTAATAAGGTGAGACTCAAGCAGATAAAAACACGTCAAGTGTCAACCCGCAACAAATGCCACATAATCTTCTGTTGATCTTGTATTGATCGCATGGTCTCTTGGGAGAGACTCAGATTGGTGCATCAATATAACTATGGGAATTCATATAAGATTCATTGTCTTTTTTGAGGGGATTTTAAATGTTTTGTTGAAATTATAAAAACTTTGAATTTGAAAATCCTTCATGAGCTTGAAGAAAGATAGTCAACCCTTGTTTATAATCTTTCTATTAATTTTGTTTGAAATAGATAAGAGAAAAATTGTAAAATTAATGCTGTATTCAATAAATAGAAAAAAAAGTGCTATTAAATATTAGCATAATAGATAGAAAATATAATGAAAATGTTAGTAATGATATTATATGAATCTAATGAATAATTCTGGAAACAACTGAGGGTTAATAATAAAACCCTTGAGATCTGCAAATAATAAAGCCAGGGGAAACCATATCATCTCATGTTTGAAGATCTTGTGTTGTGGCATAAATAACAAAGCACATGGTTGAAAAAATAAATAAAACATCCATAAATATCTTTTTCAAATATTGTTTAGTTTTTAATAAATTGTACTTCAAGCTTGAAAATTTTTCAAGTGAAATGTGCCATTTCAATAAAAATTGGTGAATTTTTGAACTTTATATTAGCAAAAACTGTTTAAAATAGCATATAACTGTTGAAACGATGTTAAACTAGAATTAATCTATTGAACCTTAATTTTATACAATTCACATAAGTTTATTCATAACCATATTCACCCAGGTCCAATGATTATTTTATAGTTTCCTTGAAGCACCTTGCGTTGGTGTTGATCTTTTACCACCAAAAATCGCTCAATAGTTATAAATTGTTTTGGAAGAATGAAAACTATTCAACATTAATTTCAACCAAAAATCCTTGAATATTTGGGTTGTTTTTAAGATTGTTGGTAGATAATTCCATCGACTGTTTTAGTTTTGTAGAATTTAAGCAAACAAACTGTTATATTTCATTTTGAACTTAAATTGAAAATCCTTCATGAGTTCGAAGAAAGATAGTTAACCCTTGATTATAGTTTTTCTATTAATGTTGTTATAAACAGATAAGAGAACAATTGTAAAATTAATACTATAGTCAATAAATAGAAAAAAAAGTGCAATTAATATTATCATAATAGATAGCAAAAAAAATGAAAATTTTAGTAATGATATTATAAATAGATAGAAGGAATCATGAAAGTTTTATCAATGTTATCATAAAAGAATATAAAAGCGTTGATGGCACACTCTAGTGAACATAACACTCTCCTTAAAAGCTTCTATGCTCCGAATTCTCTTTCATTTAACTTCTTTCAACAATCGAGTTCATATTTAGGAAATAAAATTGGATTTATTATCAACATATTAATATGTTCTTGGGGGAAAGATTATCCGTAAGTTGCCACAAATAATATAAGTTTTGATGATAAATATGAATAAAAACGTTGAACTGTGACGCAAAGCTTTTGTTTTGATGGGTATTTTCGTTTTAATTCATAAAATTATTTTTTTTTTCATTAAAGTTTTTATAGCGCATAATTTACAAAAAAAAATCTGCTTCAAAAGCGCCATATGAGTAAAATAATTGAAAACTCAAAAATTTTTCATTATTTTACTCATACGGCCTTAAATTTGAACAAAAATTGATTAAAAAAAAACACGAAACAAAAATTTTTTTTAAAATTTCAAAAATTAAAAAGCTAGAAAATATCTGGAATAAAAACCAAACATATTCATACATTTGCTAGACAAGCTCACTCTCCGATATACAAACAGCAGCCAAGCATCTGGCATCGAAAGACACCAATCAACTTACATAATACTTCTTGTAAGCTAGCCAATCACAAGTCTTTAGAAGAATCTTTTCAACCAATCATACATTTGTCAACAGATTTTTAACAAATGAAATTTAAGCTGCTCTATTTAAATTTTTCTATATTTCTTTGAAAAATTTGATTTTAGAACTTAAATGTATATATAATTTCAAAACTTCCACGTTTTGTATGAAGATTCATAGCAGATATATGACAAAAAAATGGATTAAAAACCAGAAAAACTTGAAGTCACAGTGCTACTGTCAATCTTTGAAGCTTTTTCTATTATTTAGCTAAAGTTACAAGCATCAAAAACACCATGGCGGCATTACAAAGTCAAGCAGACTATGCTAAAACTACTGCCGACAACTCCTTTTTGGGCGATACTTTTTTGAAAAATCAAAACAAAAAATTATTAAACTTCAAGGATAATTTCAACTTCAACGTAGAAACAAAAGTAAAAGGTTGTATATCTTCAAAGAAAAGTGATATCTCACAAGAAGGAGACACGAATAAAATATTTGAATACAACAATCCTTTCTTCAACTCTCCAATCTCTCAAAAGTACGTATCTAATGGCAAAAGTGAAGACGTTGTGAAAATCACTAACGCTAACCAGTTCTGCAAAAGTATGATACCTATCGATACAAGGAGAGGTAAACCATAGATAGATTATCTTTTTGAGCAATTGATATTGTATGTAAAACTAACGAAAAACTAAGAATTTTTTGAAGGGATTATTGTTTTTTCAAGTTGTCATAGCTATTTTATCAATTGCTTGCAAATATTTATAAATGTATACATTACTAAATTTCAATAAGTTGTTTAACATATAAGCTTTTATGTACGATGCTATGTTATTCAAACATGCTTAAAACTTCAAAATTCAAAAATAAAAATTTTCACGTATAATTTCTATTGGATTGGAAATTAATAAAAAAAACTCAAGTCAAAAACACAGTGTTTAAAAAACCTACAGGAAAAATTATTAAAAGCATTATTACTGCAATAACTGAAACAAAAGTAATGAAGTAGAAAACACCTTTGATGTAAGACTTAATCTAATAGTCTTTTACAATGTTTGCTTGTGATAAGTAGAGTCGTATTATCTAGCATAAATCATCAACAAAAGACCAGCTTTTCTGTAATAGTATCTTGTATGACGTATATTCTGTGAACTAGTTCAATCTTGATCTTTCGATAAGTTCACGTTTATTTGTAGTTTTGAGTTAGTAATTTTATGTGTTATTTTTTTGTATTCATATTTCCTCACAAACTTTTGAATGCTTTTGAAGCAAATTTTTTTTTAATTGCGCTCTATAAAAATCTAAATACTAATTAACTTTCCAAAAAGTTTTGAATAATTTCTCATTAGTTTTAAAACTTGATTATACAACTTTTAATATAATAAAATCTTTCGACTGAAAAGTTTGAAAGATAGACAAAATAAAAACAAATCATCAATACAAGTACCAGATAGGTTTTCAATAACAATAGCATCGAGATGGTTCTGAGACCATTTGTTTGTGCATGTCGTTATGAAGATTATGAATGTCTGAGAAAAACCTCTTGTGAGGTCTTACGATAATCCAATGCTTTTAAACATTTTAACAATAGGAACTGTCCAAGCAAAATTTTTAGTTTTTTTTCTTATATGTTATAACAATAGAAGCTGCCCAAAAACTTGTTATTTAAAAAGAATTGTTTCAACTTAAAATTTTTTAAAAAATTTATAAACTTTTTTTAAATGAACTATGGATTATAATCGTTAATATTCTATTCATTTTTATTGGTTTATCATTGATTCATAAAAACTATGATTTATAGTTATATAAATTTTTAATGTAAAATTTTTTAAACCCAAAAAATGTTAAACTCTTTCTATCATAAGCTTAGTAAATTGAAAAAACTCTTCAATTTTCTTAATCTCGAGAAAACCTTTGAAATATCAAGCTTTGTCATTACATCACACCACAGCTTACAAGAAAAAATTTTAAAAAGAATGAGAACAATTTAGGAAGAAAAATTTTTTAAATAATATTAAAATATAAAATTCTACAAAGTTATTCAAATAATTTTATAATAGTTTTTTTTATGTTCAAATGAAGATCATCCATTATAAGAATTATAAAGGTGATAATACAGGTATAGTGGATAGTATATAGTTGATTATACCCACAGAAGACCGATTGCTGGATATTCCATGCAAGGTGTGTGGGGATAGGAGCTCAGGCAAGCATTATGGTATCTACAGCTGTGATGGTTGGAATTTTTTGTAGGATTATAATCTTAATTAATTAGTTATATGAACAAGGTTTGTATTTTAGGATAAATATATCAATGGTCTTCAACAGGTTGCTCTGGCTTTTTCAAACGAAGCATCCACAAAAACAGAGTGTATGTGTGCAAGGTACAAACTTTTTTAAATCCTTATTACTAAGGTCATATTCGAAAACGAATCAACAACAATGAACCACATAAGCCATACTCTTGCAATACTTTTTTTTCATTAAATATTTTTTATTTTTAATGAATCTACCAGATCTTATGAACTCAAACAGGCTCAAGGTAAAAACAAAGGGTGTTGTCAGATCGATAGAACCCACCGGAACCAATGTAGGGCTTGCAGGCTTGACAAGTGTGTTAAAGTACACATGAACAAAGAGGGTGAGTCGAAAGACTTTTATGTCTATCTGTAGATGTATGAAAAGATTTTTCGAATTATTTTTGCTCAATTTTTTGATTATTGAAATGTCATCTTGATTTTCTTTATGAGATGTTGATCCTGTGCGAGAGTGCTTATACATAGTCACGACCATGCAATAGTTACCATTTGTCAACAGAAAATTTTTTAAATTAATATAATAATTTAATTAATAATTTTTAATTTTTTTAATACCAAAAACGAAAACTTTGTGAAAAGATTAAGCAGTGACAAAACAAATTTGTCGTCAAACAAATGAACAAAAGATATCATTAAGCATTTAATCTCATTCTAACACTCCACTTTCATAAAAATCTATGGCTGGTTTCAGAATGAAATAAGCAACAAAAGCTTTGCAGAAGTTTCAAATCCATACAGACTTGATTATTGATCGCCCAAATGCCACTTTTATGCCTGCAATTCTTATTTCTACAGCCCGTTTGAGCATTTCCAACTGAAAGCTTAATTAGCTTGAAAACGTATAAAAATATAACTATGTTGAAAAATGTGGTAAAATCTTCTTCAAGGTGCTGCACTGTCAATAAAAAGATTAATATTTTTTTCATATGAAATAGGGAACAATGAAAATATTCTGTAATTTTGTATTAAAGAATTCATAAAATCGGTATTTTATAAGTTCATTCAATACAAAATTACAAAACATACATATAAAAAATTAAACTTTTGAAAAACATCAATACATCGGCTGAAGATTCGTTATACCCGATCAAACACAGAATGCACTGAGTTTGATTTAACAGTGATAAAATGGATTGAGTTGCACTGATGGTTCATGCCACTAAACCAACATTCTTGAAATTTTTCGCTGTATCGAACCACCTGTATTCTCTCTTCCATCTCATTTTCACCGTTAAAGTGTCATTTCTTACTGTTTTTTTATCGATAGAATACAAATTTTAATAAGTTTATAAATGAGTTTTGTTGTATTTTTTTAAAAATTGTGAACCTTCTCTACAATGTATGCTTCGTAGACATTTCACCTCAGCCTCATACCTTAAAGCTCTTATCTGTAGTTTTTCTCTAGTAAACTCGACTAATCTTTTCAATAATCTTTAATCCACAAATACCACATATAAAAACACGGTTACTTTCGTCTAAATACTCAGAGTTCTGCACAAAAATTCGAATCAATTCACACACACATAAGAAGCAGCCTGGTCAAACAAACAGTCGGTCGCCATATGCCTAGCTTCTCACGCTTTATTGACGTGACGAAAGCTTTTAATTATTACTTTGCATAATTATAAAATAAAAGGACTATTGAAACAACTTGTTACTTTTTATTACTTGAACTTGCACAAGTTGTCCTATACTTTTATTTTTCTTGAACATGCGTGAATCCATATATCGATTTGTTTGAGAAGGAACTGCGTCGTTCCAGTCAATTGAGTTCTCTTGTTTGTTGAGTTATAAAGACATATACCCCTAAAAAATAAAAATGAAAAAAAACTTATGAATTATTATTCTGAAAATGCAATTTTGACAGCGGTGCAGCACGAGAGAGGCCCCAGAAAACTCAAGTTCTCAAGTCCATTATTCCACAAAAAGATTAATATCTCACCTTTCAACAAGAATTCCAGATTTAACAATTACTATAAGTACAAAAACACTTTCAACTGTTTGAGTAATTCATTCAAAAACTTCATAGAGTCCAAATACGGCAACAAACGTAGAAGGAATTTAATATATGATAAAAATATAAATTTTAATATTCAAAATAGTTTTGACAAAAAAGTTTACAATAATTATACTATAAATTTTAATAATTTACTCTTTAAAGAAAATTTTGCAAATTTGAATAGAAATGTGGGTAATAATGAATTAAATAAAAAAGTTTCTATCAACCAAAGCCCTAATTTTGAAAAAGTTGCTTTCGACAAAATTGAAAACTCATTTGAAGAAAAAATATTTTCTCTCAAAAATTCTTTTCAAAATTCTATCGCTAATTTTCCGAAGTTTTGCAATTCTCAAAACCAACTACAAAATACAAAAGGCAAATTTCAAGATAGTTTCCTTCCAGAGGACAGCCAAATCGATTGCAGAAAATCTGTAAATAATATTGCAGAACAATTTGAAAGCACGTTTTTAAAATTTCTGCCGTTTTCTGCGCAAGAATCAGCAAACAACTCGCATCCAAAACAAGACTCAAGGTTCAACACTCCGTTGAAGTGCCATCAAAACAATAGACATGATACTGCCATGAAAGAAGATGACTGCCATTGGAAAAGTGAGCAAGAGATGATGCAAAAACAAAAATATTCCTTATTACAAAATTTTCAAAAAGTCTTAGAGCACCCAAATAGCTTTAAACTACCTTTGAATTTCCATCATCTTCCTTTCTATTATTCTTATTTGTTTTTCAATCTTTTCAAACTTCAATGTTTTGAAAAGCATAATTATTTCTACCCTAATCAAATGTCATTATTATCAGTGTCACAAAAGGCTCCCGTACGCTTCGTAGCGCCTTCGCTGGCTCATTCTCAATTCCCAAAATCAGCTTTTCCAGCTGAAAAACCTATAATTACCAACAACAACAACGGCACTTTTAATGATGAACTTAACTTAAATGCTAAAAAACATAAGAGAACAAACTTCCACAAACTGGCCTACTCTTTAATAGAAGAGAATGAGAATGATACAAATTTCAATTAAAACTCTTGTAAACAACCAAACTGAGATTTTTCTGTTTTGAAAAACTCGAATGTGAACTAAGACACGTTTTTTTTATTGAATCTGCATTGTTCTGACTCACTATATTTCTCACCTAATTTAATTCCTTCAAAGTTTTCTAGTCATTTTATTCAGTCTGTTATCCAATATTAAAAATTATCTCTTAAAGTCATAAAACTGCTATCTATTCATATTCAAAATATATCGAAAATTCGTTTTTATTGAGTATTTTTATTCTGAGTTATTGAAGTCTTCAATATATTCAGTGTTCAGTTAAAGCTCAAAGGGAACAGTTTTTTACAGAGTGCCATTTGTATGAGTCGCAATTGTTTCTTTTTCAATCAATTCCATTATTTAACTCTTTGAAATTCATGCATGTTGTGATGTTTGAAAATATTTCTCAACTGAACTTTTCAAACCTTCAGCTCACATTAACAGGTTTCGAAATGTTTGCAGGTATTTTGTCGTTTTTCTATCAAATCTTTGTTTTTTCAGATTCTTTGTCGCTTTAAGAAATTTAAAAAAAAAAATTTTTAAATAATAAATTGAAAAAATAGTTAAAACCACTCTTTTTAAGTATCTAAAAAATTATTTGACTTTAGATGGAAATTTTATTTTTATTTGCTATCGAGTTTGTTGTGCAATTTAAAGATCAAATCTTTTACTAAGGCTGGGTGATCATACCTTGCTATTTAAGAAAATATATTCAAAAACCAAAAACTTAACATTTAGTATGTAGAGAAATAGAACACTAGTCAAATGACGTTTTAATATGTGTTTAATAATTGATGTACTTTGGAAAAGATGGAATGTGTTTTTATGACTTTTTATCATTGCATTGTATTTGAATTGAATAAATTATTTGACTTTATTTCTCACAACGCTATAAATAATATTATTTTAAATCATTATTTTGATTTTTTTTATTTATTTTAGAAAATTTATGATTTAAATGAAAGATTCTATTGAAAAAACAAAATTTGAATAAACAAAATTGTTTGTACACATTATAATGCCTTCAGCATTTTCGAAATCTCATGATTCTAAAACTAAACAACTTTGTGTTTAATAAATCTTCTTTACAGTTTTATAATCCTATCCACATCTAGTCTTGAAAAAAATTTAGAAAATAAACATCTTTCTGCTTAAAAAACAAAACACAAAATTTTCAAGAATCTTGAAATTTCTTTCCAAGAATGTGAACTATTTTTCTTTCGGAACATGCCAAAATTTTCAACTAATCGATGAAATAAAAACGTTCAAAAAACTGTCAAACATTTATTTTTCGAATCTAAAAAACTCAAAAAAACACCATGCAACATGGATGGTACTTTTTGATATCACATCCCATCCCTGTTTTATTTGGTGCTGTGGAAGATCCTGATTAGAGGGTTGAATGTGAGATGGCATGGAGGTTGCATTGCATGATTTGAAAAAAATATGACTAATAGTTCCATGTTGATTCGAAATGAACTACTTAAAGTTTATTAAATCGATTTCAGAAACAGAATATCTTCCCACGCAGAGTTGGTAGTTTGAATAAACTATTTCATATTTATTTTTTTATTTATTACATGATTTATATAGCGCGTATTTATAAATAAGCTTCTTTTTAGAGGCGCTTGAATAATACAAAATGATACCATATGATATGGCACATTTGAAGTACCAAGTTTTGCACTAACACATAAATTAAACATTATGGTGCTAAACTGAATAAAATTGAACGGTAAATTTATTAAAACAGCGCTTCGTATCATGCCATTCAAAGAAGCTTGATACAAACATAATTTAAACCATAAAACACTGGAACAGGTTCTAAATGTAGTCTGGCATAGTAGCAAATCCGTTAACTATGGTATAATGATTTGGAAATGGTCGACTTACTTCCTTGTCATCAGGTTACAGACAAACATTTATATATATATCAAAATTTTTGCTGAGGTTTTGCTATTTTTTTGAGCTTGTCAGTTGAGATGTTGTCTAAATAAAAAACATGAAATGTGGGATGAGGGTGAGTGTGGCATGACAGACATAATGGAAACAAATGGAAAGATTTTAGTTTTTATATTCTAAATAATTTTTTTTATTTATAAAACTAGTTTCTATAGGAAAAGTGAATGACTTAAGCCGCTTAGCCCACTTGGATTTTGATATCAAGTATCTTGTCGATAGATTAACATTGAAAGTGGCTTGAAACGAAAAAATTAAGTCTTATTAATGTTTCTTGTACATATTCTTAATAAGATATCTAAATGCTATAATAAGTCTTCCCATTGATATGAACGATACCCACAATATGATGGTGGTTATAACCGAAAAGCCCCGTAATAAAAAGCTGAAAATTTTTTAATATTCTTATTCATTGTTTTCAATAGTTGTGAATTACATCTCGACTCAGTCATTAACAATTTTTTTGATTATTAAATCTTTTCCTGTATTGGCTACATTTGTAATGTAATGCGGTATTTATGAAGCGTTTTTTATTGTAATTTAAATCTAAATGGTATGAATTATCTATAAAAATTGAAAATAAAATTTAGTATATTTAAATGATAATAATTATAGTTTCATTCTTTCATGATATGATTCTCAATATAATGTTTTATAACAAAACTAATGAAGCAAATATTATGTGATAATAGTTAAATTAAAATTATTTTTTATTATGGAATACCAAACTTAGAACTTTTGTTTACAAACCGATTTTTTCCTTATTGTCTTTTTCAAATTTTATTCTTATTTACAAAATAATTAAAAACTAGGTTCGCTTTTAAACATCCAGTTTTACATTGATAAACTTGAAAATTTTTTATTAGTATTAGTCATTGTCTTCGAGTTATTTTCTTCAAATATATCTTCTACATAAAATAAATGTCTAACTTCAAAGACACTTCGGTGGTACTGAGGGGTATAAAAAAGTTGATCGACAAGCAAGTCCAATACAGGTTCCACTAGTTGTAATTTATAGATTCAGTTAACTTATAGAGATTAATGGTCAATTATTTTGTTACCCATGCTTCTTTCATAGTTGATAAAAAATATAAGTACTGACGGAATTGTTCAATTCTTGTAAATTGTTTACTGAGTGTTTTTATTACATCAGTTAATTTTTTTGATTGAAATAAATTTCTAAACTAAAATCGTTACAAAAATTTTTTTAGAATCAAAAATATTTTAGCTCAGTAAAAAGATAAGTTGAAATCTT
Source organism: Pterobdella sp. o SKG-2022 (assembly GCA_964035795.1). Lineage (NCBI taxonomy): Eukaryota > Metazoa > Annelida > Clitellata > Hirudinida > Piscicolidae > Pterobdella > Pterobdella occidentalis. The sequence goes on from OZ038322.1 coordinate 5,608,765, forward strand.
TTTATATAAGGTACCAAAGACTTGATTACTTGTGGAACACTTCAAGCTTGAAGGGAACATCAAGTGAAGTGATGAGACAAGCTGAAAACTGCCTCAGTGCTTTTGTGTCTGCCACAACTAGAAATGTTGAGAATTTTTATAGTTTTTTGATTGTTTTTATTAATTAGTTGAATACATAATGAAAGTATATTGATTCATATATTAGACTTCATAATGTATAAATAGAATATGTTAACTCACTAAGACAATAATTTGTTGATCTTACAGCATTTATTTCAAGGTTAAATTGAAAAAAATTAATATTCATAAATTCATTATTGAAAACTGTTTCTCATTTGTTAATCTCAGCACAAGATAAATTGAAACTACTATTATCATTATAAACAGCAGAAACACATTGATAATGTTGAAACAAAGAAGGCTACAGACAATGTTAATGATGAAAAGCCTATCAGACCACAGCCTATTAATTCTCAAAGCAACAACATTGAAAACCACAAACATTATCACACAACTGCAAACATTAATACAAGTTTCATGAGTAAAAGATTTTATTCTCAAGATTCTCAAAAAGATGAGAAATCTCATAAAAAATCCATCCCATTGGCAGATTCAAAAGCAAAACCTGAGGTTGGCTACAATGGGGTTTTCGTGATATAAGATTATAGTGGAGTTTTTCAGAGATGATGTGTTTTTAAAACTTAAATTCTGAATACTAGCTTCAACTTTTGAAGAGTTTAAACAAATATTAGACTTACTCAAAAATTTGAGCTTAAGTTGTTGATAGGTTGTTTTATGGAATTCAAGATTTTAGTTTATAAATTTGTATTTATAGCATTTTTCATTGTAATAATAACAGCATTGAAAACTTAACTTACATTAAAAGCTATTACATTAAATTTTTTTATACTTAATCTTCAATATATTAGTTTAGTATTAAAATATAATTAGTTTTGGGATAATTATAAGCTAGAAAAAAGCATACTTATATTGTAGATATTTCTAAAATTATACACCTCATACTGAGTCTACTCATATTTAGTTACCTGATGAGGATATAGAAAACATATTGAAAAGCTTTGTCTCAAATTTTATCATGTTTTTACAATTCACAAAACGCATAAAGTTATGAGACAAAACACCATTCATATACACCAAGATATCTGGGTCAGCGAAGGAGAGTCAAGTGCCAGGAACAAGGGTGCAAAGATTGATGGGTTTCGGAGGTTTTGCCATTATTATATCATTATTTAAAGTTTATGAATCAGTTTAATTATTTTCAGGTTTGGGAATAAGTTTAGCTTTTGATACTGTGTCCAACAAAGCACTCACTGGTCTTGGCTTCAAGGAGAAGAAGAAGAAAGGTTGTGTGTGTGTTTGTGAGACATGATATGGTTGGAATATCATTTTTGACTGACTTATTCATGAATGATATCAACTTCAAGATGATCTAAAAGAATTCACTCATTGTCTATAGTTTCTTTTTATAATGTTCTACTCAGTTTGAAAAAACTACATGAAAAATAATGCTGAACATCATAATAGAAACTACCATGCCATCACCACCACTCCATCACAGGCGATGCCATCTTGGATGACAGCATCATCTTGAGTGACTCGAATGCTGAGAAGATAGTGGAAACTCTGTGTCGCATGAGAGGAGCAGCTCTCAAGCTTGGGCAGATGCTCAGTATCCAAGGTTGCTCTATGTGCTGTGTTATTGTTCCCATTTACTTCATGAGTGTTTTTTTTCATTCCGGCTGGTCATCTTTTTCATGGACAGTTGACTCCCAAACTTTGTATAGTTTCAAAATTACTTCAAGTTTCAATGTAGTTTAATTCATCATAAAGGCATGAAGTATAAACGTTTGAAACGTCTCACAGATGCCTCCCTGATTAGTCCATCATTGGCGAGGATTTTCGAAAGGGTTCGTCAGAGCGCTGACTTTATGCCTGTGTCTCAAATGAAGGTCTGAACTACCACATAACAGCACAAAAATGATCACAACAATAAAAATACCCGCCTGATAACAAGAAATAACCACATAACAGCTCAAATGCTCAAATAGTCTCATGAACTCACAACTTGCCAGGGTGTGATGGCGCAAGAATTGGGAAACGATTGGGAGGAGAAGTTTGGAGAGTTTGATGAGAAGCCGTTTGCAGCAGCATCAATTGGTCAAGTGCACAGGGGGGTGCTGAAGGATGGCAGGGTGGTGGCTGTGAAAGTGCAGGTTGGCGTTTTTATCAATTGACCTAGTTTTTTTGTCCTAATTGGTCTTTTTTTGTTTGCTTTCATTTACAATGATATATTGAAATGATATTTATATAACAGTAAGACCAACTTACAAAAAATTTCATATGTTTTTTGAATAATAATATCCATATAAGATATTGCTGTAGGCGTCCCATAGCTGGGGTATACAGGAGTCGGCTAATGAAAGCCATTTTCAGTTGGAACAAAGTTTTTATAGAACTGCCAGCCCAAGCTAACGTCCAACTTGAAACTATCGGATTTCAAGAACCGCCGTTCCCACACTTCGGCAGTTTGCCTTGCCGTTGTCAATAAAGAATGATCCTCCGCCAAGCCAAATGACAACGATACGAGGATATCAGTTTGTCGATACCTGTTACCGAAGTCTACTGTTATCCAGGTTGTAGCAGGAAAGCAGTCTCAAATTGGAGACGCTGTCTTCGATGCAGTTTAATGTCATGCCCAGGACCAATATATTATTTAAATAATTATCCAAAAAACTGAAATTCAGAAGCCTTTCTAATATATACAGAACTTGGAAAACTTCAATTTCTTATGTTTTTTAAACCGGCTTTCTAGACAACGTTATATTGAATGTCAACACTACAGTACCCTGGGGTGGCATCGAGCATTACAAGTGACATCAACAATTTAGTCACTCTTCTTAAGTTCTCCAACGTACTGCCTGAAGGTATTTTGAGGGTCTTTATCATCATTTATGTAGTAGACTAATCATCATAAAACGGCACAAACATAATGCTTTTATAAGTTTACCAACTCACTATGCTTTGTTTTTCATATGTGTTTCATTTTCGGTCCGTATAGCCTAGTAGAGCGTTAAACTAATTATTTAATTACCGGGTTTGATCCCGTGTTGGGCCAAAAATCAGCACCTGTTCTACAATGTTTTTTGCGCTTAACACAATAAAAATGAAACTGAAAACAATAAACGATGAAAACAATTACATGGATTTCAAAATTAAATGTATCTGCTTATTACAGGCTTGTATGCGGCTTCTGCCTTGAAGACTGCCCGAAGAGAGTTGGCTTGGGAGTGTGACTATTTGAGGGAGGCTAAGGCATCCCAAAAGTTCAGGTTGTGCAGGGAGTTTGTGTTTGGATAATTTGGGGGTTTTAATGTTTAATACAGTTTTTATGTTTTCTTTTAGAGACATCGTAAGTATCTTGTATTTTGATAATTTTCGTTTTTACTCGTCGAAAATTGAGGGTTTCAAAGATACGTTTATTACAGTAAAGAGACTTAAATTTTCGATAAGTACGATTTTATCATAATTCATTAGTGAAAAAAATTTTTTAAAGTTTTTGCAAAATTGTTTATCTATATATAGAGTTAAAAATAGATAGTCAAGTAGAGGTCAAAGAAAATAATTTGAGTAGGGTTAATATGTTTTATCAAAGGGGTTCATCAAAGTTTTTGTAATTAATCATTTCAAAGGATGTTGTTAGTTTATTGATCTTCCATTTATGATACTCTTTCTACCTTTCACTATCGTTATACTTCTCGTTGAAGGTCGCTGATAAAAGACCACGATTTCTTATACGTTCCTGAGGTTATACAGGATCTCACAACCAAACAAATTCTCACTACTGAGATGGTATCTTCATTACTATTTATTTTATAAGCTATCTATACTCTATCCATCTATCCATCTATCTATCTATCTATCCTTAGCCAGCAGACTATTTATCTTTCATCTATCTATTTGTCATATATTTTATATACCATTCATCTGCTTATTTGCCTTTCATTCATTTATCCTTCAAATTGTTTCTATAGTTTTGAGTAAAAGGTTTGAATAAATTTAGTTTTCGAAAACGAATCTCTTTAAAAGTGAATGCTTTTACAAAGATTTGTGAAATCAAGAGACATTCTCAACCATAACCTAGTTTCTCAAACGTACATAGTTATGTTTTCTTCAACAATTCAACTTGATAACTTTCAAACAAGGTGCGGGGCGTTCCTTTGGACGAATTGAAAGATAAAGATGAAGCGCTAAAAAATAAGGTTTTCATCATATCTTTTTAAATTTAAAAGTATGAACGATGCTTTTGTTATGATCATACCAAAACTATGAAACTCAAGGTATGTCAGAGCATTCTGGAGTTGTGTCTGCAGGAACTCTTCACCTTCCGCTTCATGCAGACTGACCCCAACTGGTCCAACTTCTTGTACGATGACGTCACTAATAAGGTACCCAATCAGTCTTTTTTATAAAGTATATTCTTCCAATTAGTATTCGTTGTTTCTCTTACGTCTGTTCATATTGTTATAATGAGAGTAGATAATAGCGATGACCAAAAGTAAGGTCGTTTAAGATTATTTTTATCATACAATGAGCTGACTTGAAAACTACTTCATCAATTTAGATTTCGTTGATAGACTTTGGAGCGAGTAGAGGTTTTGAAAGACGCTTTACCGACCCATATCTTGAACTCATAATGGCTGCTTCCAAGGGAGACAAGGACACTGTTTTGATGAAATCTAAAGATATGAAGTTTCTTACTGGCTTCGAGAATAAAGTGAGTGAATTCTATAGAAGTATTTTGAATAGTTTAGGGAAAGTTTCAAAGCTTCAATATTAATGATTGGTTTAAATTTTTTATATTTAGCGTTGTTTTATTTATCAAATGTAGCAATTACCTCGGCAGGTAATGACGGATGCACACATTAATGCAGTAATGATACTCGGAGAAGCTTTTGCTTCTGAGTCCTTCTTCGACTTCGGCCATCAAAACACAGCTAGAAGAATTCACGAACTCATTCCAGTGATGTTGAAGCATCGGCTGACACCTCCCCCTGAGGAAACCTACAGTCTGCACCGCAAGATGGCAGGCTGCTTTTTGCTCTGCTCCAAACTCGAAGCCAATCTCAACTGCAGACCCATGTTTCTTAAGATCTATGAGGATTATAAAACCTATAACAATTCTGGTGATTCAAAATAGTGATTTGTTAGGTAAATGCTGCAGGAATTAAATTAGGTTGACATTCTTTTGTAGACTCGGTTTTTCTTAAAATTTAATGTTCAAGATAATATTCTGTTTTCAATTATTTGTTTAAACAGTAATTATAAAATTTCATTATTTAAAGGTGTGAGAACTTATTGATAACTTAGCTATTATACTCGTTTCTTTAATTATCTTCACTTGCCTTTAGGAAATGAAACAAAATTGATTCAGCAAAATAAACCAAAATCAGTAACTGTAAATATTTTGTGTTTCAACTTTTAGACTTATATTGCACTCACACCATTTTAAGCTCACAGATAACCTTTATAACGTTTGCTTTTGAGATAAAATGCTTGTGAGTACAAAGGAATTAATGGTTAGATTGGGGTTGGATTGTACGATCGTTGAAGTGGTGAGGCAAGGAAGTTTGAGTTGGCTGGGTCATGAAGTAAGGAAAGAGGATGACGACTGTGTCAAACAGGCGTGAAGGTTTGAGGTTGAAGGTAGTAGAGGAAGGGGAAGGCCAAGGTTAACCCTGGAAAGGGATGATGGAAAACCTTTGTCGTGGTCTTGGATTAGTTCTTGAAGATTGCTATGACAAGGTGAAATAGAGGGAGAGGATTGGGTCATGGAAAGAAGTCAGTGACCTCTTGGAAAAGGGAAAGATGCTGACTATAATAAAATGATGATGATGATGATAAACATTTGGTCGAGCTCTTAAACATTTTAAATGAATAATTTTATTATTATAATAACTTTAAATGAGAAACATAGGGCTACAAAATAAATTGATAATAGACTGTATGCCATAAAATTTTCACTATATGTACTACGATTTGCAACAATTGTATCACACAAATGCTATATTACCATTCATAGTAAAAGTAGTTGGAAACTTTATAAGCAACAAAAATTGAATAAATAAAATAACAACTCAAAATGTCAAAAGCTTAACGATTTTATGTCTTTCATACAGATCGTTAAATGAATTTATTCATTAAAATAATATTTCCAAAACCATTCCCACCAGTCACTGTCAGGTATTTGGTCATCTTGGGTAGTGGTTGTAGTGGTGGTAGTAGTGGTAGTGGTTGTTGAAGTGGTCAAATCTGGGTTGTCAGAGGGGATGTCACTATCAAATTGGTAACCTAAAGTTTTTTAGCGTTTTAAATGATCAAGTAAAAATAATTTTTGCAGCGCATATTTAGAGGCACTCTGCTAAAACTGTTAAAAAAACTTTTGAGACTGATAGTGAATATAAAATAGGTAAAAGATTCACATTGAGTATGTAGAGTGTTCTAAATAAAATGGACCAAAAAAAAGAATGAGAAGGAAGGATAAAAAGGAGTTGAAAGTGTCTAGAAGACTGTAGGTTTACATGCTTAAAAGATAGTTTAGCATTAGTAAGATGAGAAATATAGAGAATAAATAGAAGAGATCTAAAATATGTCGGTAAAAATCACCAACAAGAACAGAAGTGGAAAAAAAAAGAATTGATAAAAGTATTGGCAAGAGAGAAAGAATACGAGTCAGGTGAGAAACCAGATAGACTCTGCGAAGAATCAAGTGAAACAATGAATTGAATATCATTTCGAAATCCAAGTTATTGTAAAAGAAGTTTTATCAATCAAAAACTCACCATATAGATGCACAATGCCGTTGATGTCGTCAATTCCAAGCTTGAAGTTTTTTCGGTAGAAGTAATAAGGGTACATAACAGCATTTTTACATCTTGAGTGGTCCAAGCCCAATATGTGGCCAATCTCGTGTGTTACAACTTGCTCATAATTTGGTCCTGATTGGAGTTTGAAAGGGATATTATTAATTAATATTCAAACCAATATTGAGAATACAAACGCTAATTTGGATATATGGGAGATAAAACAAAAGACATATATAAAGGTACCTTCTACAGAGTTGGTTGACCATCTTTCATCGTTATCAACATGCAAACGACCATCTTCGGGGAAATAGGCATGGGCTAATGTATTGCCCTTGCCATCAAATGGATTACCATCTCTATGATTGCCACTGTAAAAGTCTATTATGATGTCAGCGTATCCATTTACAACACGTCTGAAACTCAGCCTCGCTACTTTGCTCCAGTACTGTAGAATGATTTTCAGTAGTTTTCGTTACGAATACTGTTCATGGCTTTTTAAAAACATAGATAATTTTGATAATAGGTTAAATTTTTTACTTGAAAAGCAGAAAGAGTTTGCTGATCAACCGAAGCTTTGCTTTGCAGGTTGAAAGACTTGGTGGGATAGGACCTGATCTTGTAAGTGAGGCCTGTTCGTCGCCATCTCGCTGTTAAATGAAACAGGAAAGTATTGATGAATATTGAATATAGACTCAATCACGCAGTTTGTGAAGTAAATAAATTAATATATCAAAAATAATAAGTATTTCTTGTTTTTAATTCATTACCGACGGCAACGAAGCGCTTAGAGAAAGAGATTCTGGGTGAATTGTTGTCCTTCACTCCGCAACGTGGAGTTTTCAACAATCTTACTGTTTCTTTGTCCAAAACTCCAGTTTGATTGATACCAGCATTGTATTGTATCATTTCAATGGCACTTTGCAAATCTTTTGTAGCAGTAGGTTTTCCTTTTTTAGAACCATCTTTGTTTTCTCCACCATAACCGTACTTTGTCATGAATGTCTGTTGAATAATTTACGCTATTCTATCTATGATTTAAAAAATTGATATATAACATTTCGAAAATTTTTCAGTCAAAACTCAATAAATTCTTTCATATTATGCTAGAAAAAAGAACCTTATATACTTACGCGAAGATATTTAATGCTGATTTTCTCTTGACCTCCTCTTCTTGCTTGTGGAAGAGAATGGATGACCAGCAGAGTTGCTGCCAAAACTAAAATTAACCGGCTTACCATTCCAGATTTCTTTTTAAAATTTTACTTTTGAAAAAAGTTTGTTTTTTAGACTAGTTGCTAGCTTTAAAAACTTTTCAATTTTTGCGCTTGCTTGAATTTTGATTGCCTCTCGTCTTATATATACTTGCATTGACATTTTTTGGAGTTTCATGACATGAACTGTTTATTTTAGAAAAGTAAAAAACTTATGCATTGACATCTAAAGGAATATTGGTGTGAAGTTGCATGCATATAAAAACTTGTTTTGACCATTTCAACTATAAATCTATCCTATGTAGTATACCTATATATTTTGTGCTATATTATAAAGACTCTTTAGCATACTTTTTCGAAATTTTAAGCTAGCATATTTTACGTATCTGTCAATTGACAAAACTATTTTTATCAAATATTTATTCTATGTTGATATTGTTAAAACTGCTCTTTCTATTCATTATAATTTTAATCAACTTTAAAAAATGGATAAACCTTGAATAAACAATCGCATTCCAGTTCAAGTGGTGAAATCAACTTACCAAATTACTTTTAGGTATTTTTAACTCCAAAGTTCAATAACTAATCACTTGAAAACAGAAAAAATTGTTCGAACTTCTCAATTTCTTTTCAGTGAATCAGTCCTTGAACGTCATAGAAACAAAAACCAGTTAATGACCCATGATAACTACATGTTCTACGCAAAATGATCTTAAAATAGAGTTTAACATAGTTTTTAAGAAAAAACCAACTGCTAATCATTAAACAAACATTTTCTTCAAATTTCTTTATTTTCTCAAATTTCGAATCAAAAGATTCTCACAATGCTTGGTGAGCTTTGTATGAGAAAGCCATCAATATGTTGATATGCTGTTGTTTTTATTCCCATCGTTAATGCCATTAAAATGGTAGTGGCAGAATGCGCTTCTTGCTTTGTGTTGATTTTTATTGAAACGATTTTCATAAAGCTGTGGTGATAAGTAATTATCGGATTTCGTTGATTGTATCGAGATGTGTTTTATGATAGTAGAATTGTTATAAAAAAAAGTGAGTCCTTTTTGGATTTATACAAAAATGCAGAAAATTCAGCTGCTAATATGAACCAAGTTAGAAACAGATACTTTTTTAAATTTGAAATGATTTGAACATGGAAAGGAAAAGATTATCTTGGCATTTTCTATAATGTAAGAAATAACCACAATAAGTTGATAGCTAATAGACTCGATATTTCGCAGAGCAGCGTGAACATCTGGTCTTGACAAAAGAATCAGAAAAGCTTCATGAAGACCACCACCACTCCTATTATGAATGTGATGCACCTGCTTTTACCAGACTGGAAAATTTTTGACAGAGTTCCTTAAACTGATGCATATAATATGTACACACGGACAAATACACACCTGTTTTTTGATTTATTTTTGTCACACTAAATATGAGGTCGAATCTATTTTCCCAAAAGTTTTGATTGATTTCAAAATTGACTTCATATGTGACAAATATATTTTAACAAAAAACTTCAGATAGATTGTTTTAGCCTTTTGAAAAAATGACAACCAAGGATAGCTTGTTTGCTGGTTTGTTGATAATAAGCTTTGTAGTACTTGTTTTTTGATATAAGATTTTAAAACGAGGTAATTAGATATAATTTAGCTGAGGTATTCTTCAATTATCATAACTTTATTACAACAACAATGGCCTTACGATAAGCACGATTTCGACAGCAACCCTCTTTTAGTGGTATTTTTATGAACAGCACAAAAGAAAAAGATAGTTCCACTCTGAGACTCAACATTCTACTACAAATATGTAAATGGCATTTATTTTGAAAGGAACGAAGAAATTTGTGGCACTATTATCATGGCTTCAAATCATTCTAATATCATTTTGATTATAAAAAAGAAGCCTCGTAATTGCTTAAATCGAACATTCAGAGACTCCTAGTTAGATTGGGTTCAGTGTAGCTAAAAATTCTTACTGCCATTTCATTTTATTTCGTAGGTACCGACTAAGTCAAGAAGTACGGAGAGACGACCTTCACAGAGCTGAGAACAACAATCGGACTTTGTTAAAGAAACCGACAGAATTGTTTAGAAATACTCAAAAGCCAATCACTTGATCATTTTCAATGAATCTTAGATTGATGTAGAAAACTACTTTGAAGGGTTAAATTGGAGACAGAATGACTATTTGCTACTTAGCAAAAGTTTCTGATACCATAAAATTCAGGTTAAACCTATTTTAATTTATGTGATAAAGCATAAAACTTTTTAAAATTGTTTATTGAAAAAGAATTGCATGACTATCTTTTGTATATGGAAACAGCAGATGTAAAAATCACAAGACGTTGTAAGAAATAGTTGAAAAAACAAATTAAACGTGAATGATTGAGTTTATAATACAAATATCTCGCGTCTTAATCAAAACGTTTTATCACAGAATTGCTATAGTATAGAAATGTATAATATGAGCAAATAGTCTGTAAAAACAATCTAAAAATATATTAACGGAGTGTTATATGAAAATGTTTCAGTAATCTAAAAAAAGTCTTACAAGTCTTTTAGAAATGGAAAAATATGCGAACAAATTTATCCTCTGAAATAATATCTCCAAAACCAGTACCACCAGTTTCTGTCAGAGACATAATACCTCTGAGTAGTGGTGGTAGTTGTAGTAGTTGTGGTGGTTGTGGTGGTTGTGGTGGTGAAATCTGGGTTGACTGGAAGAGTGTTACTTCTAATTCTGCGACCTAAAAGATTGTTGATTATACATTGAATTATCATCGCAATAATATTCAAGTTTTCAATAGAATCTGTTTTTTCGACAAAGATTATATTTGTTTAAACACTCACCATATAGATATACAATTCCATTGACGTCGTCAGTGCCGAGTCTGAAGTTTTGACGGTAGAAGTAATAAGGGTACATTACAGCAGCTCTATCCCTCGAATGACCCAAGCCCAGTATGTGGCCAATTTCGTGTGTCATGACTTGCTCATAATTCGGTCCTAGTTGGGGTTTATGGAATAAGTGTTTAATGATTATTGAAATCAAGACTATTAATTTATATCTTGTATGAGAAATTTTAAAAATTCAATATACAAAAATATATAAAAGTACCTCCTACAGAGTTGCTTGACCATCTTTCATCGTTATCAACATGCAGAAGACCATCTTCAGGGAAATAGGCATGGGCTAATGTATCGCCCTCGCCATCAAATGGACTACCATCTCCATGATCGCCACTATAAAAGTCTATTAAGATGTCAGCATTTCCATTCATAACACGCCTGAAACTCAGCCTCGCCACGCTGCTCCAGTACTGTAGAGCAATGTTGGGTATTTTATGTATTCATCAATATTTGATAGCACATAAAAAACAAATTAAATTTTGTTTTATGAATTAATATATCACCTGGAAAGCACGTTGAGTTTGTTGATCGACTAAAGCTCTGTCTTGCAGGTTGTAGGACTTGGTGGGATACGACCTGATTATGTATGTCAAACTTGTTCTTCGCCATCTCGCTGTTCATTAAAACATTCATAATGAGAATTATATCGAATAAAATGTAGTTTAGAAAGTTCGGGTAAGAAATTTCAAAGTTTCAATTACATTTCATTTTATCACCTGCGGCAACGAAGCGCTTGGATAAAATGATTCTGGGTGCATTGTTGTCTTTCACTCCGCAACGTGGACTCTTCAGCAACCTCACTGTTTCATCATCCAAATTTCCAGTTGGTTGCATTCCAGCATTAAACTGTATTTTTTTTATTGCACTTTTCATATCTTTCGTGGCCATTGGTCTTTCTTTTCCAGAATTATCTTCATCAATACTATCGTAGCCATATTTTTCCATGAAATTCTGTAAAAGAAGTCACTTATTGAAATTAGAAAATCAATTGAGGTATATAAAGGATACAGATGTCAATGAAAATTTTTTCAAGTATCTTAAACTACACTTACCTGAATTTCTTCAGTGCTAATTTTATCCACCTTCTCTCTTCTTGCTTGTGGCAGACCATTGACAACTAGCAGAGTTGCTGCTAAAACTACTATTAACCGAGTTACCATTCTAAGTCTTTTTCTGGAAAATTTATTAAAAATAGCTTTGCTAATAGTTTATTAATTGTTTTACCCTGTTAGACTAGTTTTCAGACTTTAAAACGTGGTTTTCAAATTTTTTTTGCTCGGCTCTTCTGACTGTCTCACGCCTTATATAGGCTCGCATTGTCGTTCCCCCTACAAAACGTCATGACTAAAGTTAGTCATTTACCAGTTAGTCATCTTTTTGAAAGTCTTACATAAGAACAAATCATAAAATGACGCATAATGAGATTTTTCTTTGAAAAGTCACGCTTCAATTGTTCTGAATAATAAGACGTTTCAAACGTGATATCTTACTTGTATAATAAACCTCAATTTTCAATATTTTTTATTAGTTTATTCACAAAGTAAATTGAAGTTCTTAGTGAATAACTTAATAATGTGTTATCATAACTTCATTTTTTGATGTAAAAATTGGTTTTATGAATTGGTATAGTATCGTTCCATCAGAGTCATCCAATTTTGTCTTATTCAACAACTTTCATATTTTTTTTGTTCAATAATATTTAATCTTTCAGATTAGTTTCAAATCCCTTTTTCATTATTAAGTATTAGTTTCATCAAAATTGCGTATTTTTATGTTGTAGGTGATGTCTACTCCATCAGTACACCTGGGCTTGAAGTATGTCATACCAAATAAACTACTAGTGATTACAAGAATTACTAGACAATTATAGAATCATTACTACTGCTAATATTGGCAGACTTCATTAAATGTAACCATGCTTGAAGTATCTACATTTTTTAACTTCAAAGATTTTTCTAACCAAATAGCCTGAAATCTACCATGATACTATTTTGAATCATGATTAAATTTTTTATGTAGCTGGTGTTTTTGGCATTCACGATCGCACAAAAATCAATGCAGATACCGCGTTTCAAAAAATATTTTCATCTAAATCGTGTCTTAGTCAGTGAGCGACTACCTTTTTTTAGTATAGAAGAGGTAAAAAATATTTTTGTGGAAAAGAAGCCTAGCGCGAATGATAAAACTTTTGCAGGGAAGAAAGAGGATCAGAGCCAGCAATCTCAAATAGCTCTTCATTTGCCATTTTGTTTTTTCAATTTCTCGTGAAAGCAATTTTAAGCATCTTGTAAAAGAAGCATCATGTCCAGATTCCTGTTTTCAATATGTTGTCCAAGTCACACTGCCATGAAGAAAAAGGCTTAGAACACATGCTTCGTGAACTCTGACCTTTGTGCAAATGCTGAGATGCTGATTTTTTCAAACACGTTTGATTAGTCTATCAAAAGCCATAGGAAGCTTTTCTTATTTTTTATAGTGATTTCACAATCGATACTCGTGCTTTCAAATAGCGTAAAACCGAGATAGTCGAACTGTGATTTTTGGAACTTGAAAACACGGATACAAATATTATCAGGCTTATAGTAAAACAAAAATTTTTGCATGCATTATCAAAACAGCTGAGAAAGATCTTGTAGATAGCTTAGAAAAGACACACGTTGAGCAACGTTATTGCATAAAAGCAATTTGCGAACAATAACTCTTGGTTTTGCTTGAAACCGAAATCGTGCAAGCTTGAATAAAGTATTATCATCTAAGTTGAAAAAGTCAATGTCTTTGTCTAAAAAGCCATTAACTGATTTTAAACATAGAGAAAATATAAACCAAACAGAGTTGGTGCAAATACACAGCTTTGTTTGGCACTAAATAGAAAAGGGTTAAAAATCTGACCATCAAACTGCACTGTGGCTAGCACACTCTTGCTAAACAAACGTACCAATGCAAAAAGGATTGGAGAACAAACAGTTTCCATAAAAACGATATATTGAGATTTTCACTCTACCAAATTAAATGCATCTAATCATAAGTTGATGAAAAAACTAACCTAGCTTAAAAAAGTTTGGATGGAATCTTATCACAACTAGATACACTGCTAGAACGTAGGCTGCAAAGGACCGAAAACACTTTTGATTGATCAAGGGTTTTACTTAAAGGATGTAGCACAAAAGAGTTAGGAAAGTTATCATTTCAGTTATGGTTGAATGTAACTTCTACTTTAAAAAGCTCACTTTAGTGTCAAACCCATCTATCAAGTTTTTGCCCGGCATCTTTTTGAACTGTGCCACTGTCCTTTTATGTAACATTGCACGATTTTGCATTTGTGCTTGTGACTTTTGAAATACAGATTAAAAAATTACTCACGTTGTCCGAATCTTTAGCAGATTTGAGAATAGAGTGCAACCCAGTCATCTTTTATGTCATTGCGTACTTGAAGTTTTGCCAAAGCACAAGAATCTTCAACAACATCTAAAAAAAAACAACGTAAAAAATAACCAAAAAAGGCTCATGGAAGCAAATAACAATTTGAAAAAAAAAATTGTTCTAGTAATAGGACTAATCAATCCCTCAAAAAACAACATTGAAAGCCTTCAAAAAAAGGAAACTCCAAAAAAGCATCAAGAAACAAGGTGTACCTTCGGTACAAAGGTTTTCGTAAGTCAAACCCTTCAAAATTATTTTATTGAAAAATTTAATAAGAATACTTCCAACCTACAATAAATCCGACATACAACCAACCACTCGAAATCACTCGAATTTAACATTCTCTTACATAAAACCCAACAAACATAGAAATAAGACCAATCCTAAACCCATAGGGTATCTGATAGATTTTGGAAAAAATATATTGAACCGCTAACAAGCACAAAAACACTAAAAAATACAGTTTCTAAAGTCTATCAAACTATGATTTCCTCTCAACACTAATTTGACCCCAATTCTGATATTGGATCTCTCAATAGAAACGTTCCGAAAGATTCAACAACCAAATTCAATTTTTTGATTAAATATATCTCAGCAACAAATTATCGATTTCAGTAACGGTAGTTTTTTTCAAAGCTATGAAAAAAGTTCCAATAGATTTATTTAGGAACACAAAAAATTTTTTTGAGATACAAACATACTTGAAAAAGTTACTTAGTTAACGAAAAGCTTTGTATTTCAATAAAATTTATTTGTGTTCCTAAATATACTCGTTTGATTGTGGTTAATGTAAAATTATTATGTTAACAGATAATATCTTCACTTCAAATGGTTTGCTTTTTAAACAATTTTCAGTATTAACAGAAAGCTTTTTTCTGATTGTTGAACATAAAAATAGAAGCTATGCCTCTAAATCTGAAATTTTACATCAAATAAGTGAATGACTACGTGAAAAGAAACTAGGTTGCTCCCTTTTTGTGAAACTTTCACATGGCTTCAAATAAATACTATTTTAACATGAAGAAAATTATGAAAAACCTATTCTAACATTTTAGACCGAAGCATAAACAGGCTCCCAGTGGGAGCGGTTAGGGTCAGGGAGATGACAAACTTCAATAATTTCCCTTTCATTTTATTTTTTAGAAAACGAAACAGTAAGCACGTAATCATATCCGATTTTCATAAAAGTGAAAAGATTGAATCGGAATTGGTTGGAAATACTATCTAAAAAACTCGAAAAAAATAAGTAAATTAATTTTATAGAATCTCAAATTGACTTTTTCACTAAAGTAAACACTTGATCACCAAAAACATGTTTGACGGTAGAATTCATTCGTATAGGGAACTCCACACTATCCGAGAATAAATCGATTACGCGTAAAAGCTCGACACCACAACTACACACTATTAACGACCGAAAAGTTAAGTAAAAAACTCGAGTAATTCAAAAATAAGATTTTTTTCTCAAATGAAACATGCTTCAACTACAGAACCTACATTGGGGAAACTCCCAGAAACGTTCATTACGATGGAGCAAACATGTGTTTAAAAAGGGTAATCTGTCGAGAACCTATTTATTAACCCATTTTAAACGCTCTAATGGGCAATTTTCAACAAGGTTTTAGCAGGGAAAACATCTAAGAAGCCTTTTGCACCCAATTTTAATAATTTTTAAAAAAATTAGAAAACTGCTTTGAAGTATTAGTTTAAGGCCATAAATTACTATGTGTTACAAAAAGTTATTTTTTTACGATACTTTTCTAGTGAAATTCCAGAGAAAATCAACAAAAACCCACTTTGAAGTTTTTATTAAAAAAGAATTACATGAATATCTTTGGTATATAAAAACTACAAATGTAAGAATCAAAAAGCGTTGTAAAAAATAGTTGAAAAACAAAAAAAACGCAGATGATTAAAGTTTTGAAGCTCATGTTGAAATTCCAATCGAAAAGTTTTATCACAGTAACGCTCTATTATAAAATATATCTAGCTGGTACGTATATGAACAAATTATCTTCATAAATACTTTATAAATAAATTCAAAAATGAAAGATTCTATCATTGTTTCAAAGACAAAAAGTTTTGCTGATCAACATAAAATCTTTAAAGTCTTTTAAATGTGAAAAAAAAGAAAACAAATTTATCTTCTGAAATAATATCTCCAAAACCAGTACCACCAGTTTCTGTCAGGGACATAATACCTCTGAGTAGTGGTGGTAGTTGTAGTAGTTGTGGTTGTGGTGGTGAAATCTGGGTTGACTGGAAGAGTGTTACTTCTAGTTCTGCGACCTAAAAGATTGTTGATTATACATTGAATTATCATCGCAATAATATTCAAGTTTTCAATAGAATCTGTGTTTTTTCGACAAAGATTATATTTGTTTAAACACTCACCATATAGATATACAATTCCATTGACGTCGTCAGTGCCGAGTCTGAAGTATTGACGGTAGAAGTAATAAGGGTACATTACAGCAGCTCTATCCCTCGAATGATCCAAGCCCAGTATGTGGCCAATTTCGTGTACCATGACTTGCTCATAATTTGGTCCTAGTTAGGGTTCAAATAAAATGATTTTAGCAAAGATAAGATTCAAATTTTAAAATGTATGAATCATATAAAAACATATAAAAGACAGAATTGAAGACATATATAAAGGTACCTCCTACAGAGTTGCTTGACCATCTTTCATCGTTATCAACATGCAGAAGACCATCTTCAGGGAAATAGGCATGGGCTAATGTATCGCCTTCGCCATCAAATGGACTACCATCTCCATGATCGCCACTATAAAAGTCTATTAAGATGTCAGCATTTCCACTCATAACAGGCCTGAAACTCAGCCTCGCAACGTCGCTCCAGTACTGGAGAGTGATGTTTGGTGTTTTATGCGTCCATAAAAATTTGAAATTCTTTTGATGAATAATTCAACAAAAGTTTCAATTTAATTTACCTTGAAAGCACTTGAAGTTTGTTGATTGACTAAAGCTCTGTCTTGCAGGTTGTAGGACTTGGTGGGATATGACCTAATATGGTATGTCAGGCTTGTTCGTCGCCATCTCGCTGTTGATTGATAAAGGGATGAAGTAATGAAAATTAATTTTTCATGTATCATTTTAATCTATAAAAATTGCATCAAAATTTTATAATCTCATATATATTCCTTTATTAAAAACCTGCGGCAACGAAGCGCTTGGAGAGAGAAATTCTGGGTCTTTTGTTGTCCTTCACTCCGCAACGTGGAGTCTCCAACAGCTCCACTGTTTCAGCGTCTAATTTTCCAGTTTGATTGATTCCAGCATTATATTGTATTTCTTCAATGACACTTTTCAAATTTTTTGTAGCAATAGGTCCTCTTTCTCTAGAATCATCTTTTGCTTCACCATAACCATACTTTCTCATAAATGTCTGCCGAAAATTTAAATAACAGTAAGGTTAAACAAATAAAATATGGTCGTTGAAAGTTTGGGAAACTATAATGAAAACCTAGTGAAAAATTTTGATATTCACTCACTAAAAGTTTTTCAGTCCTGTCTTCATCATCACCTCTTCTTCTTGCTGGTGGAAGAGAATGGACAACTAGCAGAGTTGCTGCCAAAACTAAAATGAACCGGGTTACCATTGCAGCTTTTTTTTTAAATATTAATTTCAAAAATCGTTTGTCGTTTTCAACTTGTTGTTTGTTATCAAAAATCGATTTTCAAAATCTCTTTGTTTGATTTTTTCAGTTTTCTCGCCTTATATAGGCTCGCGTTGTTGTTCCCCTTAGGAAACCTCACGACTAAAACTAGTCACATAGTAATTAATCACCAACTTTTAAAATCTTATATAATAACAACTCAAAAAATGACGCATAATGAGAATTTTCTCACAAATAAATCATGTCTCAAGAAGCCTCAATAGGGGTCTGCGCTCAACAATGTACTTTTTCTATTAACAATCTACACATCTATTATGTTTTTTGGTCCACTGAAACTAAATATGGGTCATTCAATAAAATTTAGTAGTTTTTGCATTCTATGAAAAAAAGTGTATTGACTTATATAAAATAAAAATAAATAATATCATTGAAAACTTTGACTACGTCTGACATTCACATAAAGAACTTCAGTTGGTACATCGTTTCAAATTACCTTCTCAAGTAAAACTTTTGATTAATTATCAATAAATATTTCATGAACAACATAAAAACCGAGTTCAAAAGCTTAATACATTACTAACCATATTACTCACACAAAAACAAACCACCTCAACGCCTTAAAGTGAGTCAAATACGTAAGGAAGACATAATTTCATAATGGTTAAAGCCTATTTCAAGGTTTTCTAGGTGTAAAAGCTTCATTAAAAAAATGATTTTTAACTAAGAGTTTATATATAATAATATTTCTTATTTTTATCATTAATTTTTAATATTTTAATTATTATCACTATTATTTTTATTATATTGATTCACTTTTTACATTGACTATTTGTATTATTATTAGTTTATACTATTGCTCTTATTGTTTTTATTACATTGAATAATTGTAAATTACTATTGGGACTCGTTTTCTACAATATAATTTTATTACTATTACTAATGAAGTATTATTATGACTACCAGTGAATGAATAGTTTTTACTATTGCTCTTATTGTTTTTATTACATTGAATAATTGTAAATTACTATTGGGACTCGTTTTCTACAATATGTTTTTATTACTATTACTAATGAAGTATTATCATGACTACTAGTGAATGAATCTTGTGAATGTACATTTTTTATGTCCTTGTTTTTAATTATTTGACAATAAGTTTTTTAAAATCTTTGTTGAACTAAATAAAATAATTGTGAAAAATTCGCTTATTTTCGTTAAATTGCAAACAATATTTCGTTATGAATTTCTCTTAATTCATAAATTAATTGAGATGTTTTGATCACGTCTTATTCTGTTAAACTTTACCGATGTTGATTTTATCAAACATACTAAACTCTTCTTTATTAAACTATCTTTCCTTGTTTTCCACATAAACACTGTTGAAGCATACTTTAACTCAAACTTTCTTTCTATTCTGCTGAGGTAAATCCCCAATCTAATAGTTAGTCTTATGTGATCTAAAAACTTCTAAAGTTTATGCCACTATAAACACATTCGTCGATTGTTTTATGGAGCATTGAAAACTTAATTCTTCACACTACTTTTATAGGGTTTCACGCTGGCCATTCTAAGCCTGTACATTCATTTTCAGTTGTTAACTTATGGGACATAGAAAGGTGAATAGCTTTTATTTCCTTAACACAAAGCTTTCCAATATCTTTTCTTCATCATCTTCAGGAAACTAAAATTGATCGTGTTATGAATCTCACATCAATGAAGTTGATACTCCAAAAATTAATTCACGTTTTCTCATAGTTGAACATTAACTTGTTGAAAAACTCATTTTCCTCCCAAGTTTTTTCCCAGAGTTGCAAAGCTGCGATAATGCTCCATCCACTTTTTAAATCTTTTTAACCAATTTTTATTAAAAGAGATATTCGAATTTTTAAGAATTTTTCTATCGTTTAAGATTTCCATGGAATCAAACAGTAGGCCAAATTTTTCAATTTTTCTTTCACTCATCATTTGATAAAAATTCTGGTTTTGATTTTTTCGTTTTTAGGTTCCAGAAATTCGAATTTTTCAACCTTGTCGAAGGTCAATATACTTCAATATAAACAAACACAATGGTTTGAATTCATAAGATTTACAGTGAAATCCTTTTTTGATATATTCATTATTTAATACCTCAAGTTCAAATTTAATTGCAAAAAAAGGTCTTTAAACGACATAAATAGGTTTCTTATAATCGCTACACGAAATCTGAGCTGTATAACCTTCAAAAAGTTATAAAATACTGAAGATTCTCAAAACAATTGCTATTCCAACTTCAAATTTTAATATAAATTTTGAAATAAAAAAAATTAGCAATAAATATTTGATAAATATTAATGATAGTATATGAACATAATCAGAATAATTATTTAAAAAATAATTAATTAAATTTATTTTAATGCTAAATTCCCATTCTATCACTTGAATTCATTCATTATTGAATATTGCTGCAAATTCTCCATACTGAAATCGTCCCGTTTATCTTTGAATGGAAATCAAATTTTAAAACATGATAAAAAATCAATGGAAAAAATATTTATTCTTCGTGTTCATTTGTTACTTGAAGCTCAATTCCAACACATGAAGAGTTCAATACAACAAAATTTAATTTTCATACAGGCTAAAATAATTATTTAAATAATCATTTGAAAGATTAATCTTAATTTAATTCTTCTCAGCCATTCAGTAACAAGTATAATTAGTGTTTATACTGTTAGTAGATAAATATATCGATAGACGTGATATATTTAAATATAAGTATGCGAAAAAATAACAAGTATCGATTGATGTGATATAAATATAAATATATATAAAAAAATAAATAAATATATATATATATATATATATATAAGTATGTGGAAACATAACAAGTAGTGTCTTTATCGTTGTTTCAAGCATGCACAATATTCAAAATTAATATTACTTCCTCTATTGAAAGCTATTTGCACAAGTAATGTTTTCAATAGGGGTAGAGAGATCTTGCTTGGAACAGGACAAAGTGGTTTCTGTAAGCAGTAGTTTTACATAAGCTTTCTTTTTTTTTGTTATCTCCATACTTTCTTGTAGAGCAGAGAAACCTTTGAAGAAGTTACCAACAATAATAATAAGATATTTCCAATTAGAGCAATGTTTATCAAAAAGATTCTTTGAATTTTATGCTGAAATTTTTTACTTTTTATAAAAACATTGTTGAGAGAACAGTAAATTTATTAACTTAATGCCCAGTTTTTGACCCAATCAGCAACTATTTTTTCATTTTCGTTCATTTTTTCTTTCTCTTCCACAGGAATTCTTTCTTCTGAGCACGATAACAGCGCTAAAGACTTTAAAACAAAAGTTATAAATTTATTTTCAATGATGGTTCAATTCATAGCTAACTTTTTCTAGATTCGCTTCCATCAACAAAGTACTTCTCTTCAAGCTGTGAATTTTCGATAAAACATCATGTATGAGAAAGCTTTTGCGGGATAAAACTTTAATGTTTCTAAGAACTTATTCAGTTAAATAAATAAATAAGATGAAAAATGAAATAAACTCAAAATTTCAAATATATACTTGCTGAATTTTTTTAATTGCTTCAGAATGAGTCGGTAATGGCTGGTGAAGAGAACTAGCGAAACTTTTTGAAAGAGAAGTTTTTTATTATATATCTCGGCTTCTTTCTCATCACTTCCTAAAGGTTTCATGACGTCCCAATCAAACTCAAGTTGAGTTTTTTTGTGGCTTAAATTCTTTGTTTCTTTAAACAATTTTTCATCAAGCTTTCTGTTCAACATTTCATTTATTTCTTCTTTCATGTTGATTTCATCAAGCTTATTAATGTTCAACTTCACAAAAGATCCAATAGTCACTCTGTGCTTCATATTATCCCAACATAAAATTCTTAATTCCTCATTCAAATTCTTGCCATCTAACTGTTTCAAAATACGATTTTTAATGCCACAAGATATTTTTTTTCTGCATCGGACAAGATGTCCCATCATTTGCGCCTGAAAACATGTCAAATTTCAAAAATACAACCCCACGTTTGTGATCAAAAAAATTAATCATCTCATTATAATACTTAATTTTTAGGTTTAAAAAGTGTTCCAACCTCTAGGTCGTAATTGTTTCTTAAGGTCTCGAAACTTTTGATGGTGGTTTCTCCAGGACACTCGGCCTTATAAAGGTAGCTGTTTCAAAAAGTGTTTTTAAAATTCATTATTTTTAAACTTTCAAAAAATTTTGAGAATTGTATTTGATGAAATTTTTTTTATTAGCATAATTTTTTATCAATATTTATAAAAAATTGAAGATTTTGAGTTTGACTTTTGAAGGGGAACACAAAAACCGAAAGACATCGATTAATAATGGTATAAAAACTTATCGAACGTTTGTATTTATTCAAAATTTTAATTTATATAAAGGTGAATAAAATAATTACTTCGTAGGCAAAGTCTCAGGTTGAGTGTTATGAAACTTTAATATTAAAATGCACAAAAACCTTGTAATAAAAAGCATGTTTATTTGACCTCAAATCCTGAAACTATCTAACATACAATCGAGTCCTTCAAAGTGTCTTGTGTCAATACAAACTGTGACGTCTTACTAAAAATAAATATGATTTAAATTTATATAGGACTTCATAGCTTTCGTTTTATTTTTTGAGGTTAATTTATTTTAATTAATTTTTATCTTAAAATATATATACCCAAAAATAATTAACTAAACTAGCCTAGTAACAAAAACGATTTGAATCAAACAAAAGTATAAAATTTAAAGACGTCTTCAAGTTTGTATACTTGATAATGGGAGTTCAACTTACGAAAAGCTTCGTATTATTATTCAGTTAATAAAAGTGTTTGGTTCAAATCGTTTTTGTTACTAGGCTAGTTTAGTTAATCATAATGTTTTTTCCCAAACGCATAGCCAATATATTTTTCAAACTAAAAAAGACGACCAATGACATGCAAAGAACTGATGCCAACATTGCGTTTGTGCAACAATGCTTACATCACAAAATAACTCCAACATTTGCCAAACTTAAAGCACCTCTTTTGAATGCATAAATCTCTGAAACATAAGTAAAGAAATCATGAAAGATCAATTGAATAAACACCATAGACGTCTTGGATATTTAAAATCAAGACACCAAGAAATTTTATACAATCTTCGCAGCATTGTAGTATGTTATACAACAAAATTTAAATTCTATTTCAATATTTTAGAGTTTTACTTTTATTATTCTTTTCAAGCATTCCAAAAATAATTATTCTGATTTTATCAGATTGACGTACGTATTATAGATTATATCCCTCGAAAGCCTTTTCTATTTTTTTTAATGAAGCTTTGTTTTTTTTATTACATTTACAACAACGATCACTTTTTTTTTAAATTTACTCAAAAAATGAATGACGATTTGAGATTTTACTCGTTTAGCTTTTAATTGAAATTTGTTATCGTAGGCTTTTTTGAACGTATTCCATTGTAGTTTTAATCAAAAAAGCTAAAGGTGATTATGAGTTCAAGTTTTTTGACCAAAAATATTTTGTTAAAACGACAAAAAGTACTTATCCCAATAACTTCTACATTGTATTGTTCAAGTCTCCAATGAATCAGTCAAAATAATCAAAGCATTTTTTTTTTTGAAAATTAAAGTATTCATAATAAATAAGTTAAAATAGAATTCCGAAGATTTTTCCACGATTTTAAGACTCATCATCCTGAAATGGTGGTTAAAAGAGTAAGTAAGATGCTAACAATAATCGACAACTATCACCCAACCTGATAATAATCACACTCTTCAAGGCATTCACAAGTTTGGCATCCAAACTCGTCTATAACATATCCGTCTGAACATTCGTTACTGCACCTCATTTGTGGACATTCTGATAAAATAAATATTCATACAAAAACTAAAAAAACTCTTGTGTTTACCCTGGTCAGACTTGACCCACAAAGGCCATGTAATGTAGAAATGTGGAATTTTTTAAATACGTGAATGTCTGAAAGGTTTTTATTTACACGTTATAACTTATTGATTTTTTTTAGTTACATAAATGAAGTAATTTGACCATCAGATCACTTCAATTAAAAATTTCAGTTTTTATATTATTCTGCTTCATATTATGTAGCATTTATGCGAAAAAAAACAAAAATCTAGATAAAATACCATGAAGATAAAATAAAGTTTATTTTGACGTAAAATAGCCGGAAATCAATATACTAGAAACAAACACTAAGGTTTATTGAGAAACTTAAAACACAGAGCTTTTCGTAAGAGTAACTTTCATTATCACTAGATATTGTATTAAGTTTTTTAATAAACCTTAGTGTTTATTTCTATTATAAAGTTTATTTTATCAATAATGTTTCCCTCAATACAATACTTCAATAATTTTTCAACTCGTGAACTTATTTTCAAAATACTGACTTTGACCAATTTCATTTAAAGCACATACCACAGACAGCCTCATCATAGCACGGGGAGATGAGACAGTCTACACTAACACGCCTGCACAGCAGAGGGCCGCAAGGATTGGGCTGCAATGAGGTTTAATCGCCGTTAGCGTTTAGTGGGGTGTTAATCATACATTATTTAATTGAAAAAATTTTAAATATGTTGCTCTTTATATGATGTCATAAAGATTTTATATATTTTTCATTTTTCCTTCAGTGGTCACTACTGTGAATTAGTTTTTTCAGTCTTTCTTTATCTTCGGCATTTTTCTCACTTATTCCCACTTTTTTCAAAACTTTCAGAAAGATGTGTCTATGATTCTTCTTTTCGACCTTTTTCTAGCTTTCTTTGTTACATGTTAAATTCAAACATATTTTTCTTGTAATGCAATGTAAGGCAATATTAATAGAGCGCTTTTTCTTGTAGATCAAAGCGCTTGGTACAAATTTGATGTAGCGAAAACAAACTATAGAACAAGTGCTAATTATCGGCCCAAGCGGGATTGAACCCGGTAACTTTATATAACTAGTCTAACGCTTTCCCAACTGAGCTATACGGGCCAAAAAAGGTATTTTTTTGTGTTTTTACAACGTGTCTGAGCCATCTCATTCTAGATTTTTGCAATTGCGTTACACTTTTTTAACGTTTCTAGAATTTTCAATTTTTTTGATTCTTCAAGATATTTTTACTTACAAAAAATATTTCAGCACTAAAGTTTTGCTACTTCAAATTCTGACTTGTGATTTTTCTACATTGAGCATAAAATCCTTTATTTTAATTTCTTCCAGTTCTTTTCATAATAATATGTTTTGAATTGATAATCCTCACTTCACATGGGTCGATACAGCGGCATGATGGGCATCCATTGAATCCTGGTCTGTCTCCACTCATACATGACAGATCACATTTCACATCACACAAATTATCGACTAGAAATTATACATTGTTAATGTTTTTCAATATTTTGAACTTTCAGCTCAAGAATAACTATTTTTCTCGAAATAAAACATTAAACAAATCTGCATAAAACTTCACCTAAAATGTCTAATAAAAAGATATAGAACAACTTGAAAAATATAAAAACAAATGCTTAAAGTATTAGCTTGTGAACAACATCATAGAACTTAACACAATACACAAAAGTAAAAACCCAACACTTAAGTATTGTGTTTTTTCCTCCAATATATTTGACTAAACTACCAAAGCCTAATTTAAATTCTATGATCTTTACCTTCTTCGCACTCACAAGTAGTACATCCGTTTTCGTCTTGAAGATAGCCAGAAAAACAAGGGATAGGACATTGAATTGCAGGGCAAACGGCTGTGATTCAATGAATATTATCTGTACTACAATCATGAGAAAAAAGTTATGGAATAAATATAGCATTAAAATGAAAAGTTTGAACTTGATATAAAATGTTTAAAATTGAAATTAAAGTTATCTTTCTAGCTCAAATTCTACAATTTTGTATAGTCTAACAAAGTGAGCTACACACAGAATAAAATTTAGTTTTTTTGTCATTAATGATAATTATTAGTTTTTTAGAATGACATCTACTACTTAGTTTGAAATAATCATAAATCACGTTTTTCGAAGCATTCACAAATCTGGCATCCATTGGAATCTAGCTTGAATCCGAATTCACACTCCATATAACAGATAGCAACATCGCAGACAACTGTACAAAGTAATATAATGTAAAATACTTTATTTAGAATTTAATATCAAAATGTCTGTATTTTTGAAAATCTTAATTAAAACAAAACATTATTTGTATAATCTGTTTTTAGAACTAATTAGGAATACATCCATTATGAGTTGAACGAACCTTCATCATTGCAAGAACAGGTTTGACATCCTTTTTTATTAAATTTGTAACCGTTTGGACAAAAGTTTGCGCATTGTGGAATAGGACATATGGCTGGAAAATTAATTTTTATTAATTCGTTATCAAAAAACATATATAATTGAGAGGTTGAAGTGTAATAGCCCGAACCAAAGAGTAAGGTCAACAAACACAAAGTATTTATTAAAAAGAAGACAAGAAACTTTTCGTAAGGCTAGCTTACATTATCAAGGGATGATTTGATTTACTGAAAAATTGCAACTTAGTGATTTTTTTTTTTTGGATTTTCACCCTTGTTTTTTGATCTTTGACATTTTGCATTTGCTTCCAAAATTTGTTCGCTACCTGATTTCCTTTTACTTTTTTGCAGGCACATGTTTCACAACCATTTGCATTCAACTTATACCTATTTGGGCACTTAGATAGAAATTAGACTTGCCACATTCAGCTAAATAGTTAATATTTTTTTTACTTCAAACCATTAAGTATAACGTAGAAAATTAGATGAAATAAAAATAAACATTGATAAATATAAATAAAAATAATAATCCATTGCAACTGAAGTATTTTATTAAAAAATGAGTTTTACGTTTAGGTTGGGTAACGTCTTTGCTCTTGCTTCCAGAATTGCTCTTGCTTCCAGAATTGCTCTTGCTTCCAGATTTATCACTTTTATTTTTTTTGCAGGCACATGTTTCACAACCATTTGCATCTAGCTTGTACCCATTTTTACACTTTTTAGCACAATTTGGTTTAACACATCCAGCTGAATACGAGTAATTTGATATTTTGATTTTTCTAAGCCAAGTAATTTTTACATAGAAAAGTAAATGACATAGAAATGAACTTTAATAAGAAGTAATTTTTAATTGAAAGTAATATATTAAAGTGAGTTTTACGTTTAGGTTGGGTAACGTCTTTGCTCTTGCTTCCAGAGGTGTTCTTGCTTCCAGAAGAGCTCTTGCTTCCAGATTTATCATTTTTATTTTTTTTGCAGGCACATGTTTCACAACCATTTGCATCTAGCTTGTACCCATTTTTACACTTTTGAGCACAATTTGGCTTAACACATCCAGCTGAATACGAGAAATTTGATATTTTGATTTTTCTAAGCCAAGTAATTTTTACATAGAAAAGTAAATGACATAGAAATGAACTTTAATAAGAAGTAATTTTTAATTGAAAGTAATATATTAAAGTGAGTTTTACGTTTAGGTTGGGTAACGTCTTTGCTCTTGCTTCCAGAATTGCTCTTGCTTCCAGAATTGCTCTTGCTTCCAGATTTATCACTTTTATTTTTTTTGCAGGCACATGTTTCACAACCATTTGCATCTAGCTTGTACCCATTTTTACACTTTTGAGCACAATTTGGCTTAACACATCCAGCTGAATACGAGAAATTTGATATTTTGATTTTTCTAAGCCAAGTAATTTTTACATAGAAAAGTAAATGACATAGAAATGAACTTTAATAAGAAGTAATTTTTAATTGAAAGTATAATATTAAAGTGAGTTTTACGTTTAGGTTGGGTAACGTCTTTGCTCTTGCTTCCAGAGGTGTTCTTGCTTCCAGAAGAGCTCTTGCTTCCAGATTTATCATTTTTATTTTTTTTGCAGGCACATGTTTCACAACCATTTGCATCTAGCTTGTACCCATTTTTACACTTTTGAGCACAATTTGGCTTAACACATCCAGCTGAATATGAAAGAGTTGAAGTTTTATCAATTTTTAAACAAATAATTGTCACTACATGAAGAATGAAATAAAATTGAACTTTAATGCAAAATAATTATTAATTGCAAGTAAATTATCTAGTCATAAAGTGAGTTTTACGTTTAGCTTGGGTGGTGTTTTTCGCTTCATTAGCATCAACCTCTTTGGAACCTACATCTTGAAAGAATTAGAAAAAACTAGAGTGCTATAAGCCAATATTTATATTAACTGTTTCAGTTTTTCTAAATAACTAAAAAAGTAACCCAATAAATAAATCTTTCAACGTTACAAGAAAATATGAGCTTAGAAATGGGTTTTTTAATTATTTTTTTGCGATAAAGTTTTTATCCATTTCAAACCATTACTGTTGAAAAAGTCAGATGCAAAAAAATATTTATTTTCGAATTTCCAATTAAATAATTTAATTTATTTCACTCTTCGAACCCAAACCTTTGAAATATCAATATAAAATCACAAAACTCACCTGGGCCTTGCCCTTCACACAATGCAATTAGAACCACTAGGGTCGTTAAAAAAATAACTTTCAAATGCCTCATTTCGAACTTCACTTTTGAGTGAGAAAATCTAAAATCGCTTTTTCTTTAAAAATACATGGATAACTTTGGAGATTAATAGGCTCGTGTCTATTTATAACAACTTGAAAAAGATAAGAATGAACCAATATCGATCTCAGATTTTATATCAATTCTGAAAATAATAGAAAAACAAATTGATTTATACACTTTCAAAGAAACTAAAAATTTTATATGTTAGCACGAAAGTAACATCTGTAACACAACCACCATCAGAATCCCCAGCAATGTTGTTGTTTTTGATAGTGCATATTGAAGTGATAGATTAACTTAACATTCATCATCTTATAACATTTTATCAATATTTTTCTTGTAGGCATTCACCATTTTTTCATGTCACCGCTTCGATAACGCTTGAATACGAGTCTTAAAAAACATACACCGAACTGATATTTTAAATTTGCTTGTATCATTTCGTAACGAAAAACATCAATTAAGAGGAATTCTTAATACATTTATTCAGAATCAAAAGCTATAATTTTCGATATGTTTAGCCTTATCATAAACGTTAGCGGAAATCGCTAACGTTTATGATAAGGCTAAACTTTCCACAACAAATGTTGAAGTTTTTCACATAGAATTGAAAAAAATTAGTTCATAACGTTATATCTTTGAAAAATATAGTTAATGCTTTATAAAAAATTTACTCAAGAGTTCAGATACTCGTATGTTTTTCATGTAGTTTCAAAAGTAACATTTTGTTACAATAATATTGGCTGATATAAAAACTTTCCAACGAACAATAAAAAGCAAAAGTTAATACATACCTAAATAACTATCGAGGAACGCAAAAATTATAGTCGTGGTGAGCATTATCGATAAACAACTACGTTAGAAATAATAAAACATACAAAAAAACGATTGATACTCGCCTGAAAGCAGATTAACTTCTATGAAAAGTAGTTTTATATTACGGAGGCTAACACCTCACAACATTATTAGGTGGTTATGATTGGCACCTTGTGGCAAGGATTAGGGGGCTTACGAGCCAATCAATACACCGGTAGTATTGGATTTTAAGATGTGGCACAAACAACTTGAGAGATTCTAGATTTTGAACGTTTACTGCTAGAGATTAAAAATCTGAAATTCTAATCACACAAGTGATTTAAAAAAATCTAGCATTAAATAATCACATAATTAAGAAAAATATGGTATTCAATTTTACATTTAAAGCTAATTGTTCGTTTTAATTTTTTGAGCCAAACATAAATATTCAAATGAAAACACTTTTAGGGGTTTATTTGCTCTACGAAGTTTTTTGTAAGATGAACTTACATTATCAAGTGAAGGTACAAATATATCATTTTTTTTGACTTTGACGTAAGAATAAAGGGGAAATTTTATTATTGAAATACTGGTTGAATTTGTTGTTATGATTTGTAGGGTTTTCAAATCAATAGTTATAACCCTTTCAATCAATCATACATTGTATAACGTAGCTTAGCTTTCAAATCTTTACTCTCTCAAAACAAAACGCCTTTAACGGAAAAAAAAACTGAAAATTAAACCATCGAAAATTTAAATTGTCAAACAAAATTTTTTTTTGACAAAAGTCGAATTTATTTGTTGCTATTATACTCAAATACTTCGGCCTAATAATTGGCAATGTTCCATTGTCTGCTGTATTGAAACTGTCGAAAATGCCTTTGTGTAGCCAGCACATTTATATAAGAGATTGTTTGAAAATAATTGACTTTCTAAACAAGTTATTCATAATGCCAAACGTTAAATTATTATCATTTTTAATTGTTTTTTTGATTTTTGGATTCGTGTCGCGTTCACAAAATGGTTTTTAACTAAATTAAATTTAATTTTTAATATTTCATTTTCTAATTTACTTATAAGCCAATAAAAGTGATTTATTTCAATGTTTTGTATCAAAACGTGACAGTAACATGCCCACCCATCTGTAAGATGTACTGCCAAAGTGGATTCAGAACGGATATAAATGGATGCCCTTACTGTCAATGTGTTGATCCCTGTGAGGTTAACATAGTGAAAAACTTTCAATATATCATCATATTACTGGATAAAAATCTCTCAATCGATGTATTGATCAATAATAAAATAAATGGGACCTCACTCAGCATTTTTTTGCATCTTTTTTGATATTAAGCTGTTTTTTCGTGGTAAATTGATAGTTTGTAGATTTCAATGTATTTACATTTAAATTAATTAATATATATTTTAACGTACTTGAAAATGTAACTTTGTTAACGATAAGCTTTGTACTTAATAAAATTACTTTCAGTGTTCAAATAATTTGAAGTATTTACTTTGGCTAAAGAAGATTATATAGGAAAAAATTCTATCATATAAAAAAAATTTGAATCAAGATATAGAAATATTCTTGTAAATAAATAAAAATGCCAACACTGTTGTAGAAAACCAATTTAATCTATTAATCTTTTCAGATGGTTTTATTTAAAGATTTTTCATGAATTCGTGCAACAGTTTCTATAAATTTCAATATTTTTCAATCACTCAAACTTCAACAAGCAAATGTTCCCAACATCACTAGCAAAACCCATGCAATGCGAGTCAAACATGTGTGAAGCAGAAGGTTCAATGTTTGCTTTCACCATGTTACGAAGTCGCTAAGTGTGGTGAGTTTTAGGAATATTCTCAACGTCAACATAACAATTTTTCGCTCTAAAACTCGATGAAAGTTTATATATACTTATGTTTTTTATATGATCATTTTCTCATTTCATGGTTTCATCATCACTGTAGTGATGTTCATATATTTTTATTATTGTGATCATTACTATTACTGTTATGATTAGTTTGCTTCATGTGTGAAGGTGGAACAAAGAGGGTAATTTTCCGTTAAGTATGAGTTTTATTTATTAGGGTTTACAAAGAAAAAAAAATAGAGATAAAATTAAGTGTTCAAATATTCTCAAAAATTTTCTTTCACCGGTGTACGGCTTCCCTCCGGCTTCCATAAGTCCCTGTCTTGCGTCATTTCAACTGCTTGATCTATGTTTAGTTTGTGGGCTTTTAGATTGTGTTTGATTGTTGTGAGAAGGCTGGTGCTAGGTCTTTCACGCTTTGCGTTTTTTTTTTTAAGGCAATTGATGGTGGTTTGTTTAGCTAGAAGCAGATCATCTATGCACAGAATATGGCCTAACATTTGCCAGCGTCGCCTTGTCACGACTTGAGAGGCTGGTTCAATCAGGGCATTCACGGTTACTGTTTTTATGCGGTTTGGTCAAAAAACCCCACATACATACCGCACCATTTTTCGGTTGAAACTGTCCACCGATCTTTGTAGATCCTTATCTTTTTGTTTCTTGTTATGCTCGAGTTCCATATTTTTCTTAGCTTGAACATTGCCGTTGTTGTTAGGTGCTTTCGCCTTTTCCACTCTTGCTTTGTATCGAATAGCATGCCCAGTTTTTTCGCTATTTCCCACTCGTTGTCTGATCCGATTTTGAGAGTCTCCGTTTTCGTAGGTTTCATTTTTAGGTTCCGCTTTTCCAATATTTTCTCCATTATATTTAGGTTGACGCCATCTTTGCTAATGAAATCAACATCATCAGCATTGCAATGTCTTGGGCATGGACATTATTTCTGACTTCTCTCAGCACTGTTTCCAGGTATGTGGTGAAGAGTTCTGGACTGAGACCATCTCCTTGAAGAATGCCAATATTGGTGTCAAAAAAGGCTCCTACTTCTTTGATTCTCACTCTCAGACTGGTGTCATTAAGTAAAAATGTATCAACTTAATATCTTCCTCGGAGCAGATTGTACTCAATATCTCCATCATTTTTACTCTGTTGACCGAGTCAAAGGCTGAGGATAAGTCTATACCTTGGATTGTAATTTTGTTATTGGTGCTTAATGTGCTTGCTATTTCTAGTTTGAGTGTCCATACAATGTCTTCTATGGATCTTCCTTTCCTATAGGCAGCTTGGCTGGGTGATAGGTAGTTTTCTATTGTTGGTCTATTTAGAAGGATGAATGATATTATTTTTTTAATGGTGGAAAGTAGTATTATTGGTTTGGTTTTTTCTACTTTTTTGGTTTTATTGTGTTTTGGCATAGGGAGTAGGATGCCAAGGCCAAGTTGGTGAGATTGTTTTTTGTTGATTGTGGTGTTTATTATAAGAGAAAGTTTGTCAATGGTTGTGCTACTCAATATTTTCATCATTTCTGCTACAATATTGTCATAGCCTGGTGATCTATTGTTTTTGAGTGATTTTATAGCAGTGTTGACTTCACTATTGGTTATTTTGACATTGATATCTGTTTAGTTTTCTTGTTATTGTTGTGTTGCTGTTGTAGACTTGTTGAATTTTTCTTTATAGTATGAAGTGAGTTGAAAGTTGTTATAGGGAGGTGGTGGAGTTTTATGTTTGATGTTTAGTTGTTTTATTGCTTTATGCATTCTTTGATTATAGTTTGAATTTTCTATTTCTTTCAATTGCTCTTCTGTTATTGAGGATTTGTTATCTAGGCATTTTTTGTAAATTTTTTTTTGTATGTGTTTTTCTTTGTTTAAGTTTATTTTTGTAATTTGATTTATTTTACAATTTTTCAAAATGTTTCTGATTTTATTGATTTTGTTCTTAAGTTTGTTTATTTCTGGGTCTTTTATTTTAGTTTAGTTTTTCCGGTCTGGTGCCTAAGGTGCAATTACAGAATGGTAAACTGTCTATATAAAGCCAGAACTACTACCCAGTTTTCTAGCGAAACTCTTAATGTTCGCAATTTAACTAGCAAGACAAAAAGAGAATGCTTAGATGAACTTTTTGCCCGACTACAACTTAGACGTACTTTGCCTCCAAGAAACAAAAACAAAAAACGAGGAAACAATACAACAAAAAAACAGCAATCTATACTTACTTTTTTCTAATACAAACCACTACGGTCTGGGATTTGCAATAAGTAAGAAATGGACCAACCTCACCACGCACAACATTTCGGACAGAGTTGCAGTACTGGAAGGCTATCTCAAAGGTGCACATTTCAAAGTGGTAAACTGTTATGGACCAACACAAATCGTCTCAAATAAAAAAGAAGAAATCTATGGAGCATTTCTTGAAGTACTCCAGGCAAATATAAAAACAAAATCAAACCAAATACTCATATTACAAGGAGACTTCAATGCAAAAATAGGCAAAAACTCAATCAAGTCTACACTTAAAGGCCACTTCTCAAGAGAGTGTGAAAATTAAAATGGCAGCTTGTTAAATGAATTTTTGGCAATCAATAATTTAACTGCCACCAACACGCTCTTCAAACATCCTGCAAGACACCTAACCACATGGCAAGGAAAACTGAATAACAAAATGGTTTTTAATACAATAGACTACATCATCACTCAACAAAAAATCATCAGCTACATCAAAAACTCCAGAAACTATTCTGGTATAAAACTATCAACAGATCACAGGCTTGTCAAAGTGATACTGCAAAAACCAGAACCCCACCAACTTTGGAAAAAACCTAAACAACAAAATACAAAATTCACTTATCAACAGACAAATATCAAAAACTTCTCAAATATGATATCAACCAATTCCACAAATATTGAAGATTTTCAAAAAATAATATATAAATCTGCCCTGAAGTGAGTATAAATATGTGCAAAAAAGATCCTCAAAAATCCAAATACATGAAATCCAACTTTTTCTAGTATGGTTCTAAAATTTTTTTTAAGCCGTATGGTCAGCAATAACTTCAACTTTGGAAAAGGCGTGGTACAAGATGTGATCAATGTAATGTAATGTGGTCTTTTTGGAGCGCTTTTTCTTGTAGAGCTAAATATTTTATGTAACAAAATCACACTGTGGAGCAGGTGCTAATTGTTAGCCCACACGAGATCGAATCTGGTAACTTTTGCTATTTAGTATAATGCCTTACCAGCTCAGCTATACAGCCAAAAAAATGAAGTCTCATAGCAACAACTGAATTGAAAATGATCCATGAAAAATTATTGTTGTGAAAAAAAAGCTTATAAAAAATTATAGAATATGGGACCAAAGTACTAAATACTGAAAATCTCTTCTCAATAATAGGCAAAACAATTT
The DNA here is from genome assembly GCA_964035795.1 of Pterobdella sp. o SKG-2022. Lineage (NCBI taxonomy): Eukaryota > Metazoa > Annelida > Clitellata > Hirudinida > Piscicolidae > Pterobdella > Pterobdella occidentalis. Next base: position 5,643,454 of record OZ038322.1, read on the forward strand.
AAGTTGAATCGACGAAAATCATTCTGTGACTCCCAATAAACATATCTAAAAACTATTCATAAAATAAAAACCAACAAAAAAAACAAAAACTATTAACAGCGATGGAAACAATAATAAAAACAAAAAGCTAATAAAGTTAATCGGAGGTTGATAGAGATCTTTACGCTTTTTCTTGATACTTTTCTTGCATTTTTTGAGTGTGAATATTATTTAAATAATGTCAATCTTTTTTAATCTTTGTGTTCTTTCTATTTTTTGAGTTATTTTTCCAACATCAGCAAGTTGCCTTAAACGTTTTGTTTACAATACGTTTATTGACTAATTTTACTGAATTATTAAGAATTTTGCATGAAGTTTGCATATATTATTTGTATATAACTTGTATGAAATATGATACAATATTATAAGCTTTTTCGGTTGAAGTTCTCACAAATAGTAAAATCCGGAAATTATTATATCGGAACATGAGAAAAATTCTGCTTTGAACACCATAAACACCTTCGACAGAGGCTTGTTTTTATGTTTGTGCTCTCTACTGCAAGAGTGGCAACAGAGTTGATGTAAAGGGTTGTTCTATCTGCAAATGTGTGGACCCGTGTGAGGTAGTTTTGTATTAGTTTGTTTCTTTAATGCGGTCGTTACTTCGATAAAGCAATCGTTAGTTAATAACACAAAAACAACCTGCCAATAGCAAACCTTCTTGAAATCGGCTTTTCTAACAAAAACTATTATTTCAATTTAAGTTTCTGTTACAAAAAGATCAAGCTATGTTATATAGGATTTGTGTAGCAACTAAATGTTTTAAGGGTTAGAGAGAAGTTTCATATAACCATAGATATTCAAATAAAAAAGGTAGTAATAACTTCATTATATTTAATGAAAATTCGTATCATTTGATTATGACTTCTTTCATCTCACAGTATCATAATGGTTGTGAAAATGGCACATCTTGTGTCAGAAAGCGAGTGAACTGCATCAAAGCTCCCTGTTATGATGTAGCTGAGTGCAGTTAGTGGATTGAGTTGTTTATATGTTTCTATGAGGTTTTTGAAACTGCGGTAGTTTTACCTAGTTTTGTTATAATTTAATGGGAGAAGATTTTAGTTGTGGAGAAATATCTTATGCTTTTTCCTAATATAACTTGATTTTATCTTGAATTATTCATTTTTAAATTTTTTTCAATTGAATAAAATTATGCGTTTTTATGTTGTACGTCTTTAAAAAACTCTGTTTCCAGGTTGCGATGCAAACTCCACCAAATGTGATCTTTCAAATGGTTTTCAGTCTTCAAACACATCTTTGGTGTTCTACTTGGCTTTTATTTTATCAGCTTTTATGAACAAAATTTTAAATTAATTATCACTTTTGATATTGTAAAATATTCTTACGAAAAGCTTCGTGTAATAAGTTTCTCAATAAACCAGAGTTTCTGTTTCTATTATATTGATTTCCGGCTATTTTACGTCAAAATTATTTATCGTTTTCATTCTTCTAAATTATGTATACATTTTTTAAATGAAATCTATCATATTCAGTTACTTGAAGATGATTTTTGATTGATACTGGTATGCTTTAATAGGTGTGAAAAGGGTTGTTTTTTTTATTCAAATTTTTTTATAGATAACAATTATATTTCAATAAAACTTTGAGTTTCGAATTTGAACATTCAAAAAACGAGGTTTTTGAAAAAATTATCTAAAAAAGTTCTTTTATTGCATCACTTATTTTATCACAAGCTACTCAACACTTCATTGTAAGTTTACAACTAAAGCTTTTATCGATGGGAGTTATTGATGAACAACATTGTGGGCTGTGATGGAGATATTGAGAGTTTACTGCATTTTTTTAATTAAATAAATATAAAAAAAATTGGAAACTTTTATGTTTCATCAACTCAATTCAAGCCTCTATTAAAGAGAGGGAAATGAGTCACTTTTGCTTTTTCTAGGGTAAATGAAATTCAACTCAAAACTTTTCCAATGTTAAAAATTTTGCAAAAACAACAAAAAATAAAGAAAGTGTATTCAATCTAACCATTATGATAACCACTAGAGACGTTTTTTATAGGTCTTGATCTTTTTTGTTCTTCACATATTTAAGCTCGATGCTAGCTGAATTAGAAGAGTACATTTAAAACGTTTTGGCCAAGAAACTTGTGAATTTAGGACACTTTGAAGGTATTCTAGCTTAACTTACATAAACCTCAATTATAAATAAACACTTGTGTTTATGAATTAGTAGGTTAAGTGTACACTTATTTATGCATTTAAATATAATATTGTATTAGTTATGTTTTCTTTCGTATAGTAGTTTTCCTATTATACTACTTATGTGCTAATTTAAATGTTTTTCTCGTGGTTTTTATGTCACTTATTTATTTATACTACTTGTAACATTGTTTTATTAGATTCTTTACGTTTTAATGTATCATTATATATTTTTTTTCAAATTAACACTCGCGAAAACATCCAATGATGAAACGTAAGTGTTTTTTCATATTTTATGAACAAATAAAAAATACTTAATCTATAATAATTAATAAAAATCATAGCTGTGTATTCCTCAAGCTTTGTAGAAGTTTACTGTTCGATATCATACTAGGTATATGTTTATATAGGATTATTTAAAAATTGAAGGATTTTTTTGTGGTAAGGTAAAAGTTATAAGAACAACATCTTTTATATTTTTTAGTTTTATACAAATTAAAAAACTCAAATTTAAAATGACTTATAAATGTTTCAACATAAATTAAAGTTTTTAAAAGTTGAGTTATGTTGAAAACATGTTCCACAGAAACAATGTCACTCAATTGCAATAAAGTTTGATGTGAATAAATAAAATTTAGTTCTTTTTGTCTAAGGGGGTAACACGAATAATTGTCACATACAAATCAAACTAAACATTATATTTGGAACTCAATGAAAAAATTTGAATACATGTTTGCATTATAGTTTTGAACAAATTTGTATTTCTTCATCGGTCATTACTACATTACTAGAGTTGTCAAAAAACACTTTTTGGTCTTATACATATATTCAAGTTTTCTATTATTAAACTTTGTATTTGAAATTCAAAGACCCACGATAAACCTCCAAAAACTAACTATAAAACACAAGTCAAATTGATATAAACATAATTCAAAAAAGTGGTATATTACCAATCAAGAAAACATCAAAACTGCCTAATTTCCACCATTCATCAGAATCTTTGAAACCAACTTCAGTTTGGGTGTCTGAAACACCTACCATCACGGCAGTGTGGTTTCTTTGAGGTACATATGATCCCCTATGAAAATTCCATGTTCATTGACGAACTATTTTTTTTGAAATTCACATGTATATTCTGATATTGATTATGAATGATTATAACAAACCTCGCAAGGATCGTTACAATCACATATGGGACAACCGTTCTCACCCACTTTATTGCCCTATTCACAATGCAAAAAGCAAACTGAGCACACAACTGTTTTAACATATAAATATGTTTTTTGTGAACAAACCTTTAAAAATTTCAAAAATGCATAAAAATTTTATTTTCAGGTTTTTTATTCGTACCAATTGTGCCAATCATATGTTTAACTGTTATCAACTAACTGCATCTGGCCACTTAGTTCTTTTGGCTACCGAAGCGCCTCTGCAGCAAACCTAGTTTGCAAACTGTGCGCCTTACAAATGAATAATAATGATACTAATATTAAAATAAATGTGTTTGATTTTCATTTCAATTTTTAATTCATTTTATTGTTTATTGTTAAACATAGTCCTATTTATTTTTATTTTTCCAATTATTTAATTTTAAATCGATTTTTTCAAAAAAATTTCGATAAATTGGTATAATATATATTATTTAGTTAATTAAGAGGTTTAAGAACATCTTAAATACGTTAGTAATTGCCACTCATCAAAGTGTTACCGTACAACTGTGTATTACGTCTAACCCTCAAATGGTTTATTAATATTAAAACTACTAATTTTTATATAATTATATTAATAAATAGTGATATTATTAGAGAAAACTAATAATATTATATTTCAGAGTCTAACTTTAAGAGAGTTTTTAAAACATAAATAATTCATTTTTAACAGTGTTCATAATTCTCACAAGTTCAGCCGTACCATGGGACATCAATCTAGCATGAGACTTTTTTCAAGGTTTTTTCTCTAATTTTTAAGAGTTTGACTTGTGTTAATTTTGGTCTAAATTTTCAATTTTATTTGCAAAAAAGTTTCCATATTCCTAAATTTTTTTTTTGGTGCAAGCAGCTTTGCGTGGTTTGAGAACCGACTAGTGTCTTTGGGATGAAGCTTAACTGACGAAATTAAGAGTTCTTAAAAGGAAAGAATATGTGTTAAAATCAAAAAGACAGAGAATGCTATTTGGATGTTGATAGTTAGAAAGATATTCATTTATATTTCTAAAATAAATAATGAATATTCAAATATATTTATATAATATTTACAACACTATAATCATCCAAGCTTTTATTAATAGTTTGTAATTAATTAGTTAGGTTTCATTGTAAGTGATGAATATTTTTTCCCTTTTTGTTTATTTTATTAAATTTTGTATAAAAACACCATATAATTATTAATAACAACAAGCTTAACCAGAAGTTTAGTTTTCACAACCACAATTTCCACTACCATGTGGATCAGCTTCACGTTAGAAACAAAAGCTAAAGAAGACAACCTGGACATAAACAATCACGAGTTGATCTTTGAAAAAGAATTTCTAAAAAAAATCTATTTGGGTGAAGTGGGCTCTTCAGCTTTGGTAGGCAGTTACCCTAGTTATGGTGTCACGATAAAAATACTGGCGGTGGTTCAACTTGAAACTGAACAGCCTAAAAAGAGAGTGAAATGCAAATAAAAATAGATACGAAAAACGGCGTTAATGAGACTCGAACTAAAGATAATATTCTTCCTCCCGGCAGGTGTCTCATGGCCCAGCAGCATGAGCTCGGTCGTAACACAGTTACTGCTAAGAAACTGAAACGACCCGACAACAGGGTTGTAATGAAATCCTATTTTAGCAAAAATCCAAGTCACATTAATTTTATAAAAACCCTTTTTGGGTTGTGAAGAATGGACTTGAGGTTCATTTGATTTTTATTTTCAATTCCGAAAAAGTTGAAAAATTTTTTAAATTCCTTCTTTCAGTGGTTTGAGAACTGGCTCAAAGGTAGAGCATTAGAATAATTATCAAAATTTTACCCGGGTTCAATCCCGCATGAGCCGACATTTAGCATCTGTTCCACAGTGTGTTTTGGCTACATTAAATTTGTAGCAAGCGCTTTGATCTATAAAAAAAAGCGCTTTATATATACTGCATTATATTATGATAAAGCTAAGTTTAACGATATTATAAAAGATTGTTAAAAGCAAAAATGTATGTTTTAAAATTGCAAAAATAAAGGATATGTTTTTGAAGATTAATATTTAGATATATTCAAATATTTAAATACATTTATAAAGTAGTATATAAAGTAGTAATATTATCCCTCAAGGTTGGTTATTTATAGTGAATTTTCTATTTTTGTTTATTTTTTTAAACTTTCTAATTTTTTAACAACACTACTTTTAGTGATAATGTGTATAATACAATCACAAATTTCGTTCACACAACCACGATTTTTGCTGCTTTGGGTATTAGCTCCTCGTTAGAAGCAGAAACTAAAGGAAACTACCTTAACAGAGAACGCTTGCCAGCCAGGCTGTATATATTTTAAATTCAACGAGAAAATTTGAATACATGTGTAGATCCAAACTTTTTCCTTTGAATAAGTCTTTATTTATACATTTTTCATCACTACCTTGCTACAATTATTAAAATCTATGTCTGTTCTATAAATATATTCCTTTTTTTCTTTATAAAACTTTGAATGTCATTTTGAAGATCCATGATGAAGATCGAAAAAAAAAATTATAAAATACAAGTCAACTTGACGAAAGAATAATTTAAGAATCATTAATTAAACAAAACAACATTGAAACTGTCCAAGCCCCCTCATCAAATTCATTGACACCACTTTCAACGAGGGTTTTTGAAACACCTTCCATTACGGCAGTATGGCTTATCTGAACCACATCTGATCACCTATGAGAATTTCAAGTTTATTAATGAAAGATTTCGTTTTAAACTTACAACTAATTTCTGACATTGATTATAAATGAGTTTTACCGCGCATTTGTCGAGACATTGGCAAGTTTGACAGCCGTTAGAATTATAAACATACCCATAGTGACACACTGCACACTTCACTACTGGGCATTCTTGCAATGAGATAAATAAATGCAATGAGGAAGGACCATATTTCAATATAAAAAGTTATTTAAGCTTAAAGGAAGTTTCAGCTGCTGTACCATTGAAATTAAACTTTCAAATATTATATTTCTTTATAGCTTTTAGTTGAGAAGTCAAAAATGGTAATACTATGACTCAAGAATTATTAGTTTCATTTTCAAAACACAGACTCAACATAACCGACCACAAACAGCTACATCGTAGCACGGTGCTTTCACACATTGCACTTGTTGTCTGACACAGTTGGTGCCAGTTGAACAAAAGTGTTTCTGAGGGGTTTATATTTAAAAAAGTTTGTTTGAAAAAAATTCGAATTTGATTTTTATTATGTTTTCTAATGTCTTGACAATCCCAAACTAGTGCTAACAAGTTTTAAATATTATTTTTTTAAACCATAGATAAGTTCTCGAACAAAAATGTTATACTGATTGAGAGCAACCTCACAAGGATCCACACATTGGCATATGGGACAACCGTTTTCATCCAGTCTGTTGCCACTTTCACAATACATCATGCAAACAGGTGGGCACACAATGGCTTCTGAAACATAAAGATGTTTTTTTGTAAATAAAATCTCAAAAAAATTCAAATGTGAGTGAGAATGTTATTTTTAGTTTTTTGATTTGTTCAAATCATAAATTTGATGGTGACCACTGACCACATCTGGCCACATCATAACAGGGCTCAGTTGTACAGTTAACTTGTTTTCTCACGCATTTTTCTTGAGTTTCGCATATTGTTTCCTTGAAAAAAATTTCTTTTACATTAGCAAATATATTTTTAAGTTTAAATTAAAAGTAATTAGAAGTTCATTCACTAACATCGATTTCTTTCTTTCGAGATTAAAATTAGCAGCGTTTTACAAGTTAAGCTTTGAAAAATTTTTTCTAAATTTGAATTTGAATCACCTCACATGGATCCACACATTCACAATATTCACAACCATTCGTGTCGTTCTTAAAACCACTTTGACAGTTCTTTTTGCATATGGGAGGGCATGTTACTGATGTAAAAAAATACATAAATTGTTAAATTTAATTCGAATTAAGAATGCATACTTAATATACTATTGAATTGAAAACGATATTTTGATTCAAATAATTATCTCACCGTTTGCCAAGCTACAACACACAAAACTTAGCAGACCCAAGAGAAGAATTGTTTTGAAGTTGGACATTGTGATCTGATTCAAAGCAAAACCAAGCGTTTTTTATACAGAGGTTTGTGCCAGTCCGTGGCTATAACCATACGTCTAAGCTTGACTTCAGTTGAAGAAATATTTGTTATATTTTTCTCTTGAAGTTGTATATAAAAATTTATATAAACAAATCTAAAAATAACTATTATTCCAAAATTTATCAAAAATAAATAAAAATTTTGAATTTTTTTGGCTTAAAAAAATTAATTCATCAACTCAGCTCAAAAACATAACTATAAAATGAAACCCACGAAAGACGTGAACTAGTTATAGGAAATTCGCTGGAATAAACTTTAAACTATACAATACGCTATATGTTTTGAACGCCTGCAATTAAACGGAATGGCTCACTCAACGACTAAGATCATGCATGCCGTTTAATTAAACAACTTTTATGGAGACACTATTATTGAGACGTACTTGATGTGCTGCTTCTGGCAATAGTTTTTTCTTTAATTTTAATTCCACACATTAACAAGTTGTTGATAAGTGAAACCTCATCACAATTCGTTATAAAAATTAGACTAGTTAATGGCTTAATGTCAATAAAATTAGGTATATTAGAACAAATGAAAATAATTTAATCTGATTAGACATGTACTTTTGGGTTATGTTCCAGTAACTGGGATTTGGAAGCAGATGGCCGACATTATTGATACTAATACAAAATAATTCATAAAATAAACCATTTATTTGGATCAAATTTTCATAGACTGCCGGTCCTTAATAACGTCCAACTTAAAATTATCGAATTCAAAATCCGCCGTTCCCACACATGGGCAGTTTGCCTTGCCATTGTCAATAAAAAAAGATCCCCTGCCAAGCAATTAAAAAACAAATTCTGCAAAAAATTGCGAAATTTTTATTCATTTTTTTAAAAGATCTTTAAATAATTTAAACAATTTTATTTCCATTTATAATGTTGTGAAATCTGACTAACACAACAACTTCATGTTGGTTACATAGCCTGACAATACTATGGGAAACAAACATATAATTTATTTCAAGAAGCTTAGTGAATCATGTTAATTACTTTGTTTTTGTTTTCTATAAAATTTTATTTCATTTCTATCACACAGTTCAGAAATGTGAGCCATGCACCGCAATTAAATTTAGTTATTCATAAAAAATAACGTTAATATTATCTTATTATACAGTTTATTTCAATATTGAATACTGATTTTACACTAGACACAAGAAAAAAAATATTTATCAAAAATAAAAAAAATTTTATTGAGTACAAAGCTTTTCGTTAACTAAGTTTCCTAATCTATTTCTAAGACATATATATGTGCATACATACATATGAGAATGTCTTTTAAGAAATTCAGCTTTTTTTGTTTCATTCGTCAAAAATTAAAGTTTTTTAAAAATATGATTCATTATCAAAAAACTCTGATCTCCGCTAAGTAAATTGCGGTTCAATTATATTGAAAGCTTAACGTTTTAGCAAACATTTGGAAAATATCAGAAATATTTTGAATATCTAGCATAAAAGTTCAGTTTTCAGTGACTTTTTGAAGTTAATCGGAAAAATAAGCATAAACCACCATATGTTCCCATAAGCCTCAATGATCTTCAAAGACCCCCTAATTGCTTGAAAGCCCACCATTATTGCTCAAAATCACCATAACTTCATATTAATCACTATAACTACCCCAAAACCTACCATAGTTTTCCATAAAACACTATGAATTCACATCACTTCCAATGAATTCTCATAAACCCCAATGTTTATCATAAACCGCCATAATACTCAGTGAGAACGATATTTTCACGTAACCCACATAATTCACTAAGAAACACCTTAAATCGTCATAAAACACCTTAATCTTTCAAAACCAAAATGTCTATTGAAAAAAAACCATCACTCTCGTCAACAACCTCAAGTCCAAAAAAATCGTAACTTCCATTATCTTCTATATTTTCTCATAACCCATCATAGTTTTTTTATAACTTTTTATAAGTCACTACAAATGCCCATAACAAGCCATAACTTTACATTACACGCATAAACCACCATAACTCTTTATAAGCCACAACAACTTCTAAAAAGTAATTTCCAACAACTAAAAATGTCAACCATCCATCATAATTCAACCGTTATATCTTATAATCACCAAAAATAACATGATACGTTAAACTTTTTGAGTAATATTTTATTGAAGTTGGAAGCCAAACAATCATATCTAACCAGAAATTGGGAACTTTGTCAATTTCAGAGGATTTCCATTTGCGTGACTTTTTTAAGTTTCGGGTCCCATCTTTTTAGAAATGCTGCTCAATTGTTGATTAGGAATTTTTTCGTTTATTTTTTTTTTCTTGTAACCGAACATTATGAGTTTTTCAATAGTCCAAATATGCTCCCAGACTTTTTTGGTTTCTTCCTGAGATGTAAAATCTTTGACATTAATTGAAACCTGACTAATTTCACTGTAGAATTTTTTTGTGTCCGTTTCAAATACATTATTTGGCCTGAAAAAGTTGTATCTTTTATTGAGCCTGCGTAGTTTTTGGGCTTTGCATTGTAATTTTTGAATAACTTCTTTAAGGATAGGAATCTGATTTCCATTTTCTGTGATACTTTCTGGTAATTATTTTTGTTTTCTTCATTTTTAGATTTTTTGTAATTCGTTAAACATTGAAAGATCTTTTCTATAGTTTTCAATTTCCATTTTCCATTTTGGTAGATAAGGTTTAGTATTATCACTTTTTATTTTTTGTTACCAACCCGCATTTCTTTCCAATGACTCTGACTGTTGCGTAAACAAGTTTTTTCAATTCACTCAACCTTTCGCAAAGTTGTCCAATGGCTTCATTCCCAACCTGAAACACCTTTTTAAAATTTTCTGCGTGACGAGTTTTTATCAGAGTTTCTTTTTCATTTTATGAGACATAATTGATATAAAACAACTTTTCTGTTATTTCTTTTTCCATTTGATCAACGCTTATCATGTTGTTTGTTGTTTCATTTGTTCTAAACTCAGCATCAGAAATGAAGTCATTTTCATTTTGTTTACGTTGAATCTTATTTACGAATTTATTATCATATTCAGTAACCTTCATCTCTATTGTCATTAACTATTTCTACACTTTCATCCCTGTTGCAGCTTTTTATTATTATTATTATTTTTATTTGTAGGGCGCGCAGTTTGCAAACTAGGTTTGCTGCAGAGGCGCTGTTCTAATCAGAAGGGCTATGAGAAAGAAATTTGGCTATAAAGATGCGTTTTTAAACGCTTGCGAAAAATTTTAAGAGAAGGTGAAAGACGGACATTAAGTGGAAGAGAGTTCCATAAGTGAGGGGCAATATGCGAGAAGGAGCGATGTAAGAAAGGTTTAGAAGAGACAGGCTGATGTAGGCATAAACCAGAGTTGGAAGACCTGAGAGACTCAGGAGTCTGTCTAATGGAAAGACGGTCATATAAATAAGCCGGCTGATTAAAATATGAGATGTTAGCCGTGAGCCATAGCAACTTGAACTGGGCTCTTAGTACGACCGGCAGCCAATGGAGGCGATCGAGACAGGTGTGAGATGAAGAATAGTAGTCGGCTTGAAGAGCGGTTTTAGCAGCGCGATTTTGGAGAGATTGCAACTTAGAAATAAGACAGTTCGGGAGTCGACAAAGAAGAGAGTTACAGTAATCAATCCTTGAAAGAACTAAAGAGATGATCAGAGCAACGGCAGTGTCAAAGGGTAGGAACTTGCGTGCCTGTCTGATCGCATGGAGATGAAAGTTGGATGATTGTATGATCTGAGAGACAAAGTGTGTAAAGTTGAGTCTAGAATCAAGAGTTACACCTAGTATCTTCAGTTTGGACGTTACGGAAAGAGTAGTGCCGTCAAAGATTACTTCAGTGGGAAGATTGGATTTGGAAAGGAGTATGGGACTGCCGACAAACATCACTTCGCTTTTGTTAGGATTCAACATGAGGTGATTGTTAGAAAACCAAAGATTGAGCTGAGTGATGCATTCAGATATCTTAGTGAGGCTGGGATGAGGATCAAGGTAGGAGGCGCCTGTAAAGAGGGTAATATCATCAGCAAACTGATGATATAGAACGTCGTGCTTCTGTATGATCTCGCTAATAGGAGAAGTATAAAGAAAAAAGAGTATGGGCCCAAGAACAGAACCTTGAGGAACACCAAAACGAAGGGAGACAGGGGTAGAAGAAGAGCAGCTTATCTTAACAAATTGCTTGCGTTCGGAAAGATAGGACTGAAACCAGGATAAAGCAATGCCAGAAATGTGAAAGTAGACTTCAAGGATATGCAGCATATTTGGATGATTAATGGTGTCAAAAGCTGCTGAAATATCTAAAGACACTAAGACGGCCGCAGACCCGGTAGCACAGATATTGCGGAGGCTGTCAGTGATGTACAAAAGCGCAGTTTACGTTGAGTGATGTGAGCGATACGCCGACTGGAAAAGGTTGAAGTTACGCAGTACAGAAACATGAGAGGATAATCTCTTGAGAACAACCCTTTCTAAGATCTTTGAGATGGTGCTGAGGTTTGAAATTGGACGATAATTGGATGGTTGCATGGGGTCTAGATTATACTTTTCAGTAAAGGGGTTATCTGCGCCGTTTTGAATGAAGTTGGAAAAATACCCTGTGAAAAGGAAAGAGCCGAAAGTTTGCATATAATGGAGGCGAAGATGCCGGAAAACTGCTTCAGCAGGAAAACAGGGATTATATCTAAAGGTGAGGATTTATTTGGGAGAGAATTGATCAATTTGATGATTTCGTCAACACTAGGAGGTGAGAAAAATGAGAGATTTGATTGATCACTGTCAGTTAAGGAGGGCTGACGGGGAAGATTAGTGATCGGTAACGAGCTATGAATCAACTCAATCTTAGTCTTGAAAAAAGCGCTAAAGTTTTCAACAAAAAGATCATATTCCGCAGAAGTCCGTGGAGGAAGTGGAGGAGACCTGTGAAGTATGGAGTTCGCCGTTTTCCAAAAGGCTTTGGAGTTAGGTGTCGCTGAAGATAGCGATAGATTAAGATAATCAGCACGTGACTTGTTAATGACGGCGCGGGCGAGTTTACGTGAAATACGGAATTCCTGTAAAAGATCATCGGGGACTTGCACACAAAGCTTTCGGAGACTGGATATCTGTCTCTCGATTTTCCTTCTTCGGCGTTTGGCAGAGAGAGCATTTTCAGACAGATGAAAGTGTGAATGCAAGCTGGGGCGAAAAGTATGACTGCGTAAAGGAGCATGAGTATTCATCAGCGAAAGAAACGATTTGTCCATGGAACTAACAAAGTCATCAACCTTAGAGATTGGAGAATTAATAAGTAAATCGCTTATAAAATTGACATCCTTTCCAAAGCCGGCCAAGTTGAGATTCCTGAAAGACCGAGAAGTGACACGATGAGGTGAAAGGTGGGGCCGTACGAGGTTAAGACGGCACGAAATAAGGAAATGATCAGATTCAAAAATTTCGCTGACAGGGTCAGAAATAAGATGAGAGAGAGAAGCCGGTGAGATAACAAGATCGAGAGTATTGCCAAGCCTGTGAGTTGGAAAGTTAATATGCTGCGTCAAACCGTGCTCTCGCAAAAGAATATTAAGGGGATTATCAAGATGATGACAATTAGGGGTATTAAAATCTCCAGCCATTATGAAATGATTGAATGTCGAAGAAAGAAAATAAAGATGAGCTGTGAGTTCACGAATAAAATTACTTGAGTTAGGAGGGCGGTAAATAACAGAAATGGTTAAGGAACGTGTTAGGAAAGAGGCTTGGGCAGTTAATGCTTCAAAGGAAGAGTGTATTTCAGATTTTACAAGTGTCAGTTTAACGGAGTTGGAGAAAATCAAAGAAATACCACCACCACGCTTTCCACTAGAACGATGAGAATGTAGAACATGGTAACCTGGGGGAACAATGTCGTATTTTGTGACATTGTCAGCATCTTCTGGGAGCCACGTTTCAGTCAATGCAAGGATATCGAAACAGTGAGTGGAGATCGCGTCCAGGATAAGAGTGGATTTGTTGCGAGTGGAACGGGGATTGAGAAGGCCAAACTTCACAAAAGGAGATGGATTTTGAGGGTGCATGAGTAAGGCAGGCCTTCATTGCCAGGCCGTACGCCCCATCTTAAGTCGCACTTGTTGCTTGTACACCGGACAAGAAGAGGATGTGGTGACATGGTCATGGCAAGGACGATTTGATCTAAAACAAGAAACACAGAAGGGAGGAGAAGATCTAGAGCAGTTGTCAGACGGATGGTCTTTGCCACAGTGCTCACATACTCTAGGGTTGTGGCATTTAGCTATATTATGGCCATAAGTCTGGCAATTCAGACATCTAGTAGGGTGAATTCGGGAGTGGAAAGGAAATCTACCAAAAGGGAGGTGAATATTCTTGGACTTGATTAGAGTGGGAAAAACAGTGCTTGGAACTTGGATAAGCCAATCACGGGTAGAAGGATTTCGTGCGTTAGGCCTCTGTCTGAAGGCACGAAGAGCACTGGGATGAGCAGATGGAAAGAGAAGATTGAGAGAGGTTTCCAGTTCTTTATCCGAAACCCATGTCGGTAGACCCAGAACAGTAATTGTTGGGTTTAAAAGAATTGGGTCATGAAGGCGGATGTTGGGAAGAGAGGAAAGAAAAAGTTTGGCATCTTTGAGCAAATCAGCAGAGTCAGCTTCCCAGACAACGGCATCAGTAGACTCACGAACATGCTTGGGATAAGACTTAAAGGTCTGTTTAGAAAGGTTAATGGATGAAACCAATCTTCTGCAGAGCTCACTTGGAGTCTCACCTATGGTGGAAGTAATTTTAGTCAAATATTTAATTATTGGTGGAGTTTTTTTGATAGGCTGGTTCATATGTTGGTTGGGGGGGAATGAGTGTAAGATTTTGTTAGTGGGTGGAGAGGAAAGGGTGTGCTTGTTTTTTGACTTAACAATAGTGCTGTAAGTAGGTTGAGGTGAGTTAGAAGTAAGAGTAGATGTGATTGTATTGATTGGTAAGAATGATTCTAGTGAAATTAATGATGGAAAATTATTAATTAAACTAAGAGATGAAGTAGTTGTTGTAGAAGCGAGAGATGGAGAAGTTGAAAATGATGCCATGCTTGTGGATGAAGTTGGAGAAGTGGTCATAGTTGTTGAAGTTGAGCTTGATGAAGAAGATGGAGTTGTTGAGGAGAGTGGGGTTATTGCATGGGATGAAGAGTTAGTTGAAGAAGATGTAGTTGTAGAAGCAGGAGATGGAGAAGTTGAAAATGATGTCACGCTTGTGGATGAAGTTGGAGAAGTGGTCATAGTTGTTGAGGTTGACCTTGATGAAGAAGATGGAGTAGTTGAGAGGAGTGGAGTTATTGCATGGGATGAAGAGTTAGTTGAAGGAGATGTAGTGGTCAAGGAGATTGAGGCAGATTGAGCTTGGATGAAAGCCAACCAAATGAAACTCAAAAACTGAAGTCATTTGGTTTTCAACATGTAGAAGCATATGCAAATTGCCAACTCAACCAGTTCGTGTGTTAAATGATTCTATAATTCCTTCTCATTCAGTTAAAAATCTTGGTGTCTTTTTTGACAAAGATCTAAGCATAAAGACTCACATAAACAAATTATTGCAAATGTCATTTGCATCATTGAGGAAGATAAGAAGCATTAAAAACTACCTGAACCAAGAGTCACTCAAAACATTTTTATCAGCCTTGATATAGTGGCATTAATTATGAAAACATTGTACTAATTGGATTACCCAAGTTAAAAATCCAGTCCATAATTAACACGACAGGCAAATGAATAGCAGGAACTAGAAAGTTTGATCACCTAACTCCTGTCTTAAAAGATTTACACTGGCTTGAAATTAAAGAAAGAATTCAATACAAGATATTACAAGTGCATAAATGTCTCAAAATGGAAAGCCCTTGTTATCTTTCATAAAATTTATCAACTCTGTTCTCATTGCCTAAAGAAAAATACTCAAATCATCGAACACAATGGACATAGCAAAAGTGAAAGCTAACACCATTTTGGGGAACAGAAGATTTTGAGTTGCTGCACCAAGTCGTTGGAACAATCTCCCAAATCACCTCAAATCCATAACCACCAAAACAACTTTTTCCAAGTGCTTAAAAGCCCATCTCATAATTAAGCCTTATAATCTTAAAACATAATTTTAGAATTATTTTCTCTCAAGTATTTTTTTTTCAGTTAATGGGAAGAAAGAAGGGGTAAATGAAAGGAAGGACTGGGTGTGTGTGGGTTGAAGGAGAAAGCGTGAGACTGGAAAGAATGAAAATTTACCTTATGACTGATTCTATACCTAAATATATATTCCAAAGTGGTCTTGAAGACTTAATCAATTTCATGCCACTATAATAATATTCGTTATTTGTTTGTTTGATTATTCATCATTATTTCCTATCATTCACCATGATCCCTCAGAATTCATCGTAGCTCCTCATCAACCAATATAACCCCCCTCATTCACCATAAACCCCCATCACTACAACCCTCCCATCATTCATCACAACTTCCCATCAATCACCCATGTTTTCTTATAACAACCATAACTTACATAAAATCCCTTAGTTCAAAAAATATAACCCTGGTAACCACATAAATTATTTTTTTCAAAATTTTGCGTCTTTTCTTTTTAAGTTTTTCAAACTAATCCAGTATCTAGCTTTTCCTTTTTCTAGTCTCTTAAACTAATCTCTATTTCCGTTTTTTTCCAAGTCTTTTAAAATAGTCTATGTTTCAATTTTTAGTGAATCACCTTTATCACAGCTATATAAAGTTTCAATTATTATGAATTAGATAAGGTTAAATAGCATACTTCACGTCGTCAAGTAAAATAACTGAAATATTACACATGTATAAATCACATTTTATAGTTTATAAGTAGAATGGGTACAAAACTTTTATAATATTTAACTTAGTATATAAGCATTTGATAACATGAGTTAATTTTCTAAACAAATTTGTTATTTTATAAAAAAAAAAACTCCATCTTAATCGTCAACCAAGAAAATTATTTTACTTTTTTAGAATTACCTCATGTCATCCTTGTAAAATTTTGACGAAATTATCAATTTGAAATAATTAATCTTATCATAGTTATTGTTACTTGATTATCAAATTAATTTCATTCTGGAAATATTTCTTTTACAATCTCTTCATTTAAGCGACTACGTTTTACTCTCATTTTACTTTTAAATTTTTTAGAATACTTTTAGTTTCACCTTTAAAGCTTCAAGTTTTGTATAAGTTCAGATTACTTCATTTTTAATGTTTTTTTGAATGGATTACAAAAATCAACATGAGGCTTTTATAAGCAACAATAATGGCAGTACTTTAGGTGCTATCAACCCTGTTCTTTTGTTGCCAAACATTAGTGTCTTAATTTTTTTTCTCACAACTTTTTCTTTCTTTAGAGCCATAGAAAAGTAAGATTTATGATAATAAATTATTAATTAATTTAATGAATTACTATTCCACTACAGCTCAATTGTAGGCTTTTTCATTGAATTCATCATTCTTGTTCTTCCTTCTTTTTTTTGTGTCACAATCTTTTCAAATTATGTTTTGTTATGTTGCTGGTTTTTTTTCCTCATAGCTCTTTTCATTATTAACAATAAAGTAAGTGTTTTCATAACATTCCAAGAGCTCAAATCAATTGTGGAAACTAAATTGAAAAGTGAAATAGATTCAGAGAAAAAACTTCAACTCTCAAAATACAGACCATCTTTTATTTCAAATGCAAGATCTTTTGTTTTTATGCAAACTGCACTTTGTATTTTGGCTGTGGATTTCCAAATTTTTCCTCGTCAATTTGCAAAAACTGAAAGTGTTGGTTGGTTTTTCAAACATTTTCAAATCAAAATTTATTTATTCAGTAAAGTAGTTTTGGACAAATTTTGAAATAATTTTTATCCAAATCAGGTTTAAGTTTGATGGATATAGGAGTAGGGTTGTTCATAGTTTGCAACTCCATTATAGATCCTTTGACAAGGAATCCTGCAAACAATAAAAACCAAGTGTTTATGTATTTTTTTGAACATTATTCTGTTGGAAAATTTTGAAACAAATATCTTTTCATCAGAACAATGCAGAAAGCACTTGTTTCATCTTGGCCTCTTTTAGCATGCTTTTTTGTCAGGTTTCAATTTTTTTTATTTTGAATAATTTATCAATTAATCATGAAAAAGAAAGATTTTTTTTTACTTAATAAATGTATCTAAAAATAATTTTCCACAATTTTATATTAGAGTACCTAGACTTTATTTTCTTTAATATAATAGTTTTATTTGATTTTAACCTGCCCATGTTTTCTATCCGAACTTGAACATAAAATTGAGGATTATATATAAATCTTAAGGGTGTCATGGTGGAATGAGGATATTATGGTTTTTTCAGTTATTTTATGGTGAATATGTGTTTTCATTGATAATTTGGGAACTTTTATGGGGGATTAGAATAATATTCTTGTTTCTGTATTTCTATGGTTAGTTTTTCATCTCATGGATGTTTTGGAGGCTTTATGTTGCATTCAAATTTTCATGGTAGATGAAAGATGTTTTGGAATTTTCTTTCGAATTGGGTATTTTATGATGTTTTGAGTATTTTAGGGTTTTTTTGGGAGTTTGGTGGTAACTATTGGAGCGTATGGTTGATTTAGAATTTATTTTTTATGAAGGGTTCAAGGTGATTTCAGCTTTTTTGGGTGAATTTGTTGGCTGTAAGCCTTTCAAGGGTTCAGGTGTATTTAAGCATTTATACGATTTTAAAAAAATCATATCTTCATTGTTTTATCTCTTGAAAGTATAAAAATTATTGCTATTATCACCAGTAGCAGCTCATGTGTTACCACCACGCCAGACTGGTGTCATTAAAGCAACTTGACTACCAGGAACATGTGTCTGAATACGGGGTGCATTGGAATTTCTTCCTTACTCTAGCTTCTCTCAAGGTGGTGTCTTTATTTTTAATCTCTTTAAATGTATTCTGACTCTGCTTCTTAGTTTCAACTGTTTGATTTGAAAGTTTCAGTTTTTAATTCTGGGGTCTAAAATAGTGTTGAGACATATTTTAAACAAAGTTGCGTTCATGGTAAAAAAGGAGATGAAAGTAATTTTTTGATGTATTTTATCTATATTAAATTATAATTTTCTACGTGACCCAGTAACTGAAGTAAACAGCAGACGACTGATTTTGCTAATATAAGCTATTTTTATAGTGCAAGGTGATTAATTCAAGAAAAAATTTCTATAAGATTTCAAGTCAGGACCAACGTCTAACTTGAAATTAGCAAAAACTGTCATCTGCCCCGAGATTTGAAATACTGGATTGGTAACCAGCGGGGGCTAGTCTACCTCACGGGCAGATGAAGTGCTTGGTTGACAATCACCTAAAGATGGTGTCTTGATAAAAACACCCAGTTTCTGGTCTGAAAAGTAGTTGGCGTTAGTAAGGGCATACAGTCATGAAATTTGGTTCCAAAATTCCATGGTGACTCAAAATAGAAATGAGATTAACTCAACGGGAGTGGAGTCCACGACAAAAGTCCTGCGCACGGTAAAAGTGGTATCAATTTTGAGCATCGCCCGATCGTCATCCCACTATCAGGAACTAAGTTCAGGGTGGGTAGTTGGAATGTTGGCACTGCGTGGCCGTTTTGGGAAGTTTGTTGAAGTGCTGACTAAAAAACATGGATTCAAGTAGTAAGCAATGACCTTAGAACAATGAAACTCAAACCTGAACTAGCCCAAGACCGAAGAATGTGGAGAAGAGCCATATGAGACCCCGTTCAACTCATGCTAGTATGGAAACGGACGCAAAACGATGATGATGATGTCAGCTAATGTTTGGGCAGTTTTTCTTGCTTTTGTCAACAAATATAAGTAATATTAGATTATCAGTTTCCGATATCTGCTACCGGAGTCTTCTGTTCTCACATTTCGAGTCGTTGTATAAACATGCGTTAATTTGGTGCAGTTCAAAGTGAGTATCCAAAACCAAATGGCGATGCAAATAAGCATCTGTAGTTTTAAATGTTTGAATTATCAAAAATGATTATTATAATTATTTTAAAAAATAATAACCAATTATGTTTATTGAGCATATTAAAAGTTTGATGACGTCACGCTACAACTTGCAGATTCTTTCAGCCAGCATATGCCAATTTGTTCCCCTCAATGTTCTCTTAGTTTCCAGTCTTATTTTATCAATTTCTTATGAGATTATCCTCGAAGGCTTCGGTTTCAAATTCTATATATTTTCTTCTGAACGTAGACACAATATAATAGACATGAACAAAGAAGGGATATTTTCAATGGTTGGCAGTTACTGCTTGTATGTACTGTCACTACAACTAGGTAAGTGGATACATGACCACTACAAGAGGTTCGAAACTTCAAAAATTCATGTAAACTTCTGTTTTATGCATAAAATATTTTTCATCACGCAGGAACACGCACAAACATCAGATTTTGAGTTCATTTACACTTCTTATAAAAATCACTAGCTTATCCTTGTTTTTGTGGTTAACACTATTTGTCTACCAAGAGGTTGGTTTGCAAGTGAGTCGCAGGTGCTTCAACGTGGGATACGTTCTTTGGACTGTTAGTTGCCTACATGCTTTTTAACTGTATTTAAGATTAAAATGTCAATATACTTCGTCAAAAATGATTTGTATGAGAATCTTTTGTTAAAGTAATAATAGTAATAATAAAAGTAAACTAATACTCGTGAGTTATATTTTTCAAAGATGGCGACTTGCACCATGATATTAGCCGCATCATTGTACGTTGAAATACAAGTCTTCCTAGTTCACAAAACAAGTCATTTTTTTTGTAAATTTTGAACGATGTATATATTTTCAAACTAATTCATAGTTTTTATTGTTTACAATCAAACTTTTATTAACTGAATAATACATGGTCTTGGCTAGAATAAGATAGTATTATTTAGTTAATAAAAGTCTTTGATTTAATTTCCTCTGTATTAGGCTACTTTAGTTATTCATAATGTGTTTTATTTACTTTAACACCTTTAGTTCCCGAAGGAGGTTTTGAACCGAGGCTGTTACGTGCAGTAACACACAGCTCCTTTGTTTATTTTCTAGTGGCCAACTTGCTTACTGGATTTGTTAACATGATCTTCAACACCATTAACATTTCCATTGTTCCTTCTATGTTTATTTTGTTCATTTATCTGCTAGTTTTGAACGGAAGTTTTGTCATTCTTTATGTAAAAAATATCAAAGTGAAATTTTGGTGATTGCTAATTTCATATCTAAAGACAATATTTCATCGAAATCTTTTCATTTAACGTTCTTTCCAAAAGTTTTACTTTAAAAATTTTTGTTCAAAGAATATAAAAAACACCGTTTTGTTTGGTTTTCACACTGAAAGCTTCCTTTGAACATACCTCTTTCTCAAACAACTCTCATAAACCTATAATTATAAAGATAGAGTAAATGATACCGATGATTTTGAAAAGGGTGAAAACAAAAGTGGATTTGGATCCAAAAATGATAATTTTTGGTTGGTGTTAGACCACATATATTTTATGATATAAAGTGAAATTTTTAGTTTTTTTTTGAAAAAACTACGTGCAAAAAAATAATAGTGACGAAGATTTAGAAAGAAAAATTTCTAAAGCAAAACGCTACTTCCATTTCTAAAATGACTCTATTTCGGCATGAGTCAAACGGATTGTTCTTATACTACTTCTAAGCCTAACGCCTGCTAACATTTATTTTTCCACCACTACTCAAACTGTAGATACTGATAGTGACTTTTTCTAATTACGAAGTTATGATCGAACAATACAATGTTTTCTACATCGCTTCGGAAGCTTTTGAGTACCGTTTTTACGTTACTGTATCTCTACGCACCCAAACAACAATCATGAAGCATTCAAAAAAAAAATTCTTAACCTTCGACAGACCCAACCTTGAAGGGTTTCAATTGCAAGATGTTGATTGGTGGTTCATCAAAAACAACGCTTTCATCGGAAGTTCACCTTACAGAAGTCTACATTATTATATACATGACAAGGGTAGTTATGAGATGGTGCGAGGAGTTGTGGTATGTATTAAAAAAAGAACAAAGACAATTTTTTTACAATTTTTATTGAGACTCATTGAGACAAGCTTTACAAAGAAACTAATAATTTCTTGTAATTAAGAACATGTTTTGAAGAGATATATAATTAATAGCGATGTGGTTGTTCATAATATTTTGAAAAATATAGAACTTTTAAAATTAAAAGCAGTTCAATTTATATAAAAATGAAATCATCCCATAGATTCATTTAATAATAAACGCTAAAAACAGGGTACTAAGTTTAGTACAAAAATTCTGAAAAATGAGCAATGAATTGTAAGAATAAATCTATCTTTTGTACTCTTTAGGTACGAAAGTTACACTTTTTTGATATATAGTTTAAAAGCAGGTAAAATCAACTAAAATTGCAGTAGAAAAGTGCGCTGATTGAAATCTCCAGATTCCAATCACTTCGTCATCATTGTTGACCGCTCTATTTATAAAAGGTTTTAATATAAAAACATCGGTCAACTTTTTAAAGTTAAACAATTCATAGAAAAAGTCAACGTGAGTCAACTATCCAAGCTCATATAATTTTATAGAAAAAATTAAAAACATGGGTCGACTATCCAAATTTATCGTCCTATTCTTTAGAGCGTACAAAAATTAAATCCATATAACTTCAAAGGTAAAATCAAATAAACCTCAATTTTGAGGAAACTTTAGAAAACTTGCAATGTTAAAAGCTGATCACAAGTTCAATGTGACTCCAAATCTATACTAAAATCTGCCTAGTAATCATCGAAAATGAACTATAAATTTCAAGCTAAAATCAGAATCAAGTTCTAAAGCTGATCAAAAGCAAATCAATCTACTTTTTAATTAAAATAATTTCTAGTGCACATTATCATCAAGTATAAAGTATAAACACGTCACCCAGACCAGGACTTGAACCCGGACCCAGTGGAGACTCAATCAATACCTACTCCACTATGCTTTCTGGGCCGTATAACTTAATTAAAATCAATTTTAATAATTTCCTTTCTGGAAATAAAGAAAAATTTTAAAAAAAAGATAATCGAAAATTTAGTGCACGTTTTAAAAACTTATTGAGAACTACCTACGGCTCTTAGCCAGTTAAATTTAAATTTGACAAAGTTCAATATAAAGGCAAATTAAAAACATTAAACACACTTGGAACTGTGCGTTAGTTACTGTTAAAAGCTGCCATTTTTAATCATAGTCGACCCTGACTTAAAATAATTATGATTTACTCTATTTCAATCAATTTTTCTAATCCATTACTACATTTTGTAGTATGTTCATTAAAAGCAAGGGCATTCGGCTCAAAAATTAGTACTAGAAAAAGATTAAAAACATCACTAAATTCAGAATTCTGAAGAAAACAGTATAAGCAATATTAAAATCTAAAGCATTGGAAAAACCAATCCCTTGCGAGTACAGGGCGATGCTTCAATCAAATTGAGATTTTTCCACCATTCCATCTCTCGATGAGCTATAACTCAGTAACATGTATTTTCGTCGCCTGGGCGTGAAGTTTATTTAGAAGCTCTTCAGCGATGCTCTGAGTTATTTACCGCCCTTCAAACGAATGTGAACGACCTCTTGTCTGCAGGAATGTCTCATTTAGGACATTTGTAGTAAGTTTCATCGTCCCTGGAGCAATAATTTAAGAATTTGTACATAAAATTGTTTTGAAACAACTTTATTAATTAAGAAG
Source organism: Pterobdella sp. o SKG-2022 (assembly GCA_964035795.1). Lineage (NCBI taxonomy): Eukaryota > Metazoa > Annelida > Clitellata > Hirudinida > Piscicolidae > Pterobdella > Pterobdella occidentalis. The sequence continues at coordinate 5,666,724 of OZ038322.1, forward strand.
AGTTTGAAATAAAAAAAATTAATATAAATAAATGCGAAAATAATCTTGAATAGTTTGTTAAAATCCCAATAGAAAAGTTCAGCTAACACTTTTTCGTTTGAGGAAATATTAAAAACATGTCCGGAAACTGGGTTCTTCAACCCATTTTCTTCTGGCTTGCCTTCCAATACCGACCTCGGCAACCTATCCAACTGAAAAAAATTTTTTTTTTTTACAAGTACCCGTAAGCTTTTATTTATTTTAAATAGGTATGTTTGATTTGAATTGATTGAGTTGGCTGTCTAAATATCATAGATCGTTAGGCGTCGTGAAAGTGTTGATAATGCGAAATGCTATAGCTTTTTTGTGGCTAGGTTAAAATTTTACAATAGTAACAGTTTTATAAATAAATGGTTTAAAAAATTCTGCATTCTTCAATTACCTTAGGCTTTTTATAATGTGGTACCTCATGTGTTTCGACGTCACTGCAAAAATTGTTTCAAAATTATTCATGAAACACTCAAAAAGTTAGACGTACATTTTGTCGTTGAACGGGATTGAGACATCTAATTCACTTTTTATTGTCCTTCTGTTCTGACACTTGGAATCTCTCTCTTTTTCTTTATCAGTCTGATTATCCAAGATAGCTTCTAGTCTTTTTGAAAAGCGATAATTCAAACTATTGTAGTGTTTGTTTATGAGGGATTCTCTAGAAAGTTTGAAACGAACGCAATACGTATGTCTTTTTGAACTTGAGTCCAAACTTTTGCCTGAACGTCGAGAATTGTGGGCTGCATAAATATGCAATAGTTGATTAATTAAAAAAAAATAAAACTGATACTAATACTGAAAGGTAGAAAAAGGTACCTCTAGAATCAGTCTGAGCTTCAAGCACACCGATCCACTGGTGCATAAGGAGGGCGTTGGGAGCAGAAACAACAAATTTTCTTATGTTCCCTTCTTTCACCCCATAGAAAGAAAATATATTAGAAAACCTATCGGTTTCTAACTCTTCTTTTATCTTCAAAGTTTAACAACTTTAAACATGGTTATTTGCTTTCTTCAATAATTATTGCACAGTAAAAACAAAAAAAAATTCTAACCTTCAGAGCTTCACACAATTCTATAGACCCTCTTTTACACTTTGTTTCATCAGTCAAGTAGTACTCCAAGAGCACAACATTCTCACAAGAAAGCGAACTTGGTGATGTATAAAGAACAAAGTAACGTCTTGACCATGACTGTAAAGTGTTTCAAGATATTTTATTTAAAGTAATTCATTAATATTACCAAGACCATATTTAAAAAGTTTAAATTTTCAAACAAACTTTTAAAAGATAATTTATAAAATAATTTTTTCAAACCCTTTTGAAAATCCTAAGAAAGTAGGGCAGTCTGAGGTCGATTCTGCTAGGGGCCTTCCACAGCCAGCCTCTCATCTTCATTTCCATTATCTCTAGTGTACTATTCCTAACCGCAAATAACTTAAATTAATAGTTCACCAATACCCAAATACCCTATAAAAATAACCCTTAAGTAACATTTAAAAAACTAACTTACAGCCGAAACTATTGAAAGAGCCATGTATCCGAAAGCCTCGTTACCATGCTCTCCTCAAACTACAACCGATTAAATACTTTTTTTATCGGCTAGCCATTACAAGCTTACGTATATCAATTTAATCCTTTATTTGAAACGCAACAGGTTCTAAGCTATGTCACTCCTTCATTAGTTGAATTGAGTAGGGGAAAGTTCACTGTAGAGACACAATCCCTACAACTAGGCTTGTTAACTCACCTTCTCATGAAATAATAATTATTATTTTTTGATATTCAGCTCTTTAAAATGAATAAATTATTAAGTCTTGAATTTATGAGAATATATTCAAAATTTTACTTGTTGAAGTATTCCGTTTAACTTTAAAATTTTTTTCATTTAGAATTTCCAAATATATTCACAGTTTAATTAAAATTAAATATTTATTATTGTATTATTTCTTTCAGTGAATTTAAGACCTTGTTTTCACAAAATTTGTGTTTGGAATTAAAAAAAAATAAAATAAATAAATAAATAATAACCTAATAACATCAAAAAATAAAAAATTATCATAAGATTAATGGACAATAAAATAACAGATTATTTATTTAAGCATTCGACTGGCTAGCTAAAATATGAGGCGATGAAACCAACAGAAGATAATTAGGAAAGAATTTCGCTAAATTTTGTACAAAAAAAGGAATAAAAAAAGAAATAATATCAATAATAATACTAATCTATGTTCATTTCTTAAACAATAATTTCAGCTTGAATTATCCAATGCATGCTTATTTTTAATAATTTTCATTTAAAAAAACAACTAGAGAATTAGCAAGTTGTGGGACTTGTGGTATGTTTTAACAACCATTTGAATGGAACTCTAAAATTTTGAAACTTGTTGAATATCTATAAATAGTTCATTTCATTCGTTCATCTATTTTGATAACCTACTGATGTTTTTAAGATGCAAAACAACATACTCATGACTGATTTAATGATAAGCATTGTTGAAAAAATCCTTATTACGAGCCTTATCTTTTTCCTTATTGACCTAAAATCTTGTTTGTTTTTATGCAAATGTTTCTCAATTTAAAAATAATTATGCTATTTTTTCTACTTTGAAATCAAATTATCATCAGATCTTTTTACTTGTTTTAATTTTGATATTTAGTAAGATGTGAGGAGAGTAATTAGAAGAGTTAGGGGATAGAAAATTTAAGACATTATAATTAATTTCATAAGCTTCTCATTTTACTATTCAACATTAAATATTAATTTTATTTCATATTCAATTCTCTTTCTGATTCATATTCAATGTTTACTTTTTCATATTCAATATTTATTTTAAAATAATTTTTTGAAAAAACTATTTTTAGGGAACTTCATTTTTTGAGTATTTACTAAAGTAAAAAATTCTAAGCTGTTTTATGTAACCAGAAGATTTTAATTTTTCATAACAGAAATTGTAAAAAAACATAAAAAAGGATATCATTAAGAGTTCCCAAGCAACCTCCCATAAAACCATTCATAATCTTTACTGTTTGTATGTGTATTCTAATGCATTTAGACATAGTAGTCTTACTTCTTTCCTTTCCTTTATAACTAAATTATGTTAACAAAGACTTATATGGTAAGGTGTGAGGCACCATTATTATAACAAAATAATTAAGATATACACATAGCTCACCTTTCATGCATACATAGATACTCAACATACATGCATCAGTATATATTTATACAGAGTAATACATATATATCTAGAAAAAAAGTTTGTTTGCTGCTTACAAAAGCACAAATGCTGGCCTGATGACGATTCACTTTGAATTTTTCTTCATTCTCTTCATTTTAATCATCTTTGACAAACCTCACAGACTTGCATTCTCAAAATTATGAGTCATGCTAGAATAATTTAACTTTTTGGGGGTTCAATTTGATAATAATTTTTTATATGAAGAAGAAAAGACACATTCCCTTCATATGAATGAAATTTTTGAAATACCAAAAATGTTTCAAAATAGATAACTTATTTTAATCTCCATCAAATGATGTTTTGATCTGAAGTAACACTTGGCGAATTTATTTCAAAAGTTTTGATATTTGTTTCTTGCATGAAAACTTAACTTTTTTACGTTTTGATGTTAGATTTTTTGCCGTTTCAACGACAAGACTACTCTGTAATCGTTCTAAATACTGAATATAAATGCTATTCGTTGATACCCTATGATTTATTGTGCATGCAAACATACTTGTTAGAAGCAAAAGCCATTCATCACTTAATATTGCCTCAAAATATGACTTAAGTGTTTTTCTTTTAGAAATATCAAAGCTTCTACCGTGTTGTTTTATGGTGTTGTTGATATAGTTGAAAATTGAATGCATAAACAATTGGAAGGTTATGGAAAAAACCACCAATAACTTGAAAATGTTCTTGGCGACTTCATCTTGATATTTTAGTTAATCTTTTTTTAAATTATTGACATTTATGATAAATTTTGGTTTTTATTAAATAATATGTAAATTTCCAGTAGAAACAAACTTTTTACAAAATATATTTGAACAATCAGTTGATAATGTAAGTGTTGATTTGAAGAATTTTTGATATCAAAAACACAAATTTTAATTATATCTTCACTGTCCTCAGTTTCAATAAAAGATCAATCAAATGGATTACATACTGAAAAGCGATTGGGCAAAGACTGAGTCTAGCTTTCAAGACGCGTTTAAAAATACAGAATATTTTCAAATGAACGTCTAATTAGACAGTAATTCATATATGAGAAGAATATAATTTTTAAACGGTTGCCATAAATGTGTTAAAATTTTCTCGAATAAAAAGTTTTGAGTTCAAAATCTGACTTTTTTAATTTGGCTTTTTTTAAGAGTGTTTTGTATTTCGAAACTAAAACTTTATTTGGAAGATGATACGGTGTTAGTTCACTTTTAAGACGCTTAATTTTCACATTTTTTTCAAATTTATAAACTATAATAACATCATAAATAATTTTGAACCCATAAAAAAATCAAAACTTAATTTTTTAGAAAAGACTTGAGCACATCCGTATTAGCACCACTGAAATGCATATTTTAACGATTTGAATGGATCTACTGGGGAAGCTTTTATAGCGCTTCTAAATATATCTTTTCGAACGCTTCACGCAGCCGCTCAAAACTCCGTGAGACTTCTACAACTTCCAGTTTTTATTCCAAGTCTATAAAAATAAATCAATAACATAAGATCAAATATTAACATAAATGTTTTATAAAAAATGCTATTAAATCATTTTCTTCAAAACTGAAACATGGAAACACGAATGAAGAAATATTTGAAATATAGACAAAACTATGCAAGCACACACGCACGCAAACTTACATCGTAAGCAATGGTAGGGTATATAAGAAAAGGATGTTATTAGCGGGTAAGAGTCGGTTGCTAGATTCTTGAGATCTTTCTTACGGTAAGTACCCTGAGCTTGTCATTAATGTTTTCATTTTACTCGTTCAACTCCATAATTTGGAGAGACATTTCTGAAATTGACGTTTAAAGAAAGTTTTATACCACATTATAATACTGATAAAAGCTCTTTAGTATTAAGAAGCTTTAGTATTTTAAATAACATTATAAAACAGGATCGGACTTGCGAGAAATAACAGCTTTAAGCTTTTTGTTCCATTTCAACTATTTATCAAAATGTCTAGTGGCGAAACAAGCAGTGTGATCAGAAGGACAGTCAAGAGGTACTAATTTATTTAAATGATCTTACTCATTATTTTGATCCATATTCTTTCGAGAAACAAATTTTAAAATCTGAAAGTAAAAACAATATACATGAAGGGTTTTTAAAATTTTGAAAAATAAGAAAGCATTGTAAGATAATTGAACGAAGAAAACAATTCATTGACAAGATCCTTCAAGCATTCGACCCAAAAAAAAATTCAAACATCATTCTAACAAATAAAAATTAGCTGATTAATCTGTAACTAACAAAGAAAGTCTACTTTTAAACAATACAACCAATTAATCCCTCATTAACCAATGAAGGTCTTTGGGAGGAGGTGTGGCTGACGGTGAGAACATCGAGGTAGTAAGAAACTACCAAGTGTTCCGTGGTCTGTCGCCCAACACTGCCACTAGGCTTGAAGTACGATGGTGTTTTGATATTGCTTTATACAGACTCAATGTTTTAGTGTATGTTATAACAGATCATTTTCAAAAACAATAATTTGAATTCAGACTTCTAAAAACTTGGTATGGGCCTTGACTAAATCTAGGAAAAAATTTGAACCTAACTTTAGCTTCAATATCGTCAATATTTCAAATACTATTTTATAAGTTTTTGAACTTTATTAACCATAAAAAACATTTAGAAAAAGTAAAATATTGTTTTAAGACTGATATGGTTGAAAATAAAACGGCATAACTTTGACTCTAATCATCACCAATAAACCGTCGACTTTCAGGCCCGACTCCGTGAATTAGAAGATGCTTTGGAGGCGGAGAGACAAGCTAGACTGAGGGTAATAATTGAAAAATAATTGTTTCTATTATTAGCTCGGAGTTGAAATCTTATCTTATTTGCATTATTAGTTTTTGAAGTACTAGTAAAACCATATTATTCCTCATAATAAATCGTTAAATTTTTATTTTTTTCTTCATTTTTCGTTTTTTAAATTTCATTAATGTCTGATACTGATTAAAAGATATTGGAATTAATGATCTGTGGCTTTTCATTCTCATCCACTTTTAATCCTACTACTCACTCTCATTCCACGCATTCCAAACTTTTTCCACACTTATGAGAGCAACAAGCAAGCTGCAGCCATAAAACATTGATGAACAAACAATAAGAATTTTTTACGTATTACAGAAATGAATGTATTCAATAACTTTTACAAATTTATATGTACTTATCAAAAAGTAGTTATAGTAGTAAAATCCTCAAAAGGGAAAATTGATAAATCTTACTTGATTCACAATTATTACGACGAAAATAACAAAATCAGCTCATGAATAAAGAAAATTTATTCTTTCAACTGAAATATGGAGTAACTTAAAAAACCTTTTGCTTGGTAAAAGCGATTCATTTAATAATCGTAGAAACTCCAGATAAGATAAACCTATTTGAAAGATCCCAAAATTAAATGAAGCTCTTTAGCTTTGCTCTTTCCAACTTATTTTTCTTGATTGTTTTTGCATCTCAATTTCTAGCATTCATTTGTTTTCTTGCGTTTAATATTTCAAACAGCTATTATCAAAACTCGCAGTTTTTCCAACATGAAAGCATTTAAAAAATTTTACTAAAGATTTCTACTTTTTGATATCCACCTTCTCAACATCACTCTCTTTCAAGCCACCTTCTCAACATCACTCTCTTTCAAGCCACCTTCTCAACATCACTCTCTTTCAAGCCACCTTCTCAACATCACTCTCTTTCAAGCCACCTTCTCAACATCACTCTCTTTCAAGCCACCTTCTCAACATCACTCTCTTTCAAGCCACCTTCTCAACATCAAACAACTTTAACACGACAGGCAGAACAAGAGTTGAACGACCTTACCTTCGAATTCACCTCACTGAGTGAAAGGTTGGAAGAGGCTGAAGGAGCTGGTGGTGCTCAGGTTGTTGTCTTCACTTTATTCACTTTATATTTAGTATCGAAGATTCAATATACCATGGAATAAAAAATAATAGATTGTTTAGTTCACTAAAGCTATCGAAGCTTTTAATCACTATGAGTTCTACAATGAATGCAGTTTCAATCATCTTAAGGAATCTCAATAATGAGAATTTATTTCACCACAGTCTGAGTACAACCGCAGAAGGGATGCAGAGTTTGCCAAGTTGAAGAAGGACTATGACCTTCTTGCTGCCCAACACGAGGCAGAATTGGCTGCTCTCAAGTAATCCATTCTTAAATTTGCCGTTCTATTCTACATTTTCCGATTTTACTTATTGAATTCAAATATTGGTATTTTTAACTTTCAAATCTGTTATATGATGTTAAAACTAATTTTTTTTAACAAAATTTTTATTCATATAAATCTTCGAATTCAATGTTTGAATTTTATCAAATTAATACACCGTTACATTTCAAGTAACATTTTTTTTTAAACTTTATGATTACACAATCAGAAAAAGGCACCAAGACGCCTTGAATGAGTTGGCTGACCAGATCGACCACCTCAACAAGCAGAAGGCTAAGTACGACACTTTTAAATACATTTTTGAATGTGATTTTTTCATGTTTTTGTCCTATGAAAAAAATCAATTTTTTTTTCTGGTTGCTTTCTTTATTAATTTTTGGCGGTAAACCCTCTAGACTCGAAAAGGAGAAGCAACATTTGTTGTTTGAGCTTGAGAGCAGCAACTCCGCTTTGGACGCTGCCAACAAGGCCAGAGTGAGTCGAGTGATTATTGAATCATAAACTTAAGGTTGAAAAATATTTTTTGATTAATTTTTAGAAAATTTGAATAGTTAACTAAAGTTTTAGTTGTAAAAATAGTTGTTTAGATAAGTCAATACGTTCAAAGGCTGCAGCAGAAAGCAAGGCAGAGCACTTGGACGATCAAGTGAGAAGACTGAAGGCTCAAGTAGAGGAGCTTACCCGCCAAAACCAAGACCTCAACGCATGGAAGGCTAAACTCACCCAAGAAAACTTCGACCTCCACAGGTTAAAAAATTTCTTTTACTCTCTGAAAATTAAAATTTTTGGTTGAAAATGAAATTTCCTTGTAAAACATATATAACCTGAATGATAATATTGCAGACAAGTTTCCGAGTTGGACAGTGCTTTGAGCAACATGGGCAAGGCCAAGACCCTCTTGCAAGCCACTGTTGACGACCTCAAGTCTCAGCTGGATGATGCTCTCTCTGTATGTTATTTTCATAGACATTTTTAAATTATTTAAGATGATATTGACTATTAAAAAACTCAAATTTTATTTCAACAGGCCAAGAACTCCTTGTCTCTCACAGTGAACAACTTGCAGATTGAACTCGAAAACGCACTTGCCCGTGCTGACGAGGAAGCCGGTAAGATTGACGTTTTTTGAAAAATCTTGTATTTTTCCATCGAGATGATTATACTGTAATAAAATTAGTTTATTTTATAATTTAAAAAAAATTACCTACTCATTTATTTTTCAAATCAGAGTTGAACGCTAGCTTGAAATCTCAACTGCAAAAGGCTTTGAGCGATTTGGGAGCTTTGAAAACCAAGTACGACCAAGACATCAACTTGAGGATTGGAGAGTTTGAGGATGCTAGGTAAGAATGAAAGTATTTTATTTGAAATTTATTTTTTTTGAAGGTTTTTTAAAGTAAATTTTTATTATTAAAAAATTTAAAACAAATTATTCAAAAAAATATTTTAGACGTAAAGCAGGAAGTCGTATTTCTGAACTTGAGGACTTGTTGGAACAATGGAAATCCAAAGCAAACAAACTCGAGAAAGACAAAGTTAAACTCACCATTGAAATCAGGGACATTGCTGCCGAGCTTGAAGCTGTGAGTCGATTTACTTCCATGAAAATTTTTGAATTTTAAAGATTTTGAATTAATTTGAATACTTTTTTTAATTATTCAAATTTCACACAGGCTAACTTGAATGGAGGTGACCTTGCTAAGCGTTTGAAACACAGCGACTCTTTGTTGTTTGAGATTCAGAAGAAATACGAGGACTTGAACGCTCAAGCAGCCAACAATGCTGGTGAATCACAACGTCTGCAAGCTGAGAATGCCCGTTTGAAGGTAACCAGCGTCGAATGTTTCAAGCTTTATTTACTTAAACTTAAATTTGCATGCAGGCAGCCCTCCAAGACGCTCAAGACAAGCTGGATGCCGCTCTCAGAGAAAACAAGAAACTTTCGGGTACGTTTTCATCCTTAAATATCCATAATAATTAAATAGAAATATTTTCAAATGAGTAGAATGCATCTGAAACTTATTCCAAACGTTTTCTTCAGACGCTCTTAGAGAAGCCCAAGGTCAAATCAAGGACTTGACCAGGCAGGTGCAAGACTTGTTGGCAATCAAGGCTCAACTTGAGGCTGAGAGAGACAAATTGGCTATGGAATTGGCTGATGCCCACGACACCATCAAAGACCTGCATGTAAGATGCTGTCAAGTTAAATGAATATGCTTTCTATAAACCTTATATGGAGAAAAAATTTTTTAAATTTTTATTTAAACAATTTAATCTTATACTTTTAGGCTCGTTTGGACGCCAGCAATGCAGCCCTCAACCAGCTGAAGATCGATTTCGAACATCGTCTGAGAGAAAGAGACTCTGAACTTGAAGCTTCACGGTTGTTAAATAACTTGGATATTTAGGCTAAAAATGTCTTAACAGTACTTTAAAACTTTTTTCTACAACAACAGCAAAGCTGGACAAAGAGGAGTGGAAGAGTTGCAGAAAACCATTCTTGAGCTCGAGACCAAGTACAAGAACGAATTGGGTCGCCAAAAAAAGAAGTTTGACGCTGAGCTGCATGAGTTTGAGCTCCAAATTGATACTCTCTCCAGGTGATTGTGGGAGTTAACGGTGGAATTTTAATATGAAGCTATATATTATCATTGCTAAAGACAATAATAGAATGAAAATTTGATAAATAATTTGACCTTATTGATATTTATACCCAGGTCCAATGCTGAATTGGTCAAAGCCAACAAATCATTGGCCGTTAGAATCAAAGTAAGAAACTCAATTTTGTGACAGATTCTACTTAGTTATTGAAATTTCTTGAAAACCCACAAACAAACCATCGAAGGAACTGGAACTCGCTTTTGAGGCCGAGAGGGCAGCTGGAGATGAAGCCAGAAATGCTCTCACTGTTTCAGAGAGGAAGAGAATTGCCTTGCAAACTGAACTTGAAGATCTCAGAGCTCTCCTTGAAGCTGTGAATAACCATTTTATTGAAGATTTTACAAAATCAATTTAATTTTTAAAATATTCAAAAATATTTTAAAAGTGGAAAACATTAATTTTCATGCTTCCAGGCTGAGAGAGCCAGAAAAGCAGCAGAGGCAGCTCTTGGAGACAACAGCAATCGTCTCGGTGAACTCACAGCAAGCCTCAACTCTATTGCTCTTGAGAAAAAGAGACTTGAGGGTGACTTGGCTGCTTTGGCTGCTTCTCTCGACGATGCTCTCAATGGCAGAAGAGCTGCTGAAGAGAGAGCTGACAAACTCCAACTTGAAGTAATTTTCAATTCATTCTATTTCATATAATATTTTGAGAACTTTATATTTCATTCTTTATATAATCTTTTTGAAAAAATAAAATTTTATTCTATTATTGTTTGACAAAAATAAATATTTTGTGTTCGTTTTTTTATGAAATTGTGCCAGACTAGTTTACCTCATCGAGAGGTTATTTTTCTTCATTTGATTTTTTAAACAGGTCAACCGCCTTGCTAACGAGCTGGCTAGAGCTCTTGACAACTACGCTCAAGCCGATGCCCTCAGGAAGAGTCAGTTCATTTATTGATGATTTAGTAACCTTTTATAAAATCGTGTCAATTAGATTTTAATTATATAAATTGCGTATTTAAACAATACAGATAAAATTAAAATATCTAATATATGAAAAATAAAGAAGAAAAACTTTAATAGTTTGAAAAATCATTAACAGGTTTGGAGAATGAGTTGAGAGAACTCACTCTGCGTTTGGAAGAGGCTGAAAACTACGCCCAGAGAGAAGGAAAGAGACTTGTTGCCAAGCTTCAAGGAAGAGTTCGTATTATTTCAAATGAAATAGAATGAACTAAACTATCCTACAAAAAAATATTTAAAATCAAATATTTCCAATCGTTCATAACTGAAAAACCTAAGCTTTTCGGTATATCAACTATCTTACATGAATTGCTGAAAATGTTTCATGTGAGAATTAAAATTGTTTGATTATATTTTGGCACCTTTTGCTCGTTACCTTACAAGTTTTAAAAAGCATTAAAAAGCTGTAAAAAATTCTATTAAACTGAAATTGATGTAGAAACACGCAAACAGATCCGTGAGTTGGAGGCAGAGTTGGAGGCAGAACAGCGCAGAGGTAGAGACCTCATTGCTGAAAACAAAAAACTCGTCAAGCAATTGACCGAGTTGAGACTGCAAGCCGATGAAGATCACAGGTTTATACTTGATAAAACACAAAACAACGCTGAAATATGCTTGAATAATTTTACTTTTAATTGATTTTTATAATTGATTTATAAAAAACATACAGACTTGTTGCTGAGTTGACTGAACAAATCAACGCCCTGCAAAGCAAGATCGCCTTGTACAAGAGACAACTGCTTGAAGCTGTAAGTGACCAACACTTTTGTTATACTATGTAATAATTATTAGATTCAGTGAAAATAATTCATTGGATGAATAGCTAATTCAAAATTACTCCTTCTCAGTCCAACGGCTTACGATAAGTAAATTAATTTTACAGGACGAAGTCATCAACATCACATTGGCCAAATACCGCAAAGCCCAGCAGCAGTTGGAGGAGACTGAAAGAAGAGTAGAAACAGCCGAAAAGAACATCACAGTTCGCATCAACAGAGGTACTTCTCAAGTTCACAGTGCTATCTCTCACGCTGCCCTTCCTTCCAACCGTGCCAGAAGCATGTCTGTAAGCCGTGAAACACATAGAGTGTTCAGGGCTTAAAAACATCAATGAGAGAATTGTTTATTAATTGGTTGGTATTTGGTTATTAAGTGATTAATTATTTCAAGTTTTGTTTCTGGCCTTGGCTTGTAAATTATAAGCAGTTAGTTAATTGTTTAATTAGTTAACTCGTTAATTAATTATGCGGTTGGTACTTTCTGCTCAAAAAGTTGAATTTTAATATACGTGCCTTAAAAGTAGTTTTGATGGTTATCAATTTCTTGGGTCCTTTATTTCATGAAAAGCCAGTTGTTTTTTAAAACTTTTATCTTTTTCAATGATTTTCTTTATATAAATTCGTATTTTTCACGAGCTTTTGATTTTTCAAGATTTTACTTAATCAGTTTCGATGTAAAGCAATGAAGGATATGTATTGGGTCTTTCAATTGACCCACCACAAGTAATATATTTTCGCAAGTTTTCTAATTTCAAACATATATTTTCATGTTAAATTTTAACTGTTATCGTGTCATCATCATCATGTCATCGTTCTGATTGCACGGATAGCTGCCTAGAGCGGCGCTAGGCGATTACCCGTGCAATCAAACGAGGTTTTTGAGCTTAAATTTGATTGGTTGATGCGGTTTCGTTATTTCTATTACCTAAATAAAGACACTAACCGTTGTTTCATTTTTATCAAAAATTCAAGATTTAAAACGCAACTTCAGTTTTTTCTTTTTTTCACGTGGCGGGCAATGACGAAAAGGAGTGGCCTCCGCCCATAATTGAGCATAACACAACCAATGGCAGCACTTCACACACTTGAAGAAACATGCAAAACAATATAACTAACATTGGTGAATAGCAAGATGCCTATAAATATTTTTAATTTCAAATAATTAAGAATATATAATTTAAAATTAGATGGAAATTTTTCGACGTTAGGAGGTCTGCAAGCTTAATGGCAGAGTTATATCTAAAACCCGACTCGAAGTCGTCGGATCAAGCGAAGTATAGCTATAAAAATAACTAGTTACACTCATAAAGCAAATAATTTTTGCAATTTTATTTTTAAACGTTAGATTTAGAATTTTTTTTTTGATCATTTTTCGTTGAATTATCATCATAAGCGTTCAGTAACTTCACCAAATTATCTCTGCGGTATGTCAGTTGCAAATGCTTGGTTCTGAAGGTTGATACTTCGTTTCCAAAAGGTGTGAAGAGGTTAGAACCAGATTTTGAAATATTGCGAAGTGCTTTGTTTCTTGTAAGTATGCTGAGGGTTATTTTTTATTGAGGTTTTATTCACGTGTGAGCAAAATTCGATATCGATATTATTTGATTATACTGCTGTACATGTCTCAGTAACTGGGACTGACAGCAGTCGGCCTAGATTCGCGGTAATACTTGTTTGGTAACACAAAAATTAAGCCATTTATTCGAGACAAATTTTTATAGATGCCAGCCCAAACTAACACCCAACTTGAAACTATCTAATTCAAGATCTGCCGTTCCCAAGCTTGGGCAGTTTGGTTTGCCGTTGACAATAAAAATAGCATTTGTCAAACCAAATGACAACGATACCAGAATATTTGTTTGTGGATACCTACAACCAGAGTCTACTGTCATCCAGGTTTTAACAGAAAAGCAGTCATACATTGGAGAAGCTAAGTTTGGCGCGGTTTAACGTCAGGTGTGCAAGATCATATGTTAATCATACCATAAATAATATGTATTATGAAATATGAAAATTCAACCTGTTGTAATAGTCCACACCACCTTGGGCATATTCTTTACCTAGTCTACAGAGTAAATTGGTGATTAAAAAAATAAGCAGTTTAAACAACTGTATTGACGTTTCATTCAATTTAGTTATTCCTCAATTCATAACAGGTCTTCCAACTAAAAAATAGTGTCTCAAAAGCTAAATGCTTACTGGGCTGTTTCCTTGTCTACAAGGTAATCCAAGAAGCAATTATAAGCATCTTTGATGCTGAGGTAGAAAAGGAACCCCACACAAGACATCATTGAAAATATGCCAAACTTCACCCACCCCTTCAGCCTGCTCGTCACAGCTTTCAATCTATATTGAAGGAAGTTTATACATTTTTCATGTATATACAATGCATATCTACAAATCAATCTATGAATTGACTAATATATTATTTATACTTATTTAATAATAATGAATATTCTATACCTTTAATAATATAAATAAATATGAATAATTATAAAAATATTATTGAAACTTATATTTCAAAATTTTAGTAGGCAAAAAAGTTGGTGAATTTTAAAAAAATCAATATATTTATATATTTATACAATGGTACAAAATTATTATTCCATTAAACTAATAAATCCTAGAAATAATATAAATTAAAAATAAAACTTTAAAAAGATTGATAAAACACTAAATTATAATAATACAATAAATAAAAATACTAAACCATAATAAATAAATGAATAAAACCCAGAATCATAATATATAAAAAAATAATGGATAAAAACCTAAAATCATAACATAAAACCAATAAAAATATTAAATAATAAAAAAATGATAAAATTTGAAATCATAATTTAAAAACATTGAATAGCATAAAATCAAAAGAACCTGGTGTCGAACAAGTAATATGCAGTGTAAGTTCCAACACCAATAGTTGCTTTAATAGCTGTGAGAACATGGATGTGATGTGAGTTTGTGTAGTTGATCTCTCTAGCTATGAGGAAGTCTTTGGAGGCAGAGGTGAGTACGAGGGATTTTTTCAAATCTCTCAGTGATTCACTTGCATCTTTTTGATTGGAGATTTAAAATTTTATATTCAAGTATTTGTGGTTTATGTTATTTTTAAGCAAAATAATAATACTTGTTTGTTGGTCTTCATCAATATTTAGAGGAATTCCCTGGAAGGAAAATGTTTCTCCTTTAAAAGAGTGTCCTTCCTTATATTCCAACGATAGAGGAAATCCTTCAATAAAAAGCCAAAAACAAAATGAATATTTATTCAATAAAAATTCATATGTTGTATCAAAGAATTTTGAACAACCAATAATGGCTCCTGTTCTCATTTTTAGAGATCCATAATGAATAGGGTCAGAAGAAACAGATAAAAAATAATCAAGACTAGCTTCTTCTTCAGGTCTTAGATATATTTTGAATAGAATCTTTAAAAAAATTTTTTGTATTAAATTTAGCTAATAAATTTATTTTTTTTACTTTTTCAATGCGTTCATCTAACTTTTTATCAATCGACTTTTCTTTTTTGTCTTCGTCTAAATATGCAAAAATATTTCTTTTTTTGTTAAGTAAGATAGTTTCTGGCAAAGCACTGATGGTTATCCCTGTAGCCAACAAAGCTCCCAAAGCAAAGGAACCATACTCAGCGTAAAACTTATTAACATTTCTATAAAAACGAAACATTTCTCTTATTATTTATAATTCTTAATTTATATTTAAATGAAATTATCAAGTCAATGTTGAAGTGTCCTTTAAAAGTTAATGTAAGTCGTAAAAATGTTTTTTATCGGAAGATATTCCAAGTACTGTTCGAGAATATTTGACAAATAGCTCTTCAAATATATTTTTAAGATTATTTATACATTTTTAAGCTTATTTGCAACAAGCTTCATTAATGATAAATGCTCTTTAGCAATATTCTGGTTTAGAATGATGTCTCTCTAGTTCAATAATATTATTTTGTTTTACATCAATTCATAATTTTTTAGAGGTATCATACTGGTTTTTATATGATTCGTTCACAGGCTTTCACAATCATGTTTGCTGGGTTGTTTTTGCTATGAAATAGTCTGTTCTGAAGATTGAAGGGTAAAAAAATCAAAAAAGCTTAAATAAAGACTTTAAATTTTTATTAAAATATGTGAGAAAAAAATGACTTTTAGATCTCATTTTTGATAGAATAAGACGAGTTTTATGAGCTTAAGTTGATACTAATAGATCGAGATCGGTTATTTATTAATTTATCATTTTAATGATTTTTATTTATGGTTTTTTGATTATTTTTAAAACCGCAAAAAAACAATTCCCCACTTGACACTGACTGCAAGGGCGAAGTTGGTGTACAGCGTGAAGCTCATTAGAAGAGCCATCACGCACATTTCGACAAAAACACAAAAAGTATTTGATTGTTTTTAAAAAGAACGCACAACAAATTATTAAAGAATCAACCGCCTCTAATCAACCCATGCTCAGAAGCTATCTTAAATCGTAGTGATCGTTTTTTTCTATACCAATTAAGAGCCAACAAATCACCTTTCCTTCGACCATATCTTAAAAAAATTTCACCTTCATCGCATCCTACACCATGTGCCCTCTTTGTCACATTCACGATACCTTTCATCTTTTTAACTGCAAAAACAATCTTACACAGCTTGAGCCCTAGAACCTATGAAACAGGCACTTCGCGATCGCGCAAAAAGTATTGAATAGCTTAAGGCTAGTTGATGAACCAATCATAAAACTCATTTTTAGAAGTTTTATGAAAAAAAAATCAACATTTATCAAGTAACAAAGCTTTTTGTACAATCCGTGAATATTTAAACATTATGATACATGAATATTTTCAAGAAAAAAAAACTAACCTTTTTTAAAGCCTATGATTGGTCCATTTTAAAACAGCTTTTTGCTGCTTGGAACTTCTTTAACCTATGGACGGACTCAGTGGAAGCAAAAGTCTTTGTAAGTGGTTCGAAATGATAGAGGAAAAAGGAATCACTTCTCATTGTCAATAGAAGCACCGGAGTTGACAACAACAACATAATGAGGTATGGATGAAAAATCTGGATTATTTGGGACTGAGCTATTTTTTAACTCATCGCAGTAAGTGCATAAGTTGGGCGTAAATTGCACGATTCACAACACCTCTGATTTCTAAAAGCATATTGGTAATTAGTCTTCTAGACTAATCTAGCATATTCCCTTGAATAGCTACATAAGGGATAAAGCACCAAGCTTATTCAATACTATGATAAACGTTGTTATGAACATGATATTGTCTGTATAAAGTTCTCAAAAGTTTTTGCGGTATTACTTCACAATTAATATCGACCGCACGGGAGTAACGAACTCAAAACAAAGGTTTAGAGGTTTTCAATGTATTCCCAGTCATAGTAATTTATGCTTGATATATTTTAAGATTTATTTCTCTTTTAGAAGATACTTGCTCGTTCTTAGTTATTCTTATTAGCCGATTTTTTTAATAAAATTTTCTGCCTGTGAGTGTCGATTTTTATTTCGTAAATCATAACTTCGCCTAGTTTTAGTTTATGGTTCTGTTATTTGTTCCACATAACTTGATTATTCAGGAATCTTACAGCTTAGACCAAGTTATTACTGTTTTCAAGCCAAAATCAAATCATCAAAATATTTACTTTAAGTATTAAAAAAATTTACGAATTTTTATAATTTACTTTTTATGTTTGTCAGGAAACACTTTTTGCAATCAAAAATATTTTATCTTATTTGAAGCATAAATTTTATTACTTTGTATCTTTGAAACAAATTTAAAACTAATGGGCATTGAAAAGATTTTTGTCATTTTGCTTAAATAAACAAACATCAAACCTCCCGCTTAAGCCTTTAATTTAACCGAATATGAACACGATCAAAATGATTTTTCTTGAAACTTAATGTTCATAAAAGGAGAAAATAACATAATAAAAGAGTAGAAATATGATCGTTAAATAAATAAACATATCTATATAGGTATGTCTGAAATCTCGCATTAAAGCACTTGTTACATAGCTTGAATGCGCTTCACTACAATGAAATTGAGCATTTAAAATGGCTTGAATATGTTTAACTTGAAACAATTAACATAATAAGTTAATGTGAAAATTGTTATAACAACCACATAGATTTTTAATGCTTTACAAAGGACATCTCACGGGTTTTATCATTTTCACTTGAAAGTTTCCTATACAAGGGTAACCTTCGGGAAATTTTAGCAATTTTAACTATGTTCATCATTAGACAGCATTAAGTTTCGGAGATTGAAGAAAACCACTGAGTTTTTATGAAAAGCATACTCGAAGCATAATATTCTAGCACTAAATATAATTCCATGATTCTGAAAAATAAATATATGAGAGCGTGCAAAAAATAGATTGAACTTTAAAATTGAAGCCACATTGATTATTAAGTCGTATCAGTGTTTGATCTTCAACCCTGCAAAAACATTTTCATTTATGCATACAATCACTCAAGACTCGGAGATAAACGATGTTATTATTATTATTAACAACGCTTGTAAATATTGTATCTATGATATATCATTTTCAATTATCGATTGAAAATTAAATGATTCATCAACTTCAGATATATATTTGAAAGTGAAAAAATTATCATTCAAAGCTTTTTCACCTGTTTACCAGTCCTTCTTGATTTCAATCTTCCACTCCCATTTTAAATGCTCAAACTTATCATCATCCGTGAAGAGACTTTTAATTTTGTAGGTGCCTGAAAAAATAGTGATTTTTAATAAAACATTCAATCAATGCTATACAATTAAATTCAGAATAAGTAAGAAAGTAATTAAGTAATTCAATTTAAGAAAATTATGGCATAAAATTCATGTTTCTAAAAAACCAATACATAAAATTTGATGGATAAGTCAAAAAAAAGATAACTTGAAAATGATTCTCAACATAAAAGTAAAATTTTAACTACCACAAGCCAGCACCCCCAATAATGAAAAAAATACTCCAGGCATTAACTAAGCAGACATCAGTTTAATGAACAAATTCATTTTGCATGTACTAAAAATTTATATTATTCTTTATATACTAAAATCTACCTCATTTTTCAAACACGCATACTTAAATTTACATTAGTTATTGAATTAGTATACCACAAAGCTACATTATTAATTAATAGTTGAAACCAAATGCTGTAGCAAACAAACCTCGAGCCACCATGCCACTGGGAGCATCTTCCACAGGTGATGTGTAAGATTGCAGCTCCTTCTTTGGTCCATATGACCCTACCATGAAGTTGTTCTTCTCCACTGTTTAGTGTTGTTAATATGATTAAAGTGTTTTGCACTACTAAGTGTATGGGTTTGGATTCAAGTGTGGGTTTGGTTATATTATTTTTAGGTTGAAAAATACTAATTCTTATGTGTTATATTGATGCATATAATAGTTACTGAAAATTACTAAGCAGCTTGAAATGCTGAGATTTTTGCATAAACATACCTGGAATTCCTGCCCGAGTGGAGTTTTGGACGTATTTTAATCCTTGAACAATCTCCCTTTGTACATAGAAATAGATCCTCACCTTTTTTATGCAGATAGATAAAGATTTGGAAAATTTCTAATTGGATATAATGTTAATTAAAAATAAATTATCAACTTTGTATTGACATCCTTCTTTTAAAACAAGGGACTTGTTTTTCAATTCTTCTAAATTTCCTGTGAGATCAATTTCAATATCGGGTCTACCATCAACAATCAGTGCTAACTTGGTCACAATCACTCTGCGAGGATCATCTGGGACTGCAAGTTTCGATGATGAGTTACAGTGTTATGAGATATTACATACTTGATGAAAAATTTTGATTTAAAATTTTCTATACAAGATTGAAACTAAATAAAAAATACTTGATATTATTTTAAAATAATACGAACACATAGCAGTATCCAATGGATTATTGGTTCCAAGAAGAGTTTGTTTGTATTTTTTAAGAGATTCATCTTCTTCGTCTGTCTTCAAAATTGATTCCAAACTGTGTAAAAGAATCAAGTTTATATAGGTGATAAAAACATGAAAAAAACCCAATAGTAAACCTCTTCTCAGCAGGCGGTTGGTAACCTGGAGTCTCTTCTGGGGTCAAGTCATCGCCTTGGGCATTGTTTGCCATTTCGATTTCTGAGGTATATTTGTAAGGCGTTAGCATTAAAGAAAAAACGAAATTAAAAAAAAATTCATATTAATTGTATTTTGAAAAATTTCATCAGATGTGCTAAAATGAATCGGAAAACAAAGATGCTTGAATTAGTTTTTATAGTTGCAAAACCGGTAATCTAGTTAGTTCCGCTTAGACATGTTTGAAATGTGAAGAACATAAGTAAAACTTTTTAGAATATCTAAAATTTACAACAAAAATATAAATTTATTACCAATAAAATAAACGAAACTGAATAAAAACCTTTAAAAAGGACGGCTCAAGGAAGTAGCTAAATCTGGGAACGGATGAATAGGTGTAACTAAAAAAGATCAATACGATTCAAACGTTTGTTTTCAATTATATTTTTTTACGGCTCAATTATTTCTACGTTGTAAAAAATTAAAAATTTTTCATCGACTTTAGAGAAAAATTGATTGAAACTTGTTTTTAAAAACTTAGTTTTTCAACTAAATTATCCTAACTAATTTTTATTTTCGCAGTTTTTATTCAACAAAAATTTGAAGTTCATTGAATATTTTTAAAGAAAATCACTCGAAATAATTTTTTTTTCAAATTGAAAATTAGACATTCAATAAACCGGACATCAAAAATCCGGATTCTATAAAAAAATAAATTTACTTTGCGAACATTTCCGATAAGTTTCAAACTGTTGCATAACTTCTTCAAATCTCTATAACCTTATGTAAAGCTATACAAGCGTCTCCACGATGTTACTAGGTATGTGTGTTTATGCAATATTTAAAATATCTTTTCATTTTGAATTAAGATATATTTTAAACTTTTATTATATTTGCGGTTACTTTTAAAAAATATCATAAGAATACTGATTATAGTATTACAATAAGTAACACATCGATTACCTAGGAATAAGAAAAAACTAATCTAAGAACAAAACTCAACTGAGTTTTCAAATTAGACAAATAATAACGAAAATTAAATAACTAGGAACGTCATTAATGAATCCAACAATGCTAACAACAATTTGAATATATGCACTTGAAAACCGTGTTTGATTAAAAAATTATAAATTGTTTGAAAAAATTGAGTTAAAAAGTCAAATTTCCCATAAATTAAGCACTTTTATAAAGGCAGTTTCAGGATTTGATAAAGAGAAGCTACAATAAGGCGACTTTTTGAAAATAAAAATTTAAAAATAAATGGAAAATCATAATAAAAAAATGTAAATTTTAAGTAAATACTCCATATTAAATGAAGACAAGATTTGTTCTAATGGAGGGTCTTTTCCTTCTAAACATTCATCAAATCATGCTACGAAATTCAGTGAGAACTTCATGAAGAACGATTGGTACCCTGAGTGTTCTGCCTCGTTGACGTCACATACCACCAAACCAATGAAGTTAGAATAAGTCTTAGGAACAGGGTGATCCAAGTAGACCACCCATTCATTGGATTGTTCATAATGGATTAGCGATAGACTGTCCAGGATTGAACCGACGTTTTGTTCAGCACCAATTAACTTACTGTATAATTCTTTAATAACACATTTTTCTTCCATGTTTTCAGATATAAGAGTAGACGTAAAATTGAATAAATTTGAAAATTTAACATTATTGTTTGCTTCACTTTCTTTTGAATGTCTCTTCGATTTGAGATTAACGTAGACATAAACATCGGCATTGGTTTGGTTGATATGGCCATTGTTTTCAGCATATTTTGCAGGCTCCAAGGGAACGTACCTCATCACATCCCACGAGTTATCTATTGTGAGAGAAACTGTTTTCTTTGTTTTTTTCTGGTTGTTTGCAGTCTTTTCTTCTCCGATGTTTATGATGGTAGGATGAGGGATCTGTCAATAAATATATATTTTTACAAAGCCTTTTGAAATTCTAATATAAATTAGATGATTTAAATACATTCATATATCCGATCAATTGATGAATTTCGTATCAAGGGTTAAACTTAAGCAGTAAGCTTGGAACCCATACTCACAATTGACATATTTTTAGTAGATTTGCTCACATACTATAAAAGTAGCTAAAAACAAACCAGATGTTGTGGTCTTAGTCTGGCGTGCCTCTTGTGTCTTCTGATGTAAACCTTAGAAGGTCTGTAATAATATGTTGTTTGGTAGGTACTTGGCACAACCACCAATCTCTTTTTGTGGCGTTTCACCTCATGTTGGTTTGAATGGCTTAAGTGATGGATGGTAGAATTCAAGTCATGGTTGTGGTTCATATTGTTATGGTGAGGGTTAGTGTTGAGGTGGGCGAAAGAGTTGTTTGTTGGGACGTAG
This sequence comes from Pterobdella sp. o SKG-2022, assembly GCA_964035795.1. Lineage (NCBI taxonomy): Eukaryota > Metazoa > Annelida > Clitellata > Hirudinida > Piscicolidae > Pterobdella > Pterobdella occidentalis. Next base: position 5,689,008 of record OZ038322.1, read on the forward strand.
TTGTTGTTATTGAAATATACACGCTGTATAGTTTGACGCTTGGAAATGCCTGAGGTTTTGGCATACTTCTTTGGACCACATCCTACACACTTTTCTCCAGAGGGTAGCTTATATATTTTAGAATAGGGAACATAGCTTGGAGGTGAAGTGTTTTTTGTCTTGGCGTATTGAGTTGATGCTGACACACAATGACTAAAAAGTTTTGAGAATATAAATATTTGTATTATATTTTCTAAGTTGTTTTTAATAGTAAAATTTTTTATTTTTATCGTTTTTCATAGTTAATTAATATAGAGATCGTAACTAACTATATCTCTAAAAGTGAAAGTTCTTACTCCTATCATTCATAAGGATTATTTAAAATAATTTTTGAACTAACTTCTGTCCAACTTTGTTGTACCCTTTGGGACAAACACATGAAGACCCTTGTGGTGTAGACAAGCAACCAAAGCTACATGCTGAGTTCTTGCAATTGCTGCCTTTCACAGCTGTTCAGAAGTACAAGAACATTACATATCTTTATATTTTCCATGAGTTGAATATTGTATTATATAATATTTGAAATATACTTTAAAAACTAAATAATATTTAGACTTTTCTACTTCTCACCGAGACATGAAGCTGATTCAAAATCAAACACAAAACCAGATGCACACAAGCAGTCGTATGAGCCTTTGAGTAATCAATTTTATCAGTTTTATTTACATGACGTGATTGAATCTATAAGGTTGCAAACCTATCTTATTGTGGCACACGGCACTGCCACAGATGTCGTATTGCAAGCATTCATTTACATCTGTTAATGCAAATTAATAGGATCTTCATAACTTTAGAGAGATTTTATTTTATTGTCAAATTATAAATAATTTATTAATATTTAATAAGTCTGAAAAAATATGCAGTAATTTTTAGAACTTTCACTCACACACCATTCACATACGATAGCATCCATTCAAGACACTATCCCCATTGACTCACCAATACATTGGTTCCAAGAATAATGCTTGAATCCTGCTGGACATTTGCAAATAGGATGTGAACCACTAGGTGAGCTGACACATCCGAACTGGCATGAGACCTGGTTTCCACAAGGTATATCCCTGCCAACCACTGCCGGGTACTGAGTTTCTGTGTAACTGTTTTTGCTTTTCTTGTTATAACCGAAGTTTTTACGATAGATATTGTTTCCATCATCCATGGGGCCACAGTATCCATCGACAGGAGGAAGTCCCGAGAGACAAAGGCACTCGTAGCCTCCTTTCTTATTGCTACATCGGCTTGTCGAAGTGTCGCACAGAGAAGGATTGGAACATTCGTTTATATCTGCGAGATTTAAAATGTTTTCAAAACGTATATTAAGGAGTAAGAATTGAGATAATCATGAAAAATCCAGTTTAACCTTTGCATTTCCTTCCTCTCTTTTCGAACCCTTCTTGACAGATGCAGTCATAACTTCCAATTGTATTGACGCACTTTTGATCCATGCCGCATCTGTTTGTCTTGTTCGTGCATTCATCGTAGTCCCTGTTCAAGCGATAATCAATGTTGATAATCTTCAGTCGAATAATTTTTCAATTGATTAATTTCAGAGTTAGAGCACAAAATAGTTTTTTCAAAAAGTGGAACTGACACGCAAGTGATGTAGTCCTTATCGAGGATGTAGCCACTGGGACACACGCAATGGTAACTGCCCTCTAGATTGACACACTCATGTTCGCATTTGTTGTCCCTGAGACTCTGTGTTTTGTTGTCGAATCATATATAAGTGTTTTAAGTATCAAAATATCTATCAAGTAACGTTTGTTGTATTGATGTTAAATTCATTTAAATATAATGGAATATTTATCTTTCTTTAAACTTACCGAACAACAATAATATTGTTAGTTGAATAAATACTTGAGTATGCCATGAAAAAGTGCTTCAATGAGAAAAAATTATAAACACAATATGATTCACACCTTTTTGAATTACTCAAAAAAATTGAGTCACTCTAACTGATATTAATGCTAAAGTTTTACTATTAGGTTCTACTTATTATAAATTATAGTTTCATTTAAAAAATTTTTACTTAAAAAAATCTCATTCTTAAAGAAAAGAAATTAGAAAGTATTAAAAAAAATACATGCGATCTCTGAAAAAATTGCTTAAATTTTTTATTTTACAGAAAAATCTTATGTATTTTTTGTTATAGTATATACCTATAAAACATCAGTTTGAGAATTTATAATAAATTTATTGAAACTTAAGCTATAATTACCGAAAATTATAGCTTAAGTTTCAATAAATGTATTAAAATTCTTCAAATTGACGTTTTATAAATAACTATATTTTTATATATGTTTCAATACAAAACGCCTTAACTACCTGGCATTCATCAATGTCAATGCAGACCAATCCACTCTTGTCCAGCTTATAGCCCTGGTTGCATACACATCTATATGATCCTATCACATTGACGCATCTGTGTGAGGTTTGTATATTAAAGCTTTTGTCTTGTTTCTGTTATGTTATGTTCAAAACATACAGCACACGAATAATAAATATATTATGTTATATGTCATTAGAAAACTTTACTAACTAAGAATTAATCAAAAAAACACTGTTGGAATGTAATAAATAATTGCCTAGAAAATAAGATTCAAACAAAGAACTTCAAAAACTAAAAGAAAAATAAGTCCGAAATGATTATTGTGAAAAAAATTATTCATAACTTTATGTGGGAAATACTCGATAAAAACATCAAATCAAATGTATTTCATTCCTACTTATAGTGTTTTTGAGAAAACATTAAATAAAATTAGAAATTCGTGGAATTTTTGATAAACATAAGAATCTTCTAAAACCTTGCATTGAGACAAACGTCCTCTAGTGTGGAACATTCATCAATATCTGGGGGTTAATAATAAAAATAAAAATGAATAATAAGAATAATAGTTAAATATGAAAAAACAATAGTTAATATATAATATCAGTTTATAATTGTAGATAACCATAATACTGAATTAAATGAATAAATATAAATAATAAATATTAATAATATTATTATAGAAAGATAAATGAGGATCAAATAGATAACGAATAAAACTAGTGAAGCAAAAGATTTCTTACAATAACTACGTTTAACTCATAGATCAGATGTAACTGATCGATGAGACTCAAGTGTTATGCTTACCTTCGCCATCTTGGTCGTAACCGATACCAGCTGGACACAAGTGGTTGTAATTCACTGCAGTGAAGTGGTTTATTAAGTTTATTATAATCTCACTCGTTAGTTTTATTTTTATTTGTCAGATATAACCCATTAGTTTGATTTACTGGAGAGTTTTTGTGTTCAGTTAATAGAGTTTTCGTTTTTAACTCTTTTTTTATCGGTATGAAAGATTTTTGAAGTGAAAACGGATTAAAAAAATTTTTTATTCATAATAAAAAACAGTATATTAGTGGTTAACTAACCGGATCTGGGTCTAGGACACCTTTCACACAGATCTCCCCAGGCAAGCCCTCCAGCACAACAGCATGCAGCCTTCGTCATCAGGTTCTCACTGCTCTTCGATGTCTATTCAGGTTGAAGAGGTATATTGTGTTCAAGTGAATTTTCTATTGAACGTGTTCAATAAGTTATTTCAATTTGAATATCCGTGAAATATCATGTAGAAAAGTAAAAATTAACATGTTTATTGAACTATTTTTATTTTTTTTTATTTATTTGGCAGCTCATAAATAAACTAAAAAAATTCAAAATTTTATACTTGATCTAGTTTTCATATCACTTAAATAAATTCTTCTACCCACCAATAGAGGACAAGTACCATGTTTGTAGTTGAACATGCAGTTCGACATTCGTTGGTCTGTATGATGCATTTTTTTCAACTCAGTCAATAAACTACAATAGTTTTTAAATTTTAACTATAAGTTATGAAAAATTAAAAAAAAAAGCTTTAATATATTTCTAATTTTGTAAAAGTATTAGATTAAAAAGTGAGCAATCATTTAAAAAAAATCAGATAAATAAGAAAAACAATTTATAACAGTTTTTAAATCAGTGCTAATTGTAAACGGATATCTAACATGATTTTATTATAATATAAAACGACAACGCTGAATCAAAACCACATTAGATACAGATAGGAAGTCGAGAGCTATAAGGTCAAATTCTAAAGTTGTCCACTATAATCAAGAAAAGACGGTTAGCGCTTACTGGACATGTAGCTTGGCACAACAAGCCTGCAAACATTCTGTTGTTCTAAACACCGGATGAGACTAGTAAAAGAGGAAGTCCAAATATGGGACAAAAGATGTGCTTTAAAAAGATTAGGGGCTTACTTTTAACAATTTACGATGGCGGATGGGCAAGTATGAAAAAAAATTACATTATGTGAGCGAACTGAAGGTTGGTTGCATTACTACTATTACTACTACTACTAGACGCTATGATTTTAAATACGCTTTCATCTCCGCTCTCCCGAGACTCACCAAATTTACCCTGTTTACGAAGCACTTTCGATATAATATAATAAACATAAAATAATAAAACAACTCACCTATACAGCTCTTTCCTTGAGAATCTGCTACGAAGCCCTCATCACACTCGCAAGCATAAGACCCTTCGAGATTTGTGCACTGACCATTCTTACATACTTTACCATCCAGACACTCGTTGATGTCTTCAAGGAAAGTAACAGGTTAAATTCATTTTTTCTCAGTATTCGAAGATTTATTTCAGTATTTTATTCATTATTTAATCAATCTTTATTCAGAATTTATATTCAGTATTTAAAAATTAGTTTTTTTCAGTCTGATAACGATGACATTGAAAGCTTCAAAAACTCAGATAGTCTATAACTTTTAAATCATAATTCATCATTAGTATCTTATTTTCATACACATTCAAACTCAACCAACCTACACACTGGTCTCCAACCTTGTGGTACCCCGTAGAGCAGACACACTCATAAGACCCTATCAAATTGACACAAGTGTCTTTGCAGCCGTGGTGGTCCGATTTGCATTCATCAATGTCTAAGTGTAAGGATTACGTTCATATTTCAAGAGTTCGGTTGTAGTATTTTATTTTTATGTTTATCAATAAACTTATCGCGCATTCACCTTTGTTTAAAGCTATTTATTATTTTGTTGGAAATGGCTTAAATTAATTTAGTTCGTACAAAGCTTGTTAAAGTAAGGCGAGTATTGCTTGATTCAGTTAGAAGATATAACTGGTTCTGTTACAGATGTCACATACTTCGAAGCAAAAAAAAGCATACAAAACGTATCAGTAATCATCAATTGAATTATTATTTATAGTATAATTAGTATAAATATGTTTGATGCATGTTGCAATTTTTGAAGGCCATTAAAAATATACTTGATAAAATTTACTTAGAAATGAAAACTGCGGTCGTTTAACAAAACAAACACCAAAGTTTGAAAGCATAATCATTAGAAGTGCTATCACCCCATAATAATCACCATCTGATAGAGACACATTACAAACATAATAACCTTCACAATGCATAAGATCTTCAGCCAGAGTGTACCCTCTAGGACAGATACAATGGAAGGTTCCTAGCTTGTTGACACATCTGAAAGCACACTGGTTATGGTGGTCCAAGCATTCGTTTATGTCTGCAGTGGGTGGGGTTGGAACATTGAATGTGAAAACTATGCTGATATTTCAACATTGATTATTTTTTCGATTTTTAAAATTGATTTATCAGTTTTTATAATCAGTTTATTCATGCAATGACTTGTAATTGAAATTTTATGTTGATAATTTTGATTTGAAGATTTAATCGGCTTATTCCTTATAAGATTCTCATAAATAAAATAAAAAAAATTTTATTTTCAATAAAAAAACGGAAATACATATATTTGAATACAAAGACTTCTAGTTCTGCAGAACCGTAACTTTTCAACTACACATTAATCTAACCACAATATAAAAACTCAATTAGTGTGTTTGCCGTGTAGTTGCGATTCTTTCACAATTAATAAAAAGATAAATAAAATTCAACCTTCGCAAACACCGTCTTGATTGACAGCAAAGCCTTTATCGCACAAGCAACTGAAGCCTCCTTGAGTATTGTTGCACGAGCCATGCTTGCAAATGCCTGGGTCTACTTCACATTCGTCTATTTCTATTGGGTTTGATTATTTATGTTAATTATTATTATTGGTATTATTATTGAGTTTTTAGGTAACTAACTAAATAGCTAAGTAGGATAATATTTTTTTATGATAAGATTTCACCTATCGAAAGTTAATGTTTCTCTTGAGAACAAGAGTATCCTTATCTTGACGTAGTTAACAAAATGTACATATAATGGTTCTAAAAGTTAAAAAAAGTTCTAAAGTAGTTTGGTTTTATTTTCGATAATATTCATGTGAATATTAGTTTGCTCATTGAAAAGGATCAAGTCATTATGTGAATATCAAATAACGATTAACTTTTGTTAACGAAAATAATTTTTTCATGACTTTTTCTTCGAGGATAAAAGAGTTTATGGACACTTCTTACCTACACAGACTTGTAGGTTGGGGTAGTCATTTACATACCCGTGCAAGCACTCACATCTGTAAATGTTTGAGTTTTAATGAAAAAAAATTGAATATTTACTCCATTTCAATGGAAATTTTATATTTAAATTTCATATAGATTATTTATCATAAATATTTTTTGTAACGAAACTAAGAATTTATGATAAAAATGAACTCATGAAAAAGTATCCGAAATCTACCTTAAGCTAAAATTTAATTCATGATGCAACATAGTGGAAAACCAAAACACCATGATTACTTCTCTGACCTATAAGATCCATCAGTGTTGACACATCTACCATTCTGACACAAACCAGGGTCCAACAAGCATTCATCGATGTCTATGTTAATATAGTTGTTTAATGGATTATACGAGGGTTATACAGGGTGATAAGGTGTTAATGGACGGGTGGGTATAAGTAGCTTTTAGTAGTATTAATGCTTTTGTGTGATAATGTATGCTATTCTAAATGATAAAAGTTAGTACCATTAAGTTCAATGATGCCATATCCTGTGATGAAGGTGGTGACTTTGGTGCACAGGTTTTTGAATTCCTCTGTCATTGTAGTTATCGTTAATGTTTCATGTTGTATTGTTTCAGGTTTGATTTATTTAATAGAAATTTAAACTTGAATTTTTTCTTTTAGAATACCGTTTTTATTTTCGTGCTTTTTTTTAATTTGAAAGAAAAGTATTGATTCCCTAATATAGAGTATAATTTTCAAAAATCAATCTTCTTCATGAAATTTAATATGTAGTCTATCATAAAAAAAATTTGTTTAAAATAGTTAAATAGATATAATACGCAATCAATTATGAAAAAATTTCATCAAAATAGCAGAATAATTAATAAATAAAAGACCCACTGGTGTTCCTCTGTGGGCATTCTTCACAAATGTCCCCTGCGGCCATCCATGCCTTTCCAATGCTGCAGCAACATACGGACCTTGTTGTCTCTTTGGGGCTGTAGAACAAAACAAGTTTGGGATATTTATATCGTTAACTAAAGAAGTAAATGGAATTTTGCATTTTTAGCATGACGCTCTGTAAAATCTTATGATTAAGCAACCAAAATTGATTTTAAGATTGCTTGAGTTTTTAGCAAAATCTATAGTTAAAAGAATTATAAATGGCTCAAACAAACATTTGCAGAGAACAAACGTTGTCTTCGAATTTGCTGTAGCAAAGACCTTGTCTAGAATCTGAACAACATTGCATTTTTAATCATTATTTGACAACAAAATTGTTTGAAATTAACACTGCTCAACAATGAACAACGTCAATCTATGGAAAAAATTAAGTACATTTATTAAGCAAAATAGATAGAATTTGAAGTAAGTATAGCCTTACTATAATACGTTAGCATCTTGGAATATTTTTTTCAAATTATAAACATTTTTTTTAAAACAATATATAAATACTCATATAGATTAAATATATAAGGCAGTAATATCAACAGTAAAAACTACATACCTATTTGGTTATATGAATAAAAGTACGTGAAAACCTTCGCAATGTTTTCCTTCTTGAGTGGAACTGTAGCCAGAATCACACACACACTCAAAGCTTCCATCAGTGTTTTGACATCGCCCATTAGAACAAGCACCCTCGTTCGAGCATTCGTCTATATCTATCAGTATTTGAGGTAGTTTAGTTAGTGGTGTATACTTGAGAATTGTTTGTTATAAACAAAGTAATGATTATTTAGTGCGAATGTAATGTTGTATTCATAAAGCGCTTTTCATCAAAGCGCTTGCTACAAATTAAATGGAGCAAAAACACGCTGTAGAACAGGTGCTTTTGCTGGCCCAACACGTGATCAAACCCGATAACTTTAGATAAGTAGTTTGATGCTCTTGCAGTTGAGCTATAGTTTAAACATGATTTAACTTTACCGCTTTCGAGTTAAGCATAACTAGGTTTCACATTTTTTTGTTTATTTTTTTGATTTTAAAATTAGTTGTTTATTATTCAATGATAATTAAATCAAATACCATATATTTTAACTAAAAAAACTATATAAACCTTTGCATTGATTGTTTTCATCTCTTTCAAAGCCAGGATGACAAAGACACACAAAAGAGCCTACAGTGTTCATGCAAGCTCCATTCTTGCACGATTCCTCATCGTCACATTCGTCAATATCTGTAACATTAGTAAGTTTCTTATTTTTTCAGTTGTTAACAGTTTACTTTTTAAACTTGGTGTTAGTTGTAAGTGTTGATAAAAACATTTTTTAAAAGCGAAACCTTCACACAGAAGTAGATCTTCATTAAGTTGATACCCATCTTGACACTCACAACTGAAGGATCCTACCTCATTGATGCACCTACCATGCATACAGATTCCTGGCCTCTTCTGACATTCATCCACATCTTTTAGTTGATAGTTTCAAACACCAATTGAGAATAATTTCCCTCAGTGCTTAAGTGCTATTGCAACTTTGAAAATAGAAACTTTTTAAATTTTACAAAATAAAAACAACGGTTACACATCTGTTTTTAGAGATTGATTTGAAGCATTGATCGACTGTACCTTGGCATTCGTTTTCAGGAGTGATTTCAAAGCCATTGTCACACTCGCATCTGAAGGACCCCATTGTATTCATACAAGTTCCATTTCTACATTGGTTTGGTCTCTCTGAACACTCGTCATTATCTGTAATCATTTCAAAATTATGCGGATATCCAATAAACATTTTTAGCTCTAACCAATTTTTGAAAATAAAAAATTTACAAAAAAGTATGGAAAAGTGATTTGTTCAAATCTTTCTCACCAACACACTGTCCATCTTTAGAAGTCCAGCCTTCACTACAGATGCATCGGAAGCTCCCAACAACATTTTCACATTGACCATTCAAACAAATCCTTCCATATGCTTCCATGCACTCATTTATATCTGCGAACGGTTGTTTGAACTAATAATTTTATTTAAATACAGCTACTGTTTCGATTTTGAATTTTTTACCATAAAAACTACTTGTGCACTAAATGCATCGTATATAACGTTATCACATATAGTTTAAAAAGTACCAAAATAATGACTTGTTGCAAATGAATAAACTCGACTAAAAAAATTTTTTGCTCTATATTCACAAAAACCTTAAAGCTATTATTGATATTGTATAACAGACACCTACAATCTTACATAATTATAAAGATCCCAACACCCACCTTCACATAAACCTCTGGGTCCCATCCTATATCCCTCTATGCAAGAACAATAGTAGCTTCCTGGATGAATATATTAAAGAGTTTTAAAAAGTTGAAGAATATATTTATTAATAAATACTGAAATATTAAAGTTTAGTTATATATACAATTTAAAAAAGACTTGCCACATTCAACAATGTTTAGCGTCGATATATGAGAGTTTAAATGCATTTATTAAGCAAAATCAGCTAAAATTTTCGGTAAGCATAGCCTTGCCATAATACGTTGAAATACATATATACAAGCATATATAATTACATAAAGATTTTTCTGGAAAGTTAAAATTTCATTTATTTCTAGTTGATTATTTTTCTTATAAAGTTGCCATTGTTAATTTCTAAATTATAATCTCACTGACCTGGAGTGTTTTTACAAATAGAGTTGCCCGAACACAAATCTTTTTCACATTCATCAACGTCTGAATGGATTTTTGTGTTTCATAATTCAGTTTTATTAAAAATAATGATAGCTTATTAAGTAACATGTTAATAAGAAAAGCAGAAAATTCATTATTAAAAATGTTTCTATATAAAAAACTTCTGTGCACAAGAATAAAATTTTGGTTCTCATTTTGAAAAGCTTTAATTTTGGAAATGATTAAAGTATAAAATTAAATTCACAAAAATAAGAATCTGGCTCTCATTGGATAAATTTTCCTTTTTATTTATAATACTAGAAAAACAAAAAATTTAAAGTAAAAACATATTGGTGAGCAGAAAAATGCTATTGTTTAGTTGAATAATCTTTTAATATTATAAACCCCCTTTAGTCAGCTACCCCATCCTTGCAACGAACCTTTACATATGTGGTCGTGGTCATTGTACACGTATCCAGGATAACAATCGCAGTAAAAACTGCCCACAGTGTTCACACATCTACCATTTTGACAGATGTTCCCAAGCAGTTCACATTCGTTCACGTCTAGAAAGTTGGTGACATTGAGAATTATTTATTTTGATACGAGATTTAATGCAGAGTTTCAATGGTTTGGAGCAAACTCAAACCTTCATCCATGTCTTCTGGACCACCAACATCATCATCATCGTCATAATCTTCATCTTTTCTATCATCTTTATCTCTATCATCACCAACATCTTCCCTGCCATCTTTATCTTTGTCACCATCAGAATCTGAATCTGTTTTAGTATCTTTATCAGATTCTTTATCTCTTTCATCATACTTATTCTTTTCGTTATATCTATCTTTCTCACTATCTCTGTCTGTAATTGTTGTTGTGTCTTCTGTGTTTGTCGTTTCTTTATCTGTAGTTTTATCTGTTTCTGTTTCCTTATTTGTGTGGGTATGTGTATCTTTTCCGTTCTTTCCATTCTTCCCATTTTTCCCATATTTTCCATTTCCATTACGACCACAAATATCTCTATAGATTTCTGTTGAATAAAATTAAGTTTATATATATGAATATTTGAGCAGAGATATCAAACTGACAGTCATACCTGATCCTCTTTCAGGACAAGAAGCACAGACGGATTTTTGTTTATCTTCCTCTTCCTCCAAAGCAAGCCACCCTTTGCCTATGGTACAGCAACATTGTTTGATGGTCAATAAGGATGACATTGCTTTTGAACATTTTTGGAGTTGATTTGGAGTTTTATCTTTGGAAGCATCTAGGAACAGATAGCATTTTCCAGGTCGCACATCTATGGTAATACAGTGATTTAAAAACGTTGACGTTCAAAAAAATTTGATGTACAGATAAAATAAAGGCATAAAACGAGTTTAGTTTTTGGATAATGGTTTTTTCAAATTCTAAAGACTAAAATATAAAAACCCAATTCTTCCACATTCCCCATCAACATAAACTTGAGTACTAATTAACTTCAAACAATCCAGCAACAAACCACTAACCAACACATTTGTTGTTGAGAAGAGAATAGTTTTCAGGACAGTGGCATTCAAAACTGCCAGGGGTGTTATGGCATTCCCCTATCAGACCACATGTGTACGTGTCGGCACATTCATCGATGTCTAACGGGGTTGTTTCAGTTTTTATTGGTTTTATTAATATTATTTCACTTTTCATTTATTTTTTTTATTCATTTTTGATCATTTTTGTTACTTATATAAACTTTTTATTCATATATTTTGCCTTACACAATCTCTTTAGTGTTATTTATTATTATAAAATATTTATTATATATTATTATTATTTTTTTATTTGATTTTTTTATTCTGTTTTTATATTTATTAGTTAATTTCTACCGTTATTTATAAATCAGCTAATTAATCCCATAATTTATTTTAGGTCAATTTTCTTGTAAAATATTAAGTTTAATTTTTCAGAAATATTCAAAAAATTTTTCATAAAAAACAAAGTTCAACATTTCCCAAGCATCCAAAAATCCCAAAAATCCCAAAAATCTCACCAATACACTTTCCAAGCTCGATCTCGTAATTAAAGCCTGGAGGGCACTCACACACAAAACCCCCAAACACATTGACACATTTGCCTCCATCGCATACATTCCATTTGGGCTTTTCATTCGCGGTTACTTCACATTCGTTGATGTCTAGATAGAAGTGTTGATGATGATGTAGAAAGAAGTGTGGATGATGATGTTATGATATTTAGTTTCAATCTGTTATGATAAAACGTTTGTTCGGGCACAAAAGGCTGTAGTTTTTTTATATTCTGTTTTCACGTGAAAACTTCAGTGAATATTTATAAACATTTACTGTGTATACAAAAAATAAAATTTTTTTATTTCAATTTCATATTATTTGAATAAAATTAATTTGCACAATATCATGCAACAAATTAAACATAACAAAAAAATATTTCTATAAGCTACACTCGTATAACAACATAAAATTCATTCAGCAACTCTCATAGTTGCATCACTTCCAAAAAGCCAACCTTCAAGAATCAAGGTGTCAACTTCTGTAGTTATACCAATGCCTCCAGGACACAGCTCTGAAAACTCTCCTGTGATTAAGTTTCCATGTGAAATAAACTACAACACAAACGTTTTATGAGAGGGCTAGACTTATTGAAAATTATAGCTTCTTCATAAAATAAATGAAAAAAAGTTTCTTATTTTTGATGTAAAAATTTTAAGAATTCTTGAATGGAAATACATTAAGATGTTTTTTGAAAAGTTATTAAAAAACTACATTATGGAGATCAGGATTACAACACTACCTAACAATCACTCCATAACACAATGTCTATAGTTTTTGTATTTATATATATTATTAACATCTTGTTCAAGAACTTCATCCTAAACTTGTTAGCATGAAAAACTCCAATAAATCTAATAACTTGTGCTGTTGGCAGGACACACCTCACATCTCCCATCAAAGCTCCAATGTCGACCAACAGAGGAACAACAGCATTGTGACTGTCTCACACCACGTGCAATTTCCACTATACAGTTTTGTTGCGTATAGCATTCTCCCAGTCTTATATCTTTGGAGTAAGCATTTTTGAGATGGTTAGTTGTGAATGTTTTTGAGAGTAAGGTAATTTAATGTAGTGTAGTATTTATATGGCGCTTTTTCATGTAAAATAAAAAGCTTGCGACAAATTTAATGTATAAAAACACACTGTGGAACAGGTGCTAATTGTCGGTCCACGTGGGATCAAACCCGGTAACTTTAGATAATTATTCTAACGCTCTACCAGCTGAGTTATTTCTTACATTTGTGTTAAAGTTGTATCAAGTTATATTTTTATAAAACTAAATTAAATCTTTTTAATTTCACCAAAAACTTTGAATATGTTAACATAGATAAAACTTTACAAATTTTTTTTCATCTTGAAGCATTTTTTGATAATTTATTTAGCACTCACCAATGCAAGTGTCGCCTCTAGAGTTGAGTAGGAAGTTAGGGAGACATTCACAGCTATAAGATCCAGGCTGGTTGAGACATAGTCCATTCAAGCAATTACTTTCCATTTCACATTCGTTTATGTCTGATGTGGAGTTGCGAATATATTATCAAATTTTCGGAGTTTTTATACTTGATAATGTGAGTTCAACTTATGAAACGTTTCGTGTTATTATTTAGTTAATGAAAGTGATTCAAATCGTTTTTGTAATAGCCTAATTTGATGTTTGATATCTATTGTATTTTAGTTAGCCTTATTTACTTCGCATTAAAAATATAAAATTTCATATTAGATTTTGAAACACGAACCCCTCCATGATAGCTAATCCAATGAACCATTCATTTCAAGGTGTAAGATTAACAATTATACAACAGTATATAAAATTTAAAAAATCTTATTGATATAAAAAAATCGAAATTAAAAATCAAGAACAACCTATGCATTTGTTATCGGAATCAAGTTGATAGCCCTTGTTGCAGAAGCATCTGAAGCTTCCGAGGCTGTTGACACAGCGGCCATTTGAACACACATCCGTGTTACCGCTGCATTCGTCGATATCTGAAGAGTTTCAATAAAGATGGGTTATATGTATAAATGGTTTTGTTGGGAATAAAAATATTTTTGAAATATTTTTTTTTTGAAGAGTATAATTGATAGAGGTTTTATGCAGAATTACAATTTTTATGGGTTTTCCCTTTTCATTGCTAATTTGGATAATAAAAAAAGTTTCTTACAAATATAAAACTTCATATTTGATATAAAATGCACTTCGTGATAATTATAATGTTCAAAATGTTATAAAAATTTCATGAAAACCCTTCTAAACCTTGGCAGCTCTTGCCACTTTCTGATGGCTCGAAGCCAAAGTGGCACTCGCACCTGAAAGTCCCCTGCTCATTAATGCAGTAGCCATTCTTACATAAGTGCTTATCTAGGCTGCATTCATCTATGTCTGGAGGTTAACATGGGAAAATTTTTTATAAAAGTAAGAAGTTTAGCATAAGGTCATTTTATGAATACTTATGGAGAGTATTGTATTAATCTGATATTGATGCGTCAGTGTATAAACTAAGATATAAAAAATGAACACGAAATATGTAGAGAACTATGAATAACTTTTGATGAACATCAAGTATATAGAAATATTTGTTCAATACGTGTTTATTTCATAGATAGCAAAAAAATATTTCATAACTTTTAAGTTAACCAAACTACTAAGAATTGTTTAATATGATTAACGTTGAACTCTATTATAGATATAAACAGTGGACCATTGCAAGAATCTTCTTCCTTCTCATATCCCGTTATACAGACACACTCGTAGTTACCCCTGCTGTTGACACATTGGGCAAAAGGTCCACAGTTGCCATTGTTTTCTGTGCACTCGTTTATATCTGACGGAAAATTTTGATTGAGAAATTTTATGAATTTAAAACGCTTCTATGTGATAAATTATATAATTTTCTTCAAATGATGTTTTTTGGTAACTTTAAAAAATGCTTTTAAACATTTCGAAAATCACTAAATTCACCCATTCACTTATTAAATATTCAATTCAAACCTATTGAAACTCACCCGTGCAATACTCTCCATTGCCTGAAAAGCCTTCCTTGCAAGTGCAGTTGAAGGAGCCTGGAGTGTTGAAGCAGTCAGCCCCCACGTCACAGTTGTGTTCGTCCGTAGCACATTCGTCGATGTCTGTTGTAATGCATCATTTGTTATGCAATACATTATCTTGAAAAAGTTGTTATATGCAACAATCAAATGTCCTTCAAAGTTTATTGTCTGTTACAATGCATTAAACCTTCAAGTGTTATGATGAAGTTTTGTTTTACAACCACATTATGCAAAATGATGCAAAAACTCGAAGTTTATAGTTTCAGAAATAGTTTTTTTTGAAGTATCATATAACTTGAAGCATTGAAATGCAACCTTCACAGCTGGTGCCCTCATCGTTCTCACAATACCCTTCAAAACAGTCGCATCTGTGGTGTTCCATCAAAACTTTAATCCGTGTAACAATTAATAACTGAAATAAAGTCAACAAAAATCATTTTCACCAATTGAACAAGGCAACAATTTTTTTTAGTCAAACCACACTTCCATGTGAGCTTTGACTTTATTATGTGAGTTTAACTTACAAAAAGTTCGCCTTTTTCAGATAGTTGTAGTTTAATTTGAATAAAAAACAACTACATCAGCAATTTCATCGATACTGAAGATACACTTGATAACCTGTAAGTGCCAAAGACGTTTCTACAAGTACCTCCCGTACATTCATTCTCTCCAGCACATTCGTCTATGTCTGATAGTGGGGGTTACTATGTAGCTATGTACAATCGTTTATAATTGTTAATGAAGAATATAGATAAATAATTATCAAAGGCGACTCGATGGTAAAGTAACTCGTATAATCATTAAACTATGATGTAAATAGCTTAAGATGTTGTGTGAAACTGAAATAAGATGACATATGTTCAAAATTGAAGTTTTAAATACTATATTTAAACAAAACTGGAAGCTTGAATCAATGTTATATAAACTTTATTAAACTGTTATAGAAACATATCAAAAGCTAATGGGTAGTTATGTAAATATATATTGAATTAAATGAAAAATAACATCTTTTTATATCAAATGAAAAATGAATATTTAAAATATATATTTAGTTAATATAAAATTCTAATTTATACTTTATTATATTATTATATATTTATCTTCTTTTGAACTTTAACGTGAGACAGCTTTATATACATTTAACTTTTTAAATATGATTTTCGGTGAGTTTAACCTAATTAGGATACATCAGAACTAATGTCTCATTATAAGGTTGAACTTGCCGAAAGATAGAGTTCTTTTAAAAAATAATGTACTCAAAAACAGCTCCATTTGAATTTAAAACAAATTTGAAAAGTTATTTTTTAATTTATTCGTATTTAAATTAAAATTTTCTATAAAAAAAACCACGATTTGATAATAACAATAAAAAAATAATAAGACAATGGTAGAAATGACAATAAATAAAAACCAATGTAAAGTTTGAACCTATGCATTCCTTGCCATCATCACCAGGCAGAAATCCTTCTTTGCAGTTACATTGATAGCTGCCAGGCAAGTTCAAGCAAGACCCACCCTCACACAAGAAGTGGAAGTGCTTGCACTCATCAATGTCTTAATGAAGGTGTTTTGCTAGGTATATTATCGTTTTTATTATATGTTATTATATCTAATGTTATGTTAATTATGTATGTGCTATCTATTAGTATATCTATTAGCATATTTATCAGATATCAGCATAGATAATATCATGTTCAGTACATATCACTACACATAATGACATTATTTTCATTTTTTTAGAATGTCTCTCAGTCTATCTACGGGCAATGATTAGAATTTATTTCAGTAAATTTATCATATTCGTTTTTATTATCAAAAAAATTTATGGAACATTTTATTGAAAAAAAAACAATTATATTATTCCTATAATATATATATTCATAAGCACCTTTGCTGATTCTTGCTACCATATAAAAGAACAGTATCATTATTTATTCACATTATAATCTTTATAATTGTGCATTTTATTCTATTACTACTATCAATACAATCACCATGTATTCTTTTAAAATATAACTCAAACTCAATCAACGCACCTTCACATGCGGTCTTAGAGATGTCCAGCTGGTACCCCTCTTCACACCCGCAATGGTGACTACCTGGCGTATTTATGCACTTAACTTGACACCCTCCATTGTTCTCCAGGCATTCGTTTATGTCTGTGAGTGTTTTTGTTGAGGGTATAATTTTAGGCATTATTATCATTTTTTTTATTGTTTCTTGTTGGTTTATAATTTTTGGAATTGTATCAATATTTTATGGATATCTATATTATTTTTAAAGTTACTTCGAAAATAAAATTAGTAAGTGTTACTATTTGAAAGATCTCTATGATAATTAATTTTATTGAGTTTATTTACTTTATGTATAATAATTATCAATAGTTTCAACGAGATAGAATTTTCAAATTGAGTTGAAACCTATGAAAAGTGAAAAATTCTATCATAGCTAGCAAACACAAACCCATGCATCTGGTCTTGGAGTAGTTGGGTTCGAAGCCACGGTCACACACACACTCATAACCACCGTGGAAGTTCATGCACACTCCATTGGAACATATACCACTGTCCAATGAACATTCATCTATGTCTGCCAGAAACAATGATTGGTTATGTAATATGAATGACGTTCAATACTTGGTAGTATAAAAGTTAGCAAATTTTTTGAATTATAAATAGTTATGGTTAATAAAAATTAATATATATATATACATTTCCGGAAAAGTTAATGATTCCAAAACAATTGTAATAAGTTTTTAAACAATAGAATTATATGAAGTCACACCTTTGCAGGACTTGAGGTCGTAGTCCAGTTCGTGGCCATCGTCACACTCACACCTGAACGATCCTTCTGTGTTCTTGCATGTGCCTCCAGAACATAAACTCTTGTCTTCACATTCATTTGTGTCTGTGTTGTTTGCACTAATTTCTATTAGAATTAGAGTTTAGTTTATTGAATTAAATATAAAAACTACAATCGATCAAAAAAAACAAGCTTGGAAGTCAGATAGGAAAGTTGAATTGAACATTTCAAAATAGCATTTATTTAAAAGTATTAGTAACGGTTTTTGTTTGGCTTTTTTTTAATTAAATCCAACGCAGTAAAGTAATTCCGATGAGACCACATAAACTTCAAAACAACCTTTGCATCCTTGTCCTTCAGCAACACTCTCATATCCAGGGTTGCAGTGACATTTGAAACTTCCAGGCAGGTTCTCACAAGTTCCCTTGCCACATATGTTGCTCGAAAGACGACATTCGTCAATATCTACCAGGGTTATTTGGGATATTATAAAAGTTCAGCATTTGTATTTTGTTATTGCGTATATATAAACACTGACCCGTACAATTGGTGACCCCAGTCAAAGGAGCATACCCTTCATCACAAACACATACAAAACTTCCCATTGAGTTACGGCACTGGCCTCCCACACCACACAAGTTAGGAAAGAGTATACATTCGTTTATATCTGATTGAATTTATATTATGAATTATTATTTAAAAAAATATAAATTAATTCTGAATTGTTCCTCATTACATTTCCAAACTGAATGTTTTTGAAATTTTCGTTGATGAAATTTTGAACCAAAAACACTTCGACACGATATGCAAAACTTTTTCTGAGAACAAAAAAATTTTGAAGACAACTCTGGTTTGTGTGGTCTGATACTTATAAGAATACTCCACAAATCAAATCCTCAATAGAAGTCTATAAGGATACCAATGACAGGAATTTCAATGTCTGTAGTGGTTGTGAACCCTCCACCCCCAGTACACAGGTTGTTAAATTCCTCTGTTGGGATCATTACACTTTTCTCAGTTTGGCGTTTTGAATAAGATAATGCTGATTAGGATTTTTGATTGTTACAAACTTAAATTTTTAAAAATTTATAGCATTATTATAAAAAAAAACTTGAAGAATTTAACATAACAAAATTATCATAGTTTATTGTTTTTATTCTAGCTAACTGAATAAATGTTTTACTGTTGTTTTCTATAGCGCTTTACAAACGAAAAAAATTTTAGTCTTCAAACCAGAGTCTTTAATGGGACAGACATTGCATCGTTCTTTCTCCACAGCCCACGCAGAACCCACACTGCAACAACAAGTTGACCTGGTGAATCTGCCATCGTAAGGCTTTCTACAGAGATTCCACTCATACTGACTATAACAATGGCCCAAACGTGTGTCTGTGTATCATAAGTAAATGGTATTTATAATAAATGTGTTTTTATCGTAGTTTCATTTTTAATTTTCGATTTCGATATATAAACTGATAATTAATTTTTTTATTTATAAGTGAATCATTCTCCATCTTTTGAACAAATTCATATAGAACGTACCAATGCAGTTTCTTCCAGTGGAGTCTAAAGTCATTCCGAGAGGGCACTCACAAAAAAAAGAGCCTTGGAGGTTCACACACCGTCCCCCTCCTTTGCACAGATTCTCAAAGAGGTGGCACTCGTTTATGTCTTGGAATTTCAATGGAAGTCAACCGTGAGTTTCATAATGTATGACTTGTTTCAATTTTCAAATTTTATTTCTTTAATATTGTTATTGTAATAGAACTGGTTCCACTGTTTCCTCAATCTTTCATAGTTGTGAGTTGACAGTTATAATGCCTACTTGAAAAAGGACAATGCTTGTTAAATAAATATCTTAATAAAGCGTAATTAATGAAGAACGATGATATTTGAATAATCATTTGATCTCACCAATGCACATGTTGTCCAAATGTGGGAGCCACCCCTTGGGACAAAAGCCCTCTGCAATCATTATACCTTTCAATGCTACAAAACTAATCATAACAAATTTATTAAGACTGAAGAAATGCAAAACTTGAAATATTTATATCCTTTCTTCGTAATTTAAAAAAAATTAAATTGGAGAATTGAATTTTACAAGTAAACTTCAAATGAATTGAATTGAAATAGTTTTCATGTTAACAGACTTTCATCAACAGGAGGAGTAGAAGTGACGTTGATAGTCACAAGAGGGGGACATGGTTCACATGGGCTACCCCATGCCACTCCCACACTAGCACAACATTCAAGTTTCAAAGTACTCGATTTGATTTGACCTTCACACATTCCTTCTCTCACACTGTTCCAGCAAGTACCACGGCGGGAATCTATCATTCATCAATGGTCATATCGTATGATTTGGTGAAGGCTTATAGGCTTTTTGTTAAATTCAATTATTTTTCATTATTCTTTAATTTTTATGCTACACTAAAAAACTGTGTTTTTCTCTCCAAATGACTCACCAACACAGGTTCGACCAGAAGCATCAAGAGAGTACCCTGGTTGGTCACACTGACATACGAAACTACCAAGAGTGTTAAAGCAGATGCCGTTTGTACAAGGTTTTTCGTTTTCCGCACATTCATCAATGTCTTGTGATTTTGAATATAATTAATTTTTTCAAAAAGTTTGAATAATGTAAACAATTATTTTCATAATAATGGAACTGATATTTAATTACTTTTATAATGGTTTCTTATAAAGGTATACTATTGTATATTTCAAAAAAAAAACATTTTTAAAAGTTGATTAAAACTAAATAAGAGTCCACCTTGGCAAGTAAACGATGCATGGTTGACTATGAATCCAGTGGGACAAACGCAATGGAATGAGCCTGGGGTATTCACACATTGGCCTCCATGACATAAGCTTTTTGACTTGCTACATTCATCTACATCTAGAGTAAGTTTATTAGAAAATTGAATATACTTGGAGTAATTTGAATCTTCCAAAAATTCAGAAAAAAATGTATTTTTTAGAAACCATATTAATTAGTTTGAGCAATAAGAATGTTAGATAATGATAGCTTTGAAGGATAAGAGATCGAAATGAATGTGCACAAATGCAATATTATATAACTTATGAATCATTCCACAAATTTATTATAATATTATTGTTTTGTCAAATAATATCTTTACGGAATGACTTTTATACAAATATTTTTGAAGGCATCCTTATTTATAAATTTATATTGCTCTCACCATGACATTCAGTCCGTGTCTCATCAGATTTGAAACCAGCATGACATAGGCACCTAAATACAGGTTTTAAAATTTATTATATATATTTGTGAAAAATTTCGCAAAACCTATAGCCACTTGGCAGATCTTCACAATCTCCATTCTTGCAGAGATGAGGAGTCAAAAAACATTCATTTATGTCTGTAGATGATTTTTTAATGAGACTTGAGACAACAAAATTTCAACAACGTTTCAAACCAATTTTAGTTTGCCCAGGTTTGAATCCAGGCCCTCCATGACTTCCATTATTCCATTGTTGAGGATAGCCAGGTCCACCAGGATAACCAGGTTCTCCAGGCTGAAGCCCACCAGGGTATCCAGGCCCACCAGGATAACCAGGTTGTCCAGGCTGAAGTCCACCAGGGTAACTGGGTCCACCAGGCTGAGGCCCGCCAGGGTATTCAGGTCCACTAGGTCCACCAGGGAATCCGGGCCAACTAGGATAACCAGAGCTACCAGGGTG
Source organism: Pterobdella sp. o SKG-2022 (assembly GCA_964035795.1). NCBI lineage: Eukaryota > Metazoa > Annelida > Clitellata > Hirudinida > Piscicolidae > Pterobdella > Pterobdella occidentalis. Next base: position 5,710,732 of record OZ038322.1, read on the forward strand.
AATAGGTCCATCTGGCCCTCCAGGGTAACCAGATCCACCAGGGTAACCAGGTCCACCAGGGTAACCAGGTCCACCAGGGTAACCAGGTCCACCAGGGTAACCAGGTCCACCAGGGTAACCAGGTCCACCAGGATAACCAGGTCTACTAGGATAACCAGGTACATTAGGATAACCAGATCCACCAGGATAACCAGGTACACCAGGGTAACCAGGTCCATTGGGGTGACCAGGTCCACCAGGTCCGCTAGGGAAGCCAGGTCCACCAGGTCCGCTAGGGAAGCCAGGTCCACCAGGTCCGCTAGGGTAGCCAGGCCCACCAGGTCCACTAGGATAGCCAGGTTCACCAGGTCCACCAGGGTAAACAGGAGATGTGCCATTTCCTTCTGGGTATGTTCCTATACTCCCTATTTCTGAACAAAGAGTTTGGTGTTGTGGGGTATTCACTAAAGGACATAGTTGACAATTTGCCCCCCAAGCTGGAGGAGATTTGACCAAAAGTTCTGATAAAGAACAGCAGCACGTTTTGTATGTCATGGGGTAAGGAATGGGACTCAAGCACTGATTCGAAGCTACATCGTACATCTTGTAACAAACACCAGTTTGAGTGTCTGGAGTTTAAAAAGAATTTGTTTAAGAATTGAATTCTATACAATTGTTTATGAGTAAATAAATAATTGAAATTCTTCCTGCTCTAAATGTGTAATATTCATTTACCTATACATTTCTTCTTATCAGGTGATAAGCTATAAGGGGGTTGACATTGACAGTCGTACGAGCCCGGAGTGTTGGTGCAAAACCCATTTTGACAATATTTTTCTGCTTTGCTACATTCATCTATATCTGTTCAAAGCAAAGATTCAACCTTGTATACTGATTTATAAAATTTATCGGTTTAAATATATTATAAACTACTATTTTCATTGTCTCTATTATGTTCAAGGATTTAGATATTTGTGGCTCAGTTAAACCGATTTATTTATACTATACATAATTTGCTGATTCAAGTTTTTTCACGGAGCTGGTCACTTCCTCAAGACCAGCTCCGTGAAAAAACTTGAATCAGCAAATTATGTATAGTATAAATAATTTTTAAAAAAATTTATAATTAAATATATTGAACTCTATCGCCTCACCGATACAAACGTTTTCTCCAGGCAGTAGTTTGTATCCATGGTCACACAAACATACATGGGTCCCTTCTTTATTGTAACATCTACCGTTCTCACAAGATTTCGGGTTTTGGCATTCGTCGATATCTGAAATAGAAAACATTTATTTATTTATTAGAACTGGTTACTTTTTATTAGTTCTCAATTTTGAGAAATATAGACACATTACAAGCATATATTTAAAGATAAAGTTTGACCTATACAAAAAGACTGCGAAGGGTCCAACTGGTATCCTGGGTTACAAACGCATCTGAAAGACCCGTGTGTGTTTATACAAAAACCCTCCAAGCAAATATTTGGGTTTTCTAAGCATTCGTCGTAATCTGCAGAATCATTTATAAAAATATTGATGATCTTTTAAATTTTCATTGGCTCACAAGATGAATTCATATGAATTATTGTCTTCATCATGGACATATTAATTTTTGTATATTATTATGCAAACAGGTCAACACAAATTACTCGAAACTTCAGTTTAGAAAATATAATTTTAAAAAACTTTGACAAAAATTAGTTTTCATTATAAAACTACAAAATACTACAAAAACTTTTAAAACCTTCGCAAAAGTCCCCATCTTCACTCAACTGATAGCCATAATTGCAGACACATTTGAAAGATCCTTCGGTATTGATGCATCGGCCGTTTAAACATGTTCCTTGCAGACTACATTCGTTTATGTCTGAAAAAGTAAAATACACAGTATGTATCTATTTTTGTTTTTTATTTATTTTTGACACAACAACACGTTTGGTCTTAGTATAAACTATTGAAAAGGTAAAGCCTTTCTTACAATAACAAGTGATTTTCATGAACTCTTTATTTTAATTCTAAATAAATTATAATTCCCGTTTCGAATATAACTTTTGAAATTTAGTTAATTTGCTCTTGTATAAAATACTGAGACAATCCAACCCACCCTCACAATAGCCCATATAATTGAGACGATATCCCTCAAGACAATCACATCTATAAGAATCTCCCACGGGAATGCATCGAGAATCGGGACATAGAATCTTACCTTTAAATATGGGTGTTTAATTTATTTAAACAATTTCATCACTTAATTTTCATTTTATATAGTACAACAAAATAATACAAAAGCTTTGCAGTTTGAAGAAAAATCTTTTTAATGTTTTGAATAGGAACAATATGTTTTGAATGGCCTTTTGAACTGAAATCACCTTTTTGTTCACAAACATTATCTTTCCCCTTGGGCTGTCTATCAGACTCGTGTGATTTTGAACACATATCGTGACGTTCGTCTGGTGAATTTTCATCCAATCATTAGCTAAATCTGTACATCTATAAAATAAATTATCGATCTGTTCTTTAACTATTATAGTATATACTCGTAGAAATGTTTACCATTATCCAACACGTCGCAGGGAATACATGAAGTAGTGACGGCCCATGCAGACCCATTGTTACAACAACAGTCCAAAAAACTCAGCTTGTTCTGCTTGACATTACTACAAACGTGACGATTATTTATGAAGCTCACTTCGTTGAAACACAACCCTTGGCCGTTTTCTACAGAAAATAGATTCAAATTAAAAAATATTTTAAATCGAGATTTATTTCTTAGTTGATCAAAATACCAAAAAAGGTTGCAGATAAAGGATTTTTGAAGTTACTATAATGAATGATCTAACCAATGCATTGTGAGTTGATAGATAGAAAGCCCGCGTCACATCCACACTCGAACCCTCCTTGTGTGTTTATGCACTTTTTGTGGATGTCTGTGCATTCCCTTGCCATTTCTGTAGCGCATTCATCTATATCTGTTTGAAATTTCAAATATTCTTGTACTTGATGGTTGGATTTTTGTATGCTTAGTGCTTAAATTAATTTAATATTTTGTCAGTTAAAATAAGAATTTTTAATTTTCAACATGATGACATGATTCACAAATCTGATAATTGTTAAATTAAATCTAAAAAAAATTTATAACCTTCACACACAAGCTTGAGAGGGTCGTATTCAAAACCACTAGAACAAATACATTGGAATGATCCCATAGTATTTATACACTCTCCATTCATGCATAGGTTGGGAATGGCTTGACACTCATCAACGTCTGAAATGATGAGTTAAGTAATTGTTTGCTAAAAGACACCGTTGAGTGAGGTTTTATTTTGTAACTTTAACTTGTAAATTTGACACAACATTGTGAGAAGCTAAATCATTTTAAGTCTGTTTATTGTAGTGTTAGAAGAAATCGGATACGGTTTTAAAAACGTTGATAAAAAAAATCTGAGAAATTGGATACAAGTTTTGATTTATCGAATAAAAACTCTTAGCATTTTAAAAAGTTCCATTTATAATTCAAAATTCTAAAATTTGTGTTCAAACAGCTAAAATTCAATTCATTCAAACCCGTGTATGTATGCTTGATTAATGCGCTAATTTGAAACAATCAAGTTATATAAATCATCATCATACAAACTAAACTCACCGACACACAAGTTTTTTTCTTCATTAAATAGAAACCCCTTTTTACATGCTACCTCTCCATCGCCATCCTTGCTATCTTCCCCGTAAGTACATTGTTCGCACGGACTCCCCCAAGCCTCTCCCACAGTGGCACAACAGAGACTCTTGGTGCACTGAACTTTTATCATGCCTCCTGGTTTGGTGTCAAATTTCAATCTCGTGATTTCTTTTCATTTTAGTTTAATTCATTCATTTGTTGTATTTTTTTGGTATTTTGTATTTGTATTTATGTGATTGTATGTATTTATAGTTTTTCAAGGCTTTTCTCAATTTAATTAGTTTTTGTAACGTTGTTCGTATGTTTGATAGTTTAGTTTTGTTTATTTGAAATGGGATGTTTCTATGATTCTGATCAAGTACACTGATTTCTCAATTTATATTTTTAACTGCGTGAAGTTGAATGATTGTTTTTTAATTTTCACCTTAAGGTAGTTATTCATCATATTTAAAGAGTTTGACTAACTTGAATTTAACAAATTGCATCTTAATCAATGGTGCCACAAACTCCATTTGAAATTTAAAAATTTAAAATAAAGAATTATTATATTCAGTATCATTAAAATTTTTTTTTGTTAAAAAATTAGGAAAAACTTGTAAAAATTTTGAAATATTTTTTCATAAAAATTTTATACTATGAAGATTATGTAACCTGTACAAACACCATCTTCACTGACGTGCGTGTAACAGGAAGCAGTGTCGTGGTGGGATGGTGGGAATGGTGAGGGTTGCTCAGGTTCTCTCGGCTCTTTTGGTTTTTGAGATCCTGCAAGATGGGTTTTTAGTTTAACGTTACGTAAAGAAAGTTTGACATGAATCTTTCTCATCACCTTTAAGGCAATCTGCTGACTCAACTTTTTCTTTCTCATCTTTGCCTTCATAAATGCCTTTCAAATCTTCATCATCAACACAATCATCCCATCATCATTATATAATATTATATTAGGATTAAAAGTAAGACTGTCTACTTACAACCACCACTACTACAATTATCAATATCAAGTCTTACCTTCTTCACATTGGTTTCCAGCATAACCAGCATCACACAAGCATTGGTTTGGTTGGTAACATCTCCCATGGTTTTGACACGAGTTCACGCATACAGCTGTGTTGAGGATGATGATAGTGATGATGATGGTGTTGATGATGGTGATGATGATGGTGATGATGGTGATAGTGGGGGTAGTGGTGGTTAGGAGATTGTGATGGTAGTTATGAAAAGAAGGGAAAAAATGAAGAAGAGGAAGAGTAAAAGAAAAACCAAATTTAAATAAATGAGCAAAAGAGATTTAAAGAAGCAGAGATGAAGAAGCAAAAAGAAAAGATAGTAATAGAAATGAATACGCCAAGAAATATGAGGTTTTTCTTAAATATGAGTTTGATGGTTGGTCTTTCTCGATGTTTTCTAGAAAAAAATTTAGAAAAATGTTCTTTATCAAATTAACTTTATTTTTTCATAAAATGTTCAAAAGAAACTTTCAGTCGTCACGTTAATAATCTTGATGGTATAAATTTTTATAAGGTTGAGACCTTGTAGCTAGCAAACTTAATATTTATGTCTCTCTCAATCACTGCGAAGGACATACAAAAAGCACGGGTTTCCTTGATTTATTACTGATTTTTAAAAAACTTTTCAAAAAATTATTATGACTATTTTTCATCACGCCTTTGGTAAATATTATTGAGGTTTTTTATAAAAATTTTGATTTTTGTGCTTTTTTGCTATTTCAATTTTTATGATGCTAATTTGAATGATTATGAGAATATATAAGGAAAATGTGAGATTTTTTAACGGGTTATATTTTTTGTATAATTATTTAATTATTTTTTAAGTAATTAGTTTATACATCAAAAACCAATCTTGTATGTCAAGCAGTGCAAAAATTAAAAAGTCTGAACAAAAATTTTAACTTTTTAAAACTTAAAAATTGGAATGAAAAAAAGAGACAACCAGGTTCCAAAGTTTCAGCCCTTTTGAAGATCAAAAAACCTCTTAGATTTTTAAACAATAAATTACAGGTGCTAAACTTTGAACACCAAACTAACGCATGCCACAGTGAGGTCCAGAATAGCCAGTTCTACACAGACACAATACTCCATAGCACAAGCCTCCATTCAAACAACTCGTTTGACACTTTTCATTACGCCCAACATTGCTAACCGCTGTGCTCTTCTCTGTTGTGTGTTTGGATTCTGTGATTGCTTGTCAACAGTTTAAAGAAGGGTGTCTAAAAATATGAATATTTTGAAAGATATATTATCCTTTAATGTGATCAAAATCTTTAAAAATTTTATAAATTTGAAATGTCGCAGCTTTCATATGGGTAGTAAAATGAGCCATTAAGTTTATTAAAAGTCTTCAAACAAATTTTGATCTTTTATTTATTACATCGCGTTGGAACAAAACATACAAAAAAACTTATAAGTAAACAGCTTTTATCAACTATCGACTAGGTTCCCAACGTAACTCCGCTTGGCTTGCATGTAAGGTTACACGGGTTTGGATCTTCAGTGCACAGAGCTATACTCTAGTTATATAACTAAAAACGAAAACTTTGCTAGCTGGTAATAAAATTCAATTTTGACAGATACATTTGTATTTATATTATTTCCAATCAGAAATTTTTTCTTTTCGTTAAGTTCGGTTTAGTAAGATCACGGGAATTAAGCAATAACTGCTCTATTAAAAACCCATCCAATTCTGTATCATATCTCAATACACTCAAAAAGGTTTTATAAGCTTCATAACATCTAGTGGTAACGTTTAATTCATATAATTTTGCCTTATAAAGCCCCAATTCTTACATCTTAATCCATACATTAGGATGCAACATCTCTTCTATTATAAAAATTATATATGATTGCCAACATTTCTTCTACCATAAAACTCATAAAAAATCCAAACCTTGGTCATCTTCGCAAGTTGATGCCATTTGGCCATCACTGCACAGACACAGGTTAGGTCGCATGCACCGCCCAACATCGCCGCAGCCCTTCACGCATATTGCTGTAGTGGCGATGTAATATTGTTGAAGTATTAGTCTGTAGTGTGCGAAAACACATTTTTTTCATAACAACTTGTATGATTGTTGATAGTAATAGTTTTTGTAGTATTAAAAATAACTTGGAGTTAAAAATATATTTTTATGGTATAATGGATCGCAACCGTAATGCTAATAAAAAAAATTCCCAATTAAGATTAACGATAGCCATAATATTAATGACAACATTGTTGATAGCTTCAGGAACAGTTGCTGAGTACATAGAAATAAGTTTTGAAAAGAAATATTTTGTAGAGCGTAACACTGGTGGGATCTGTGGCTGTAGCTATTAATTTCGTCATAGTTTTCACTAGCTTCAGCGTAACTGTCTTTTGAAATTTTGAGATTTTATACATTTGTATTAAAAGGTTGTAAAAAGGATTCAGGTCAAATATCGTTTACAGAAAAATATGAAAATTATGTGTTTGAAAATTTTGGAATATTCATTTGATTAGAACTTGGTTTAATGGTTTAAAGATGAATTTCACGTTAAATTTTGAAAAAGGATGATTTAATCGTTTTACGTTTTGAAATAAAGCTCAAAGTAACGAATGCAACATGAATTGTTAAGAAAGTGAAAATTCTAAAAAGAACTTAATCATCTTCTTGCAATAATGATAAATATAAAACAACACAAAAGCGGTGCTAATTAACATACTCATCAGAAGTGAAAAATCTCTATTTTAATGAATACCTACATATTTTTACTCTCCATAGTTATTTTTTATAATTTGTATGGAGAATAAAACAATTAGGGTTGGTGTTATTTTGTTTTAATGTACATTTATTTAGGCGTTTCCACAGTTTTTAAGGCATAAATAACGGAACGTGTAATTGTAAATTTAAAAATAAAAACACTGAAAAATGTCTAATAAGAAACTAGAACTTTCCTTCATAGTATTTTTCTTACTGTTATTATTTCAATTCCCCTAATTAGAGACTAGCGTGTAACAAACCACGCTAAAACGATGCTTATTTTATTTGTTTGTAGTTCAAGTTTATTACCCGTTTAATGGCTTGTTGATGTATTCAAAGAATAAACCGAATTCAACTTAAAATATCATTAATCTATGCATCTTTCTCACGAAATAACTTCCGCTAATTTGAATAAAAATTGAAAATGTATAAATCAAACATCGGTTGAAGCCTCACTAACGTATGATACATCTCCTTGAGTTTGGGGGACTGGTCCAACCTGGGCAGCATTTCGCTTCAGAACCACTTCCACACACATTTGCCCTGAAAGAGTGGTGATAAAAATAACAATAATGATCACAAAATATAATGAAGGTGACAATGGTATAAATAATTTGAACAGGTAAACGATGTTAATTTTCTTTCGATGTTCAGAGATTCTGGTGCGTTTGAACCATTCTGTTTTAGTTTTTAAATTTTTATTATTGGCATTTCATTATGGTAAACGAGCAACTGAGGTTCAGAATGACTGAAACGCTTTGAAAGATTGCTGAATTATTTTATTAAAATTTTCTCCAAGTATTTTCTTTTTTTATATCTTAGAATTCCTATCAATGGGTGTGTGATTTCAAAAAAAAGAAAAAAACATATATATTATATTTAATTAGTTTACTCTGTTGTTTAAATTGAATATTCTTTCATTCATAAATAAATAGTAGCATAAAATTCTCATCAAATGATAATATTCAACTATTAAACGGTTGTAAAAATCTTAGTACAATAAGCCATCTCAAATTCTGATATGACATTCAAATACAAGTTTCAATAATTTATATAAGAAATTTTAATTTTTGTTACAAAATTTAAAAAAAAAACTGTTTTTGTTTTAATATCTTATTTAATGACAATAAAATATAAAATTTGAATTGATTGATGGATTTAAAATAATTTGTTTGAGTTTAATTTCTTCGAAAAGATTAAAGGGACTTCAACAAGTTACTATGTAATGATTCGTTGTTTTCTTGTTATTCGTTTAGATAATCTCGAATATGTATAAAAACACTTTGAAAATTGTTTGTCTTTGATCTCAACATCAAAAGAAATTATAGTTACACCTTGTATTTCAATAATTTAAAATTTATATAGAACTTAATTTTCAACATAAAAATCGGTGGGTGGGTTATGAAAATTTTTAATTCTTCAAAAGGGGATGTTAAAGAGACACAAATTAATGAAAAAATGCTGAATGTAGAAGATATAAATCTTTTCGGTGATCATAAGTAGCATTTAAATATCATTAAGAAAAAATGAGTTTTGCTTTAATTAAAGACAGTTTTTTATACTCAACGAATTTTTTGATATTTTTAATGAAATATGTTTGGAATTTTTATCTTTGGTTTGAATTATTTTCAGTGTTTTCAACAAAACAGGAAGCTAGTATTATTTTTATTTATATAATTGATGATATATCTTTTTTCAAAAGTTTAGCTTGATTGCAGGTTTAAAAACAAAACCTTTTGTCTAAAAAGCTGATGGATCAATGAAAAAACAAAAAAAAAAGATATACAAAACATTCTTTCATAATTTATTACCATTATAAATGATCTTTTAGATCATGGAAAATGATGTTAAAGAAACAGAGTAACTGAAAATGTATGCATAGAAAATTAGGATGTTCAATGGATTGAATACGTTGTTGGTGGAAGGTAATGTATAGTTTTATGTATATAATATTCTCGTCATGAAATAGTGGTGAAACTCCATGCAAAGCCTGGAAGTTTGAGAGGAATCGTTGCTTGTATATCAGTTTCAAAACTTCAACCGGCACATCTAGACTAGTTTCTTTCACGTCGATTATTTTTCATGTATTAACGCTTAAAGTTTTAACGGTAAAACAATAATTATGAAAATCAATACAATTGATGTCTATGTGTCTTATTATTGGGGAGCATTTTAAAGCTTAGTTTAACTTGAATTTTATACATTATTTACTAAAAAAGAAATTTTCACAAAATTTCTTTTCGTTCATGTTAATGAATCAATTTAAAAATACTTTTGGTATACTTGCTTATATGAATTTTATTATATTTATGAAAAACTAATGTATGATAATCTTACGTTTAGTCAATACAAAAATAAGATTTTAGCCCAAAATTGACCATTAGGCTTTCTGAACCAAGCCATATACAAGATATTATACGATTTGAATTTTTATATATTTTAAGTATATTTAATATATATTTTATATATTAATTTAAAAGAAATTAAAAGTTAATTTTCCACTATTAAATAAGAATTCCAAAACCTTTAAATAATTATGTATGAGTTAACAAATATTTTCAACGATTGGATGAAGATTCTAAACAGACATAAAGAACCATTGACAAAAGACTTGAAATCCCTTACCCTGTGAGGTCTTTATGGTTCTTTATGGCAGTTGTGAATGATAACAGGAAAGCCAGCACAAGCAAAGACCACTTGCTCAAAGTCATCTCGTATTTAGCTCACTTGTTTTCAGTTGTTCAACAGTATCCCATTTCTTTAGCGTAGAATTATAATCCTGTTATATAGATTTGTTTTAGTTTATTATTTAGTATTTTTAAAAAAATTATTTGTGTCATTAATTTTTAACATGCAAAAATATATGGAAGAAAAAGGAATGCTTTTATTTTTTCATTATTTTTCTATCATAATTTAAAAAAATTTTTATAATAATTATTATTTTAAGCTTTCTAATATACTTTCGATTATTTTCATTTTATTTTAACGAAAATAAATCTAAAACCTAATATTAAAAAATGAAATACACATAGAAAATTTAAAAAATAGGAACATGTACTAACAATTGAAAAGCAAGCACTCCACAAACCGAATGAAGGGAACCTTATATATGTTGGTCTAGCTGTAACTGCAGATGATATCATCGTGAAAATAAAATTTTTAAAAGTTTTCTACATACAAAGTTGCGCTTTGTTCGCTGCGTGACATATTCATCGAGGATTGTGATAAAGTTGTATATTGAGTTTTTAACTTGTTTTCATGCTTTCTTTCTTTGTTTTTCGTCAATGATTTTTCGATTTATTAACAATCAAAATAATACTAAAAATTATTTTATTCTGTTTGATATAAATGGAATGCTGGAAGGCTTTTGATCATATGGGGCACAACGGTTATGCCATGAAATGTCAGTAATTTTAGCTGGATTTTAAAAAGCACCTTCATCTGAAGAATATATTCAAGTGCCGGTCATTCATTTTAGGTTTCATATTCATAAATAGTTTTGTTGGAAATTTTTAAATTTTATTTTAGTTCTTCCAGCCAAACGTAAATATTGAAGTAGAAACACTTAGGAGTTTATTTTATTCCACGAAGCTTTTCGTAAGACGAACTTACATTATCAAGTGGAGGTACAAGTAAAAGGACGTTACTGACTTCCATGAAAACACTGTCAACATTTAAATCTCAAGCGCTTAAGTAATTAGAAAAAATAATGTTAAAAAAATATTAAAAAATGAAATAATGAAATAAAATAAATTAATAATTATAACAATATTATAAATTTTAATCTATTATTTTTTTTTCTTTTATTGCCGTAATCTATCTAGCTAGGTTGGTTTTAACAAATCACCAAGGGCTAGCTAGAGCTTCTAACAAGCTCCAAAACTTCTCTCAAGATCTTCGCTGCTCCCAATAGTGAGGTCTTTTATAGTACTCCAACTTCCGTTCTCATTTTCAACATATTCATGTAATTTTCAAAATCTTTGCTTATGGCTTTGAATGCACCGATAAAAATTGGTACCACTTTGGCCTTCTTCAATTGCCATATTTGGCATAGTTCTCGGCGAGGACCTTGATACTTTTCTATTTTTTCCTTTTCTTCATTTTTGATTCTGCTATCTTCTGGCACTGAGACATCCACAATAATGCAGCTTTTGTCAATTTTGTTCAAAATGGCAATGTCAGGTCGTCGGGCTTCTATAATATTGTCACATTGTATGTTAAAGTCCCATAGCAACTTGACATTATTATTTCCTCCTATGCTTTCTGGCTTATGTTCATACCATTTATTTCCACACTTGAAGCCATTCTTTCTGCATAGACCCCAATGAAGTTTTTTTGCTACATTATCGTGTCGTCTTTTGTATTCTTTCTGTGCCAGTTTTTCACATTCAAATTTTATATGTTGAACAGTTTCACCTCTAGTCGTACACATTCTTCATAGAGGGCTGTTGCTGCTCTTGTCAATATGCAACTTGAAATAATTTGTTCTCAAGGCTTGTTTCTGCGCTGCACATAAAAGTGCTTCATATGGAGCCATGTTTTTATTTCTATTGTTATTATTATTGTTATTATTATTATTATTATTATTTATATTATTATTATTATTATTATTATTATTATTATTATTATTATTATTATTATTATTATTATTATTATTATTATTATTATTATTATTATTATTATTATTATTATTATTATTATTATTATTATTAAATTTTTTATAGCGCATAAATTATTAAAAAAATTGCTTCATAGGGGCACAAATGTTTGAAAAATTACGAATTTAGTTCATAACTCAAGCATCAAACTCTCAAAAATTTCTGTTTATACTAGAAATTGTTTAAAAACTTATAAAAAAACATAAAATTTTTTTTTTCAAAAACCAAACCGTAAAATGAATATAATTTCAGAACACTAGTAAGTTTATTGAGATACGAAGCTTTTCGTTATCAACGTAACCTTTTCAAGTAACTTGAATATAATATTTATAACTTGAATAGTATATTTCAAGATACTTGTAAATGTTACGTTGATAACGAAAAGCTTCGTATCTTAATAAACTTACTAGTGTTCTGAAATTATATTCTTATAAAAAAACATCGATTAATTCCCGTAAGTTCTTAGTGCTCCACTCGAGAAACCTGGCATTTCTCATATATATTAGGTTAATTATGTGAAAGGCTGATTTTTAAACGATCGAGTACATTCTCCTCTAATCCTGCCTTCGAGTGTTTTATTAATAAAAATTTTTTCACTATTTCTTCAAGTTAACTCATCTTTATTGATTGATAAGCCAAATTAATTTAGTGATTAGACTAAAATATTAAATTAAAAATTTTCATAATATTATAGAATTCATATGAATAGAAAAAGTATGAATAAATTCAAAACACATCGAAATACAACTAATAATGAAAATGAGATCGTTTAAGGGAAGATTAGCTCTATCGAATGTTCTAAAATAACTTCAATTAATATTATTGTTTATATGTTTCGGATAAATATTTCTATCGAACGCAACCCCAATTAACATTTCGTATATATAACTTAGACCTACATGTGAGCATATTGGGTTTGAATACATCAGATTTTTCACCTGTGCTCAGAATGTTTCAATCTGAATTTTTTACAGCTAATTCTACCATATTTAAAAATCAATTATTCAATTTTTACTGTAATGAATTGACAAAAATAAGCTTAAGATTATTATAATCTTTCAAATTATCTTTTTTTTCAAATTTAGTTTACTTTCACACGCAGATTACCTATGATCATGATGGAAACCCAGGATTTCTTTTGTGAACTGCTGGCGTTTAAAAATACAAGCCTTTCTTATTATCTTCCGTCTGTAAGCTCATAGAACTATTTTTATTGGCTTCAAAAAACTGACTTAATAATTAATTTTCACCAAAACTATGTTCTAACACTGTTGAGAAAGTTGAAATCCTTACGAAGATTGTCATCAAAAAGTGTATCATGATGCTTGTTAAATAGAAACTGCTTTTATTAATAATGGTTCCCAGTAGCGCTATGACATTGGAGCACAAAAAAAAAGTGTTTATATAAAAATGTTTGGACAAAGTTGAATTAAAACACCAGGTTTTTGTGGGATGATTAAAAGTTTAACTCCAAAGTTCAATGGAAAAAATTAGTTTAGTGCAAATTAATTCTAAACTATTTTTTTGAATTATTTTCTTTAATTGTTCACTATGTGGAAATAAATATACAAAAATTATTTGATATATACCCACTTGAAATTACTCTGTTATGAAGTTATAAACCTTATCGTATTAAGACAACACTACAATGTACGTTGCCATATCCAGCTGTTAACTGCTTCATAAAGCATTAAAATAAGCTACATTACAGTAGAACCAATAGGTCGTAAATTTCAAGAACATTCTTCTTACCAATCATCGAATACGAAAACACCGATGGTCTCCAATATCTCACCCACATCACTCAGAAAATTTCAGAATTTAAATAACTTAGCGTTAAAGGCAATCACAGGTTGCACTTAATAAAATGACACTAACACCATGACATAGAAACAAAATTCTCCTACTTTTAACTCATCTCAAACTTCACTCTTTATAACTCAATCAAAAGATTCTCCCTCTCTTCACACCAACTACATTTATCCATCCCCCAAGAAGCTTTTTCTGAAAAACAATCCATATTCAACAACAACTCGTGCATCATAAACACAACCACCAACTCTGACGTTGGCGATAAACATGACTCTCAAGAAAAAAAACAACCTCCGAACAATTCACCAGAATACTTTACGAATATTTCTGAACCGTCTATTAAGAGCTCTCACTTATATTACTTCAGATGTCTGAAGGATGATTTTTGAACTCTTAGTTGAGTTTGAATTTTTTTTTTGTGGAGTTTCCCCACACAAACCTTTGATACAAAATGTAAAAAATATGAAACAACGGTGTCTTTGAATTTTAAAGTACTTGAAAATATTACTTTGTTAATGAAAAGCTTTGTACTTAATAAAATTATCTTTAGTGTTAAAATAATTTGCAATAAAAATACGAATTCTAAATTAATGGTTCTACTTTCCAATAATGCTTTTATATAATTCTTTTTGTATCCTAAAAACTCCCTTTTCAACATTCGAAACATTCAAAGACTTCGGTGGATACATTAAATTAAAAATTTTATAACTTTTTAAGATTTTTTCATAAGAGCTTAATATTGGCAAGAATGTCAGCCGCGGAACTACAAATGTCTATTGTTAAAAAGTGTGAGGCTCTTAAATTAGAATAATTCTACTCAATCATTGAAAGCTTTTAAGTTTTATATCAATGACTTAAACTTGAGATAAAAAGTAGCTTACCAAAATAACTCTTAAAACACAAAGGATTTTGAGCATAGCTAACACACTCAAGATTCAAATGAAATTCCAAACTTAAACAACGGCTCATAGTAAGCCATTTCGTATAAGGTCGAGTCCTCATGAATATTTTTAAGACTTTTTCTAAAGCTATAATTAAAGATTTTGGGGTTTTTTAAATAAAATTCACAGAATATTTGGTAATTTTATTGGAAGATTGATGAAAATGAGAAGAGGAAAATGTTTGATAAAATTTATAAAAAGGAAACTTTTGATTCAGCACTTTTGACGAAAAAACATTCACAATTAACTGAAAATCTTCATGATAAAATGTCAATGAGAAATATCAAGTCGTAAAAATAGAAATTCGATGCAATATTTTTTTGATTTTAGGCCGTGATTTATGCAACAGAATAAAAAAAAACATAGTAAATATAAAGTTTGAAGAAATCAAAAAAATAAGAGTCACGATTCAAATACAAATGAAACTTGAGCGTGATTATAAATAATTCCTAGAATCCAGCTTCAAGCTTTTTTATCGTTCTTTAAGAAGTATCTGAAAAATAAACATTTATAAAAACTTTTAAGGAGTTCAATATCCTGCTATTTCATTATGAGATATCGTATAAAACAAGACTAGGCTTTGTGGCAAAAGTGTTAAACGAGAATATAACTTAACCTTGATAACACAGTCTTCCAAACAGATAGATGATGATTCAATACTTTTGAATGCCCTATGACTATTTCACTGGAGTTTTGTGTGAACTTAAGCAAAAACTCACTACTCGACAAGAAGTAAAAGCCATTTATGCTCTCATATCTAAGAGAGTTATAAATAGCTATATTGTGTGTAACTAAAAATATCGAATTATTTATGATATCAAACAGCAGTGGTGCTAACTTTATGCTTTCAGGTAGTTTTGAAGGAATCAAACCCGTAATGTAATAGTCATCAACCCAAAAGAAAGGGACTTTATAGGAATGCCTGTAGAGTTTCGATGCTAAACTCGGTGTTAAGATGTAAACGGAGCCTGAGCAGTATTTTGTGAAATAATCTTCCGCAAAATCATCCCTTGAAACGTACCTTGAAAGCCATTTTAATGATTTTTCACGAGCCACAATGAAATAAAGGTATTTATAAAGATATTTAAGAGCACTAATAATTTGTATTGATATATTTTCAAGTACTTGATAATGTTACCTTGTCAACAAAAAGCTTTGTATCCTAATAAAAATTATTAGTGTTCTTTAATATCCTTTTAACCATTTTAGTTTATAGTTGGTCAAATATTTACTGTATTATCAAAATTTGATTATAAAAATGATTTAACACCATTTGCTTTTAGGATTTCGGATAACTTTCATTTTCTCCCAAACATTGCATATAAAAGTGTTGTCCATCACACCATCAATTAGCTTTTGTCTTTGTGATCCAGTTATTTTATGATTATCAATCACTTTTTCAAGAATGTTTAATTTTTCTTCTCTAATTTTCTCAAGATGTGGAAGCTGAAGATGATGGCATTGAATGAAGTTCAAGTAATATATGGTTGAATGTACTAGGTACAAAAGCATAGGTCCATTTGAAACAAGCTTTTCATAGGCAGAACTTTATCAATCATAGAAAAATATCAATAGCAATTTAATACCTACAATAAAATTATTAAGTGCAATGACTACAAATAATTATAGAACTATGGACCAAAGACAGTAAGTGAAGATCCTTAGAAAATTGAAAAATAGAAACAAATAAAAGTCCTATCAAGAAAACTGTTGTAAATGTAGGCAATTGAATAATATGTAATATATATAGTTATTATTCGGTACTTGATAATGTAGTCTTTTTATGAAAAGCTCCATTTCCAAATAAAACTTTTCTTTTGTGCTTAGTACACTCATTGGCTAATTAATATTGAATATAATTGATATTTTACAAACCAGTTTAAAAATGTTAACAAAGATATCATCATCAGTTTTGATGATGTAATGTGCCTCTTTACAATAGTTTGTTATCCACCTCAAAGCCATTATCCCTTTATAGGACAAGTTGCGATATGAATCTATAAAATTCTCTTGTACTATATCTTTGTACCTATAGACATTAAGTGATTTAACATAAAAAGCTAATTTAGATAAAAGTATTTTACCTGTATTGGATAAATTATGAATTGATGTAGCCTACTAACAGGTCATACTCAAGATTGAGAGCTTTTTGCACTTCGTGATTCTCAGGCAAGCCACACATGAACAATGTTCGCACAGTGAAGTTGTCAAAGTTATTATCACTGCCCCAAGTTTCTCTGAAATCATTCATACTAATTAGTAATTCCTTCATTAGTATTACACACAAAATTACCTTATAACCATGCGATGGTGATAGTTCTTGGGTGAGGTATGAACATAAATAAGAATGAGAGGTTTGTTGAGTAGAGATGGGATACCAAGATTTATTTCAGAAAGAGCAGCCTCTCTGGTACCAAAAAAAGATACATATACTATCAGTTTTTAACCTTAAACTTCTTTTTTATGTTGTTTCTGAATCTTGTTTTTAGTCTATTTTAAAATAATCAACTTACTGAAACTGGCAAACGAAATGTTGAGGATTGAGAATGAATTGGAAAGGATGTGGATTAACTATAGCCAAATCTTCAATTTGAGTTAATTTCATATCAAGTCCCGTCATTTTGAAAAATAATTTTGAAGTTTGATTATTTCTAAATGTATCAAAAATATCAGGGTTTTCTAAATATCTTTCAATTTCTCTTCTATTTACAGACCATCCCCAAGTTTTTAGTTTGTTTTTGAATATGTAACTATCAGACAAAGTAGATTTTTTCAATGTAATATAAAGTAAAAAAAAACTTATTACTACCAAAATGACTACACCAATGATTGAAAGAAATATCGTGAAAAACACGGAAGACCGATAATATCTATTCCTAGTAGTTATTTTTCTTTTAATTTGTATTTTTCTTGGCATTTTAAAACTATAAAAAGTAATAAATATAAAATAAATTTAATCTTAAAAACCTAGACTAAACTTCTCAAGAAGTTGATTTCACGTTCAATTTTAAATACATTGCGGGGGGTTACAAGGTTAGGAAAATATGATTTTTTAAATATATATGTAAATGTGTCCGTACAAATAAAAAAAAATTTTTACAATATTTTTTATTATTTTAATGGTAAAAATACAAAAGTTTATTGGAAATATAATTGAAGTACCTTTATTGCACAAAGGTACGAAAATCATTAACATAAAATAGATTCAGAAGCTGTTTTTAAATTTTAAACTATTTCAATGATTCTCTAAAAATGAGCACAATGGTTTGATGTTTTTTTTTCGTAACTCCATCACAAATATCTATAAAAGCTTAAAAAACTTTGAAACAAAAGTTGAGATATTGGTTTTTAAAAAATTTAATCTTAACGATTAGAATGATTTTTAACAAAAATTTTGTAAAAGAAGAAACTTTTCTTGAAAAAATTGAAAAAGATGCTATAAAAGACTGTTTTGAAGAAATGAAAATGTATAGTGATATAATAGAAAGAGTCTTATCAAAAAATGGCTTTTTCAAAACAACTATAACAAAAAAATCCAAAGTTTGAATAATATCAATTTTTAAAAATTATATTAAAATTAAAAATAACTTTTACAGTTTAAAACTTCAAGCATCGAGAAAGCAATAGGTGTGGTTGATGGAATGTTATCAAATAAAAACGTAACGTTAGCAGTCTTAATCGACATTTTCAAAGTCCATTTACCAGCATTATCATCTTCTCTTTGTTCGAGAATGGCTGCTTACTTTGAAGTGCAAATATTCGAAAGAAAATTGGGAACCGCTGGTGTCTTTCTTGAAGATGAAAAAAACAGTGGAGAAATATCAAAACTAGCTCCAAAAGGAAGTCTCAAAAAATATGAGTATAAAAGTAAGTGGTGGAACGAAAAGCTGAAAAAAAGATCATTAAATGAGAAGCTAACAAAGTGTGGAAATTTTGAAAATTCTCAAAAAGAATTTTATAAAAAATTGAATGAAAGTGATAAGAGAAAAATGGCCCAGCTAATATACCGCATCACTAAATCCTCTATTCAAAAAATCCAGATGCAAAACCAGCTACTGAGTCAAGAAGTAATGATGAACAACAAAAACATAAAAATGTTAGAAGACGAAGTGGAAGCTGTAGAAAACAAAATTCTAATCTTTTTAAGACACAACATTTCCGATAAAAACAGCAATAATCCTGGCGTGGTTGGCATGAAAAATGATTCAAAGAAGTTTTTAAAAGACCATAATCCGGCCAATCTTTCATTCCTCATCAACTTGTTTTTAAAAAGATTTCCTTTTTGAATATGCATTCATTTATTCAAAATAGTTTTAATACTTTCATTACTTTAATTTTGAAACTTCGTAATATTAATAAAAGTTATGAAATTGCAAAAATGTCTATTCAAAAACATTATAAAAAATTAAACAAATGAGCATTTCATAATTACTGCCATGAAATAGGATCAACTTTAAAAATGAAAATTTTATTTTTTCGATAGAAACTCTGGAATACATACAGTAATGAGTTCTATATTACAGAAAACAGTGCGACTGAGCAATGTTCACATTAATGTGAACATGCCGTTCAAGTACTATCATCAACTAGTTTATTGTTAATAGATGCATTACTAGCACTGTCATGTTGATACAGCAAGCCATCAGTGGCATTCGGTTGTCTCTTCATATTGTGCAGGTATTTTTTCACTAAACAATTTCCAAAAAATAGAGCAGCCTGAAAAGTTATAATTTGTTGAAATAAAAAAATAATCAATTCATATTTTAAAATATTTTCGACTTAAATTTAAAAATATTTCCGACTTTAGCCCATAATAAAAAAAATGATCAAATTAAAGACGATTGAAACAAATGGCTCACGAAAAAAACGTTGAGAAGGCCGATGATGAATGTGGTTTGAGCAAAGCCGACATAGTCGCTCAGTGTTCCTCCACCCACTGGTCCCAAGAAGGCTCTGAGCAGCATGAGAGTATCATAATTATTATTACTAATTCAATTTTAAGGCGCACAGTTTGTAAATTATGTATGTTGCAGAGGCTCTTGCATAGTCAAAAGAACGAGGGCGGTTATATAAATGAGTTTTTAAAGGCTTGCCAATCTGTTTAAAAAAAGTGAAAAACGCAGATTAAGCGGGAAAGAATTCTATAAATGAAGAACGGTATGTGAAAAAGAGCGACATGAAAAAGAGTTAGAAGAGACAGGTTGATGCAACCATATACCAGAGTTCGAAGACCTGACAGACTCATGGGTAGAAAAGCTCAAAAAGAAAAGCCGGCTGAATGAAATATAGAATGTTAGCGGTGAACCACAGAAACTTGAACGGGCAACCAATGAAGGCGATCGAGGCAAACGTGAGATGAAGAATAGTATTCGGTTGAAGAACAGTTTTGGCAGCGCGATTTTGGAAAAATTACAACTTGAAATTGAGACAAATTGGAAGTTTAAAAAGTAAAGAGCTGCAATAGTTGAGCCGGAAAGAACTAAAAAGATACTCAAAGCAATGGCAGTGCTGAAGGGTAGAAACTTACGTACTTGTTTGATCGCATGGAGATGAAAGTTGGATGCTTGTATGAGCTGAAAGACAAAGTGTGTGAAGTTAAGGCTAGGATCGAAAGCTACACCTAGTATCTTGAGTTTGAAAGTTACGAAAGGAGATAGTGCCTTATTTGACTGCCAACGAACATCACTTCCTTTTTGTTGGTTTCGACAAAAGATGGTTGTTAAAAACCAAAAATTGTGTTTGGGAATGCATTCGAAGCTTTTAGTGAAAAAGCAAACTGATGATATAAAACGGCGTGCTTTTGTGTGATCTCGCTAATAAGAGATGTATAAAGAGAAAAAAGTAAGGCCCAAGAACGGGAGCTTGTGGGACACCAAAAGTAAAGTAGGAGTAGTATTTTAACAGTTTTGCTTGCGTTCGTAAAGATTGTAATGAAAACAGTTAAAGCAATGTCAAAAATTTGAAAGTAATCTCCAAGAGTGTGCAGCAAATTGGGATGATCGATGGTACCGAAAGCTACTGATCCGTTTGAAGAAACCAAGACGGCCGTAGACCCGTTAGCACAGATATTGCGGAGGCTATCGGCATTTGTGCAAGAGCACAGTTTCTGTTGAGTGATGATAACAACACGCTAGTTTCACTACAATCTCTTGGTATGAAAATCATTTTCATTATGAACAATAAATAATTCTTTCGGTAAAAACAATATAAACGCTCTTTCTTTTACCAAAGTGTTTTTGATTTATTAGAAATTCTACATGAAACAAATATGGCACCCCAGGGAGAAGAAGGAGTTGAAGATACCAGCGATGAGGCCGTTAGTTGCCAGGCTGTCATCATACCCTGCCTTCCTATATGGTTATGTGATGGCTATGCAAACTATATGACAATGATTAAATGTTGGATAGCCATAGGCTTTGTAATGGATTCATTAAGAAAAATGAGCGATATATTACTTTTTAGAATTTATCACTACATCCTATTATTTATTACAAATATCAACATATTTTGAAAATTTTTTATAACATCACAGCTTTTCTGAACGTTTTATTATTATTTCAGTATTTGGCTTGAAACTTAATTTGAAATAATGGAAAAAACTCATATTAGGCCCCATGTATTTTCATGGGTTAGAAAAATGATAAAAAACTGAACGAAGTTTCCATAAAAAAAAACAAACGTTGCTTCTTGGAAAATGATCTGAAAAACGATTGAGAGAGTGCTCAGTCCAAAACCTCCCACCAACAACGAGATCACTACAACTCCAATCTGGGGCCTGCACATGTTGTTAGTTAAAGAATCAGTCAATCACCAGTACAAACTAAATAAATAATGATATTCAATACATAAATTTATACTGCCACTGTGAAATCAATCGATAAAATCTAATGAATAGGCCGTTATAGTTACCAAATATTGAGCACCTTGAACGAATTTTTTTGTAGTTCATTATTATTGCACTATTGTGTATAATATCTATCCACAGTTAAATTTTGAATTGTTGATTTGTAAAGAATATTTGAAATATTAAAACTGCTGTACTATTTTGAGAGTTTTAAACATATTGAAACGTACTTGAATGAAAGAAAAGGTGCTGGAGCGATGAAGAAAAAGGAAATGCCTGAAAGGAAGAAACCAAAGGAAAGAAAAAACGGACCAAGGTAAGGCTGGAAAAATTATTAATTTATCATTCGAAACTATTTAAATTAAAAATAGAAATAAAATAAAATTATTCCGTAATATTAATAAATTGTCTTAACGATAGCAAAAATATCGTTTTTATAGTTCAACGAGGGTTTTGTGTCAAAAATGAAATGAAAAGTTGAACAAATAAAATATTCAAAACCACTTCTCAACTCCACCTTGGAGTCCACAATGCGGCCCCAGAATGGGGACATGATGGAGTAGGACAGGGATGGTGCCAGAAACACCAGACCTACATAAACCGGGGAGAGTTTGAACTGTGAGACAATATCATTATGAGTATATGAAAAAAAATCAAAATAGTTTTACAGTATGTAAATTTTAAGTTTCTAAAATTCTAAATGGAAAATTTATTTGATCACTTGATAAGCTAGCATTCAATACAATAGAACGTCTTATAAGGTAGATATGCATTCATGAAGGGAACATAAAAAGGTTACAAACGATTCTAATTTATCAGCTTCAGTTTTAAAATGCTTTAAACCACCTAAGCCTACTTACTTCGGAGTCGAGAAAGAGACTGAGAGATATATCCAAGAACCCGATAAGTCCTAACAGTGATGATTCTCATTTAAAAGCATTTTAATTGTGATTAAAAGACTCACCTGAGCCGGGGATGAGAAGCAAGGATGCAAAGATGACTGAAGGGATCTTTAACAGACCCCATACTGAACCTCCTTTTCTGTTGTACGAAACTGCAGTTTCATCAGTTTTTGGTTGTTTTTTATGATGTTTATGAAGTGAATTTTTTTCATAAAAGCGCAAAAGGTTGGATAAATAAGCATGCTAATTTTCAGACCATTCAATTTAAAAATGACTGCGAGAATATTCTGATTTTTAACATAATTTACCGAGTTTAGTATAGTTTGATAATTTTTGATGAAATATTTCACCCTTTTGATAATAAACTTTCTTTTTTTTAATCCATGTTAATCTGATAAATTAGAAAGATTTTTTTTCCAATTTTATATAAATTTTTTCGAAAAATCTATAATTTTTCTGATTGGCTTAAATATTGTTTTTAGATAATATAGTCTAAAAATTGTTGTGATATTCTTTAAGAATTTTTATTTTATAATAGAAAATTTATCAAAAATTATTTGAAAATTTTTCAATTAATTTAAATATCGCCTGAAAGCTATTGTAACTTCACGTATTTAAAAAGATTGTGAAGAGTGAATTTTGAAAGTGAGAAATCTGAATGCAACAACCATCAGACTGTTCTTTGAGCAGGAATATGCTCACAAAGCCCACCAGCACCAGTGTGGCACCCAAAACAACGAACGGAGTCATATAGCCGCCTACCTGGTGATGAATATATTAAAAAGTTTAATAATTTCAGAGAAGTTCAATTTTCAGTAAATTTTAGTTATTTTAAAAAGCTGTCTCCAAATTGATTTAAAGATGACGTAGGTTTAGAGAACAAATTTATTGAGATAAAAAATGCTTGAACTTTGTAACATTGAAAAATAATATTTTTTTTGCTTAAAAACGAAAAAACTACCTGGTACAAAAAACCTCCAATAGGCGGTCCTACCATCAGGCCGACCCCGGTGAACATTTCCAATGTTCCCTGTCAATTATACTTTCATTATTTTTTCTTTTAAGGCATTGAATTAAGCTATAAGCTTGAACGGCAATCACTTATATAACGAGAATAATTTCACAACTTAGATATCTTGGAAGCATGAAGGTAGTAAAACTCACAAACATAGTAACGACATTGTTAGGAAAGTTGAAGGCAATAATGGAAAAGGAAGCGGTGGCTTGAGCTGCGGCCCCAAACGCCTCCACCATGCGGACCAGAAAGCATAAGGATGAAAATTCTATACCATCTGGTGCTTGGTCTAAAAATCTGTGTAAAAGTGAGTGCATGTTCATAGCATGAGGTTACAACGAGAGAAGTCTAAACGATTGACATGGTTTTATTCAATTCAAAAACATATTAGTGTTAAAATGATGTGTGATTAAAAAATTTTTGTATTCAAAATTACATAATACAAATAAAGACATAATAGTGAGACAATTTTCAAAAAAGAATAACGACCCAAACAAGATAGAGCAAACACCCGAGACGAAAAGCCCTGCTGTGAACATGAACTTTGCTCCTATTTGGTTTATCTGCCAAAGATTTCAACATGATTATATTTCAAATTTTTATTATTTTGATTGTTTGTGTGTAGAAGCTTCATCTATTGGAACTGAATAAAAAATTGTTTTTAATTGGTTGAAAAAATAAGTTATAAGAAACTATGTTTCTATATCAATTACTAAATGTAGTTTAATATATGTTTTAAGGTACATTGTGTATTCACTGACTGAATATTAATTTTTACCAACACACGTGAAAGAATGATGAATACATATTTGAGATTGATAATGTAAGCTAGTCTTACGAAAAGCTTCGTGTCTTTTATTATAAATGCTTTGTGTTTATTGACCTTATAATCTCATTTAGGCTATTATACTTCATCATATTCAGCATTGAAACAAGATTTTCAAAGTTTCACTGAGTTTTCCTAAGTCGGGCTCCTATATCGAATAATATAAACCACATTCAGAAAAGGGTTTCCGATGTTGAATATTTATTTTAACTTTAATAAACATAAAATAAATAACTATATTTGATCAATAACTAAAATTTTAGATAACATCTTTATATTTTCAAGTAAATAGAAAGATTGTGAAAAAAACTATGAATCGATATAAACAACCTTAATTTTTTGAATAAACGATTTTAAATAAAAATTTAAAAAATTCATTGATTTATAAACCTTTGCACGCTTACATAACCAACCATGAAACCCATGATTCAAAACGAAACATTAATGAAAATAACTAGTTTATTAATCATCGTATTGGCTGATATGAGAAAATAATTACAATAAAAATGATCTCTGAAAACAGATCATCCTTTTCTTTTATTAAGGCTACGAGCCACGTTTTCACTTTTACCACAGACACTATTCACAACATGGGACCCGGACCGGTGGCCACATGAAAGTGGGGAGAATATGATGAAAGGAGTGTGGTACAAGATGAAAAAGAAATGGTGGTGTAGTATATTTGGGCAGGGTAACTGGTGACTTGTATGGATGACGAGGTAGCGTGTGTTGAGCAAGTGAAAGTGCAGGGTTTACAGAGGTTGGTTCATTTTTTATCATAGGGCTATATTTAAAATATTTTTTATAAAAACTACCTTATTTCAAATATCACAAAGATATCACATAGTGCATGAAAGCAAACAGGACTTTAAACGAAGAAGACAACCACTATTGGTACATGAAAAAATAAGATCATGTATGAAGCCGATAAAACAACACAAATGTAGTCAAAATGCACAGCTATAATAATATCATGAAGCTTGTGTCATGAGCATCAACATTTAAATCAAGCGTCAATATAACAGCAATTAGACATGTAATGACATCATCAACAGAAACGGTTTTGTTATAATACAAAAGCTTTTCATTTGCTTCTGGTGGCCATCATACAGTGAACATGGTTCAAAAAGAAGCAACTAAACTCTCAATTACTGAAGTTTAACTAATGAGTTTATGTAATAAAACTATATTTAAAGTCGTGGTATTTATACTTATCTATCCTTCTATAGTATTACTATTCTATTAATATTTCTCAACACTGTTCAAACGATAAGTATGGCGAAAAAAAAACGATATTAAATAGGTATAATTAGTGTCCCAGTTATTGCGTAAGAAGTCATTGTTTGAGTAATTAAAATAATTTTTCGCTAACGTTTTATGATAAAGCTAACTTATCAAAAATTATAGCTTCCGACTCACAATAAATATATTATAGATTCCTTATTTGATGCTTTTCGTTACAAAATAATTTTGTATTACTATTTTAAAAAAACCCAGAGATAAAACGTAAACGTTAAAAAATATTTTCACTTTACTTTTATATAATAATGTGAAAAATTCCTGAAATAATTAATAGTGTAAATTTTGTCATTGTAATTTTAAACATTTTTATAATTTTCGGAAATTTCATCATCATCATAGAAACAGTTTCAATCTATATAACATTATAAAAGTAATTTAATACTTAAATAGACAGAATATTAAATATATAGACCAGCCTAATACGAAAACAATTCAAACATCTCAAATACTTCATAATGTGTTTCGACTTACCGAGTTTCTCATGTTTCTATGTTAATACGCGTTGACTTGAATTTTAAAAGCAATATTAATATGACACTCAAATTCATGCCTTGCAGTGATGCATTTGATTCAATATGACCAAATTCTTCCAGTTTTTATCCCCTAAAAAACATTATGAGAAACGCACTTGGAAATTTTTAAAAGCCGATAAAAGAATCAGTGATTTACAAATATCTAGTGTTGTGAATTGAACCAGATATAAGAATGACTTGATAAGAATGAAACTTATATATAATGAATCATTGAGAAACTTTTAGTATCCAACAATATGAGAGACCAAAACAAAAATCCCTAAACAACAAATTCTTTTATAAACCAAGCTCATCATCATTTGTGTAACATGTTATGTAATTAAAGTAAAATGGACACAAATTTAAGACATTATCTATTTTACAAAGTATTCATTGAAACAAAATCTTGTTAGAAAGCACTGCCAGGTGATGATTTTAATTAAAGGCACAACTTGAAGTAGGAATTATATGACTCACATAAGCACCGAAGAAGGGACTTGAAATGACTATGACCAACTCAAA
Source organism: Pterobdella sp. o SKG-2022 (assembly GCA_964035795.1). NCBI lineage: Eukaryota > Metazoa > Annelida > Clitellata > Hirudinida > Piscicolidae > Pterobdella > Pterobdella occidentalis. The sequence goes on from OZ038322.1 coordinate 5,737,463, forward strand.
ACAACCAAATATCATTCCTATGACTGAATGACTTGAGCCTTTGTTTATAGCCTTTATCAATTGAATTTCATTCAGTTATAATTTTATTGAGAATATGTTTTATGGATTTATCAATTAAATTAAATTAAAATTAAGGAAAAATTGTGAATATTTTTATTAATTATTGAAAATAATAATATAATATTTAAAAAATTTAATTTTATCCAAATAAATAAAATGCAAACCTCTTTGGGAAAAAATGGAGCAAGAATTGAATAAAAAACTCCAACAAAAAAATTTGTCAAACAGAAAGTCAAGATTGTTAATCTACATTGAATAAAAATTAATTTAATATTATACATTGAATAAAAATTCAATATACCAAAATACACATTGAAGTAATTTAAAACCACTAGATTAAAAAATGTTAAGTATACTTTTTTTCTCTAGATATCTTCAATAAACTTTTATTCTTGTCTTCATCTTTATTTTCATCATCTGAATCAGATTCTGAAGGTAGCTCTATGGGTGCCATGATGCTTCTGCCAAGTTCAGACTGGCTTCTGTAATACCTTCCTTGATAACTGTTCATCAATAATTATCATAGCTATTACTGTTCATTATAAATACTAATTCAATTGATTGAGCTTTTTCGTAATTAATTTTTAAAAAAATTTTTAATTATTGTCGTTATTACCTTTTATAATGTTTTAATTTAATTGGTTAAGCTTTTTTATATATATTTGTTAGGTAATTACCTAGTGTGTTTCTTAGTTGACTTGGAAGAATCAGAAGAAATAAGTATTTCTGTATCGCCCATTTTTATAAATATATTCTTCGTCAAAATCAGTACTTGAAGACTATAATCAAAATAATGATTTTATTGCAAAAACTGTATTTCTTTAAATGTTTGTATCTTCTTAAAATTTCTTTCAAAATTTTATTTATTAAACTATGTTTAATCATTTACATTGTTTTTAAAGTTTGTGAATTAACTTTACAATTGGTTAAAAGTGATTACAAATTATGTTAGTCAGGCTTAATACTTATTGAAAACTTTTGTAATTACGCTCACAATTAAGTAGTGACAATTTTGAGACAGTTTCGTTTGCAATCATGACCTTTTATTCTTCAACATTGTTATGTAATATTATCTTTAACGAGGACGAGACAAATGTTGTCATAAGATTTCGAAAATACTCATTTCAATATATAGTCAAAAATACATCACATCTTTATGAAAATTTTGAAACTTTCGAGCTTTTTTGAAGTTGTTTTATTTAGTTATTGAGTTAAATCGATAAATAAGATAAGATGAATTATCTTAAAGAATGAGCTTTTGAAACATTTAAAAAATGATTTTCATTATAAAAGCAAGAAAAGCTGTCATACTTTCTATTATAAAGAAACTAAGCTTTTCGATAAGCTAAGATTTTTATTATGCTAGAAAAATAAATTTTTACATGAGAAACACAAATGAAAAAAAATATCTTAAAATGATTTAATAATATTATAATATAAAAAGAGAGAAGTGAAGTTAGTGGAACAATAAGTGATCACACTAGTAGCAACAAACAATGAAAATTTGGTAAAAAACATTATAAAACAGAGTGCACTGTTAAAGCCACGGTTGTGCTAGGTGAGCACTCAAGAGATGAATGGGATGATGGAGGGGATCAGTACAGTCATATTCGCAAGAACGACGATATAAGCTTTAAATTATGAGAATAATATTTTTTGGAGCAGATGGTTGAAAGTTCGTGAAAAATTTAACAAAAATGGACAGAAGTAAGCATACATTTGAAAATGGAATAAAAGAGAAGAAAAGGCGGGAAAAATCAAAAATTGGATAAAATATCAAAATCCTAAGTAAAATGCCTTGATTAGGGATGTTGTCCATCTTTTCTATTACCTTATCTAATCCTTTTCTTTTCAAAGACTATTTTAAAAAAATTTATATTTAGTAATGTTACGAAGTTAACTGAAGATTTTTGTGGTAAATTCTGTAAAACAATATTTTTGGATGGGTAATATTTTTCTTTTTTTCTGCTTAAGTCGGGAACGCCTAGAGCGTTATCCGCAAATCAATTTTTATAAACTTTTATATTTGAATATTAAACATAAAAAAATTGAAGTTAAAAAAGTTATTTTTTCTATTGAAATTTCAAAATTTACGCAACGGGCAGGTGTGTATACAGTCTCACAACTGGCATTCAATTTTTGTCTTTCATGAAAGTGATTAAAGTTTTGATTTTATACATCAGAAACAACTTTTGGCGAAAAAATATATTTGTTTACAAAATTAGACTTATTTTTTATGAATAATCAGTTATTTAGAGTGGAAAGAGTACCAGCATTTTAAGTGTAGGGGAACATCACATTGCACGATGGTATTCACAATAATGGATATTTGAGTCATTTTCCCGTTTATATATTTGCCAAGAATTTTGGCAAGAAGCATCGAGGCCAAATGCAAACAATGGATACCAGTATTTCTTGCCTAGAAAGGATACTCTTTGAGAGTGGACATATTGATTGGAGCGGTTCACCTCTCCCATACAGGAATTGTACATATTTACAACTTTGAGGCACTACCTCTAAATACGATTCAATTTCTCTTGTTTAATACTCAAATTGGATATCAATAAGTTTTTCGCCTACATACTGACAAAGGCTAAATTTAGAATGATTTCTTTATTGAACACAAAGGGAAGTTTGTGAAATTCATTAACAACCAAAGTCTCGTGATGCGTGATGTGTTTTTGGTGCCAATGGATGAAACAAAATTTAGCTTCGAGCATCAGGGAAAGAACTTTTTTGTGACGCGTGCAGACGGAGGATTCAAGATGAATGGGGTTTGAAATGCCACCCCACGGTTTGAAAGAGCTAATTAAAGATTTTTTGTAAAGCAATATCTAATAATACTAATAATAATTTGAGTCTATGAATTTAATCTCGTTTTTCTATGAAAATTAGTACCTCATTGCAATCGTTGATCAACAAATACAATAATTAATGGGATGGAAAAAAAAGTGTGTTTTTCACCGACCATTTCCATTGAAAACGTGAACTTTCATTCGTTAGCAGGAGAAATAGAAATGACCAAAGAATATACATACTGGATTTTAAAAAAATCAAACAAAGCCTATGGTTGGCCCAAAGCTGCTTCACTCCATATGTCTGGTAAAAAAAGCTAAGTTTTCATTCTAATCATAACTTGAACTTTGCTTGGAAGTTTTCGAGGAAAGATGGGCGATAAATGAAAGTTTTCATAATTGCTTACTTGGTCCCGCCCTGTGCTAATGAGCTTCAATTTCGTCTCCCAAAAAAGGTACATCACGCACGATTTAGCCAGATAGTCGTCATTCTGGCACACACTATCACCATAAACTAATGACAGCTGGTCCCAAATGTTCCTTGAAAGAAGCAGTTGAAATCTCTTCTTGTACTGTTTGGGTCAAATAGGCTTTCTTTGAAGCCTTGAATCTAGCATTCATGTACCAGTTTGCTATAGTTCGTGCTGTCATTTCCATCCAGGCTCTCTTCAAGGCAATGATGGCATCTAATATATCTCAAGAGAAGGGCGTGTCATTATCCGCAGTTTCCAGATATCTGTTGGCCAAAATAAAGCGATAGTGAAGTTTAGGATTTTTTATGATGCTAGCGTCCATTGGCTGAGTGACACTTGTAGTGTTTGGTGGCAAAAAAATCAATTCCACATTGCTCATTTCTATGAGCTGGGCAATTATCCACAAAAAGGGCTGTGTCGGCCTTCAAGTCGCATCCTCTTGTCTAGTTTTCTCATCCAATCTTCAAATAATGCTCTTGTCATCCATGTTTTTTTGTTCGCTGTGTATTCCACCGGTACAGTGACATTTTTGAAGACACGTGGTCTCTTGCTTTTGCCAATGACAAATGAAGACAATTTAACTGACCCATCCATATTAGCACCCACCAATACAGTAATTCTAGATTTTGAGTTTTTTGTTCCATAGTAAGTCTTCCCTGTAAAACCAAGAGAGTTGTCTGAAAAAAGCTTCCAAAAAAGATCTGTCTCGTCTGCATTATAAATTTCAGATGGCCTGTACCTCTGCAAAATTCTATTTAACTTGTCCTCTTTCCAATGACGCACACCCTCAGTATCCACTCCGCCTGACTCACCAGCCTTATGTACATGAACAATGTCATATCTATTTTTGAACCTGTCAATCCATGATGTTGGTGTGGTTACACCTGGGTGGATTTTTAAGCGAAACTTTTTAGCTTGCTGTAAAAGCATACATCCATCAATTCGAAGATCTGGCCGTAAAGACATTTGTCTAAACCAAAGAATCATTGCTTTGTCAATCTCGGGATGAGTCTCTGTACGAGTTTTTTTAACGGCAGTTGTCCTGGCGTCCGGACTGACACACTCTGCTTCAATTTTTTCCCGGTTTTCCATGATGTCACTCAAGGGTCTTAACTCAAACTAAAATTTGCAGCAATATCTTTCAGCTTCATTGATTTGCTGCCATCCAAATAAATGATTATCTGAAACTTTTCCTCGTATGTTTTAGTCTGTATTTTTCTTCTGATTGTTGTTTCATTAGCCATACTGATGTTTTAAACAAGTCTCGACTAAGTGCCGCCAAGCAGCCATAGAACAAAAAGTCAAGAAATTAAAATTTATTTTTTCAAATTGGATGAAGAAGAAACAAAACATTGCAAATATTTATAAAAAAATTTTGGAAAACAATTAAAAAAACTGAAATTTTTGAAAGTCCGACTTAAGCAGGGTTAACGTACAAGAATCTATGTAAATGTACTAAAGAATTTTGTCCGATTTAGGCGAAAATCCGACTTTTAAAATCCGACTTATGAGCAGATTTTCAATTTTAATTAATAGTCATTTAAACGTTCCATTAATTCGCCCGAGATAAACGAATTTCCGACTTATTCTAATCCGACATAAGCGAGGTTTACTGTATCTTTGAAATCTTCATTTTTTGAAGAATAAAAACTGGAATTATAAAACAAGTTTCTTACGGTGTTTTTAAAAAAATAAAAACAAAAAAAACGTTATAAGGACAAAAAATTAATGCGCAAAGTTTGATAGAAAAAAATTGGTTGAAAAGAATAAAAAGATATGCAAAAGTTAAATGAGTGGATTTTTGGTGAAAGATGGAAAATCAAAAGCAATGTTGAGATTTTAGTGAGATAAGAGATGAAGAGGGGCATGTTGTTTGTAAAAGTAAAAAAAGATATGGGCTAGAATTGGAATAGATAGAAAGCGAAATAGCAAATGATTGGAAATCAAATAAATAAGTAGAAAAGTATATGGAAGTGGGAAAAATTAAATTAAGTGAATAAACTTGCTAAAAACAAAAAAAAATATTTTAAACAATACTATTGAAAAGTTATTGTGGTTTGCAAATCGAATGTGCTCAGTGAAATTTTTAGAGACATCTTACTGTACATCTAAACAAAAAAAATAATCATTAACGTCGATAATCTTCTTTAGCCAAAGTAAATACTGCAAATTATTTGAACACTAAAGGTAATTTTATAAAGTACAAAACTGTTACTTTGTTAACGAAAAGCTTTGTATTTAATAAAATTACCTTAAAGGGTTCAAATATTTTGCAGTATTAACGTCGCTATTATGAGAAAAATTTCGCACATTTATTAGCAAAAAAAATAGATAGAATTTTCGGTAAGTAATGATTATTGAATGTTTTCATTGCAATCACTAGTGATAATAAAAAAAGATTTTAGGTTTTTTTTACTCTCAATTGATTTTTGTTATAAACAATTAAATTAATGACCGCTAATTGTAACCTATTGTGTATGAAAAATTTCATTGAAAATTAATGTCTTTATTACATGTTTAAAAATAGCTTAAATTATCAAGCTTCTGAAATTTTATTTATTTAAATATCAAATTTGAAGTGAATTTTATTTTTTGAAACGTTTAATTCGAATTTTTAAAAAAATATTTTTTCTGGAATGATAGTGTGAAGCTGTGTTATGGAGTGAGCCTTGAAAGAGTGCACATAGATTCTGGTTTGATAGGTACATGAAACAGTAAGACAACGAAGCTTGAGATGTGAGAAAGGCACATGATCAGTGTGTGGAAGAGGCATTGAAGTTGGAAGCAATAGATTTAAAAATCAACTTGGTGAAAAATAGTAAAATGTCATTGTTATGAAGTTTAGTTGATTGAAAAAAATACTGATGATTGAATGGGAGTAAGAACATTCAAGAAAGTTAGCTACTCCTTAAAAAGATGTCAACTATAGATCATGATGGTTTCTAGTCAATAATTTAATGAAACTTTATTGTCTGAACTTTATGAAAAATGATGAATATTTCAAGATCCAAACATATATGCAAAAATTCAAAATACTCATGGTTTTTGATATAAATTAATTTTATTATTATATTGAAAAGAAAACTGGAAATATTTTAAGGCATCTTTGAAAAAGGTATTGAATGAATTTATTTTTTGAAAGTGTTATTGATGTTACTAAAATCAACTGCACTTGAACAATACCAATTGATATGCTGAACAAAGTATAACAATTATTCTACATTATTATGAGTATAATACATAAACCTTATTTATTTCAATGTCACAACTTCATGTTTATCATCTTTTTTATGAGAATCTCTTTTTATTGATTGTGAATAAATAGCAATAAAAGCAGTTATTATTGGAGGAACTGCAAGCACTGGCACTATGTTCCTTCTTAAGCTTCTTGCCAAAGTCATTGGGAACTTGAAAATATATCTGTGGCATCAATTTGAAAACTTTAGACAAATAATTAATGAGACATTTTTTAAAAATTGGGATTATTTTACTTCTATGAAAAAAAATTTATTATCCATATATACATCATGGGATTGTGAATCTGAAATTTATATACTCTTTTTTCTTCTATTATAAAATGCTTAACCGAATTCGATTGGCAGCTTTGCTTCAAATAAAGTATACTACTCCTTCATTGACATATAGAGATAAATATAATTTAAGAAGTATAATCTTTATAAACTGTTTAATTAGTTATTTGACTAGTAAAAATAAACAAATAAAACAAACTTGCAAGAAAAAAAAATTTTATATTAACAACAATACTTCTTCGATATAGTTGGGAAAATTTTTTTTAATAATATAAAAAAAAATTTAGTTTTAACCTTAGTAAGTAAGAAAATTATTTAGTATGAAAATTGATAAAAAAACTTTTTGAAGCTTTTTATAATAATTATTATTCACTTGAATAATATTAAAGAATGGCCTCATAATCCATAGACTTTAGGTTGTACAGACCCGATGCAGTCATCCAACAATCATCCAATTACCAATCTCGTACCATTTAGAAAATTTCAGAAAATCTATCTTCACGTTCTTTACTGAGTTACTTCAAACCTTTGTAATCGGCATATTGTTCTTATCCCTCAAACTGCGCTCTTGTACATCACCATTAGCCTCCGCAATGTGCTATCGGTTCTGCAGCCGTCTGTGTCTTCAGTTACTTCAGCAGCTTTTGACCCCATCAAACATTTTATTGTTCTGCTCTTTCTTGGACCCTTCTTTTACATTTCTGTCGTTGCTTCATTCTGGTTTCATTTCTATCTCTCCGAACACAAATAGTTTGCTAAAATAGGAAGCTTTTCTTCTGTTTCTACTTTTCTATGTTTTGGTGTCTCTTATGGTTTCAATCCTAAGTTCATACTCTTTTTTCTTTATACATCTCCTATTAGCCAAATCATACAAAAGCACGCCGTTTTATATCATCAGTTTGCTGGTTATGTCACTCTCTACCGATGCCTCTTATTTCGATTTTAACCCCAGTCTCACTAAGATCTTTGAAGGCATCCCCGAACTCAATTTCTGGTTTTTTTTTACAGCCATCTTATGTTGAATCTCAAAAAAAGGAAGTAATGTTTGTTGGCGATTGAGTACTTCTCTCTGAATCCAATTTTCCTAACAAAGTTATTTTGACAGTAACTTCCAAACTGAAAATACTAGATGAACATGCGATTCTTGCTTTAATTTTACGCTTTTTACCTTTTAGATCATGCAAGTCTTTTCGACTCACTTTGCGTTTTCCACTTTTTTAAACAGGTTGGCAAGCCTTTAAAAACTCATTTATATAACCGCAGCTCTCTGCCCTAGTTCTTTTGACTATGCAAGCATCTCTGCATCAAACCTTGTGTGTAAACTGTGCGCTTTAAAAAAAAATAACAAAATTTATAATTATTATTTGACGATGATTTCTTAAAAAAATCAGAAAGCTTCGTAATATCGGCCCCTATAGCTCAATGGTTGAGCTTTAGATTAATTACCTAAATTTACCGGATTCGATCCCGCTTAAGCCGAGTATTAGCACCTGCTCCACAGTGTGTTTTCGCTACATTACATTTGTAGCAAGTGCTTTGAGCTATAAGAAAAAGTGCTTTATAAAAAGCGCATTACATTACATTGCATAACATTAGAAATTTGAGAATCTTTGTGTTGTATTTCACCACATTTTTCATCTTTTTAGGTTGATTAATAATTGAAGTTGATAATATTTCAGATGTTAAGTTTTTGTCGAAAAAAGTTTTTAAATGTTTGAAAAGTATCAACTAAAAATTTTAAAATCTTTTATTTTGAAAAATACTTTGGAAGTGTTGAATTCCCATCATTTGGCAGGCGTCCCTGAGTATCGCATCCTGGATCTGTTGTAATATATTTTCTGCAAAAAAAAAAGAACATGCTGATTAACTACAAAACAATCATACTCTATTAGATTTGACAACATTGAGTAAGCGCTTCAAAAGACGTACCTCTCTAGCTCCAAGAAGCTCCAACGATACGGCTTGCTGCTGCTACGCAGTTCTGTACTTTCTCAACAAAGATATATATATATATAATTATTTTTTATGAATTCAAATTCAAAATATTAGAAATTTCTGAATTATGTTTTTTATTATTAAAAAATATATGCATCACTAGAAATTTTTTGACCGCAGATCTGGTTTGTCTGTAACGAGAGAGTAATCAGAACAAAATTGTTGACTTTCTCTGTTTCTGAATCATCTGCACCAACATGTAAGTCATGGTTTGTTGACTTCATATTGGAGGATCTTAAATTAAATTGATCAATGGAGAGATTTTAAACAAAAATACTCTTTCATAATATGATATTTTGGATAAAAATAGACTGAGTTCAAAAATAGCTAGAACACAAACACTTTAATGTCTGTAACAAACGCGCAATCAGAACAAAACTGTTGACTTTCTCTGTTTCTGAATCACTTGTACCAACATGTAAGTCATGGTTTGTTGCTTTTTATAAGTAGTTCTTGGTTGTTTTGACAAGTTTTTGTCACGAAAAAAAAAGTTTATGATTTTTATTCATTTCCAAACATTATAAATATTTGAGGCTTTTTTGTGTTTATGGCAACTAGAGTCAGGGTTTTTTTGGGAAAAATTTTTTTATCCATTGATAGGTATGTTCCTAGTTTTTTTGTTATATTATCGAGGCTGGTAGGTGTTAGTGTGGTTATTTCTGTTTTTTGAGGATTTACTTTGAGTTTGTATTTTGCCATTTTTTCGAAAACCCAAGAAAACATACAACTATTTTTATTCTGGTGTCAAAGTTCATTTATATTGTTCAATAAAAAATTTTTTACTTCTCTAAAAATTTATTTTTCTAAAAATTCCATAGTTTATTTTATTACTAACAAATATGTAACGAGTCTCATGAAATGCTACTTTATCGTTACCAGTGCGAAACTTTCATTAAGAATTATTTAGCTGAAATATGTTGATCTAGATGATAATCTCGCGAACATTCATGTCAACAATTGTTATACCAAAAAAAAGTTCTGATTTGTATAACTTTAAATTTGTTTGCGTACACAGTTATACGTTATTTTCATAAGCTTTTTTTATGGTATTATTCTGATACGTACCAACGAATAACTGTGAACTTTTATTTATAATAAATTATAAATTTTTTATTTTTTCTAAAAATAGCTAGTGACGATAACGGCAATAAAAATAGCAATTAGCAATAAGAATGAGAATAGTGTGAGTGCTACTATTGACTACTGCTCTTAACAATCGTATGCTTCTAACAAACCAGCAAACTTGCTGATGAATTTGAGAGTTTTTATACAAAGATACATTTAAATACAACAAACTATCTAACTTAGTTTTTATCTTATTTCTTATTTAAAAATACATACTTATTTAAAATATCTTTTCTTGATTTATCAAGTCCCTGTCGGGGTTATGCTGTGGTTTGTGTTGTAGCATAACACTAGCATAACAATCAGGTAAACAATAGGGAATCATAAAAGCTCGGTATTATTCAAAATATTTAGATAAACAAAACTTCTCGATACATTGTCTATAGTAACATCGAGTAGCTTAAACAGGTGGATTGTAATTAAAGTCATTCTACCTTAGTTACTTGATGATCATATAAAAAATATATAGAAAAGCTTAGCATAAGTAATTAATCTCATATATATATATATATATATATATATATATATATATATATATGTGTGTTACCGTGTTTTCATGATTCAAAAAATCATTTATTTGAGAAAGCATACTCAGTTGAAGCAATGAAGGGATTGAAGCATCAAAAAAGTAAATTTCTGCGAAACAACCTCCAATCACTTCAAATTTTAACGATCAGTGGCGAGTTTGAAGTTTAGGAGTTAATGATGACTAAAGCTGCTGGAGCATTAGAAGATCTCAAGCCATCATTATGCTTGAAAAATTATTTAAAAATCAATATATATTTGCAGTTTATATAGAGCAATATTAAAAATAGTTTTCCAATAAGAACATTAACAACTATGAGTTGTACCATGTTGAAACTGAGATCTTATTTTAACAATCTTACGTAGTTTAGAAAAAAAAATAATGGGAAACAACATGAAGATTGTGAGTTGAAAAGATTAGATAAGATGGAATACGAGAATAATTCATAAAAAATACAATAAAAAATAAACTTTTTGTAGAAAAACATAAACCAATATTTCTGTCTGGTACTTCAATGAATCAAATTTCAATTCTTCAAGCCAAACGTAAATATTCAAACACTTTTAGGAGTTTATTTTGTTTCACGATGATTTTTGTAAGATGAACTTACATTATCAAGTGCAGGTACAAATATAAGGATGTTACTGAATAAGTAACGAAACTGATAAATATTTATACTCGTTTTCATTTATATTAATGAACATTTGAACGAAATTCTGTCATTGATTCAATGCATTTCATGCTTTTCCTTTTTCATATATTCACCTTGAACGTTTGACAGTTTCTTAAAGAACTTAAACATTTCTCTATTTGCTCTCGTCTTAGGTAACAATTAACTTTTAAACAAAAATGGAACAAATTATTTATATTCAAATAAATAATTTTTATCAAAAAATCGAAATTTTTTTTAATTTTTTCAAAATTGGCTAGATATATATATATATATATATATATATATATTTATTTATATTTATATATACAACAAAAACCGATCAATTTTATCGCTCATGGTAACATGTATAAATAACATTTCTAAACAACAATCACCTTCAACAGTATGACGAGCAAAAATTATTTCAAACTTTTACTTCTTGTTCTTATTGCTACGATTTTCCTTTTGGCCTTTAAACACAAGGTTACTATTATTATTCTTATTATTATTATTCTTGTTATTATTATTATTATTATCATTATTACTATTATTATTATTATTATTATAAATAGTCCTATCAACAACACCCCTTGGAACTCTATAGCATTGAGACTTAGGAGTAAAGCAAGAAAAAATTCTTGCCTGTATTTCCCAACAAACTTCAACTTAACTATAGCTTTGAAAAAAAGTAAAAATGTTTATAAGTATGGAAGACAAGCCAAAACCAAATACGAAAAGAAATATGCAGCAATCTCAAAAACAATAACAAAGGATTTTACTCCTACTTGAGAAACCGCAGAGAAATCAAGCTTACAGTAACAGGCTTAGAAAAATCAGATGGCACAAAAAATAATATCCCACACGAAAGGACAGAAGTATTAGCTAAAACAATGTCTGCAGTATATACTGAAAAGCCCTTTGAAAAAATTCCAGAGTTTATTGACAGAACTTTGTTCAAGCCGTATTACCAGTGCCTTTTTTTGACTGTTTGATGCTAAGATATCTCAGAGTTTCTAGAATGTAACAACATAGTAATAATAGGATTTGTGTGTAAAATACTGGTTGTCTTTTAGAGTTGTTTGGATATTTCTAACATATTTGAAACCATCATGTTAGAGAATGTGATTGTACAAAAAAATAAAATTTAGGATAAGGTAAAGGTTTAAACACGAAAAAAAATGTATAATGAGCTTCATATAATCTTTGAAACATATTTCAACAATGAGGAACAACATAAGACGACCTAGGTTCTTGTTAAACTGCCATCGATTTTCAAATAACCTCAGTTCTCAATTCAGTATAATTAGATTTTTTAACCATTATTTTATCATGAAAAATATTTATATTTTAATTTTCCATTAGCTTAAACAAGCATTCTGGTTTTTCAAACTAAAATTTAAAGCGAACTTGTAAATCTGATGTTTCATTGATTTCTGTTATTTGTTTTTATCGCTGTTCTAATACGCCAGGTAGAAGTTAGATAATATCTAATTTGATTATAACTCTCACTGTTTTTTACATATTAATAAATTTTTATTATATAAAAATTATGAGTTCATTTTTGTATACAATAATAATAATAATAATAAGAACAGTTGACTGTAGGTATTTTTTGTTAGAACTTTTAACTAAATTCAAGAAAAATTTTTAACGGAAATAAGTTGAAAAGTTTTGAAAAAACACAGTTTTTCTTTTATTGAAAAAATTCAACTACAAAAAATATTTTTAAAAGTTATTTCTTCAAGAGGATTCTTCGAACATCAAATCATCAGAAAGTGATTTGCAAAAAACAGATTTGGAAAGTTGAAAATAAAATCTGAAATCGGGCCATTCAGAAGGATATTTCAAGTTTTTAAATCTCTCCGAAATAATAAAAAATGGTCACTGACCAAACGGCCATGTTTGACCATAGAGAAAAAAATTGACAAGCAAAGAAATTAATTGAATAATTAGATAAATAAATAAAAATTAATTAATTGAAAATAATTTAAAAACACAATGATGGAAAAATTTGGTTTAAAAAAAAAAGTAAATGAAAACAAATATCACGGAATAAATGAAGCGCATACCGATGATAGAGGACAACGGAAGTTGGGGCTTAGAGACTTCTAATATTATTGGTAATGAAAATGATGATACAGCAATGTATAGTAATATGCTGGCTTGTGATGGAAAAAGTGTTAATAATGATGTTGGGGATACAAAAAATATGAATATATATAAAATAAGTTATGAAAGAAGTATCGAGAGAGCTGGCAATAGCAAAAAGAAGACCGACGATTTTAACCAATATAAATCAAAAAGAAAAAAACAGTCACTAGATTTTATGATAATGAAAACATTTCCCGTATCTTCCTTCCCTCGGTCGAACAAGGGACGCGCCCCTTAGCGAGTGACCAGGCTAAGAGCGAAAAATATGCTACTAGGTCTAACTTTTCTCAAAATCACAGCCCATACGAACACCAAAGCGGTATTATTCCAAAATCTGGCTCTATGGGTTCAACACCAAATCAAAAACAAAAGAAAAATAAATGAACAAGAGAAGAGTATGTGGAAGTTATATATTGTTATTATTATGCTTTAGAAAAGCCTGGAAGAAATAAAACTAATGATTCGTATACAAATGGTGTTCACAAAATACAATAAACGATAAGTTTGATAAACTAAATGCTAACAAATTGGCAAATCAAAGAAGATATATCATTCGAAATAAGAAGCTAACAGATATTGAATTGATGCAAATAAAAGAGAAGGTTAGGAATGATACAGATACAGAAAATAAAAATAAGGATGTTAAAAAAAAGGCAGTAGCAAACGCCGATTTAACTGACACCAAATCTGACATGAAGGTAAGAGATTGGGAAAAAATATGTGATGTTGAAAATGAGATGAAAGAAAAAACTAACCTGCGCAATATAAAGTTTAATGGGGGGAAAAATCTAATAAATAATGTTGAAGTTGGCAATATTAGAAGTGGTAGTGAAAAGTTAAAGGTGACATGCAATATAAAGGGTTTTGATGAAGTTTGTGATAGTGAAGAAGAGGAAAAAAGAAAAACTGACGATTGTATGGGTTTTAATGGAGAAATGGTACCAAGTAATGTTAAGGTGGACAACAATACGGTTAATGACGAAAATGTAGAGGTAACAAGCAATGTTAGGGGTTGTGATAAGGTATGTAATGATTAAGAAAAGATAATGAACAAAACTAACTTTGGCGGTAATATAGGTGGGGGCGAAGAAAATGTAATAAATAACGTTAATCTGTGGTAATATAAAAGATGATGAAGAAACTGAAAGTAGTTATAATGAAATCTTTTTATTGAAAGAAGAAATAATAAAGGAATTATCCATTGTTAAAAATATTCCTATAGCTGATAGAGAATCCCTAATGAAAATCAACCGAACCAATAAATTTAGGAAGCTATTTGTCATAGAAAATGAAGCCCTGAAACAATTATGCGAAGTTTTAAACTCTGATTTAACCGAATTGAATCAACTTATATACTGTACCTCTAAAATACTTCAACATAAATGTGGAATTAAATCTAGAATGAGAAAAAATATCACAACAAAAAAACCATCAAAACCTAGAAATGAAAATCGAAAATGAAATTGGAAATTTAAGAAAAGAAATATCTATTCTTGATGAACTACAGAATGGGAAACTTTTAAAACCAAAAAGAATTATCAAAAAGTACCACCCAAAGGAAAAACATCAAATCTCTACTAGCAAAGAAGAGTTAAAACAAAAATTACAATATAAAGCTCAAAGACTGCGTCTTTTCATTAAAAGGAATAATTTTTATAGACAGAACAAAATATTTGAAACTGATGCAAAAAAGTTCTATGGCAAAAATGGAAAAAATATTGTACGTGTAGATAAAACCAAAAAACCAAGTCAAAGAATTTTGGAAAAATACTTGAAGCAATGAAAAAAATCATAAAGAAAATGCAAGATGGATTAATGACTTCAAAGATACTAACAATAATATCTCTGAACAAAGCTAGAATGAAATAAGCTTAGATGAGATCACGAAGACATTAAATAAATCCCATAAGTGGAAATCTCCTGGAATAGACCAAGTTTCTAATTTCTGGTTAAATATCTTACACTCGATACATTTCAGACTGGCTTTGAATTTTAACGAAATTTTGAACAGACCGTACTTAACGCCAGATTGGCTTTGCCAAGGTACTACATACTTTCCAAAACAAATGATACGGACCATCCAAAAAACTATCATCCAATTACGTGTCTTTCAACAACATACAATCTTTTAACTTCAATACTATCAGAAAGAACCTACAAACACATGGAAGAACATAACCTTTTCCCGATAGAACAAAAAGTATGCAGAAAAGGGTCTCATGGTTGTGAAGACCAACTTCTCATAAATAAAATGGTTTTAGAGAATACAAAAGCAAAGCATTGTAACTTAAGCACAGCATGGATTGATTATAAAAAAGCTTTTGACAGCATGTCTCATACATAGATAATAAATTGTCTTGAAATATTCAAATTATCACCCATTTTCATTAACTTCATCAAAACAACAATAAAATTATGGAATACAAATCTTTTTCTTCCTCACTCTAATGGCATCTTTTCTTTCTTTGGTTTAAAAATAAAATGCGGTATCTTTCAGGGCGATTCTTTAGCTCCACTTCTTTTTTGTATGGCACTCATACCTTTATCAAAACTCCTGAACGAAACCATGTATGGTTATAAGATAAGAGGAGAAAATATAAACCATCTGTTCTATATGGATGACCTAAAAATTTTTGCTTCACATGATGGAGAGCTAGAAGGAATGCTAAAAACCGTCAAGAAGTTCAGTGACTATATCGGTATGGAGTTTGGTCTCAATAAATGTGCTAAAGTTTTGTTCAAAAAAGGAAAACTATCTTATACTTCTGGAATAAAACTCAATGATGGAACTATTATTGAAGAGTTAGAGCAAGAAGAAGTATATAAATATCTCGGAGTAAACGAAGGAAGTGAAATAAAACAGGCAATGATGAAAGAGAAACTAAGAAAGGAATGTATCAGAAGAGTAAGAATCATTAGGAAGACAGAATTGAATTCAAAAAACAGAATTAAGGCAATAAATAAAATAGCAGTACTCGTAATATCTTATAGTTTTAACATAATTAACTGGAATTTGAATGAAATAAAAAGAATAAACACTAAAATTAGGAAACAATTAACTTTTCACAGGATGCATCATCCAAAATCAAATATAGACCGTTTATATTTGCAACGTAACAATGGAGGAAGAGGGTTAATTCACTTGGAAACTTTTTATAAATCATCAACAATAGGACTTTTCCATTATTTAAGCAATACTGAAGACTGGATGCTTAAGCTAGTTCATCTCCATAAAAATTCAAAAAAACTTCACTCAATAGTTAAAGAAGCCAATAAATTCTCTCGAGAACTTTGCCTTAACCCTGTAGACAATAATGCACTAAAACCGATAGAGTTCTCAAAAAGATTGAAAAAAATTGCAAAACATGAAAGTATGAAAAGGCTCGAAATAAGCTGGCAAGAAAAACCTCTGCATGGAAAGTTTGCAACAAGATGTAAAAATGATGATGTTGATACTAAAGCAACTCACCAATGGCTCACCAGCTCTGGATTGAAGGCGGAGACTGAAGGATTTATATTTGCGGCTCAAGACCAAAGCCTTGTCACCAAGAACTTTCAGGCAAATAATCCGAAACGGAACAGACCCCAAATGTAGGTTCTGTGGTGAGAAAGTAGAAACTATTGACCATTTTATTTCCGGATCTCTGTTCTCACACTTGGAGAATACAAAAGAAGACACGATAGGGTAGGTCAATATCTCCACTAGAGAGTCTGTAACCACTTCAAAGTGAGTACAAGAAAAAACTGGTATGAACATCATCTGGAGCCAGTTTCACCATTCTTTGGGACTTCCCAATCCAGACTGACCGAACAATATAAGCCAACCGACCAGACATTGTCGTAAAGGATTTGCTAGGCAATGTCTGTTATCTAATTGATATGAGCGTGCCATCAGATAAAAATGTGTCATCCAAAACATTTGAAAAGCTCTTCAAGTATAAAGACTTGGAGATTAAAATTGGCAAAACGTGGCACCTTAGAGCTAGAACTATCCCAGTTGTAATAGGTGCACTGGGCCTGGTAAAGAAAGAAACCAAAGAATTTCTCGATAAAATACCCGGCAATCCTTCTTTTCAAGAAATCCAGAAGATAGTTCTAAGAGGCACAGCCCATGTCCTTAGAAAAGCCCTGTCAATATAACTTCCAATTTCACTCATCTGAGGTCACTGGTAGTAACCTGATGTTTGATCTTATAACTAGCATTTCAAAAGAAATAACGATAATAAAAATAATAATAATAATAATAATAATAATAATAATAATAATAATAATAATAATAATAATAATAATAATAATGATTTTTAATAACTATTAATATTATTATTATTTGTATTACTATTATTATTTTTATTTTTATTATTATCATATATTTCAAAAGCCATGTTTAAAAAAAACAGTTTTCAACTATTTGTCTTACGTATTTGCATCATGAGCGGCTCAGGGCATTGAGGTGTATTTTAAACTTGCACAACTTTTCATGTGAACCAATTTTTTTAACAAATTTCATACTGAATTTTTTTAAATCAACAAAATTTTTTTTCAAAAACTTTTCTTGACATTCAGTAGATAGACAAGGAGTGGATTTAGTTATATATTATCATGATTGACATGATAATAATGATCTACGAGTTTCAAGATAAATAACCTTCTTTAGACTAAGTAATTACTGCAATTATTTGAACACTAAATTTAATTTCATTATTTTTTTTTTATTTTGTTTTTTTTCTTTTTTTAGTTTTAATTTTATTTTTTTGGTCAGCATATAGACAACAGTGTCTTTGAATTTAAACGTACTTTATCATGATTGAGTTGTGCAATGGGGCAAGCCAAGCAATTTGCTTCTCACAGAAATTTCGTGAGAATTTTTATTTATATAAGCTGGTTGCTTTTGTTGTGTGACAACTAAAGTGTGTCTGTTTTTCTTAGGAGCTCATTTCAGCTTTACCTGAAGTTAAGCAGTTGGAATGCTACTTGAATCGATAAGTTGATACTTGTCAAAGTTCAATTATGGTTTCAATATGAAATAAAACATATTGAAAAGCACAATAAATTAATCCAACTAAAGTTTCAAATATCTTTGAAAAGACTAGGCACGGGAAAATCTTGCCAACCACCCTCATAGCGTTTCTATTTATTTAGGTTAATTTTAGTTTATTTAACCAGTTTTATACGTAAATATAAGAGTGGTTAAGTACAATAGCCTGAATTTTAAAGTAAGGACAACAAACACAAAGTATTTATTAAATGACACGAAGATTTTCGTAAGGCTAGCTTGCATTATCAAGTGATCTCATTTAATAAATACTTTGTGTTTGTTGTCCTTACAAGAGTGATTATATGCTAATACCAAAAGTTAAATCTCTGTAAATAAGTGTATAATTTTCATTAACCCTTGCTTTTTTAATGCATAATTAAGTGGTTTTCCGTTTGTGAAGTTAATGTCGACCATTTTTTAATATTTTTTGAGTATGAATATCACAATACAATTTCATCGAGATGTTCTTCTTGATATAAGTAATAACTACCATGATTGTTGTGGGATTCTACAGAGCTTTTTGTATGAAGCTTTGATAGCTGTTGATGGAATAATGGAAAGCCCAAAATTTTATCATATTAAAAAGCCAAATAAATCAGTTCAAATAGTCTTTTTGTACATATATAAATTCAGCTGTCCAAACTTGAACTTATATTAAAATATATATGGTCAAACACACCTATTCTTAACAAAAAATTATATAAAGACTTTCACGTCAAAATTAGTCATGAACATTATAAATGATTCAAATTTGTGTTATGAAAAAATTTAAAAATTCTGAACGTTGTCATTCGTCGACCCGTATAGATGAGCTAGTATAGCATTAGACTAGTTATCTAGTTACCGGTTTCGATGCCATGTTGGGCCCACAGTCAGCACATGTTTCACAATGTGTTACAAATAAATTGAATTTTTAGCAAGTCATTTGATCTATAAATAAAAGCGCTTCATAAATGCCATAACTTCATATGAACATAAGAAAATATCTTTATCAATTTTTGTTTTTTGGTACTAAAAAAATGCTATTTTTATTAATTGTTATTATTAATACTAGCTATTATTAATAATTTTTATTATTATTGCTATTTTTATTAACTTTTTTGTTATTGTTATTTTTATTATTATTTTCTGCTAGATAAAGCTCATAACTATTCAAGGACACAAAACTCAATCTAAAAGTTAAATAGAGAAATTTTAACATTATGCTCATACAACTTTTAAACGAAGCACTAAACAGCTTTGAATAGAATATTTACACACTATGTCTAAAGATCTTTGCTGATTTTTATGACAAAGTCGATCATCTCAAAAACTATAACTTTTGTGAGGCTAAAAAGAAGGATAAATCAATACAGATAAAAAATGTTGCAGAATTGGAAATAATTTATTTGAAATCAAATACATCTGAATGGAGGATCAAACAAAAGTACAAACACGCTTATAAATAGTTTTCCTCAATATATTCAAGCTTATAAAGCGAGGTTTAATTAAATACGAAAATACAGTAGAAAAGTAAACTCTTATAATAACAATATTACTGAGTAAAACTCTGACAAATTGTGATAAAATGAAAGAGATTAAAATGTGTGCATGAAAGTAGACGGGATGCAACATGGGGCAAGCTGAAATAAGTTAAAAATATGGTCTACGTCGTAAAACGATTATATAAATCTGAATCATTATGAAATCGATTTGAGAGGCATTTTAATGCATTTTAAGTAATTAGCTTTTACATAATTTTACTTCAAAAGAAAAAAAAATTTATAGCTAAGGTTTCTTAAGGCTAAACTTAACGAAAACTATAGCTATTTTTCAAATAAATTTACTAACAAGTCTTCCATATTTGATGTAAAACTATCGATGAATTGATTTTTTATGTTTACAATGAGTAATAGATTCACAGATTCACCTTATAGTTTATTTCTCTCTTCAAATCCAATTGCTTTTGAAAACCAATAATTACATTAGCCCTGAAACCTGGTTTTATGGTATTTTACCTCTGGTGTCTTGAAGAATTTATAAAAATTTTCAAAATTGAATTTTTTGAGAAAAATTACAATACGAAAAAGTTAAACTAAGGTTTTATAAATAAGTGCTATTGACGTATTCATAATACTTTGTTGAAAAAATGTAGAAACTTTAAGCTAAGAAGATCAATATAAAAATTTCACTAACCCATGGCCGCAATTTGAAATTATCTGTTTAGATATATAAGGAAAAGTGAAAACTTAAAATAAGAAAGAATCAATACTAATGATAATAACAACTAATGATAATATCTGGCTGAAACTTTACAAGCACCTTTTCTAAACAAAATCAAATAATAAACCACGAGTTTAACTATTACATTATACATAGGTTTCATATTTCATACATATTTTTTTCGTATCATTTACGGCTTTGAAATACCCACCATACCTTAAAAATTTTGAAACTTGGATTTACATAATGTAAGTTTCTGTCTCTCACAACAGCTTTAGTTACCTCACTAGTTTTTCGATTGCAAACGTTACGCCCTATATCGTGCACTCTCAAATTATCTTTTGGGGAGGTTATAACCTTCGACTGTCAAATGATTTTTTGAGCTCTGTTTGTGTCTATACTACTACTACTACTACTACTACTACTACTACTACTACTACTACTACTACTACTACTACTACTACTACTACTACTACTACTACTACTACTACTACTACTACTACTACTACTACTACTACTACTACTACTACTACTACTACTACTACTACTACTACTACTACTACTACTACTACTACTACTACTACTACTACTACTACTACTACTACTACTACTACTACTACTACTACTACTACTACTACTACTACAACTACTACTACTACTACTACTACTACTACTACTACTACTACTACTATCATCACGAATAATAAAATATCATCAATAGTTTAGGTCTGTTACTAATCAATTCGTGTAAATCGATTCCATGTATTAAAAACAGCACCATGATTTCTTTAAAAAATGTACAAAAATCTAAAAGCATCTACATCAGCAAGTATTAATGATGCAAACCGTTATAAAAAGCATCGGAAACCTTTCACATGCACCTTGATTATCGATAAAAAAAACATTTAATATAAAGCTTCAAAACACTGGTATACCTTCTTCTAAGCTCAAATCACAGTAATGAATAATGAGTTGAAAATTACTGAGATATTTATTTTAAAAAATTTTGGAGCTGTTTATTAATGAGTTGACATCCAACTGCGAAACTATTATCTATTAACAACTTTTTCTTTTGATAGAATTTCATTATAGTAGCAGATAGGATTGCGTAATTATTGTTGAATTAAAAATTGACGCATTAAATAGTCCATTAAGCAATTGATACCATTTCAAAATTATATTATAAATGTATGACACAAAAGAATTTGTAAAAATACATGAATGTTTCTTAACAAATTTCCATGATACATCGGGAATTGCAAAAAAAAGTTCATCTGTAAATGAATACCGTTATACCAAAAAACTTTGTTGATGAAATTTTCAAATATATAGATTTATGTGCCGTTATTCTACATTATAACCATTGCCAGGATAGCAACCACTATATGATTTTGTCACCAAACTATATTCAATAATCACCAATTCTTGAAAAAATTTTAATTCGAAACAGTATTAGTCCATTCTCTCCGAACTGAAAACTTTCTCTTTCAAGCAGTATTAAAAATGTTGATGATTTTGAATTCAGAATTTTGCACACTAACTCCAAAAAATGAAAACTCTTTCCGAATAGACGCGTATATTCACAAGTTTAGCAAAAATCTTTAAAAATGGAACTTTATCATAATTAGTTTCCATCTCTGATTTTTTGGAAAAACCTTTTTAAGATATTTAGTTTTGAAACCTGGGTTGCGTCTTGAAGTGCTCTTGCAGACTTTATCAGCTTCATGCCACTATAATAATATTCGTTATTTGTTTGTTTGTTTGAGTGGTAAACAGCTTAGCTCTGTTTCAAGCTGCAATGTCTTTTTTTAGAGACACCGGATTCCTTGAAAAAAGCATTGCATACATGAATATCATTGAAGATCTTTGACCAACGTGTTAGCCTACAAGTAAGGTGGTAAAATACCACAAAAATGTTCTCTCAGATTTATCACGAAGTTTTTCAAATTAGTAGGAAACCCTTATGGAGTCGTCAGGTATGACAGTTCACTTGATGCTATTAAAATGACAAAAAAATAACGATTCTAACACAAAAATTCTTGAAAAATTTCCGATAAGAGCGATTTCAGAGAATTTCTTACTTTACTGGGTAATAATTCGAGCATTTTTTCATAAGTTTTAGTCTTGATAAAGGTTTATGTATAATGAATAATAAAAATTTTAAAAGTCCACTTTGATCGAATCAACTTTTAAATAGATATTTTTAAAACTTCATAATGCTGTAGTATCAGTGTCAAATAGAGAAGCTTTGAAATGTATATGATTGAGTTTCATGAAATTTATAAATTAAGTTTACCAATTATGTATGAAATTAATTGTAGAAATTCACAATATAAATAAGAAACACTTAATAATCACAAACACCTAATAGTTTTATCGAAATAAGGAGCTTTTCGCTATTAATCCAAAACTTTCAAGTATCGAGGTACTTGAGAATGTTGGATTGATAACGAAATGCATCATATTTTAATGAAAACTAGTTATTAGTCATAGATCTTTTCAGTTCAACCTTACTGAAGTGAACCATTACAATATAAACTATTTTAATCTAAGGCCTAAATGTTTGTCGACGAAACAATGCAAATGGGGTATAGCCTGAAACTAGTTATTATTTGATTAAAAAAATACTTTTTATATTTTTTTGTATTTTGATTAGAGTACTTGAGACTTGGCAATTGTACTAATGTAGTAAAAACGAGTCAATAAAACTTTATTGCCTTACCTAACTCATGTAGAACAGTAAGAGATTGGGGAAGTAAAATCTTTTTTAACTTAATTATTAAACAAAACTGATAAACAAAATGAAAAATAACGTCAATAAATGTGAACTAACTTAATCTACTAACCAATTTAAATTTATACTCTTTTTATTTATTTGAAGTGAATGATCATTATTTTACCAATAAAAATAACTTCATAACAACCCTGCAGTTTAAAAAAGAGTTAGTTGTATTAATCGAAAATCCAACGGGAGCAAAATCACCCCCCAATCAGAGACCATCTGCAGTTGGCGTTGTAAGTAATGAAGCTATATCAACTACAAAACCACCTGGAGTACCAGTTTTCGAAGATATGTTTGAGAAGTCAGTTCTTCGTTATTTATTTTAATTAATGAAAATTTTTCTCGTTTATTTGTAAAACCAAATAAGTATTTCTTTAAACTACTTATATCTTTTTAATCTCTGGTTACTTCAAAATGATTGGGTGACGCATGCTTTTATGACCTACCAAGTTGGAACTATCACCATAAATGTGCAGCTCAAAAAATAAACACCTAACTAGATTTAGTTACTAGTTCTCTATGTTAAGGTTTATTGCAGAGCTGTGCTTATACGAATAGATTCATGGAAATAGCAATAAATCATTTTTAAAATGTGTGTTAAAAGCTCTTCGGGGCTTGTATGAGTGGCAGTTTTGAAGTTTTGAAGCCATTTCTATGTAAATTTATAAAATATAAGTCAAACCTGATTAATGTCTTCAAAGTTTCAAAACTAGAGTTTTTGCGTTTTTACCAAAGACAAAACTAGTTAATACTTCTATATTGAAACTAAATCTTTTGCAAAATTCAGCTGTTTCATAAATAATTAGTATTATTATAAAACCAGAAAAATTCTATGTATAGCACTATGAAAACATAGACAATAGAATTCAATAGAAATTAATTCTGATTTTTAATTTTTCAAATTCATCATAAACGCCACTAAAGATACATGAAAGAAACAGAAGTGAAATGCAATAAGACACAAAGGATGGGCGATAGAGCTGAGGGGGGATGGAACATGTGTGTGGACCCTCCTTTCCTACCCAAGAAACCTTGCCTTATCTATTCTTTTGGGTACGCTTTTTAGAAAAAAAATTAAAAATTTTGTTTAAAAGTAACTTATATTAACTTTGTACTTTTATTATTGAGAACTATTTTATCCATTACAAGTTTAACTGACACTAATGTGCCTGCTTTTTTGTCTGTTCCATTATGAAGCTGAATTTATGTTCATAAGTTTTGTTTTTTATTATGTTGTGTGCAAAATATTCAGTTCTTTGAACGGATTTTTCTTCGAGTGTTTCTAGTCCAGGGATGTTCTCATTTAATCACCCAGCATCAGTTTTGGATAAATATTTCTTTTCGAAGTTTAAAGTTTTGGCTTGAATTTAAATTGAGCTGTCAAAACATGTTAAAGGTTTTTTAATAGTAAAATAAACCAGAGTTTTAGGTAGGTTTAAATGTATACTTTTCTAATTGAATAAAGAGAATAATTTCTGAGTATAGTTCAAGATTTCAGCTAACTGCTGCTTGAATTGGTTTTATCGAATAGTTTTAGATAGGAGCACTATTCCCAAAAAAATAATTACATGATGTATGATAAATCAAAATTTTTGTTGATTTCAACATGTTGTCAAAAATATTTGCAAGATAAAAAATCATGAAAAAATAATGAAAACAAACAAAACAGTATAAACAATCAGTGGAATTTTGACGATCAGTGTGACAAAATGTTTGGTTGCGTGCATAGAGCCTTCGATCCGAGGTAATAACTTATGAACAATATAACTAATAACATTTTCATTCAACCTAACATATTTTATTGAACCTATAGAATTTTGTTATGAACATATCAAGTTTTTAGTTGTTGTTGCAAACCTTTGATTTTTAATTAAATTATTTTTCATAATTTTCAAACACTGGGTAGTTGTGACTTGAATTTTTCATACTTAGTATTTCAGAACGATATTACCTTTATTGAATTTATGATCTTTTATTTTAAAAGAGTTATTCACTTTTATATTTTAAAATTACGCCTTTAAAAGGACTAATACAACTTTATCCAAACAGAATCTTAGTTGCTGTTTTAAAAATAATTTTGTTTTTGAAGTGATCACCAAAAAACATATTTAAAAAAAATATATAATGAAAAAATAATTTCATGATAAAAATTATGAAACATAAACGTATCTAGAGCTTATTAATTTATTAATATTATTTATGTCGCATTAGCCCTTCAAACATTGCTATATTGTATGAGGTCCAGCCTTTATTTGAAGCAATACGCATAGCTGAAACACCTTTGTTAGTTGTTATTAATAGAAAATATGCTATTGTGTAGTATGAATTATATCTTCGCTAAACTTCACATATATGTTGAATGAGCTGTCAATCATTAAATAGTTTAAAATATTTTTTCAAGTCTACCAATTTTTATTATTTTTTTTAACAACTCCACAAAATCAAGCATTATTTTTGATAGTTGTTTCTTTCGAACTAAAATTTTTGATAAAGTCAACATTATCATAAATCTTTAATATAATTTGAATTTAGAAGTTATTTTTATACCACCATGGAAGCATAGATAACAGATTTCAATAGAAACTAGTTATTTTAATATTATAAAAAACATAGTTAATTGGTTGATAATTGAGGTTCCATAAAGATTAAAGTTATTGTATTTTCTTTGGTTTCTGAAATTTTTAAGAGGTTGAACAATTAAAACCTGGTATCTATGTTTCCATGGTTAACATTTATAACTTCAAAAACAACATCTTTATGACGTAGTATAGCTTGAAAGAATAGAAAAAGTACCTCAGTATTTATTTAACTAATTTCACTGAGCTTTTTGTAAAAAATATCTTATATTGCCACTTGATGATATAAAACTTTCTACAAAAAGCTTAACGTTTTTTGTTAAATTAATACCTTGTGTCTTTTTTTTTTTCCAAAAATTAATTCTAATAAATCAGAAATTTAGAAATTGAAATCAAGTTTATTTTTTTTGAAGACATCTCAACGTAGTTAAAAAAATTTTCAACAATTTTTTTACTTTCTATATAAGACATTTACCGAGCAAAACAATCTTTATCATCAAGTCAACAATTGCCAGCATGAAAGTGACAAACCACAAAAGAGGCAACCACATTTTGTTCTATGCCGAAGGGCTAGCTGGAAAAACCCATTATGGTAAAACAAATCTTTGGAAGCTCAACACTTTAGCTGACATAAGGAAAATTTTCAATGAAACGGAGGTTGCTACGTGTCGTTTAGTTATTATTATTATTTATTCTATCTTTCTGAAATAATAATAATAATATTAATATTAATAATAATTACAAGAATAGTAATAATAATAAAAATAATAATAACAATAATAGTTATAATAAAAATAAAATAACAATAATAATAATAATGAAAACGATTATTATTATTATTATTATTATTATTATTATTATGGAAAAAAATTATACAATATATCCTATAAAAAATATTAATAAACTAGATTATTATTTAAAATATTGCAGTCGGTTTTAGACTATTTGAAGATAGACATTGAGTATTGGGAATGGGAAAGTCTTGAGAGAGCATTGAAGGATGGTGCCCTTAAAAACGTCAAACAGCTCGGCATTGAGTTCCACAGAGACGAGTTCTACAAAAAGACAACTTCTTTAGAGAATTACATACGATTCACAAATATTTTCCGTGGTTTACGTGAAAATGGCTTTTTAAAATGGGTTACGCATTTAAACCCACAAAGCTTTGTGATACAATCCGCCTATAGTAAGCGACCTATCAGTTGTTGTTATGAACTTGTATATTTGAATTCAAAATTTATTTCAAACTAATTATTTTTTACGATTAAATTTAGGAAACGAAAGATCATTTTTTTATATCTTTTAAAACGATTTTTTTTAAAAGCTGACTCAATTCTGCCATTTCATTTGATAAATTCCATGTTTTATGTCTTTTGTGCGTCAGTTTTCCCTTTTGAGAATATTGTTTTTTCTTATATCATTAGGGGAATATAACTTGGGAATTTTTTCATTTCGGGTTTCTATTTAAATAATAAACATTTTAAGTTTTTATGTTTTTAGAACATTATTCATATTCATAAACTAAATTCAAAACGTACATTTTGTTATATGCTCTTATATATGGAGAAACCTCGATTGTTGTCTTGTGATTGAAAAGTAAACAATTTGTACATGAAACCTCATTTGTAAACAAAAAAACCAAAATTAATGGTTACTAGTAAGAAGCTTTGATCTGTATAGTTACAGGGTACGGAATTGCTGTGACCACCTATGGTTTATTAAATAGCTCGGTAGATTTTTGATACTTTTTAATGAAATTTTGTAAAAACTAGCAAAATGATACATAAATAACAATTATATTTGAATTTTTCAAAGCTTTGAAGTTAACTAGCCAAAGCTTCAATTACTGAAATTATGGTTAGAAATTGCTTTACGACCACTTGTAAGTCTCGCATAATTTAATCAGATGCAGTCATCATGTAAAATGTTGCATGTAATTATGTTTTTGCATATGAAATATTATATAAAATGAAGAAATAATATTTTTTTCTAAAAAGATGCCAAAGGAAGCAAACTTTTATCGGAGAAACAAGTCCCGTTTCTGACCTTGGTTCAAGTTTGAAAAATTAGTAGAAAATTGAAAACCTTATTGGACTCAGTAAAAGTACTATTTTAAAGTTTTTGAAGTTAGTTGAAAGGAAACGCGAAAAAAAGAAAAAAAAATAATTCTTCAAACTACAAAATGATTGATACTCCAAGCTAGTAATGGCATGATGTCAGCGAATCAACTTCGAATAGGTCAAGAAATACTTTTTTCTACATAACATGTGAAAAAAATTTTGAGGATTTCAAAATTTTTGTAAAATGGCATGCGTAAACGAGTTTCGTGGACAAGCACTTGGCATCGCAAAGCTAGAGTCACGTGGTGTAAAGGGAAATTTAAAAATTATGAAAATTGGACAAAAATTATTCTTAGTGTTGGAAAAAGCTTTACTTTGGATGGTCCACTGGAAAGATTTTAGGCACCCACCAATGTTGTGCCCAAAACAACAAAATGGAAACGGGTGATTCTTTAATGGTGTGGGGAGGTAGAAGCACCAATGAAAAAACACGTTTTCTGAGAGAAGGCAGAATTCTGAAGCATATATTGCCGCATTATAAAAATTTTTACTGCTATACGAGCAGAGTAATATGAGAAAAAATTTGATTTTTCAGCAAAGTAATGCACCCATTTATACTTCAAAGTGCACTAAAAGCTGGATGGAGGAGAATAATGTTGTCATATTTGATTAGCCAACTCGTTTACTTGAGTTGAACCCAATAAAACATGTTTGGTGGTCAATGTTGCAAAATATCTATGAAATGGAAAGAGTTTTAAGAACAAGGAAGATTTGAAGAAAGGAAGTTTTTGTCCGAGAAAATCTGTCAATTGAATACTTGAAAAAACTAATTGACTAAATGACGATGAAGTGCATTGAAATAATAAATAAAAATTTATTCAATCAACTTTTGACAATAAAAAGGCTTCAAAAACCAAGCTGATCGTATAGCAATTTTGCATCTAAAAAATGGTTTTTTACCTTTATTTTTCAGATTAGCTGTTTTTTCCAATAAAATTAAAATTGTCAGTTTTCTTATTTTGTTTTTCCTATTGGTTGGAATTCATTAATTTGAAATATAAAACACGTGATTCATGAAAAAATATGTGGTTCGACGTATAGCAATTTGGCACCCTGTAAGCCTATGCAACCTCATATCTGAAAAGTTGAAAACTATTCCACAATACATGGAAAGCACTTGTGAACGTCTCTGGTTTTTTCGTTGATAGTACTTTTATGGGTAATATTTGTCAAAAAACTGAAAGTATTTTTTAATAAAGCAAAATAAACAGCGTCGATAATTTATTGCAACTAAGTCTTTAGATATTCTATGATCATTTTCAGGTAACACGGTGCATGAATGCTGTTTCTTGCTTCATCGAATGCATTTAGGCAGTAGTTAATGAAATGTTGAGATGTGTTCATTTTCTGAAAGGCAAGAACGATAATGATCATGCTGAATATGAGGAGCTTTGAGCTGATCGTTTCTACAATCCACAAGACTGATGTCATAGCTAAAGAGTTGTCGTTTTTATGACATTAGTTATGTTGAAACATTGCAACTGTTTGAAAATTTCATGGTACTAAAAAAATTAAAGAGAATTTATAATTATATTCGCCACAGCAAATCAAGGACTTTTTGATGTAGCCTTTCTAAAACAGACCCAGTTTTACTGCCATATAACATTGCAGAAAAAAATTAAAATATTTTTAAGTTGCCACAATATGTTGAAATGATATTTTCAGAAGACAATGTTGAGAAAAGATTTTTAAATTCATCTTGAGCAACTGGACAACTGGTGATGACTGTAAATACACAACATATGATCAAGGTACCAAAAAATGAGTTCTAGATTCACCTTGGTGGTATCAAAAGTTACTTCCTTTAAAAACTTTTAATCCAAAGTAACGTAAAAGTGAAACAAGCTCTTGAAAGAAGTTAGAGCAAAAAATTGAGTTAATACCAACACTTTTGCGCATATACTAAAAAAAAGTTTCGAAATCGTTGATAATTTGTAACATGCAAAATTAATTTTGTTTTATGGAGCTCAACCACCGTCCTATACTTTTATTCCCAGTTTTTTTTGTTATGTTGGTCTAAAAATTGTCTGGTTTTTCGAAACCAGTTAATCTGCATATAAAAGTTTACAAGGATTACAGGTTCCAAAGCTTCTAAATATAACTTCTAAAACAATTTAAAAAAGTAGAGAGTTCAATACAGTTCCCCGATGTACTCTTATACTCTTATCAAAATTCATCGTCTGGCTATTAATACGTACTTAACTCTGCTTCAACAAACATACTCCAAACAACATAAACAGCCCATTTTTCAAAATGAGTTTTTTCTTTGCCCATTAAATCGCTTTATTTGGAAAACGAGCAACAGTTTTTTTCAGGTTTAAAACAGTGGTTTTTTAACATTTAAGTATTTTTCTGCAACTAATAGGCAAAAAAACTGCGTCAGTGGAGGTTCTACCAGAAACAAAGCTGAATAGAAGTTCATCAAGAATCAACATCTTTCTAACACACCACACTTAAAAAGCTTCATCACATGATTCATTAGCTTGATGCCTCCTTAATTTCTTTGATCTAGAGCACCCCCCCTTATTTTTATGAAAATTCAATTAAATGCTATCAAATCAATCCGTGGAAAAAACACCTTCAGAGACTATTTATTCAACGAAGTGGTCCAAAAATCTAACCCTTCAAGTTTTGACCTCTTTTAAGTTTTGCTTCCTATCCCGAAAAGTCATGCTGCTGCACAACACATCACTTTTTATTGGCATCGTTGATCTGAAAAATTGTGGCAAAAGGATGAAAGACAAGGATCGATAAGAAGAATGTAAGAAACTCGCTAGACCAAGCAAAATTAACATTTTATATCCTTTTGTAATATTTTAACTAGGCTTGTGCAATAAGTTTAAAAATATTTATATGAAACTAGTCAATTTTTAAGTAGTGATTCAAATCTGATTTTTTTAACTCAAATCAAACTTATATACTTTTCCATACAACTTAAAACGTATAGGCAACGATACTCTAACCCTGCACTATGCTTTTCACAAATTCCCTCTCTACACAAACACATTTCGAATACTTAATGAATAAGTAAAAAGTATATTTACAGTATCATGTTGTTTCTAAATATGCCGAAAGGATTTCTATGAACGGTTTTTATATAAGTCGAAATTATAAATTTTATTGATACAAACAATTTCACACGTGAAAAGGAAAACTTTTTTATTAATTAAAAGCAAACAACAGAATGTTGCGAATGGTTTGAAATGCATGTTTGTCAATGCACGTGCTTTTTTTGGCGAAGGTCATTTTGTGCATCAGTGAGATGCAATGAGTATTTGAGTCTTTCATTCTGCCTACACGAGATATTACAGAAATTACTATCCAAAAGTCGTCGTAGCTGGAATCCGCTATTGCGACAAACTTGATAATTTTATAAACGTAAAATTTCTTACATGATTTTGAAAAATCAATTTGAATCAATGATTTTGGGTTAAATCATGATTTCTATCATTTTTTAAAAAGCGATTTTAATCAGTTCTAGATTATCGCCCAACCTCGTTCCAACCAGGCGATCAGAATAGTTTGTCAGCATTTTTACATTACCACATATAACATTTCACTTAAAACCATTCATTTTTTTGACAAAATTCTCTATTTTAATTAAACTCGATATAACATTGAAAATTTTTCTAGCGGACCGAACAAGACACCTAGAAACACGCTTTTGTTTTACGTTATAAGCATTTTTAGCTATACGTACACTCTAATTTGAAGTTGTTTAAAAGGATATGAAAATTCTTATTCTTCAAACCCCACATAAAAATTCAAAACTCTCATTATTAAATTGATAATGTGAGATCAACTTAAGAAAAGCTTTGTAGAATATAACGATTTATTTTCTTCTTAAAAGCGTCATCTAGACTGGCATTCTTAGCGTCTTTAGTAGTGGTTTAGAGAAGCACAAAAAAACTCGTACTTAATTTCAAAAACAGAAATTTTGAAATTAATCTAAACTTCAGTTTGAATCTTGCATTTTTTAAGTCGCTGCTAACTTGGTGTTCAAAGAAACGGGAACTTCTTGAAATTGCTGGACCTCGATGTTTCCGCATTAAAGATTTGAAGTAGATAGCTCTAAATAGTAAAAAGTTAAAAAAACAGTTTTGTGCTGTATAAAGTCAGTGTTGTTACATGTATTATCTACCTACTCCTTGACGAAGAATTTGTTGAAAAAGCTTGATGAGAAATTTAAAAAAGCTGGAAACTTTATTGAACAAGCCATGGAAGGTGCATCCCACTATACTAAGCCACACGAACAAAATTCTTTATTTATTCAAAATTAGTAAAAATAGAATATTTCCAAAAAACTGCTTTCAAAATAAAAATGAAGTTTTCAGCAAGATGATTTTGTGGAAACACCATTACAGATACATCAAAAAAGGAAAGTTCAGATTATACATCACAGTTGGTAGAATAAAACATTTCATATGATGAAATTCGCAAAGCGATTGAACATCCAAACGTTTGTAAACAGAGTGAAAAATGAATTCGAACAATTCCCCATATCTTGTTCTGAAGACTTATGGAAGCTCCCATACGTTCTAAGAGTATAATGTAAAGAAATATTCTTGGTATAGACAAAAAGGTGATCTCTTGAAAGTTATTAAGCATAGTGAAATCTCTTTTTTTAGAAAAAAAATGATGTGTTTCACATTTTAGTTGGTTGTTATTTTTCCTTGTCTAAGTCAAAATGGGTTATACTGAACAAAGTTTTTTGAAATATAATTAAAATATACCGAAAAACTTTGGTTTAATAAAAAAGTGACATTGATATTGTATTTCCCAAAAAAAGAAAACATATTGATTTGTTATTTCATGTTTGCATTTTTTAAAAATTTTGCAAAAGAAAAACATTGATTTTGAAACATTAAAAACAAATTTTTAAATTGAAGCTTTCATTGCACGAAGTGCTTACTATTAAAAAATCAAATTTTATTTTAAAAGAAGAGATATAAATGGATTTAAGAAGTGAAATGAGTTTGATGATTTAGTTGTCAAATGAGAAAATTTAGATACTAAGTGAGAAGAAGAGATAAAAGATGAGTGAAGGGTTCTAGAACTGGAAAAAGAAGAAATAGTGGATGGTGAAATACTATTAAAAACAAATGAAGAGCTACAAGATTTGAGATGACGAAAAAAACGCGCCGCCTAACGATCCGAAAAGGAGAAGAGGCGAATTAGGAAAGATTAAGTAGAAAATCCCAAAAGCAGGGCATAGGTTTAGAGTATATACAATGAACAAGAAAAAAGAGAAAATTGAATTTTTGTGAAAAGTAATGATTAAATAAACTGATGAGAACAGAAAGTTGAAAATTAAATACCTTAAAAAGAAGAAAAAGCAGTTTATAGCAAAAAAATAACTGAAAGAACGGCTGCTAAAGTGATTATAAGGTTTTATCTTATAGACAGAAGCATCTATGTTAATAATTAATATTTGGCTATTTTTATCTGATTAATTTTTAGTTTCAAATGTTAAAAATGGAGTGAGGTCTTTCTGATGCTTGAGCCTTAAACCGTCTAATTTTGCACTACTACTAGGAGGAAATTATAGCAAGGCTACTAGAAACTTGTTTGTATTAGTAATAATTGGGTTGGATAAGGGAGGTGTTAGATAAATATCAGCAGAAGAAGGTGGGTGTTTTAAACGAAGAGCGTCCAAAACTTCATCATTTGGGTAGATAACCATTTAGTCTGACGCAACCACACGCACAGCTGGAGAAATATCGTCTTCAATCAATTTGGCGTTAACGCGTTTATTCAGCTGTATTTTTTCATCTTCAGCACCGGAATCTAGTATAGCAGGACGAGTTAGTTGGTGTCCAGCCAGCCTCTCAATTTTCAAAAAGAAGCAATGTTAGATCTTATTACAGGATTAAGGGACGGGCTTGTTTTTGAAACATTGTCGGTGTTTTGTGGGACAGCCATGATGTGCCTAACGAAATTGAAAAGTTTAAGCTATTTGAGAGTTTTTTAGGTCATCTAACGCGTCATTAATTGTTTCGGCAAGGGTTTATGCAACTAAGGCACATGAGCCTTCAGGTATCTCAAGTAGTATATGGAACCCTGAAGAACACGCCACGAAGAAACAATAGTTTCACTAAAAGATTCAGCAAAGGTTGTAACCTGACTCTGAAGGGCTGGTGTTTTTGGTGGGTTAAAAATAGTTAAGTCAGCACAGTTTGAACACTTCCATATAATTAAACTAGCAGAAGTAGTTTTAGAAAGCTTAGAAACAACACATGTAAAGTGAAAAAATTTATGGCACGAGTAGCATTCGCTGCTTGGTTCCTCCGATTCATTTTTTCGCATATAAGATAGCAATTGTCACTATAACCTTGGGGCTCAAAATTCGAAGTGCGAGACAAAATTTGCAAGGGTAGCTGCTGATTGGAAGAGCATGAAGGAATAGGCTGAGAAGATGACGACCGATGAATAACTTGGTATGAAGGGTTAAATAGTTGATGTCGAGATGACTGTCTGGCCAGATGTGACTAGCTTGGAAATCTGATCATTTGCTTTTATTTTGCTGATGCGAATCAAGGCCAATAATTAATAATACTACAAAAAAATGTAAGAGAAACAAAAATGAAAAAGACAAAAACTGATAAGTAAATATAATTAGACGTGAAACAAATGCATAATTAATGACCAAATTGGGTGAAGACAATCTGATAGCATTTTTAATACTAAAATAAAACTCTAAACATTGATAATTATGCCATGAAACAAAATAAGATAAAAACAGAACTAAATACAATAACTATCACTTCACATCATGTGTAGCAGAAAAAGCATTAAATTGAGAAATTTGTTAAAAATTCAAAAAAAATTACATGAAATTTAAATTTTTTCAAAGATTCAGCCAAAATAAAAATGCCGCTGTGTGATTACAAGGCAACCTGTTTCTTGATTCAGTATACAGTTAGAAATAACATGTACCTATCAACTACTCTAGATGCTGAGATCATCTGAAGTGAGGTTTTTAGTATCATAATCAGTCAACAAGCCTTCGAATAAGCAAATTCAAAATTGATCTTAAAAATATTTTTCCTGCCTTAATCTTCCACAGAATCGTTTTGACTATAAACCTAATTCATTGATCCTTTCATATTTTGTTGACTTTTCACAATCTTTCTTCCTTCTTCATAGATCTCGCTATGAGTTAACGAACAAGTTTGCCTTTGAGGCTTACAATTGAAATTGATGAAATATCGATCGATATAAATTTTTATTTGTTTGCATGAAAGTTGAAAACGGTGGACTAAGTGAGAAAACGGTAATGTTTTCATAGGTGGTGGAAACTTCTCGGAATTAAATGGTGATAAAAAAAAGTAAATAGTATTTTGCTCTTTGAATGTCAGTTTTTAAAACTATTGACTTAATGATTTCTTTTTTTCTTTTTAGTACGTTTCTTTATCTCATCTCTGCTCTTTGGTTGTTGTAATAGAACCGTCAAATCTCATCGGTCGGCTTTGTTTTGTCTAAAGCCTAGTTTTTGAAATTAAAATTTTGTAGAGAGATTGCTTTTGGATTATTCTATGATATTTATTCACTTTTTTTTCAATTTTTTTATTTTCGATGTTTTGATATTTAAATAAATCGGCGGCCGCTAATTTCGGATAGAATTTTCGCTGAATTTCTTTGATAATAAAATAAACCGTCAATTTTACTTAACTAAAATAAACTTACTTCAATACTGAATTTACACTCTAACTAACCTATTTGATTAAACCAAAACCTACATATCATTTTTTTCTTTACCAAGCAGACTTAGCTAAAGCTTTATTGAAAATAACTAATCAATGGTTAAAGCAAGGTCGTAAACAATGGCAACTGCTATAAAGTGTCTGAAAAACAGAAAAATGACTGAGGGTCTTAACTTTAATTTTTTCATAAAACCTACATAATGTTAATAAAATTTATTTTTGATCGTTTTAATTTCATTTACAAATATGGATAGTTTTGATTATATAAAATATCAGAAAAAATTATAAAATATAGTTTGGAAATGTTTTTCATGAAAAGAAACTTGCAGTTTATTCAATTTTTGAGGTTTATCTCGACTTATAAATACTGGAATATTTATAAAAATGGTTAATCAAACTGAAGTAGATAATAAACATCTCATTTTATAATTGGTGATATTTTTTGACAGTTGCAAAAAGTTTATGAAATTTCCCACTAATAATTTTTCATTAAAGTGAGAAGCTTTGTATCTCAGTTTGAACAAGTGTTTTATTTTATCATATATGAAATTTATTCCGAAAACTTCAATCTGTTTTTTATCCTTTGTATGATTTTTATTGTTTGAGCTTTTAATAATATTTCATATTTGAATTACTATTTATTTTTCAAACTAGGTGGCCGCTAGATAAGATTTTTTTCCAATGGTTCAGGTATAAACAGATAGCAAAAAAAGAAAAATTAAAACTATGTGTAGGAATGCTCAATGTGAGTAAAAAAAACAAAGCAGTAATGTGAGAACCACAACCACAAAGTGTGTAAAAGAGAGAGAGAGAGATAAGAATTTGAAATTTCATGAATGAATTATCATTTTCATCAAAAGAAACAAAATTTTTTATATTTATAAAATTGGTCATTCAACATGAAGTGATATTGTTTGCTCATGCAAAAGAAATTTGAAGTTTAGTCATGTGGTATTTAAATAATTTTTTTTAAACACTTGATAGTTTCATGGTACCACAATAAGAGCACTAAAAATGGTTTAATAATCAGTTTTTGTACTCCGTACGACGGCTTTTTACCAACATCGAGAATTGCATTTCTAGCAAGTTTTATTACCTCTTTTAGGAAAAATGATTGTTGTTTCAAGTGTATCTAGATAGTGCTGAGTAGGTTAGTACTTAGTCTTTCTCGTTTTTTTTTTAATTT
The DNA here is from genome assembly GCA_964035795.1 of Pterobdella sp. o SKG-2022. Lineage (NCBI taxonomy): Eukaryota > Metazoa > Annelida > Clitellata > Hirudinida > Piscicolidae > Pterobdella > Pterobdella occidentalis. Next base: position 5,774,374 of record OZ038322.1, read on the forward strand.
TTCATTGCTGCCTCTAATATATGTAGTGGCAAGAACTGAACTAAACCTGTAGAACACCTACGTTTGTTGCAAAAGTGAAAAATTTCATTCGAACTATCTTAGGTTTGTGCCATTTAAAGAAAGTTCACTTACTTTGAGTCTTCAGACGTGCATATGTTGCTCATAATCTTCATAAATTCTCCACGATCCACTGTGCTAAAGTCAAATGTAGTTTTATCTGAGTCTTCCTTTTTAAATGTATCCGTGGGTAGGTTTCTACAACAGAAGGCTATTTGCAATTTCGTTTTTGGTTCGAAAAAATGTTCTGTAAATCACATTTTCTTTCCTTGACTATTGCAGATATACGATTCATGTTGTTACAAATATTTACAATTGCACAAATAATATCTTATTATTAAAATGTTCTCTACTGCTCGAAAATGTTCCATTTTCTATATTATTCTAAAATTGTCTATTTTCTGTATTTTTCTGTATATATCATACTTTATAATATATGAGAAGTTAGAAAATTCACATTTGTTTCTTCTGCCTGTCTTACTCGATCATCAATTAATAAACGTTTTGAATTCATTGCGTTTTTGTTACAAGAAACACGACACGTGTTTTTAAAACATGGGTGAGAGCTTCAGTAGTGCTGATTCACAAAAAGTAGATACTGCAGAGGTATTGAACTACCAACTGACAATTATCTCGTATAATAAGAATAAAAATAATAATAATAATAATAATAATAATAATAATAATAATAATAATAATAATAATAATAATAATAATAATAATAATAATAATAATAATAATAATAATAATAATAATAATAATAATAATAATAATAATAATAATAATAATAATAATAATAATAATAATAATAATAATAATAATAATAATAATAATAATAATAATAATAATAATAATAATAATAATAATAATAATAATAATAATAATAATAATAATAATAATAATAATAATAATAATAATAATAATAATAATAATAATAATAATAACCAGAATTTATAAAGCACCAAGGCAAGCAACTGAGGCGCTCTCATGTCAAGTGATATTGAAAGCTAGGTGAGAGATGCTTTTTTAAACGAGACTTGAAACCACTTAAAGAGATAGACTAACTTATGTTAGTTGGAAGAGAGTTCCAAACAGCAGGAGCTGCGTGTCTAAAAGCTCTTTTAGAAATATTGTTTTTGGTGGAATTTTTTATAAGGGTTGTTGAAGAGGAAGTACGAAGTGATCTTGGAATTGAGTTATGTTGACTGAGTTTGGATAAGTAGACTGGTTTTGAAGTAAGAAGAGTTTTAAATTTAATTAATACTATTTTAAAAATTATCCTGTAATGTATTGGAAGCCAATGAAGCTTAGTAAGATAGCTATTGGATGAATGATGAGGGTAGTGTTTGGATGAGTTGATGTTCAATACAATTCTAGCAGTTTTGTTCATGATTCGTTGTAAGCATTTTTCTTGATGCTGAGTTTCATTGATTAAAACAGGATTGCAGTAATCTAGACTACTGATAATTAAGCAACGAGCCAATGTTGAAGCCATGTCAATAGTAAGAAATTGGCGAATATGAGATAAGGCACGAAGATGGTAGCTGTTACATGTTCATTGAAAGTTAATTTTTCATCCAGAGTAACTCCTAGAACTTCTAGTTTATTGTTGATTCTCATTGGAGCTGAACCAATTTCAATAGATGAAAAACTTGCAGATTTTTTCAACTGCTGTGAGGTGCCAAGTTTCAGTATATGACGTGTTGAGTTGAAGTTTATTCACAAAAAACCATTTTTCAACTGTTTCAAAAGATTCTGAAAAAAGAGCTATTGAGTTTGAAAGATTATCGGTATTCATTTTGAACAAAATTTGTGTATCATCTGCATATTGGTGATGAGTCAAGTTAAAATCGCAGAGAATGCTACCGATAGGTAAGATGTATGTTGTGAAGAGAAGAGATCCTAGGACTAATCCTTGTGGGACACCATGCTCAATACAAACCGTGGAAGATCTGTGAGAACCAAGTCTTAAGAACTGTTTTCACCCAGTGAGATAGAATTCTAACCATTGCAGCATCAGACCATCACTTTCAAACTGAGAACAAAGACGCTCCATCAAAATTTTACGATCGATTGTGTCGAATGCTGCTGAGAAATCGAGAGAAGTTAAAACCGAAGTTGCTTTGTTGTCGCAACCCTAGTAAACATCACTGAGAACATGAAGAAAAGCTGTCTCAGTAGAGTGGTTAGCACCGTAAGCAGACTGCTACATCGAGTAATTATAATCGTTGGTAATATGAGTTCTGAGCTGCATTTAAGCAACACTTTTAACTATCTTAGAGATGGTAGGTAGATTTGATATTGGTCTGAAGTTGGTTGGTAGACTACTCTCAAGGTTGGGCTTTTTGAGAAAAGGAGTAATTTGGGCCGTTTTGTAAAGGCTGGAGAAATTTCCTTCAAGAAATGGCATGTATATTAAGTTGTCAATCGCTGTTGAAAGAGATTTAATACAGTGGATGAAAATTTGGTGTGGGAGAGGATCGATTGAAGTTGTTCTGTTGCACGAGGTTCTAATAATTTTTTCAACGTCCGTTGACGTAACATTTTCAAAATTGGTCATATTAGAATATAAGTTTGAGCTTTTTTTAAATTGTTTCTTATTTGTGTTTAAACTGTGATTGTTTTTATGAACATCTTTCATTTTTCGAGAAAGAACGTATTAAATGATTGTACAACTGCAGTACAGTCATTTTAATTTTTGTGGTGACGTTTTTGGCGAGGAAGTAGACAATTGAGCTTTTTCCACAAGGTTCGAAGATTTTTGAAAGTTTGAATTTCACTCTTGATCAAATCAACTCTTGCCATCATAATTAGAGACCTTGTTTTATTTTTAGCAGCATCATAAGCAGACTTGTCGTCAGAATACTTTTCCATTAGTTCACTCAATTCTTCAAAAAAGTTGGCGAAAAAAAGATAGGAGGTCTATAATGACTATGATATAGAGTGGTTTATTTTGTTAGTTATTTTTATTATAAGATATTCTATTGTGGTTGTGAGAGAGATTTTATTTCAATGCATTTGTAGCAATTTTGTGTATTAAAGCAATTCCTCCACCTTTTTTGTCTTTATAGCTGCCTCTGTGTTGGTGGATAGCAGAAAATCCTTGAAGAGCTATGTCAGATTTTATTGCTCGAAAAGTCTTAGTCATGTGTTTGTTTAACATTTGGTTTCCATGCTTCTCTATTTTGCGCCTTTTCTATGGATTCATCCAGGCTTGCCAAACCTTTTTGCTTAAGTGCCTTATTTGATAATGTGGCGATATTTATTTTCAAGCGCCTTTTTTGTCTCTTTCTATTGAAAGTATTTTGAAGCTCTATTGCCATCAGTAAATTTGCCTTACGAAAAATATGGTCCAGGCAGTTCCATCTTCTCTTTATCTCTTCTACTTTAGTCATCTTTTTGATGTTTACATTTGATTTGTGGTTTGAGTAAAAGATTTGGCATATCTTTGTCAAAAATTTTTTTCGAAGACTTCGAGGTTTTCCAACTCATTTTCGGAAGGGCTCCAATTCTGGCAGTCGTTGTTAAATAAATTTGATTTCTATTGCTCAAATTACTTTTTTTTATGCCAGTAATTCATGATGATCAATGGCTGTTATATTTGTTTTTTGTAGTTGCTTTTAATTTTTATGTAGTTTAATGCGGTGTTCATAAAGCGCTTTTCCTCATAGATTAAAGCGTTTGCTACAACCCGTTTCAATCTAAATCCGTCTCGGTGCTTTAATTGTCAACTCTACCAGCATTTCAGCAGCAAATGCCTCAAAGAGATTTGCGCCTTCTGTGCAGAACCGAAACATCCTGGATTCTCTTGCTGCTCTTCTCCAAGATGCGCTGCATGCACTCGGAGAAAAAACCGAGCCGATCATTTGGCTGACTCTAGAAACTGCCCTGAATTCATAAGGCAGAAGCTGCTAAAACAAAAAAACATAAACAGATGACTATTCTTTGTTACTTCTTCTTTTCAACAAGAAAATACTCTCTACAAGCTTGATCTTCCCAGTCCTCGCTCCATCATCAGCTCATATTCTTGATGCCATCTCATCTTCATTGCTCGACCTATTTGCTTCCATTGAAACTTTGGTCACTTTAAACCACCACAACCTTTTTCACTAAATTATGTCATCCTAATTACAGCGTCCTACATGCATATCGTCAATCTGGAAAACGCGGCGGTGGAATATCTTTTATTTTAACAAACAAGATTTCCGCCACTTGTTTCAAACAGAAAGCATACTTTTTCTTTGAAATAATTATCTATCAGACTCTTAGCTCAAACCATCACTTTCAACTTATCCATAATAAGTTACGTTAAATTCTACAAAAACAAAATAATTCGTGCAAGCAAAAGGAATCACACTGACATCAGCAGAGTATTTTGTTCATTGAAGTTCAGTTTATGAAATTAATGACTATTTGGCAAATTTATGAAGATTTTTTTAAAAATTAACTAAAATAAGCAAGTGGATGAGTGGATCAAAAACCACCAATGAAGCGATCATCTGTAGATTGTTGACTTCTAACTATGTAAATTGGAATTTTTTAGTTTTTGGAATAAAAATGCTTTTTTTGACCCTAGATGCAAAACTTTATGTTTGAAGTTGATTTATGTAGTTTCATGTTAGTATTCAAATGTAAAATCTTTTAAAAGTTTGTTTTTAATTTATTTTACTCTTCTATGGGGGTCAGTAACGTTCTTATATTTGTAGCTCCACTTGATAATGGAAGTTCAACTTACGAAAAGCTTTGTGGGCTTGAACTTCGAAGTGATTTCATTTGGCTTGAAAAATTTCAATTTTATGTGACTATTGTTACTTAATTTTTTTAACTTCAAATTTCAGCGCATGAGATGTTCGTAGATTTGTCCCTGCATTGAATAAGAATCGTGAAAGCTTTTCAAATAAGAGAAAGTCGATAGTTGATATTTTTAAAATTGTTTCCTATACTGTTGAAATGCGAATTTATCTAAATTTTGTTTGTTAATCTTATTAGCATGAATCATATATAGCTATTCATAAAAGAAAACAAGAACTTTTGAAAAGACCTATTTTCATTAATTTTCAAGATGCATTAGAGAAAATTTTAATTAAACTACACAGAATTTGAATTTACTTCCAGATTAAACTGTAACATCAACAAAGTATTTATATTGAAAAAATTTTTATTCTAAATACTTTGTGTTTGTTGACCTTAGAAGTTGATTAAGGCTTTATCTGTATGTTAAACTAAAGCAGAAAATTCTTTATAATATTTGTTTCAATTCGTCAAAAAGTCAAGATTTCAAAGATATGTCTATTACAGTAAAGAGACTAAAATTTTCGATAAGTACAATTTTATCATAATTCATTTATAACGTTATTGTAAAATTGTTCACATATATATAGAATTAAAAATAAATAGTCAAGTAGAGGTCAAAGATGATAACTTGAGTCAAGTTAATATGTTTTAACAAAGAGGGTCATCAAAGTTCTTGCAATTAATCATCTCAAAGAATGTTGTAATTTATTGGTCTTCCATTTATGATACTCTTTCTACCTTTCATTAAAAAATACGCAAAATTGAAATTACCGATGATCCAAGAATTTTCCAAACGAGAAAATGTTGAAGATGCATTGCAAGCTTTCAAGAATCTCAGACACCGGATAATGAATACCATCTAGAGAAAAATAAAGCGTCACTCCAAGCAGCTTACAAAGCAACCATGGGGTAGGAACTCGCAAACAAGATTTGTCGACTGAACAAATTGAACTGCAAGAACAAGCATCGTTAAGCTTGGAATTCATTTAACAACAGATCGGACGAAAAAATTGTATATCTGGTATCCTTAGGGGTAAATATAAAGCTGAAAGAGTTCAAAACTGACAAAGCACTTCAAAAACCTACTGGATCAAGAATCAAACATCAACAACAACCAGGCCAAAATTAAAACTGTAATCCGTGACCTATCATTAAAACAGGTGCTTCTACAGTAAAAGAGCTTCTTAAAGCCAGATCAAAAAAAATCTTTGGTAAAGCATCCGGGCCCAACAAAATTTTCCTAGAAGTCATAAAATTGTGCAGTATTGAGCAGCCTTCACTTCATTTCGAAAATGTTCTTATCGTGAACCATGATAAACCCGATCAATGGTCAACCAGCAACATTGTACCAGTTCCAAAGAAAAGTGACTAAAGCAAAGGCATCGAAGATAGTGCTATCTCTCAATGTAATTGAATCATATTTAGCCAATACTAAATCTTTATTCAAGACTTGAACAGAAAATTTAAACTCAGGTTGTTTGTGTCGATAGTTGAAAATGTTCTGCTATATGGCTGTGAGTCTTGGGCAATCAATAAAACATCTACTAGATTAATTGATGAAACTCACACCAGCCTTTTACGATCTGTTTTAAACACTTCCCGGAGAGATCACGTCACAAACTAAATTCTCCCAAAAATTTTACGAAAATCAGAGAAAAATATGAGATTGACTGATCATTGCAAACGTCATGATGAAAAATTTGTTTCCAAGTTTATGCTTTGGCAACTAGACAAAGACAGAACCAAAAAAGAAAAACGATGAACAACTTTCGATGATACACTGCTCAATGACACAAATTTTAGTACAACACAAAAACTGCAATGGTGGACCGCGAGCGCTGGAAGTCAAAATTCGTGAAGTCCGGGCTGGCATCTGGCAGAGATGAGTAGGTATCATCAAAATATAAATATTCATTTCACTCACATTATGGCGTAAAGTCGTGCAATTGAAGTGTTTCTGTACTATGTCCTATGCTCAATTTTGATACGAGATCGTCAGATAAAAAGCACTTTGTCTTTGCCAATTGCGATTGTAACTCGTTGTTTCAGTCATTCAGTTTTCTAAAGATTTCAGAAAATTTTACTGAGTCTTTTCCATCTGAGACAGTCACAAGCTTTTCATTTGCGCGTCAACTTTTGTAGAAACAAGTTGGAAAACTTTCATTTCGAGATATTCTTATTAATCTTGTATTTTAAATAGTTTTTAGAGATTTTTAAATTTTTACCGTTTTATTTGAAGATACTCGGCTTTTTCAAATGTTTTAGAATATATAGTCTTGAAAGTTATTTTTTGTTCATCAGAGGAATAGAAATTTTTCAATCTTATTAAATAAAGTGACAAAAAAAAAATTAAAAAAAATAAAATCAATCTTTCGCGGAGATTTCAGAAACTGTGAAACAATCCAAAAACAGCAATTCAACTCATCCGGATCTTATATATGTTGAGCATCTTAAAAATCACATTTGATAAGGTAAGATATTCTTACTAAAAGCTTCTTGTAACAAGTTTCTGAATAAAACCTTAGTTTTGTTCATATTATAAAAATTCCAAGACATTTCGTTCCCAAATGCCTCACAAATCTCCACAATTTAAGCCAAGAAAAAAAATTTTTAACCTTGAAAACTGCAAAAACAGGAAAATTTTGAAAAACCGATTTGAAACTTGTTCGACTTTTTCTTCTACTGACCATTTTCATCTCTGTCTGCACTAAAAAAAGTGCTAGAAAAAGCCATTCTTTCTTTATTGCCAAAAGCATCATTTTTCCTTTTCACTACATGGCTTTAGCTCATTTCACTTAACAAAAACTACACGCCGTTCATGATCATGATCGCAACACTTTGACAAGAAACTATATTCAACAAACAATACATATCACCATTAACTTAGTTAAAGCATTTGCACCTTTACCATTCACAGCTCTGATAAACTCTAATCCATTATACAACACTGAAACTTTTCAACAGATATTTTTTTCTTTGTTAGCCATCTTACACTCATTTACATTCTTAGTTGTACCTGTTGTGAGTAATTTTACCCGATGAAGATATAGAGACTCTGGGTAATTTCTTAGATATGAATGCGCCTACTGAACTTGATCATGTCTGTGGGAATGCCTGTAAAAAGTGACCCCGCACCCATATAATGAGCCTTGACATTTCTCTGTTCTTTATAATTTTGGTTACTTCGTATTTTGGTTACTATCGTTAGCGTTAGTTACTCTGATTAATAAAGCGTTTCTAACCTGTGAAAAAAAGCATATTTGTTTAGTTGAGAACCGAAAAATCGTAGTATAAAACAGTACCAATTAAATAACGTTATCCAGTCTAAACTTCTTCATTGAAATTATTCAAAAAATTCCTAAAAGCACAAAATTTAAAAAGAATTGTCTGAAAACTCATATCTAACTTTTAATAAACAATTTTTTTATATGAAACTTCAATCTTTATCGGTAAGAACAACATTATTCGATTTGATCGAAAAATTCTAGTGGACCATTCGATAGCCCTTAATTGGGCTTTTCGTTGCGCAATTGATTGGTTCCACAAGGCCTTTTCTATAAAAGATTCAAAATGTAGCATGACTTCTACAATAATGTTTTTACTTTTGACATTAGTCATCTTCATTCCAAAAATCCGCTTTTTCGAATCGGGTGGGTAAGTTGTTGAAAATATGGCTAGAATTACCTTTATTAAATATATATATCAATCTTTTTAGAGACATCCTAATGTACTTATAAGCAACATCAACAGTTCAACGTCAATTTATGGGAAAAAATTACAAGCGCAAAAAACAAAAACCAAAATCATCAATAAAACCTTACAACTTACGATCAATGCAAAAACACAAAACTTACAGAAACTCGACAAGATCAAGCAAAAACAAAGAAAAATAATCACCACATCATTTGGGTCTCAGTGCCATATATTCCACAAATAAATAAAAAACTAAAAAAGGCATTCACAAGGAATAATTTATCCTTCCATTGCTCAGCTGGACCCAAACTAGGAAACATCCTGAGCGCTCCAAACAAAACCAAGTGCAATTCATTGGACAAAAAGGGTATTTACAAAGTGTAGTGCTCATGTGATCTAGATAAATGCTATATTGGACAGATTAAGTTCACAATATGAACGAGAATGGCCCAACACGAAACAAATGCAGCTTCCCAAAAAAGGATAAATATAATATCTGGTATCAGCAAAAATGCGAAAGGATGCCCTTTTAGAACAATAAATTGGAGCAAGCCAGAAATCATAAAGACAATGGCAGATACTAATAAGTTTTCTCTCTAAAAGAAACTACTGCCAAGAAAAAGTTTGGTAATAAGAAAAAATAATTCAGTAAAAAACGGTTATAATGATCCTCAATGGCACGTAGAAACAAAAGCCTGGCATCCCTTACTCGAGGAACTTCGCAAAAAAAAAACCAGGATACTGTCCGAAGGAGGAGACACGAAGCTTAATTTCTCTGCAAAAAATGTAAATTTTATTCTTTGAACTCAAAAGCATATCTAAACTCCATTATTTTTTAAAAATAACCCTTTCAACATTAGATTACATAATTACATAGACAGTTATATATCAATCTTAGGAATATATTTTTGATTTACATAGATGAAATCTAACCAATATAATTTATTGAATATAATTAAATTCTTGTATCTTTTTATAGACATCTTAATGTATTTTCAGTTATTATTTTTTTGAATGTTTTAGTCAAAAGAAGGAGTTTTTTTAGATGCATTTACTTACAGAAAAAGCTATACTTTTCGGTAAATTTAGCTTTATCATAAATTAAAAAAAAACTACTTTCGAGTTAAAAAACTCGAAAACTTAAATCTGTTATGAGCTTTCAAAATTTTCATTTGTAAATGACATGAGATGATGACATTCATTTATCAAATTGCTGTTTGTTAGTACAGTTTTTCTATTGGGTATATTGAATTTTTTTTCTTTTCTATCTAATTAGCACTATTTAGTGCTAATGCTGTCACGACGAAAAAATTGTCCAAGTTATTTTAAGATAAAAATTAAAATCAAGCTTAACTGAATCAGACGACGTTTTTTGTGAGTTGAATTTACGAAAAGCTCTGTATTATTTAGTGAATAAAAGTGTTCGATTTAAACCATTTTTGTATTTTAGTTACTTTTATTATTTTGAGATGATACGTAACAGATATCAAAAAGCTTCCTTTTCAATGAACATACATATATCTGATTGTGTATTTTTAAAAAGTAATGAAAACATATTGATTATTGTATATATAATGCCTAACTGAATTCAGAACTTCAGGTAGAGTTATCGGAAAATGATATCCTTAGCGTATAGAAAAGCTTAGATTCACTGAATTATTAACGCTGTTTTTTGCTTCATTACATATTGATTTGTTATTTGATTTTTGACTTTGACAAAAACATTGTTGTTGAAATTTTCATAATAAATGCTTGAGTTGGAATGTTTTGAGGGTGTTTTAAATGAAAATCAAAAAATTTATCATGGTATAAAAAACTTGTTTCATTGAAAAATAGAAATTTCGATACTATTGTTGTAAGCATTTATCTTATTAATACATATCGAGTAAAAAAAAGAATTTGTTATTCCTTTATTAGAAATTAACTTATCAACCATAAAGAAAGGTTGTATACAATAACAAATAATATAAAGTGAAATGGAATAAATTATTCCATTATGATCTATTTCATCAAGTTAAAATTCTCACTGATTCTCAATCATAAACCATTGATAAATTATTTGTTCCAAAAATAAATTCCTATTTGCTGTCTTGTTTGGCTTGTTTGATGTTATGGTATTCTCTGGCACATGCAGGTTAATTCATTTTAAAATCAAGCATTTGTGACAACCTTAACGATGATATTTTGAAAACACAGAAGCGCATAGTATCTAACATGAAGAAATAATTTGCTACTTTTATGATATCGTGTTTTTTATCTCAAAATTTTATTTACCCAAAAAACCGCAATAGCTAAACAATTTGAGACTCATGGGCATTTTTTAATAAAGCAGGACATTCTGTTCTTAACCACTTTCAAAAAAATTTATAAGCTTGATGAAGTACATTAGCCTGAATCTAAAAGTAAGGACAACAAACAAAGTATTTATTAAATGACACGAAGCTTTTGTAAGGCTAGATTACATTATTAAGTGATCACTCAGTCAGCTTAAAGAATTCAACATAATGACCTTCTACAAAAAAAATAAATATTTTTATTAAGCATGAATATTTTGTCCGATTTTAAATACACTATGCTCAGATGATTTATTCGAAGCCAGTGAAGATTTTCTTCTACAAGATGAAGTGACAATGACCGAATATTTGCTGTCTAGTACACAAGTTTGTTTTTTAAATTGACAATCAAATGAGCCATTGTTTAGAAACATAAATAGGATTCCCCAATGAGACAGCTCAAGTCCTATCTTATTCAAAATATCCTTTAGAGGCTTTAAGAGCCATGCCAACTGATCTTATTGGACAAGAAATAATCTACGCTAAGGATGTTGACTGTATCACAAAAGATCAAATCGATTAAAAAGTATATACAATAAATTCAAAAATAATTTTTCATAGTGAAAAAAAATATAACAGAAATAGTAAAAATAAACCATAAAAACCTAGATAGTCTGACTTTCAAAAACTAGGAACAATACAATCCATGAAGAAAATAATATGAAACTGAATAGCATTAAAAATTGTAGCATGATAAAGCTTTAGAAACTTTGAAAAAAAACTAAACTATCAACAAGAAAAAAGATAGATACTTCAATGCTCACCTGATGCCTATCTTGCTATACAACTTCGAAATCTAGGATCTTACAAAAACTGATGAAACCAGTTTAAATTCTTTCCATCGTCGTTTTTTAAGTAAAGTGGTAAAATTATTTTTGTCAAAAATATATTGGAATTTGAAAAGCTATACAAAATGGTAAAAATGCAAGAGCATCACTTAACGCAGGCTCATTTTATAGGGCATATCTTGAGACTAGACGCAGACACCAACTCAGAAAGCGGTGGATAATTATTTTTTAGCTACATAAAAACTTCTGGTAGGTAGACCAAACATGATTTTACAAGCTGCGCTAAGAAAAGTCTTGACACCCCTAAACATGATGTTTGACAATCACAAGGTTAAAAATAGGCAAAATGAATCTTTTTAAAGAAAAATCTTATTTGTGTATTTAATTCTTTTTTTTGTATTTATATTTGAACTTAAAATGAAAAATTAAAATACCAAATCCTCAAATGAATTTTTCTCCACTTGAATCTCATCACCACTTATTATCTTATATTATTTCACTTATGAACTAACATATAATCATAAACACGCAGCATGTCCTGATGGCTTCAACGATTGAGATGGAATTTGTCTTAAGGCCGTGAAAGATAAGAAAACTTGGATAGATGCTCAAGCTCATTGCACTTCCTTTTATGGCTATTTGGCCAACTCATTGAGCCAAGCAGATCAGGATGCTATAAATGCTGAAAGACTAACTTTATAAAGTAAATTCAATTTACACTCAACTTTGGTTTTAATTGTTCAATCCGGTTGAAATATTGACTATCAGGCGGAGATAGAGTCAGAGCTTGGATAGGTGGCATTTTATGTGGAGGAAGAGTGGCTTTTTTAAAGCCAGCTCCCATGCTGATTATGATTTGGACCCAAAAAAATGTGTTATCTATGCTGAGTGTCCTGGTGTCTACACCAACTGGAGTAAAAAACAATCAGGTAATGCCAACGATGAACTTTGGGGTAAAAACAAGTTGAATGACAATAATTGCGTAAGGAAATTAGTCAGCATTTGACAAACTGATGCTATTTAAGTTCTGTTTAAATGATAAATTATTAAATAGTATTCATATAAGTTTATCAAAAAATTAAATCATTTCACGCCTTTTTCACAAAGTTATTTTTTCTTATTCCTATTTTTACGAAAAAGGTAGATAAGATGTTTTTCAAAATAATTTTACCTTATATGGTGGTGGGCTCTAGGGTCAAGGTTGAGTACAAAAATACTTTTAACCGTATTGATCAGTTTAATACTTGGGGTAATCGTCTGTCTGATTTTTAAAATTTTATTGAATGAATCAGGATTGAGAAAATAACACTCATTTTGTCTTTTCATTCAATGATCAAACCATACAAACCGAGACTCTATGCTTGCAACATGTCTTTAAACATTGTTGCTTTACAATTACATAGCTATCTTGCCGTGTTCTTTCTTTTAAATGTTATTTCAAGAGTTTATTTAGATGTGTTTTCAAAAAATTTTAAATACAGCATCGGTATTTCTTTCAAGAATAAAATAGCCCGTGCAAACTTCATTGAGTGAATAAGTATCACTTCATACCTAACTTATATCATTATGTAAGGGTAATAAGTTTTTTCACATATCATTGAAAAAAATCTATAAAAAGCAATGAGTAAAAGTTCTTCCAATGTTCTGCCATCAGAATTTTTGGAAAGACGACCATTAGTTTTTCAAAACAAAGGGATTCGTTTTGTTTTCTTACACCCAAACGATCTCAAAAAAATACATTGGAAGAATTTAAAAACAATGAAAGCAAAAAAAGAGAAAACTCAAAAAAATATATATTAAAACTGAAAAAATTCATCAGAAAATGATTTGAAAAAATATGTTTATCTTGTATCTAGTATTAAAGGTCACAAACGTATAAGAACTATCTTGCACGGAACACCGTCTCTCACCGTGGCGCCTTCCGTAATCATTCGCTTATCACCCATCATTTATCCTTCAATGAATGAAGAACATTTTCGTGAAAGTTCAACAACTTTGTTGAAAGTATAAGCTCAAAAATAAAACTAATTATTCATTGGATCATTTTATTTAATGTGATTATATTGAGAAGAAGGCAATTTCAAAGTTTGTTATGCCGATTAAAAAAACTAGAACAAAGAACTGCTAATGAATGATAACTTCATTATATAATTACTCGTGAATATTTTTAAAGTTCACAATTATTTCGAGAAAGAAATCCTCTTTTGTTCGATACCTTTGAAAAGAGGCACTAGTCTCAAAATAAAAAAAAATTGCTTTGATGATATTTGACAATTTTTTACGTCGAATTATAGAAGAATTTTAGTGAGTTTATTGAGCAAAAGAACAGCTATAACACCGTTAAGGCACTGTTATCAACCAAAAGCCAACTAACTAGCTTCATATTAATATAAGCTGATGATAACAATATCGGAGTTTCCTTCAATATTGTTATTATCAGCCAAAAAAATAATGATGCAAATGCTTCGATTATTTTTAAGTTGTTCGCAACATTTAACAGTGAACATGTATTGCTACGTTAACAAGCGCAATTTTTTCACGTTTATATTAAAATTTAAACTTTAATTATTAGACTTTTGGTTGTTTATGGGAGAAACATAGGAGCGAGTTAAATATTCAATACACTTTTTTCCTGAAAACCGTATCTTTCTGGAATTTTCTAAAATCTAGAAAATATTTGATTTTGACAATTCTAAATTTTTGGGAGCTTGCAGCACTAATTTTGTAAAAACAAAGATTAAGGAATATAGTTTGAATTTATATCTTCGAATAAAATATTTTTCACTAATTTTTTGAGCGGAGTATTAAAATGTAGAAATTACTTCACAAAAACCATCAGAACATATTGATTTGTTATTTTATAATTGTTTTCATGATCGGTAAATTGCTTAAAAATTGTTATGAAATATTTGAAACAACAATTTAGATTGAAACTTTTTGCATGAAGGTTGTTTTGAATTAAGGTCTAAAAGTTTTTCATGGCACATTTATATTAGTGAGAAATTCAAAATTTAATAATATTATTGAAAGTGTTTGTTATATTCAAAAATATGAAAAATGAAAAATTAATTTGTTGTTTCTTTCTTGAAAAATAACTAATCAATGGCCAAAGAAAGGTGGTAAACATCGTCAACTAAAGAAACAAAACAAAGTAGTTCACTGAACTTCTATTTCCTCGAAAGATATCTCATCAGATTAGAACTGGTTTTTAATCATATAACATAAATAAATTATGCATTGAATTTTTTTTTCAGAAATGAATTTCAATTTGCTATCTTGTTTGGTTTGTGTGATGTTATGGTGTTCTCTGGCACACGGGTACTTCATTTTAAACTCAAGCATTTGTGACAACTTTGAAGATTGTATGTTAAATAAAACAAAATGACACAAGTTTTTCAAATATCGTTTGATTATAAATATAACAATATTGTCCTTAAAAACTGGTATTTAATGAAAAACACAGAATGTCCTGAACGGGTATAATGATCGAGATGGACTTTTTCTCAAATTTATTAGAGAAATAAAAAACTGGTAAAATGCTCAAGCTAATTGCGTTTCTCTTGGTGGCTATTTGGCCAACCCACTGAGCCAAGCAGACCAGGATGCCATTAATTCAGTAAAAGAAGTTATAGCAGGTTATGTTTCATTCAAATTTAATTTTCACTCAATTTTAATTTCCATTGTTGAACTTGTTTGAAATATTGTTTATCAATAGGAAAAAAAGCCAAAGTTTGGATTGGTGGTATTTCTTGTGGTGGAAAAGTAGAATTTTTTAACCCAGCTCCCAGTCCTGATTACGATTTGGACCTGAAGAAATGTCAGATCAGCGTCAGCTGTCCTAGTGCCTATACCGACTGGGATAAAAATGAACCAAATAATGCTAATACTGGAGAAAAATTTATTGAAATTTGGGGCCAAGAAAAGTGGAATGACGTTGAATGCTGGAAAGAATATTCCAGCGTTTGCCAAAAAGATGCTATCTGACTTTTGAAACAATATTTAATAAAAACTTATGAAATAATGTTGTTTTTAATCTCTCAATAAAAACAAAGCACTTTCATGTCTATTCTTTTTCTCTTGAATACTTTATAAGGAGAAGCGATCTATGAAAGCTATCAGTTGCGCAACCGGTATCCCAATTAGGGGATACGGAAAATGTAGATATTGACAAATTATTATTACATTTTTAAATGACCTAACATCAAACTAAGAAAACAAGCGGCTTAACGCAAAAAACATAACTGGAGTTATTTGTACACTTAAAAAAAATGATTTTTGCGTTTTTATTCTGCTTTTATCAGATACAACGTCAAATATTTGAAGGTTCTCATTTTCATTCAGTTTAAATGAAAAATCTTTTTGAATAAATTTTTCTCAACAGACAACCATAGTTTGAAAACTTTCATACTTTTTTGTAAATTGGTCAAAGTCGATAAAAATTCTAAGATTATTTTGGCTAAGCCTAAAATTTAACTTTTCATTGTTGTTTTTTTATAACTTGAACAAACAAAATTTTCAAATAATTAGGTCTGAATGTTGAAACTTTGTTAGCTCTTGGTTTTATTTTTAATTTAAATTTTACGCAACCATATTTGTATTCTATATTACTTTTTTAAGCCTGCAACTGATAAAAATTAATGAAATATATTATATTTTATAATATCTTTAATATATTTTAATAGTAAAAATAATAATTACTATTATTATTATTAAGATTTTTATAGCGCACAGTTATCAGTTCAAGATTGCTTCAGAGACGCTCAAGGTTTATAAGAGATTATGACTGGGGATGTTTATGGTATAAGTGAGTTTTCAAAAGTTTGCAAAAATTCATAGAGAAAGCGATGAGCGCAAGTTAGAAGAAAAAAATTCCACAGACGTGGAGCCTAGTGAGAAAAAGAGCGACTAGTAAACAAGCCTGAAGAAACAGTTTGATGAAGCTGGAAACCAGAGTGCAAGAACCTGAGTGATTGATGTGTGTGTCTGATTGACAAAAGATCAAAAAGATAAGCAGGTTGTTCAAGCTTGAGAGTGCATGCAATGAGCCAAAGTAATTTAAACTTGCATCTTTGGGAGACAGGTAGCCAGCGCAAACGCTCAAAACAGTCGCTGGAAGAGCTGAAATAATCAGCTTAAAGAACTATCTTGGCCGCGTGGTTTTGGAGGGCTTGAAGTTTGCATAAAAGATAGTTTGGCTGCCCACCAAGGAGAGAATTACAGTAGTTCAATCTGGAAAGAACAAGTGAGATAAAGAAGGCATTGGCAGTGGAAAGAGGTAAAAATTTGCGTACTTGTTTTATGGCATAGATATGGAAATTGGAAGATTGGATTATTTGAGAAATAAAGTGAGCAAAGTTCAAATTTGAATCTAAGGTGACACTTAAGATTTTGAGTTTGGAAGATATAGGAAGTGTGGTGCCGTCGAGAGTTACCACAGAAGGGAGATTGTATTTTTCTAAAAGACGAGAGCTGCCGACAAACATCACCTTACTCTTAGTAGGGTTTAGTTTCAGTTGGCTTTGAGAAAACCAGGAGTTTAGAGCGGAAAGACAATTGGATAATTTAAGAGTGGGGCTAGAATCTGGGTGAGAGACTCCAGTGAAAAGATTGATGTCATCATTGAACTGGAGAAAAAGCAAGTCGTGCTTTACAATAATGCTACACATGGGTGATGTATAAAGATTGAAGAGGATTGGTCCCAGAACGGAGCCTTGCGGCACGCCTGACTTGAGTGATGTAAGAGAAGGAGAAATTGTCCATTTTAACGAGCTGAGAACGTTGAGAGAGGTAAGAGCGAAACCAAGAAAGAGCGAGATCAAAAATATTGAAGTGTTTATTCAAAATATTAATTAAGATATTGTGATTGAGAGTGTCAAAAGCAGCAGAAAGGTCTAGCGAAACCAAAACGGCCGCATGTCCAGTAGCGCAAATGTTGCGAAGACTGTCAGTGATGCTTAAGAGTGTGGTTTCTGTTGAGTGGTGCTTGCGATATGCTGATTGGAAAGGATTAAAATTAGGAGATGATGAAACATGAGAAATTATTCTGGAAAGAACGAGTCTTTCGATAATTTTTGAAATGGCGTTCAAGTTAGAAATAGGGCGGTAGTTCGAAGGAATGGTAGAGTCCAAATTGCCTTTCTTAAGCAAAGGGAGAACTTGTGTTGTTTTAAAGAATAAATTAATAATAATAATAATAATAATTTTATAATATATTTTATATATTATATTAAATAAATATACAAATACATTCGTTTGTTTGTGGGACGCGTAAATGAATGAAATAAAATTACGAATAAGCTTTTATCGGAATTAACTTCAATAGTTTTTGACGAAATAATTATTATACAAGCAAATCAGAATAAAATGTATAAGCAAAGTAATATATAAAACTTTAGTCGCCAAAAAATATTTAGAAAAAGAATAGATTTGAGGTTTCTTTTAAAGAATGTGTGGAAACACAGAACCTGAGTTGTTCTGGGAAGTTATTCCACAGGGTAAAACTGGCTAAATAAAAATTTTTCTTTTTGTGGTATTGTGCTTATATTTACCTCAACCTTCAATGAATTGGCAAAGTTCAGTTTTTGCTTACTCAGAATGCTTGATAGCATCTCAAAATCTCTTGTAAGAAAGGTTGGACTTTTATTGGACAGACACTTGAAGATCAGCAGCAAATAATTGTAATCAATTCTTTCTTCAATTTTCAGCTAGTGAAAATCTCTTAAAACGTAACGTTTATGATCATTTTTTCTGGTACCTGGAATGAGCCTGGCTGCTGTGTTGATTAAGGATTTAAGTCTGTTTTTCTGATATTCAGAAAGCTCTGCAAGGTAACATTCCCATAGTCTATCCAGCTCAATACCAGCGCTAATGCCAGTGTCTTAAAAGACTCGATTCAACAAATTCTTGATCGATTTTATTTGCCACATGATATAAAACCGCATGGCAAAATTTTGTTGATTGAGTCTTCATAAATAAATCTTTATTTAACCAAACAGCAAAACTTTTGACATTACTTGAAGGGATAATGCTATCTGAACTACGGAATGCTGTTGCAGAAACAGATAACTTCAGTTTCAGAAAAATTCAATTTCAAGAGATTGGCTTCCATCCAACTCGCACCATCATCTATGCGCTCAGATAAAGCTACCTACAGGTCAAGTGACTTATCATACTTACAATGGCCTCAAATTTGAGTGTCATCTGTATTGGTGGAAACTGTTATTGTGCCTCATAACTAAATCATCAGTGGAAAGAGTAAACAGCAATGGTTCGAGAACAGAACCCTGTGAGACACCAACAGATGAGTGCACCATGGATGTTCCAATTCTAAAGCATCTCATAACAAAGGTTTTATTACTTTTCCAGCGATATATTTTGGTTCACCAAATTAGAAACTAACAACAGATTCAATAGAATCAAAAGAAATAACTCACCGTTGTCGGCTGCTTTCAAAATATCTGAATATATTTTTGAAATAGCAGTTTCAGTAGAGTGGTGACGACGATAAGCTGATTGAAGGCTAGAAAAAAAAAATTTTATCACTGAGATAGTTAGAGACAGAACAAGTCTTTCGAGTAACGAAAACATCAAATGAGAGAATTTTTTAATACATTTATTGAGAATCAAAAGCTATAACTTTCGAAAAGTTTAGCTTTATCATAAAACGTTAGCGAAAAAATTAAATCGTAACTATGGTTATGTAGTAATTAAAAGGCTATAGTTAAGAATTAGTTAAATATTCATAAAAACAAAAGTTATTTTTATTTCAATGCTATTATTTTAAATAATTGATAGTTCAAGAATACTTCAAAGAAATAATAATTTTCTAAAATTATTAATTATCGAAAATTATAGCTTTTAATTCTCAATAAATGTATTAAAAATTCCTCATATTTGATGTTTTTCGTTAAAAAATATTGAAGAAAAATACATACGATGTCTCTGAAAAGTCTTTCAAGTGTTTTATTTGAAAAAGATAAATTTGAGATAGGTCTTTAGGATGATACATCGTTTGTGTCGAGTTTGTGTTTTTTCAGCAAAGAAGAAATATCCGCCAACTTTAAAAAATCTGGAACAAAACCTAGTTCTCTCCAAATAAGATTAGCGATTCTCAACTCTGTAGACAGCCAAACTATCATTGCGCAAGCTTTAAACCCTTCAAAACCATGAAACCAAAACGGCTCCTCAAGCTGATCACTTTAGCTCTTCTAGTGAGTGTTTTGATCGAATGAGTGATTAAAAGTTTTCCAAAAATGAAAATTCAAATTTCTTTGGCCCATTGGCAAACAATCTGCCCATCTTTTTGATCTTTGTCAATTAGGCACACCAACCAACCACTCAGATTCTTGCACTCTAGTCTTCAGTTTCATCAACCTGTTTCTTTAAGCTTGTTTATAATTTGCTCTTTCTTTCACCACGCCTTACGTCTGTGAAATTCTTTCCTGCTTAACTTGCGCTTATCGGCTTCTCTCAAAAATTTTTCGCAAATTTTTGAAAACTCAATTATACCATGAACAACTTCAAACATAATTTTTCACACACATTTGAGCACTTTTGAAGCAAGTTTGTATGCGAATTAAGTGCTATGAAAATTTTATTAGAAAAATCTAGAAACTATGAAACGTAATTAGCCCTCTTAAGTAATTGGTACTTAGTACACTCCTTTTTTTAGATGTGCGCTAACGAACTTGCGGTTCAACAATCCTAGCTTGATACAAACAAAATATCTTATTTAAACTTATAAACAAAGTTATTTTATTTGTAGCTTTAGCTTTCTCAACTGCGCTGGTACGCATAGAGTACTACCTTTCAACCCCTATCTGCAAAGTGGTACTTGAAGACCATCTTCAAAAAACACCATTTTCATAAAAATAACAGCGAATAAAATCAATATTTTTGAATATTATCAAAATTCAACTTAAGTTTGTTGAAGTTTCTAGTTTCAGCAAAATGATAGAAATTTTGTATTATTTCATCACATCTGTGTGTTCGGTATCTAAAGTGCTCAACAATGGGTCTAGCTCAATGCATTTCCAAGTGATAGTGATGTTTCATTTTGCTCCAAAAACCCTTCCCATAAACCTCACTATTTAGGATGAGCCAGAAGTTGTAAGCAGCAAAAAACTTCATTAACTCGGCAGTAAACTTCATTGCCGTACAAGAAGGTTGTTCGAAGTTACTTTTCAAAGCCATTCTTTTCAAATTGCTTCCCAACAAAGATGTGCAAAATGCGACAAAAAAACTAAACGTTTTTTTTTTCGTTGTCAAGTTCCCTTTCATAACAAGCGTTACTAAGAGTTCAATTTAAATGAAGTTCAAGCTGAAAACAGTTTGAGAATTTATTAATGTTTCATACATTATTTTGCATTAGTATAGTTTTATAATTTTCAGAGTTACGAAGTTAGGTAATATTTTGCATAGACAATAGAATCAAATCAAGTAAAACGTCGTTTAAATGTCGTCAGATAAGTATTATTTATGTTTTTTTTCAGTTTTTCAAAGTATGAAAAACCATGGGTTTATTACTTTGGAAAAAATTTGAATTAATAATTACTTTTTAATTTTCATTCCAACGACTTTATATCGTTCTCCACGACCGTCCCATAAGTAGGACCCGATTGTTCATTGGGAAAAATAATGGCAAGAGTATAAACTTTTCAAATGATGATTTTTTGAAACCAATTAGACAGTTCATAAAGAAAAAACATCAATTTTCAAATAGCCTTCATACAGCGCTTAATGGTTAAACAGTGATGTATTTTCAGTTGTTCTTCAACATGAAACTTTCTGAGTGTTTTAAAAAGCTCTAATAACCAATTCAAAATAATTTTTCACAAAATTTGCTCAACAATAAATTATGGATCTTTGGATCGCAGTTTTTTTCTTGCTTTTCTGACTTCATCAACCTTTGCACCTTCTATTGTTTTGTTAAAGATTTTGTATTTTCTTTCAATTTTTTCCGATGTCGAGCAACAAGTAAATCTTCAAATAACACGAAGTTTTTGTTGAATCGAACACTTGATGATATGGTTCGACTTACGAAAAGCTTCATGCTGGTCAATTATTAGAGTTGTTTGATTTGAAGTGTATATTCTTGCTGTTTGTCGGCCCGTATAGCTCAGCGGTAGAGCATTAGATTAATTATCTGAAGTTATCAAGTTTGATCCCGCTTAGGCCGACAATTAGCCCACAGTGTGTTTTCGCTAAAAAAAAATTGTAGCAAGCGCTTTGATCTATAAAAAAAGCGCTTTATAATAATAATAACAATAATAATGAATTATTTATATAGCGCTTTTTTCGCATCGTTCAAAGACGGTCTGCTACAAACTGCTTAAAGAAGAAAGTTTTCAGGTTTTTGAGGAAAGTAGGATAGGAAGAAGATTCAAGATTAAGAAGAGAGTTTCAGAGAAGTGGGCCAGAAATAAAAAAGCAGTTTTAGCGTAAAAATGAGAAAGAGATAGAGATAATGAAGAGTTGAGAGCGAGTAGAAGACCGTAGGCCGGCACGTTTAGGAGATAGTAATAGGTTAAAAAGATAGGAAGTACAATGAGAAATCTTATACATAAAAGAACAGATTTTGAAGAAAGAGTGAAAGTGAAGAGGTAGTCAGTGAAGATCGACAAAAGATGGAGAGATATGGGAGAGTTTAAGAGTATGAGACACCAGGCGTGGTGCAGAGTTGAAAGCTTTAGTTAAAGGGTAGAGAGTAGATTTAAAAAGATTGAAGTACAAAAAGTTGCAGTAATCAAGTCGGGAGAGAACAAGAGAGCATACATGAATCATAAGAGAGGCATCATCGAGATAAGAAGAGATCTGTCTGATACGACGTAGGTGAAAAAAACAAAAAGAAACAACAGAGAGATTTTGATGATTAAAGGAAAGTAAAAATTAAGGAGAAAGCCAAAACAGCGAATAGTGGAAGAGGAATAGATAGTAAGGTCAGAGATCGTAATGAGAGGGAAAAAGGAAGGAAGAGATTTAGACCTAGAAAGATAGATGAAGTTAAATTTACAGAGATTAAGTTTAAAATGCATGGAGTCACTCCATGAAAGAATAGAAAAAAGACAAAAACTAAGCCTTTCAAGAGTAGAAGAAAGGGAAGAAAGAGGAAAAGAAGAGATGATATAGGTGTCGTCAGCAAAAAGCTGACTTTGAAAAGAAAAAGATTCGATGAAACAAGAAAGATGAGAGGTATATAGAATAAAAAAAAGAGGCCCGAGAACAGATTCCTGAGAAACACCAAAAGGAACAGAGAAAAGAGAAGAAGAAGAGTTGTTAAAAAAAACAGTGGAGGAACAGTTAGAAAGATAGGAGGTAAGCCAAGAAAATGAGGAGCCGAAATACCAAAAGAGGAGTTGAGATGCTGCAGTAAAAGTGAATGGTCCACAGTATCAAGAACAGAAAAGAACTCAAGAGAAAGAAGAAAGGAAAGCTTACCAGAGTCGGAAGCTAGAAAAGCATCATCACAGATTTTTAGAAGGCAGGTTTCAGTAGAGTGAGAGGGTTGAAAGCCAGATTGGCTAGGGGTAAGAAATTTGTTAGACAGAAGAAAGTTTGAAATTTGGAGGTAAATAGCTGTTTCAAGAATTTTGGAAAAAAAGGAATGGTTAGAAATAGGACGGTAGTTGGAGATGATAGAAGGATCGAGAGAAGGTTTTGTCAGTATAGGAGTAACGACAGATGATTTAAAGGAGGTGGGAAATTTAGAAGTAGCTAGAAAAAGGTTTATAAAATTAAGAATGATGGGATAGAAGAAAGAGAAGAGATCATGAAGAATTTTTGGAAGAATTAGGTCAAGGAAGCAGGAAGATGAAGATACAGCTTTGATGATGGAGATGAGGTCTGTGAAGGTGATGGGTGAAAAGTGAGACAGAGGCAGGAGAAGACGCTGGAGGAGTGTGAGATGATGAGCGATTAGTTCTAATAGAGAGAATCTTGTTGTGGAAATAGTCTTGAAAATCTTGAAAAGAAAAAGGAAGAAGAGGGGATTGTTTGAAAAAAATACGATTGAGATTTTTTCAACGAGAGGAAGAAGAGGAAGCAGAGTTGATGGAAGAAATAAGAAAATTTGAGTGTTTGGAGTGGAAGAGAGAGCGATAGGTTGATAGGTGAGAAAGCCAAAAAACATGAGAAGAAGAAGAATGAGAAGAACGATAAGAACGTTTGAGCTTGCGTAAAGTATGTTTGGATGTGACGCATTCACCATCAAACCAAGAGGCTTTAAAGGAGGAAAAACGGTAGGTAAAAGATTTAATGGGAAGAAGTTTATTTAAAGTATTAGTGAGAAGAGAGTCTAGAGCAAGAACAAAGTCATCAACGTCAGTGAAAGAAGAAGAGTCAAAAGAAGAAGCCAAAAAAAGTTGGATGAAAAGTGTTTTGTCAAGTTGAGACCAAAAGCGAGTAAATACCTTGACAGTAGAAGAGAGTTTAATGGGGTTGGTATGGAAAGAAGATTGAATAAGATAGTAATCTGAGAAGAAGACTGGGTGAGCAAGAATACTAATGGGTTCGATAAAGGATGATGTGATGAGAAGATCAATGGTGTTGCCGGAGGAATGAGAGGGAAAGTGACAATGTTGGGAAAGATTAAGAAGTTCAAGCAGTTCCAGAAATTTGTTAGTGTAGAAATCAGTTTTGTTAAAATGGATGTTAAATTCTCCTACAATATAAAAAGGAGAGGAAAGAGTAATTAGAAATTCAAGTAAGGCAGATAAGTCATTGATAAAAGAAAGAGGAGAAGGAGGACGATAATTAACAGCAATAAACAGGGTGAGTACCTAATTTTAAAAAAAGACAAAGAATGCAAAAGATTTAAAATCAGAATGAAAAGTTTTAAAGAAGGAAAAGGTAGCTTTGTAAAAAAGACAGCTTCCTCTACAAGTGGAAAGAGGAAGGAAAAGGATTTTAAGGAGCACGAGCAAGTTCAAGAAAAGGATAAGAGGGAGGACAAGCATAGATGAGAGAAGGAGAAAAAGCAGATTCATGCCAGGTCTCACTGAGAACTAGAAAGTCAAGGTTGGAGTCAGAAAGGAGATTGAACACATGAATAAATTTGTTATTAAGAGATCTTATGTTGAGAAAAGATACATTAATGGATTTAAGAAGTTTAGAAGAGTTATGAGATGAGTTGGATGAGTTAGAAATGAAAAAAGAAAATTTAGATTTTAGGTGAGAGAAGGACATAAGAGATGATTGAGGGAATGTAGAACTGGAGAAAGAAGAAGTAGTGGATGATGAAATACTATTGAGAGCAGAAGAAAAACTACAAGATTTTAGATTGAAGAAAAAAACGCGCCGCCTGAAGATCCGAGGAAAAGGAGAGGAGAATTTGGAGAGCCTAAATGGAAAATTCCGAGAGCAAGGCATAGGCTTAGAGTAAATACGAGGAACAAGAAAGGAGAAAAAAAAATTAAAGTTTAGTAGAAAAATAATCATTAAATAGACTAATGAAGACAAAAAGTTGAAAATAAAATACCTTAAAAAGGGGAAAAAGCAGTTCATAGCAAAAACAAACCGATAGAACGGCTGCTAAAAGTGCGCCATATTTTATCTTTACATTTGTTTCATTACGGAATGTATATTTTATATTCTTGAAGAGTACTTTCTTAAATCTTATGTTTCATCATTATTTTATCATACTTTTAACTTATACTTCAACTCCACTCATTTTCAAATTGCTGTTTAGAATCTTAAAGCATATGTCCAATCCATCATGCTTTTCAGCTGCAGCACTTGGTCAATGAACAAAGAAATGGAAAGATCAATAGACAGCTTTAACAGAAGAATGATGAGACACGCATGTGGAATTTTCTGGCCTAAACACATGTCTACAGAAGAAGTAAACGTTCTCATTGAACCAGCAACATGTGAAGTGAAAAAACGACGCTGGCAGATGCTAGGCCACGTTTTGCGTATGGACGACCATGTTCCGGCAAAAAAAGCAACCATTGATGCCATTAAAAACAAAAAAGATAAATGAGGAAGACCAAATACCAGCCTACTTACCACCATCAAGGATGACTTGAAACGTCATTCCCTTTCAAAAGAAGAGGCAATCGAACTTGCAAAAGACAGAAAATGGTGGAAGTTGGCGAGAAGCCGTGCTTCGGCAAACGAAAAACTCTAAATATTGAATCAACATTCATTTTTCAGTGCTTTCTTGTAAACCCTAATGAATAAAAAATTTTAATACCGTTTTTTCACTTCATATAGTATTTTTCATTCATTGATTTATTTTGTTTCAATACAAAATATTTTTTTGAAAAAAATTTCATCATGATGAACAAAATTCACAATATAAAAATAACATTATAATTATCACGAAAAAAAACATCCTAAAGAAAAACGAAAAACACCACAAAAGCCCATCATAAGTATTAAAAAGACATAACAACAATAGAAAAAAAAAGAATATAATTTCAGAGCACTAGTTAGTTTATTAAGATACGAAGCTTTTCGTTATCATCGTAACATAAACTAATATTGTAATAATAAATGAGCATTTTTCATAATAATCTATTAAATACCATAGTTAAAAACTATATCAAAGTGAATTTTTAACAAAATAAAAATATTCAGTTGAAAAATCATAATTAAAAAACTAAACACTTTTCATAATATGAAACAAAAACAAGGTCTGAGAAAAAATTATTTAAAAAATTTTTCAACAATAATTTTCATTGTACATAAATTTTTGGGTCATTGGATATGGAGAGACACAAGAAGCTTTTCAAAGGCGGGATAGTAGAAACCAAGCGCGGATTTGGAAATATTTTGTTTAAATAAAACTTTATTGAAAAATTCTTACTTTATGTTGAAATTTATCAAAAAACGGAAAAAATGGATAAAATAATTTTTAAGACTTATTATTAAAAAAATTCAATTAAACTTTCCATATAATTGAAAATTTAACTATGCCAAAATAAAAACAAATTAAAAAATTTTTTATAAAATAATACCTCTTATACGTCTTTTATCTTTTTAACATATAACTTTTAGTTTGTTTGCACTTTCAATTGGATTGTGCATTCTACTATTATCTCGACATTTCAACAAAATTTTCTTGTTTAATTATAAAATATTTTGCTGAAAAATGACGGAAGATAGAACTAACAGATCCGTTTTCGGTAGTGCTATCTTAAATTTATAATTTTTGTTTTCGTTTTCAAAAATTTACTTAGTTTGAATTAGGTTTTTTATTTTGCTTCATATTTATAGTAAAAATTTTTTATTGATAGTTGTATTATTTGAACAGTTGGCAACATTCCGTATGAAGCAACAGAAGAGCAACTAAAAGCGATTTTCAGTCAAGTGGGAACAGTTGCCAGTTTCAGGCATAAGCTTTTTTGCATATACTTTCATTCCTGATAAAATTTTGGTTAAACTTTTTTTTTCTAAATCAGATTAGTATTTGATAGAGAAACTGGAAAGCCTAAAGGATATGGCTTCTGTGAATATATGGACTTTGAAACTGCCCAGTGTGCCATGAGGAACCTGAATAATACTGATTTTAATGGGCGGCCATTAAGGGTTGGTGTGGCTGCAGGAGACCAAACCAAAGAGGAGGTCAAAGTTGGACCATTAGTGCCTGGACAAACTGAAGTTTGCTCATTTTATATTTATCTTTTTCATTTTCAAAACTTTGCTCTTTGTCATAATATTGTTGTGATGAAGTACAATAGCCTGAATCTAAAAGTAAGAACAAAAAACACAGTATTTATTAAATGACACAAAGTTTTTCGTAAGGCTAGCTTACATTTTCAGGTGCTAGATTAGCACTTTGTGTTTTTTTTCCTTACTTTTAATATTGTTGTGGTTTTGAATGTATAATGCCAAATGACTGTATAATAAATTACAGTATATATTCTCATTTCTCTTCAAAGTTTTCATTTTTCAACTTCAAGTTTTGTTTTATATTTTTTATAAATAAATAAAACAATTTTAAAAACCATTTTTGTTCCATTTATCTCCAATACTCATTTCCCAAATTCTATTAAGATTATAATTAAATATATATAAATCCTTTAAAGAACCCATACGGCAAAGCTGTGAATCCTTCTGAAGCTCCTGAGGTGATCAGTAATATCATGGCTAACATGCCTTCAGAGCAGATGTTTGAGCTGATGAAACAAATGAAGGTCAGTCGTTTAATGTACATACATCTTCCTTGTTTCCCTTCTTTAATCATTTACATTTGTGTTTCTGAATTTGTTTATTTGTTCATTCGGTTATACTACTTCCAACAAAATATGAAATTTGGGGACTTGCTTAAAATACATTTACTAATGAACAGAAGCTAGAATTGTTGATAAGTATTGTCTCACCATGAAACATCAGCATATTTACATTTATGGTTATTCATATTATATAATGTTTAGATTGGTTTGTTTATATATAATTATCTGTTCAGCATTTGGGAAAAAAGAATTTCCACAAAATTTATACCTCTCTTGAAGCAAATGGACTATAAACAAAATGATCGAAATAAGAATGGCTTTTTATAAATCCCTTTTTATAAAACAAGCTTTTTGCAACATTTTTTTCAAATTATATAGCTATTGTTTTGCAAAATATATCTGAGGTAATCTGATGGTTCCCTTACTTACTATTTATATATATATCATTGGTGTAAGTCTGATACCTAGTAATTTCTCAAAAGCACACATTTGAGTATACAATTTTCATTTAATATAAAACCTTTGATAGAAATCCAATTTATTAAGCTAAAGCTATAATAAAATCTCCAAAACACACCCTACCACACAGCAATGCATCAACAACAACCCAAATGAGGCTCGCACAATGTTGATGAAGAGTCCACAGCTGGCTTATGCTCTGTTACAGGCCCAAATTATTATGAGGAATGTTGAGCCCCAAGTTGCCATGGTTCGTGATGACTTCGATTGTGGTTATCTGATTGATTATTTATTTGTTCATTTTTGTTAGTTGATCAATTATTTATTGGTTGGTGACTGTCGTTGCTAATTAAATAATTAATTGTTAATTGGCTGTTTGTTTAGTTTTTTTTTTGAAAAGTTGTTTTTAATATTTGCATTTTGACTAAGATAGTAATAAATAAAAAAATTCAAAACTATATATCTATATGCGTTTTTTTAGCTTTGGTTACAATAGCTTGTGGTTGAAAGCTTTTTCACTTATAGTTACTGATAATTCTCAAATTAATATTTATTGTAATTACACTCCAAAATTATGGGAATAAAGGTTCAAAAAAGAGTTATTATAAATCAAACATGAGAATCTGTATAGTAGTGGCATGGTATAGATTGTGTTATGTTACATCTATATTTAACTTCTTATGAGGGTGCAAATTTTTTGTTGGTGGAAAAGTAGCCTACAAGCTTTTAAATGCATGCAAAGCATGGGTATATTTGAATACAATTCGCTTCCATTATTTTATTATCATTATTATTATTTTTGTTGTTCTTATTATTGTTATACTTATTGTTGATCTTGTTACTATACAGGCCATGATGCATAAGAAGAGAGATGACGTGGGGGCCATCTACCCCACAGATGCCATCAATGCCAACACTGCTGCCATCAACAACGTTACTAACGTCAAACCTTCAACTATCAATGCTAGTTTCACCAACAACAATAATACTAATGTTCCCAATAACAATGATGCCAATGCTTTCATTAAGTACAACAATGATCAATACAACAACTACCAGCCATACACCAACACTAATAATCCACCATTTTCTTCATATACCTCTGACAATTCTAAAGCATTCAATCAACCAAGCAATGCTGGCAATGATGATGCTGAAATTAGTGCTTCAAATCCAAGCAAGAAGCCCAGACTTGTTAGTTATCAGTATAATGGATGGTTTAATAAGCAAGTGAAAAGCTACATTGGTTGTATTTATATCACAGGAGGATAAGTTTTCAAGAAACACTTTCAGTGAACCATACCCTGAAATGGGTGAGTGTGTTATTGGGAATTGGTCAAAAGCTGTTCAATTCTTTATACATATCTAATTTTTTTAATCGTCCGCTCAGAAGTTTATGCTTATAAATTTTTTAAATTAGCATATAAATTCAATTTCTAAGTACGAATACGTTAAATTCATAAAATTCAGAGAAATTGATGATAAAACGTAAATGAAACAAGGGTCGTCAAGAATGAAGAGTGGTTTATTAGGGGACATGCCCGTGAGTCAGCCACCTTCAGCACAAACTCCCAATCCTCCTCCTCAACAAGTGACCAACCAACCTCCCCTCAACCGCCTTTCTGCCACTTCTTCAATGCCTGATATGTCTAGAGGTTTGTATTCGTTGTTTTATTTACAGTTAGTTTGTATTATGTCGGTCTGGCATTTGATATTATACAGCTTTACATGTAACTGAGATAAACAGTATTTAGTAGGTTTTGGTGCAAAAACTTATTTTTATATTTATTCTTAAATAATATTTTAGCGTTTGATTGATTGAAGGCACTTTAATTTGTTAGGAGGCATCAAAGGATCAAGTGATGGCAACTACGGACGACAACAGCAGGCACCACCACAACGTCAGAGGCACGAGAATATGCAGAGGTCCCGAAGAGGGGGAGATCCCAGAAGGATGGATGCTGAAAGAGGATTCTATGGCAACCAGCCTCCAGCCAGGCCTCCTCCTTCATCCCAGCTGCCTCCTAATCGCCAATCCCAACCCCCAATGCAACCTCCACCTAGACCACCACTTTCAAGAAGGCAGGATTACAATGACATGAGGAATCAGCCCTCGAATGATAACGAACTTGCTTCAAATACTGCTCCTTCGGCTAACGGATCTATTTCCAGCACACAAGACCATGAGAAGGTTTGTGGTGCTACTTTGCCTATTTTTTTTTTATATTTGTCCCATATTATTTGTGGTGACATTTTTCTGTTTTTTTTTGGAAATTTGTCTCATGAAATTTTTTTATTTTCGTTGGTTTTGCTAACATTTTATACCTTAACTCGATCAGGCTGCCTTGATCATGCAAGTGCTGCAGTTATCTGATGAACAAATTGCAATGTTACCTACTGAACAAAAACAGTCCATTCTCATCCTTAAAGAACAAATATCCAAAAGCTCTGGTTGAAGTTGCATCTTGCCACTGTACTCTGATGACCATCACTTAACTTAATGGATTTGATTATCTTTGTTTTTATTGGTGAATAACTTCAAAAGTGTTTAATGTTGTTTTATAAAATTTTAGCAAATAATTTATATAAAATAAATAATTTTTCAGTTTTCCATTCATTTAAGATTCAGAGTAAAAACAGTCTTTTCAACAACTATAGGAAAATAATACAAAGTTTTATTGTAACTTTTTTAGACATCTTAATGTACTTAAAAGTATTATTCAGCTATATTTTACGTCGCTTTATGAAAAAATTTCATTACATTTATTGGGCAAAAAAAAGATATAATTTTTGCTAACTTAGCCTCATCATAAAACATTTGCGATAAAGTTTATTTAGTAGCTAAGGTTAAAATTTAAACAAAGATTAGTATGAAAATTGGGTTATTAAATAATTTTTTTTCCAATGCTACTCTTTCAGTTTGAGTTTGTAATTCTAAAAAAAAAAATATATTCTGATGATGTAGACAAATTAATCTGCAAATTTCAACTGGGTGAAACCAGAGATCATAAAACAATAATGGAAAAAAAATAAAACATCTATTCAAATGAGATTATTATTGCGGGGGAAGCTTGGAAATAAGGAAGAATAATTCTGTAAAAAATGGCTTCAATTATCCGCAGTTGCAAATGGGCACAAATGCTTGGTACCCAGTACTGATAAAATTACAAGAAATGGACAATAAGAACTTGGGGAAGGCAGAACAAGAGAAGCGTGGAGATAAATTTCTCTACATCATGAAAAAATATTTTTTTATAAAATCACAGTCGCATTAAAAAATAAGTTTTTATTAATTAATCAGTAATAATATTAAATAATATTTGCTTTATGACATTCATTTGAAAAGCTTTCCGCCAGGTTTACATGGCTCGACTGACTCTTCGTTTTCTTTGGCTGCGGTCTGAAACTGTGCTCCAGGTACTTTTATCTTCAATCTTTATTTTCAGTTTTTTAAGATTATTTTTGATGAGGAAGTACCAGGTTTTCCTTGGTCTTTTCTGACAACTCTGGCTGCTTCTGCCAGGCTTTTCCTAACCGGCCTTTTAGCCATAGCTACTAAATAAGCTCTTTTGCTAATGTTTTATGATAAGGCTAAACTCATCGAAAGTTATATCTGTTTTATAGCTCAATAAATGTACTAAAATATTTCCATAAATCGAAGTAAAAATTTGTTGAAAGTTTTTTGTTCCAATCAAAATTATTAGTTGTGAAAATACGCAATTTTCCCAGTAAATAAGCTTCTAAGAATTTATTTCTTCGAAAAAGTTTTATAAAAAAATTGGTCCAAAAAATCTAGTCTTGAAAATCTCGTTATACCATTTTTCAATGTTCAGTATTTGCCGACTGTCGACTACACAGTTATAAGAACCATAGTACAATCTATCATAATGCTAACGTATTATGGTAGGGCTATACTTACCGAAAATTGTATCTACTTTTGCTCAATAAATGTACTAAATTTTTCCTATAAATTGACGTTTTAAACTATTGATAGTACAATCTATATATATTAAGTTCATGGTACTCGACAAAACTTTTATGGACTTGTAATCCAACTTTGCATACGAGCCATATGACGCCAAATATCAAATGTTTCCACAATAGTTTTTTCGAGCATTTTTTTTCAAAAGTATTAATGCTTTTAAGAAGACAATGTTTTTGGCAACGTTATTGAATAACTCGTTCTTATCAAACTGATCGTTAGCCCAAAAGTCTTTGTGGCTTAACTCTTTAAGGTTTGGCCTATTCAGTGGGCAGTCATCTATAAGCAAAAGATCTTTCGAGCATCTCAACAACTTCAGATGTTTCGAGTCACAAAAGCTTCTGAATTAGCTTTGACGCCAAAATATGCTTGAATTAATTTAGAAAAACGTTTTGTAGATGATGCTGAACATAGTTGGCGCAATGGCTTCACTCCATTTGACACAGAAAAAACAACTCTTTCCTAACATACGTGCCATCATTTATCACAAAAAGAACGGATAATGTTTGTAAACTTTATTGCACATAAAATTGCCTACAATGCCTCACATCTTAATCTATCAAAGACTTCGTCAAGTCCACGAAATGAATGCATAATCCAATCAGTTGGTATAATGTATGTTTCAAGTCCTGTTCTTGTTAAAGAATAACAAGCTAAATGTTGACTTTGATAGATTCTTCAACAATTCCCTAGTTTTTCACTTCATTTTTTTCAGTAATTTTTTCAATAAGTTCAATTCATATAAGCAATTCCAACAGCTGTTTTCCTTTGAGCCATATGATTTTTTAAAAAAACTATTCTCTATTACATTTTTATCGAAAAAAGTTTTTGGTTAAATAAGTTTAGATGTCGAATATAAGCACAAAACACTCGAAGTTGTTTACTGAACTTAAAATCGAATTTCATTGATTTTTTAATTCAACTGACGTTTTTCATTATTTATTGACTTTTTTAGGGTGAAAAATTATTCGATACAACCCATATGACACACTAAGCAGTTCATAGCAGAGCGCCTCTGAACGATGCGTAAGAGGCGCTATATAATTTGATTACATTATTATTTTTTTTATTAAAGTAATCAGTACCGCATTTACACAAATGCCAATACATGGTTTTCATATATTGATTAAAGTCAGAAACAAAATTTTCAAACTAATTTACATGTTGAAAATTGTTAATAAATGTAATGAAGTGTGGGGAAAATTCTGATACTTTTGTCAATTTTACAAGTAACTTCAATCATCAAGTTCTTTAAAACTTTGAGAACATGCATTGTTATAAGTATGTTTATAATCGATATTTCATCTTTCACTCTATTGATTTTCAATCAGTTTTTTAAGCGTTGTACAAAGTGCTTATAAGCAGGTTGTTTTCGAGTTTTTCATTGGGCGACAGTATCCTAAATAAGCGTTACTTTATATTATCATTTGTTAACAAAAGCATTTGTATAAGAATATTATTTCAAAAGTAGAAATTTTTTTTTCTTGCGATTTTTGTTTTCTTTGATAACATATTGTTTAAGATTTTTTGGTGAAGATATTGCTAACTCAAGTTCTGCTTCTAAATTTTTTTCCAACATTTTCTGTTAACATTTTAAACATTTGTATGTTTTTTGACGTTTCAAAGAACCAATTACTTCATCAATTAGTCTGCGATCATTAACTGTTCTGAAACTTGTTATTCCTCCGTATCTCATAGACAGTTTTGAGCTAAATATGCAACTAAAATTTTTAATTTTTAAGCTCACAAGAACTTTGAAGGATACTTCAGTTATGATAATTTACAGCAAATAAAAATTTATTTTAAAATATTTAAAAAACATATTAATGAAACTCCCAGTTTGAAAAGAGAAATGTCAAGTGAATTTGGCGTGCTGTTTGTTCTGTTTTGTGTTCTCCAGAGCTCAGTTGCTGATCCGTATTTCGTATACAGCGATGGAAAGTGAGAAAGTTGAAAAAATTAATTTATTATATATATTTTTATCACAATTTAATATATATATTTTTAGTTTATTTATGATAATTCATTATTTTTAAAAAATCAAATGTTTATCTACTCAAAAACAAGCTCAAAATATTATCGAACAACTCGTGTTTTTACATCGTCTCACGATCTCTAATAACTGGTTAAATTGACCTGTTCGACAATGAAACATACAGGATTTTGGAAAACCGCATAACGTTGTGACTGGGATTCTTGCAAAATGTCATTGTAGTGCTCAGTTGAACGCACTCAGCCATATTTTATCTTTCAGACTAAGTGCAGGGAGATATTTGAGGCACGAGTTTTTAAGCGATTAAGTCCGATGTGCCTCTGACATG
Source organism: Pterobdella sp. o SKG-2022 (assembly GCA_964035795.1). Taxonomy (NCBI): domain Eukaryota; kingdom Metazoa; phylum Annelida; class Clitellata; order Hirudinida; family Piscicolidae; genus Pterobdella; species Pterobdella occidentalis. The sequence goes on from OZ038322.1 coordinate 5,808,976, forward strand.
GCAGGGTTTCGAGACAGTTGTAACTCGAAAGTCTCGATGACAAGCGATCAGACAGGCCCACTGTTTTTTGAATTAAGCTATTAAATACCTTATCTAGGGCGCTACCTGTTCGGACTCTGCCATCTCACAATAAAAACATTAATCAACCCTGGCCCGGCTTTGCAACAAGCCGAAGTAGCGAAATTACGTAAAGAAAAAAATATCCTAGTAAACTAAATTTTTGTCCCAATATTTATAAAAGCATTATTTGTCTCCTTGTTTATTCAAATGTATTTATAGAAAAATTTTATTCTTGGTTCTTGTATATTCAAACTCATACATTTATCTAACAAAGTGGCTATTTGTGAAAAGTTGATAGTTTGTTCGGTTAAGTTTATTCATCAATGTCAAGTGATTTTGTTAAACCGTATATCAAAATAATAATAATAATAATAATAATAATAATAATAATAATGATAATAATAATAATAATAATAATAATAATAAGCTAAATAATAATAAAAGCATCAACTAACACTTTAAACCCTACTTTACTTATGTCTACTTATTTCTTAGCAAAACCAATAACAATTTTTTTCGAAATGTAATTAGTAAACTTTCAAAATAATTTTGCCATAAAGTTCATTATTTTGTTAAAATCTTATTAAAAATATACTTTTTAATTTTAGTTTTTCAGCATTTTATCTTAGATTTTTTAAATTCATCATTTTGTTATAGAATCAACGTGAGTAAGATTTCCTTGGTGTTTGAAGATAGGCCTGAGATTGTTCTTTACACTCAAGGTATATAAAATTTATTTTTTATTGGTGTTGATATATGACTCAAATGAAACACTATGTGAAGGAAGTACTAACGATGCAAGCAAACCAGCTGCTGTGAAAGAGGGTATCAGTTATAAAGTGAGAATTTGTTATGTTCATACTTCACTGAGCTCTTCATAGTTATGAGAATTTCAGATACGTTAATTTTTACTGAATTTAAGAAGGTTTATTAGTTGATGTCATTTTTGATTTTTAAATGAAATTCACTAACGGCTATCGCACTCATAAGTCTACTTGCACTCATGGTCTTTAGGAGCTATTCAGTCAAGATTGAAAGTTTCTTTATCGTGAATCTTTAGATGAGTTTGTTCGAAAGTTTTTTCATAAAAATGATAAAGCATTATGTGATACTTTTTTCTGCGTAATACTCGCAAAGGTTTTAATGATGCTGGTGCAAACTTTACACCAGGCTGAACGTAACTGTTGTATCTCTCAATTATTTGCATATTATTTTTCAAGTTTAAACCCTCAAGTTGAGGAAGTTTGGAAAACCTCGTCAATTCTAGTTTCATCCAAACCAACACCTTTGTATTTTCGTATGTGCAACAGTATTACACTTAATGACGCTGTAAGCTAGGTCATATAAAATGTATTCTAAATATGGTAAACTCCATTATTTTAATGTTATGTTTTTTATTTTTCAATTTTTTTTAAATTTTTGTTACAGGTGAAGATAGTTTACACCATTCCAAAAGATGTAGTTTTAGGGATGGTTTTTAAAGGGTTCATGACTAGGAAAGGAATATCATGTGAAGAGTTTTTTATGAAATTATAACGCCTTCAATTTGTTTGAACTAATTATATTTTAAGGACTTAATATAACTTCTGAATGAACGAATTTTTATTATTTAAATAGGGAAAAGCTACAGCTATTTCATGGAAAGTTTTTTACCATCTGAGGTATTACGTACATATTACTCACCTGCTATAAATGCTCCCCGGGGATTTACTTACAGAGGTGAAATGAAATGATGTTTAACTTTAGAATATCCAAAAGTGATAGATGTTTTAAGACATTTGTTAAACACACGTCTCAATAGCATTTTATAAAATTTTAGTTTAAAACAAGAAATTATTTTCAATGTAAAAAAGCTAAGATCCAACTCCTAGTAGTAAGTGATAATTTTATATACCTCGAAGTCATATAAACATAAACTAAGTCAGACAGCTTGCATTTTTACTATTATTTTCAAATAGATTCCTTATGTTGAGAAAAATCATAAGACAACTGCAAGAATGAAGGAAGCCATGTAAATAAATAGAAACAGGTAATAGTAGTGACCATTATGCCTTGTACCATGAAATCTTGTGCAAATAGGAATTTTTCTAGTGAAGATTAACTCGCAGAAATATTAAATACATTCTAAAAATGGCAGACACTAGGAATAATAATCATAATAATCACAATGCTGTCAAAAAATTAATGGCATAAAGAGTGACGAAAAGGGCTTTTTAGTCGTGCAATGAGGTAAAGAGACCTGGAAAAGATTGTTACATGAAAAATTTTGAGAAACGAAAACATAATTCGAGATAAAGAAAAAAGCTTAAATTTTAGCATTATAACTGCGATGAATCAAAAGTAACTTAATCAAACCATTTTGGTCGTTTAGCTCTTTGGCGAGATGATAATGAGGTTCTGGAATTCTATATTTTTGGCGGTTCTAATTATAAAAAATTATAATTTGGTCGATAAAATTTGTAGAAACTGTTTCATGAGTTTTTTTTTATAATAAAATTAGTTTTTTCTTACTGAAGTAATATTTAAGAGCACTTATTAGTTTATTAAGGTATGAAGCTTTTCGTTATCAACATGACATTTTAAAGTATATGTTTCGTATCTTAAAAAACTAATTAGTGTGTTTTAGTATTACTCATTTTATTGTGGCTTCTGAAAAATCATAATGCTTCCTGGAGGGTTTCACTAATACCGAAGTTTTTTAACCACCTTGTTACAAAAAATTGAAAATGAATTCTGCATGAACAATAGAGCAATATATTTTAATTAAATATGAAAAAACTGTAGAAATTCATTTAATTTGAAGACAGGTTTTTGCGATGATGTTTGGCCATTATATTTGAGTTGGCTTTATAATTTGAAGTTCATATTTAAGACGAATTTTTACTAGTTAACCGAGTTGTCTAACAAAATAAGGCTCGTATGTGGTACGCAACCTGATCATCTCGGAAAAAATCCTTGTCTTGGAGTGGAAATGGATTCTAGACGTTGCAAGGGATTGGTGGGTTGATAATATAACTGAACGTTCAATAACGAAAATCATTTTTAAAAGTGTTCCAAGTATATTTATTCGTAACTGTTTCACTTTGAATGACGATTTTTTATTATATTAATTTAAACAAGAAAATTCTCATTATGACTTCTCCTTTTTCTGTTCAAACTAACTAGAATTTAACTGTATTCATCACAACCAGGTCTTAGAAAAGTTTCTTGAAACTTTCATGCTTTTCAAGTCATGTACCACATCACTTTAGGATAATGTTTCAATTATGTTGAAAAATCAATAAAATTGAGTTGAATTTTAATTCATTTTTAAAGTTAAAAAAACTTTTTTTTGGAAAAACTTGAGCCATTTTTGGATTTCATAAGATTCATGTATACATCCTTATACTCTGCCTAATGATTTCAATGGTTTATTCTTCAAAAATGGGAAACTCAAAACATATAATTATCAAAATTTTATTTATTTCTTTTTTTCCACTTTTTTTTTCTGTCTGGTGCATTTATCCAAACATTCATGCTTCTGTAAAGAGCTGCTCACAATACATTGCGGCTTGTAAGAAGTTTTTCTCATATCTGCAGATAACCTACATGCCGCAATATCTCCTAATTAAATATTTTTCAATATATTATCTAAAAAGCGTTTTTCCATGCAGTTCAGTGCTTTCTACAAATTCAATATAGTGAAAACACAATGTCAAACAGTTTTTTAAACCCACCATGGGATCGAACCTGGTCTCACGATAACTTATCTAATGCTCTAACAGATGAGCAAGACTGCCTAATGTGAGGTGTTTGATGGCATAAAAGTTAACTTGTATCAGTTTACAGGCACTTCGCGCTAGCGAAAAAACCATTGAATAGCTTTAGGCTAGTTGATGAACCAATCATAGAACTCATTTTTAGAAGTTTTATGAAAAAAAACTAACATTTATCACCTAACAAAGTTTTTTGAACAATCCGTGAATATTTAAACATTATGATACGTGAATATTTTCAAGAAAAAAAACTAACATTTTTCAAAGCCTATGATTGGTCCAATTTAAAACAGCTTTTTGCAGCTTGGAACTTCTTTAGTATCAGTTTCATGGCAACATAAGTATTTTTACTAATATTTTTTAAAATTCATTATAAAATGAAATATTAATCAAAGCAAAAAAAAAAAGAGACCACAAGATCATTTTTAGTGTTTCTTTCAAACGTTTAACTTCTATGCGATCTATAATCCAGAAATTATGCCTTGAAAACAAAAAAATGAAATTTTTAGTTTAAAATAAGTTTAAATTTTTATTCAAAAGTTAAATATAGCAAAATTTGTTTGAGATCTTTTATTTTGTGACAATTTAAAATAGAACGCAAAGGTAACTAACGTTCATTGTTTATATACACTTGTTTGCTTATTTGTCTTGTCGTCTCGATATCCTCTATTTAGACAAAAGCTAGCGAAAAGATTTATTTTTCAACCAAAAATTGGCTTAATGTATAACGTTCGATCAGAAAACAGACCTGAGCTTTACGAGGAAGTGAAGTTGTACAAGAATGCCAGAGAAAGAGACAAGTTAGCTTGAATTAATTTTTTTAATTATTTGGTTACTAACTGTTAGAGTTAATTAATTTTTTTACAGCATAATGCTTGATCTATTAAGGTTTACACTTATACTGCCACGAAACTATATTCTATTTACTAAGACTTGTAAATTTTTTAAAATTGTGGTTTGAATTTATTTTCAGATATGACTATTTGGCAGAATTATACGCATTAGTGAACACATTACAATGTCTTGAAAAGGCATATATCAAAGATGCTGTTACACCTTCAGAGTAAACCATTTTATAACAATCATTCATATTTATTTTTTATAATAAGTTACTGAATAAATATTTAAAATTTATTTTTTCTTCAATTCTTTTTGTTAATTTTCAAAATAATTTTTTATTTTTATTTCTATAGATACACTGGTGCATGCAGCAAACTTCTGGTGCAAATCAAAGCTGCTTTTAAACAGGTAGTTTTAGTTTCTCCAAAAATTTTCAGTATTTGAAATATTAGCTCACCTCGAATAAGAGTTTAGATTTTGTATAAAAATAGGTTTCATAGAGCCCAACTTCATGTGAATATTTATAATTTTTATTTGATGTTTCACTTTCATAGTTGGAGAAACATACACAAAGTATATTTAAAAACACAAATAAATTTTATTGAGATATAAGGCTTTTTGTTAACGAAGTAACATTTTCAAGTATATCATATTCATAGTTATACTTGAAAATGTTACTTAGTTAACAAAAAGCTTTGTATCTCAATAATATTTATTTTTGTTTTTGAATGTACTCATTTGATTGTGGCTAGTGTAAGATCATCAAATACAAAGCGTTTAGTAACTTAACGCATGAATCTTTTTGTGTATTAAGTTAATACAAAAAGCTTTGTTTATTTACTTTATGAATACTTTGTGTTTCTCTCACTATTGGCTCAGGCTATTTTATGTCAATTTATATAATCATAATCATTGTTGTGCTGGTAGGTACAAGGAGAAGAGTATAGCAGTGTTGAGGAGTTCATGAAGAAAAGAAAGGTTGGCATTAGATTGTTTAATGATGTTGTGTTCAAAGGCTGATCTTTCCAACCAGTTTTTTTTTGTTTTAGTTAAATTTTTTATTGTAGTATTTTTTTTGTTGAAATATATCTGGTTTTTGAATATTGAAGGCAGCTGTTGATTTAATTATGGCATGAATCTAATCAATTTGCTGATGGTTGCTACAAGCTGAGCAACTGTTTCATAATTGTTGTACGAAATTTGAGAGATATCACTGCATTTTATTTTAACTTCTAATTATTCATCAAGATTTTCACTTTTTTTGTTAAATAATCAATATTGGCAATCAATAAAAACAATAATAATAATAATAATATATATCATTAAAACTAATATTTTCATTTTATTTATAGCAATGATTATTTTGTTGACTGCTATTAACTATCATCATTATAAGTTTTTTTGACTCATTATTTCCAGATGAACTGTTTAGCTGCACTGGAAAGGATAAAAGAAGACAGACCAATAACAATCAAGGATGACAATGGCAACACTAGCAGGTGCATTGCGGACATAGTTTCTGTGAGTCGAGCATTTTGTATGTGCTTTTATTATCATCAAATTGTGTTCATTTATACATAGGAGTTATTAGTTGGTTTTAAGGAATAACTTTCTATATAGTTGAATAACTATCTAACTAATAGTTGAATTTTGAATTTAAACTTCAAATTTATGATTGGTTTAGATGCCTATCTAAATGAGCTCATGTTTTTATTATACAGAATTTAATTCTTCAAGTTAATATTCTATCAATTTTTCACCATAATTATATTTAAATACTGTTTAGATATTTTTAGGTTTTTATTGTCAAGTTATTGATATGGTTGTTGTTATTATTAACATAACTGCAGTTGTTCATCACAATAATGGACAAGTTGAGGTTGGAAATCAAATGCACAGATGAAGTGAGTTTTCAAATCTCAAAATTAGTTTCCATTTATCAGCATTAGTGAACAGCAATATTTTTCATTCAATAAAAACTACATAGAGTTTCGTTGAAAGAATCACATTATCAAGACGGTTTGATAATGGCTTTGTATTAAGGAAAATAATTATACTTTTATACCCCCGTATAAGTTTTTATTATCACAATGTTTGTATACTAGATTTTAACATATATGTTCAACAATGGTGCGAAAACCTCTGCTTAAAACATTTGTGATGATGGGCTTGATACTAACAATAACATTGATAATATTAGTGATAATAATGAAAGCGATAATATTAACTATATTACTTGTACTAATAACAAAAATAATTACAACCAACTAAGATTAATAAAATAAAAATAACGATACTAACCCAGTTTCTATAATAATGTTGTTTGACACAGATCCAGCCAGACCTGAAAGAGTTGGCAGGGACCATGGACAGGTTGAGCATGTTACAAGAGGACTTTGTGGGCAAGATTAAAGTCGCTGAGTGGTTGGTACATTGTTGTAAATAGTTTCAATGATTTTTTCCTTGTTTTCAATGGTTTTAATTGTGTGTTCATTGTTCCCATGATTTAAAAAGTGTGTTCATAGTTTGTTTTCTATTCCAATAGTTTTATTGGTGTGTTTGTATTTGGTGAACGGCTTTTCGTCATTTCAATAGCTTTAGTGGTAATTTTATATCTGGCTAAATTATAAGTTTCATCAATTGTTTTCGATGGTTGCAATAGTTTACTCATGTTTGGTTGGAATTTTTCAAGTTTGCTTATCATGGAAGCTTAGTGTTGTTTCATTAACGTTATGATCACATGCTGATGAATTTCTTCGTCAATTACGTTTGAAAATGTTCCGTATAATAACTGTATATATGTTGTTCTGAACACGTTCATTCAAAAAGTTGAGTTACAATTTTCTATGAGTTTATTCTCATCATTAGACGTCAACAATATTTGTGGAGATAGTATTGTTTTTATTACAAGGTTTTCATGAATAATTATCTAGCCAGTGTTCGTTGTATTGTAAAATCATATATAACAATAGTTGAATAATAGTAATAATAATAGTCTACGAAGTTTGTTATAGTAATGTTCAACCCTAGGAGTTTAATAACTAAGCTTGATTTTTATATTATTGAAAATTTAATTTAATGTGGATATTATGTGATAGGCTGGGAGTGTTAGGAGGCATGCAGGCTTCAGATGAACTTTCTGAAACTCAAGTGATTATTGCATGATACTAATATATATGCTTTATAAACTTTAATATATGTATATAAACGATATTGAAACTAAGTATTTCAATGGTAGTTTTTCAATTATTCAATTAAGTTGTGGATAGGAATTTTATCATTCAAGTTATTGGCAAAGATTTTTTAAATAAGATTGTTGGTTTAAAGTGGTCTTGAAGACTTAACCAGTTTCATGCCACTATAATAATATTCGTCCTTTGTTTTTTGCCAACTTGAGTTAAGGATATAAGTTTGAAAAATTGAGTTATTGATATAAAAGCTTATAGAAATTTTTCAAATTTGACATATATGTTTAAAATAAACTTGAAGGTGAGGCAATTGTTGTTCGACTTAGACTCTTCCTACCAAGCATTCAATCATCTCCTTCACAAATCTTGAAGATTGCAATCAACTTGTTTGGATTTACTTCGTAATATTTTTTTTCAATAGGTACTGTCTTTATATAACTTCATTTTGATAATTGTATAAACGATTATTAGTTTTTTTTATAGACAAACATTGAATTTTTTGGAATAAAATCGTGATGCGTAAAAGTTTTGCGTTTTTCTTAAACATCTTAATTGACCTGAAACACATAAAGTTAAATCCATTTTGGACTGATATAAAACTGAATTTGGTGCCTTTCCTAGATTTAAAATGCTTCAAAAAATTTGATTCTAAATTCAATAATTGTTTTTCTTTATAATTTTACGATCAAAATCACATTTTTATAAATTTCGAAAATTTATGTAGTGTTTCATTTTGCAAGTTAATAAAGATGTAACTAGTTGTTCTTTGTCGTTGAGTGATATTTAACTTTGAATTTCATGAGAGGTTTTTTCTAAAATATTCTAAATGAATTCAAAAAGTTCTGACACGTCTGATATAGACGAGCAAAATATATCAGAGGAAGATTCAATGAAACATGCAATACCTCAAGATAATGTGATTAATGATACCACTGATTTCAAATCCTTAGTAAGGATAATTTGAATATATTTTAAAGCAGTTATTAGTCAAGTTAATCGTTTATAGGGGGTTTGTGAGACTTTATGTGATGCTTGTGAGTCTCTCAAATGGATTTCTCCATCAGAGATTCAAAAGCAAGCCATCCCTGTGGCCCTAAGTGGCAGGGATTTGATTGGTTTGGCTGAAACTGGTTCAGGAAAAACTGGAGCATTTGCTATACCCATTGTTCAAGGTTTAATCAAAACTTGTTCAAAAACTTTGGTATTATGGCGTTTTAAATGATACTTTGCACAAAGTTTTAATATTTTTTTTGAATAACTCTACAAAATGAAGCAACTTTTTTGATACTTTTTTATTCAAACTAAAATTATTGACAAATTCAACTTCATTAGTAAAATGAAAAACTCATTTAAAAATATACTAATGATTTATAAAAAAGTTGAATTTGTTAAAAACTTAAGTTTGAATAAAAAATTATCAAAAATATTGTTTCATTTTATAAAGTTTTTTTCGAAAACAACACAACATTGATAAATGGAGTCTTCGAAAGAAAACAGTTTAAATACAAAATAATATTAACTTCACATACAGTATTTTTAAAATTCAATAAAACTCTTTCCAGCTCTTTTAGAAACTCCTACAAGATTATTTGCATTGATTCTGACTCCTACAAGAGAATTAGCCATGCAAATATCAGACCAGTTTGAGTCACTGGGAGCTAGTATTAGTCTCAAATGTGGTCAGTTTCCATAACTCATTACATATTCCAAGATATTTATCTATTTATAATTTAAATTAAATCAATATATTGTAAAAAATTAATGTGTTTTCAAATAATGTTGAATAAAAATACTGGGTTATCAGAAATATTCATGTAGTTTAGTTTTTTTCATGTTGAACTTTCATTTATGCATTCTTCTTTCCCAAATAGCTCAATCAAGTTCTGTTTAACTAACGGATAATAAAATCATTTAAAGCTGTGATAATTGGAGGAATGGATGTGAAAACACAGAAACTAATGTTAGAGAGGAAGCCCCATGTCATTATTGGTGAGATTGTGCATTAGATTCAATTTTGAGTCAATATTTCAAAGTAAATCAACCTTGAAATATAAATTAAGCACATGATAATAATAATATTCTAATGCAAATATTTTTTTAAAATCAGAAGGTTTATAAATAAAAAAAATTTAAATACTCCAATTGTTACATTCAATTTTTTATTCTGATAGAGTTACAATTGTGATACAAACTTGATTTACAGCCACTCCTGGTAGAATTCTCGACCATTTAAGGAACACCAAAGGGTTTCATTTGAAATCACTCAAATACCTTGTAATACTGTTTTGATATCAAAATTTGTGTGTTTAAATCCATTTATATCGTTTTTATTTAAAATCTTTATAAAAATTATTAATATTTGAAATGATTTTTAGTCTGGCGTGAATTGCTTTATTTAATGTAAAACATCATCATAAGTATTATTTCAAATGTGTATAAGTATTCAGAAATTGCTTGTAATATCCCTCTAACCTCAAGTTATGATACATAAGACGTTAAACGATCAATAACAACGATAATAATCATAAAATTTTGTGGAAGTGATACGTTATTATTCTTTAAACATTCTACTCTATTTAATTCCAACTGATAACGCATTTGTGGAGGTATTGGATGAGGCAGATAGACTTCTGGGAGGGGATTTCCAACAGGAGGTCATATAATTACATCTTTTGGTTCAAATTAATGAAATTTTATCATATCTTCATATTGAGTTTCGTTTTAAGTATCATAATATTGATCACCATCTGAAGGGTTTCTGATGAAACTTTATTTTATACTTCATCTAGTATCTCAGGTTATAGATTAGAATTAATTGATTAGCAATTTAGCTGGAACAGAATTTATAATTGACCAACAGATAGATGATATACTGACAGCAATCCCCCATGAAAGGAACACCTACTTATTTTCTGCCACTATGACTAAAAAGGTTAGTATTGAGTGTTATAAATAAATATATATCATAAAATGTATTAACTAAAAAACTGAAGATTTTTGATGAAAATATACAAAGATCTTGTAAGACCAGCTTTCAATATCATTTGATCAAATAGCTTTGGTTTATGACAAAATTTCATATGGTGTGTGAACAAACTGTGCAGTGTTACTACACAAAGCAATATCTATAATATATTAGAGTCTATTGCATTGGTATTAAACTAATATGCATTAGTTCTCAGAGTTAGTTGTTCGCATGAAAAAATTGGGATTTTTTCATTGAATATAAGTTATTTATAATGACGATTTGTTAGGAGTATACAAAAAAGGCCAATTTACTTCAAACAATGTTTCAACTGTAGGTTGCCAAGCTGCAGAGAGCTTCTCTAAGAAACCCTGTCACCCTAGAAGTAACCATAATCTCTCAATTATGCTACCTTAGGATTAATCATAATCTCTTAATTATAACTCAACATCTAATGTTAACTGTTGCTGTCAACTTATTTTTTTGTTGACTCTGTATTAAATGTTATTTTATTATTGATTTTCAATTTATTTATCGTTGTTAGTGGCTTACCCTCACGCTGATCAAAGCTTTTAATGCAATGATGTCGACACTCAGATAGGCAAAAAGTTCCAGACAGCATCAAAGTTGCAACAGCACATGTTGTTCATCCCTGAAGTTCACAAGGTGTGTCTATGCGCCTCAATAGCTTGTTGGCGCTATATAAATGAATAATATGATTAATTGACATTTTGATGTTTTGTTGATGGTTTGTTACTTAACGGAATATATACAGAAAGGTAGTATGATGATTGAATTCTGTTATTTAAATACATGTAATATTTATCCCTCTGAAACTGTTAGACAATGATGATTATGATGATGATGTCTAAAAACGATAGATATATTGTTTTATAGATGTATACATAGTTATCATTGTATCACTTTTGCTGGAAAGTCCTTAAAGGAAGGCTTATTATGATACTGCAGCACGTATACCTTATGTACCTGTTGAATGAGATTGGCGAAAAATCCATCATAATCTTCTGCAACCTCAGAGCCCAGGTCGACATCGTCACCACCACGCTAAGGTTTGCATTGAATTTTTGTTGAAACTCGTTTTATGTCCTCATGTTAGAATATTTGATCATTAATTATTGGGAACTTTGTTTATGATTAATTTGTTATTTTTGTGTTCCAATCGACTTAGCTTAATATTTGAATTATTTTATTGCTTACCATGCTTTGTAGTTTCTTAGATATATTGTTTAATTTTTAAAGTATAATGGTATGGTTTTTGATTTGATCAGTATATTATGTATGTTCAAAATACGTGGAGTTCTGTCATTATCTGGTAGCTAAACACATGCAAAAATTTTAAATATAGTTTTTTTTTCTTTGCACTTGAAATATATACAGCTAGGATTTTTTGAATAATAATATATAATCAAAACTAATTATTAACTTGTTTACTAAATAAATATCGCAGTTGTTAGGGTGTTTGCTACATAATGTCACGAATGTGATGATCTTAAATAAAATTAGATTTAAAACACTTTTGAAAGATTGCTTGGTATTGAAGCTATTCCGATTCATGGGAAACTTAACCAGGTACGTTGTCTCAACACTTTATTAAACAATTATTGTAACTTCATTTTCTTTCTTTAGCGCCCGTATAGCTCAGCTGAGAGCATTAGATTAATTATCTAAAGTCACTGAGTTTGACTCCACGTGGAATGCAAGTGTGTTTTCGCTACATCAAATTTGTAGCAAGTGCTTTGATCTATAAGCAATAGTTCTTTATAAATACCGCATTTCATTATATTACATTGGCGCCACATAAATGGGTGTTTTTTCTTTAATTTTTTTATTATAAAATATTTTTTCCTCAATTTTCAGAACCAAAGATCTGGCGTATTGAACAAGTTCAGAAGCAAAGCAAAGACCATACTTGTGGCAACTGATGTGGCTAGCAGGTGTGTAGAGACGTCATAATGATTTTATGTAGTCTAGCCCCATGAAAATGTGACTTAAGAGTTGTGAATGATGATGGTGATTATATCATGTTTGTGCAGTTGAACATGTTAGTTTACAGCATTTTTATTGTTGTGTTTCGTTAAGTTTGGTAACATTTTTAATAGACATGATTGATAAAACTTCTTGTGAAACGAGGATTTCCTTGAGTTGAAGTAAAATAACATCATTTTGAACGCTAACATTATCAAGTGACTGAAATGTAAAACTGTCAACAAGAAACTCCATTAAAATCAAAACTCCTCATAAAATTTTCCATTATTTTTTTGAATGCTTCATTCATTCATTTTATCAAATCACGGAAACGTACTGAGCTTGATTACATGTTCGTGTATACAAAAAAAATCCATAAAGGCCTTTATACAATATATACTACTATAAGCTAACTTAATTTAACTTCTTGTTTTTGCCATCATCACACATATCAAAATTTGTGTATAGTTTTTTCACTTGCTGGTCTACGGTCCTCTACCGCTTTCAGCTCTACATTATCTCTCTCTCTCTCATTCTTACGCTGAACTGCTTTTTCTTTTTTTGTTCCATTTCTCTGCAAATCTCTTTCTTCTAATCTTAAATCTTTTTCATTCTATTTTCTTAAAAACCTTCTATAAGCGGCTCATAGCAGAGCGTCTCTGAACGATGCGTAAGAGGCGCTATATGAGTATATCACATTAATTCACGTTACTAATTCATTTATCAGTTTTCACAAAGATTCAATAGAGCTATTACAATTTCTACAGAGGCTTGGACATACCTCATGTGGACGTGGTAATAAACTTATATGTACCAATGGATCGCAAGCAGTACATACACAGGGTAGGTCGAACAGCCAGGGCTGGTCGAGAGGGGGTTGCTTACACTCTTGTCACCCAGTACATAGTTTATTTACTTTTTTATTAGTTTCAGTAATTGATAAATTTAATTTTTTTGGTTATTATTTGTTATCTTCAATACTAAATTATATAAGTGATTTTAAAATGAGGGAAACACTGTATCGAATTTTATTTTTAATGCACGAAGTTTTTTGTAAGGTGAACTTAATTTATCAAATGCATTTGATAAATTTATCACGCCGAAAGCTTTGCATCTTCAAAATAAAATTTGATAGTGTCAAATATAACTTGAAACTGAGTTTATTTAGTTCTAACATAAACACAGACTCTTTAGCTCATCAATATATTTCTTAGTTTCTCAAATGATTTTTTTATAACTATTTACAAGAGCTGAATATTTATTATTTCAATTTTTTCAAGGCATTTCACAGTTTTTGGAAAATTATTTAAAATATGTGGTATTAACATATATCTATGTTAAAAACAATATATTTAGAGTGATAAAAATTTCCATTAAATTCATGGCTAATACTAAAAAAACTTCTATGCTTAATACTGAAAACCACTTATTTGAGGTCCATTTCTCTTATGTATTAAGCTTTATTCACCTACCAGATGGCTTCATATTTCCCAGAGTGTTATTCATTATTAAAATCAACCCAACATAGATATGACGTGTCCTTGTTCATCAAGATTGAGCAGCAACTCGGGTATAAAATTTCAAAGGTAGTTTCAATATTGGTTCATACCCGAATGGATAAATTAGATAGCTAGGTAGATAGATAGTTAGATGGATAGATAGATTAGATAGATAGATAGGTAGATGGATAGATAGAGTAATAAGAACAATGATTCATGTGCACATTGTAACAAAAATTTTTCAATTAAATGTATAAACCATTGCCCTTGAGGTTTCATTCTTTGATCTATACTCTTCTTTTTATACATGTTTTATCAGTGAGCTCACACAAAAGCATAACGTTTTATATCATCAGTTAGCAATTAACAATAACCTTATGTTGAATCCCAAAAAAATTGAAGTGATGTTCGTTAGCGGCTCATACTCCTTTCCAAAACCAATCTTCTCACAAAAATTACCCTTTGTGTAACTTTCAAACTCAAGATATTAGGTGTACCTTTCGATCCTAGCCTTAACTTCACACACTTTGCCTTTCAGCTCATACAAGCATCCAACTTTCATCTCCATGCGATCACACAAGTACGTAAGTTCATACCCTTCAGCACTATCGTTGCTTGACTATCTTTTTAGTTCTTTCCGGCTCAACTATTGCAACTCCTTACTTTGTAGACTTCTAAACTGTCTCATTTTCAAATTGAAATTTCTCTAAAATCGCGCTGCCAAAACTGTTTTTTAAGTCCATTGTATTCTTCATCTCGCGCTTGCCTCATTGGTTTCCGGTGGCACTAAGAGCCCAGCTCAAGTTACTGTGGCTCATCGCTAACATTCTCTATTCCAATCAGCTGTCTTATTTATATGAGCTTTTTTCTACCAGACTCAGGTCTTCAAACTCCAGTTTATGGTTGCATCAAACTGTCTTTAATTCTTTTTCACATACCGCCCTCATTTGTGGAATTCTCTTCCACTCAACATGCGTCTTCCATCTTATTTCAAACACTTATATTTGAAAACACATTTATATAGTCCAATTTTTTTCTGAATAAGCAAGCGCCTTTGCAGCAAACCTAGTTTGCAAACTATCCGCCTTAAAAACGAGTTAATAATTATTACATTAACAGTATGTGCCTGAGAAGGACGAAGTAATGATTCTTTTAGATACTGTAAATATGGCTTACTCAATGGCCGAAATGGTTAGTTGGTTGCTAATTATCATTTTTTGAACTGTTTTTTATATATTCACGTTCAATCTTCATAGGAAGTGAAAGAAAAGGAAACAGGAGTAAAGAAAAAGGGGAAACGATCGTGGAAAAATTTAGAAAAAAATAATTTTCCAAAGAAAAAAAAAATGAAACACAAATAGATTAAAAAAAATTTTTTTGAATAAACTGTACAAATATTTATTTTTATCTTTAAGGCGCCAATTTTAAATTCTTGTTTACTTTCTTTAATTTTTTATTAGTTTTCGCTACGTTAAATGATACTAAAATGAATGGTGTAAATTTTATAGAAACTCTTAAAAAGTTGCGATATCCGAATGTTGGCAAGCTTAAAGCCGATGACTATGACTGGATGTTTGAGTGTGGTTCAGTCAGTGCCTTCATGAAGTGGTTTTGTGGTCATTTAAACCAAGAGAATATTCTCGATACAACACAACGTCAAATGTAAGAGGTTTGTTAAATATTAATTAATCAATATGATTTTATTTTCGCATTTAAGGTATGATAGCTTGCGAAAATCGGGCGGTGTGATTTTAGAAGGTTATGCTTTAGAAGAAGCGTTATTGGAACAATCAAAATTGTTTGAAACTTCGATTTTAAATGATTGTGAAGATGATGATATAGATATTGCTAAAATGGATCCAGAAAAACTCGAAGATTACCTAAAAGAACAAATCAATGTTGTTGAAAAAGAAATAAAAAATGAAATGTTGGAGAAAAAGTTTTTAGAAAAAGAAGAGACTGTTCTTAAAAAATTTTTACACAAAAATGAAAAAAATATCAAAATTCTAGAAAAATCAAATAAAAATATTAAAAATTCACAAGATAATTCCAACAGAAATATTATATCAAAAATTGAAGAATTATCATTATCTTTCACTGATTTAGTAGCACATATTAACAAATCTATCTCATATTATGATTTTGAATTATTAAATAACAAACAACTATTTTTTTTTCAAACAAATTTAAATACATTTTTACTAGCAGATGAAGAAATAACTAATATTATAAAGGAAAGCTATAAGACACTCATTGATAGAACTAATGTAGAAAATCTCAATACATTTCAGCAATATACAATCAATGAATTAACAGATGATAACTCTATAAACAATAAATTTAAAAAAGATTTAAAAGTTGAATTAGCTTTTCTAGAAAATTCTTTGTATAAAACAGATTTCAATTTTGTTATACAATGTTCCAAAGATATTGGAAAAAAAGAAAAGAACCATCAAAATATAAAAGAAGATGTTTTAGCCAATAATTTCAACAATGAAGATTTAAAAAATGAAATTCTTCAAATAAATTCCAAAATAAGTTCTAAGGAACTTATTGAAAAAACAAAAATAGCTTCTATAGATTCACTTATCAGAGCAAAAGTACATCTAGAAGTTGAAATAATAGCAGCAAGCAATTATGAAGAAATACTTTCAATTCAAAAAAAAATAATTCAGCAGTTTGACAACATTATCAACAACTTAGTGTCCCAAAGCTGTTTCAGGTCAATATTAAAGGGTCTTTTGTGGATGGAACTTGAAAGAGTAATGAGTTTGAATGCCATCTTAAGCTGCCTCAGTGAACATATTGGACTTAATTTCACCTCCCTTTCATCTCAAAAAGTTTTTTCTTTTAGCTATTTATACTAATAATTATGAGGCCTAGAATTTCTGTATTTCATTATAGTCATTTTTTAAAAACTTTAGTGTTTTCTAAAAGATGAACAAGTTTTTCCATTACTATATTTTCTTTATAAAATTCATTTTGAATGTCTTGCAGATTAAGTTCACTGAATTACAAGAGAAAGTTATGCAGTTGAAAAGTAGCAAAGTACTGCCCAAAAATATAGCCTACCTCCATGATTTGAATAATATTGTTTCACTTGAAGTACCCACATCCAAAAAAAGTTCTAACATAACTTATGAACATCTCAAGGATCAATTGGTAGCTTTGCAGCAAAATAAGACAAAAACACGAGCATCACAAATTGAAAACAATTTTCAACTTTTGAAGAATACAAAAATTTTGTTAGTTTCACATCAATCAATCATAATTTATGATGAGCATATACAACATTTTTATCAAACCAAATTTTTAAAAAGCTTTTAGTAAGGCAAACTTACATTCTCCAATGAGAATTGAGTTTACTAAATACTTAGTTTGTTTTTCATAAAATTAATTCAGGCTATTCTACTTCATAGTTGAAATTTAATTTGTGCTATGGATCATACTAATTTTGCACCTAGATCAAAAGAGCTTAAGAGTGCAATGGAACAGCACTTCAAAGCTGTGATACATCAAATCACTGATCCCAATCTACTTCAGAATATAGAGCCTGATGTTGAGTACAAGTTTCTTCCTGGAAAAATTGTAGAACTACTTGCAGAATTTTGTGAAGTTGTCAAGAAAATGGAAGAAGGAGTGAAAGAATTACTGAAAGATGTTGACTCAAAAATGAGTGTAATTTACTTTTGTTTAACTTAAGTTAATACATTATGTAAATATGAAGGTTTTATTATATGTTCATTCAAATTAGGATTGGGTAATTTTTAATTTCCACAGGACACTAGCCCAATGATTTCACATTCAAATTGAATAAAAACTTCACAGATGTTGAAACATAATGAGACATCAGCCATAGAACACAAACTACCTCTATACTTTTATACTGATCCAGAAAAACTAAAGAAGTGTGTGAAAAAAATCAAAGAAAAAACAAAAACTGTGGATTTTAATTAGATATATAACTAAATTAAGTTTATTTGTTTTTGATATTTGTTAATAAATTTTGAATAATTATTAAATCATGGGAAAAAAGCTAAATTTAAAATTTTTTATTTGAAAATAACAAATATTGCAAGCAAAAAAGTATATGGAAAAGTCTAAATGGTACTAATGTGCAATTTACATTCGGGTTGGTTTAGGTGTTTTAGTTTACTTTACCTGACCTTTCACTCTTTCACCTCCTTCATAGCTTCTTAGTTTTTTTCCTGTTATTAAAGCATCTCTTCTTATTTTTGTATAGAAAAAACTGAAGAAGAATAAAAGATTATCATAAGAATTAATTGAATGATCGGCTTCTCTGCTCATTTGTTCATTGAAATTGTCACTGTTTAGGTTTTCTCCATCACCATTCATGTAGCTTTTTAACGATTTTATACAAGTTGTATATTCAACAGCACAATAATATATAGCTTCTATGGTTGATAAACATGTTTTTGGCTTTTTGTGCAGAGGTCTCCAGTATTTGGTTTCATAATCTTTCAGTTTTATAAAAGGCAGATCTGACAATGTTTTGGAAACAATATAGAAAGCTGAATCAAATTATAAGCGAATACCTTTAATTTTTGGGTCAACTAATATCTTGAGAGTCTGGTTCCATGTACAATCAATCAGAATCACTGTTCCAATTAAAGATGTGAATTTCTTACACACACCATTCTCTTTGGCATGACTCCAATGTAACTTGTTTTTTACAAACTTTTCAATGCTCATTGCATTTTCATTTGGAAACAATACAACACAATTTTCTTCTAATTACAGATTGAAATAATATTTTAAACTATAAAATGGATTAATAAAATAAGTATTACCTTTAGAAAAATCTGGAACAGATGGATAGGTATGGATAAAAGTTTGTTTAGATGCTAATATAGTTGCATGAGCTGATGTTGACTTACCTTAAAAATATTTTTGGTAAAATTAAAAAATGAATTGTATTTGATTACTCATACCTGAAAGCTCTCCCACATATTTTATAATGACAACTTTGAAAGGCAGCTATAAAAATTTTATTTGATGATATTTAAAGCTGAATTATTCTCAAATTTTTATATTTACATCAACATGCGGCAATCTTCCTTCCAAAATCTTAACTGGTATATGGCAGTCATAACAAAAATACATTCGAGATCTTGCACATTTGCAACATTGAGATCTTTTCACTATTTCATCTAAAAATGATGAATCTTTAATTTTGAGATTTGGAAAGGCGACAAAATCCATTTTGAAGCACTTTTGTATAAACACTGTTTCATACTACTTATATAAAAATTAAATTTGAAAAATTTATAATAATTTTAATTGCAATTTAATTCAAAATAATATGCTAAAATATCATTCTAATTTAAATTTCTGTTTAAATATTTCAAAATCTATTTAAAACCTTTTTGAAATCTAACTAAAAGCCTAGTTGTATTAATCTTTGTAAATTGGTACTACTCAAAAAAATATAAACAAAAGATTTTTGCTAATATATATTTTTTGAACAAAGTAAATAGATTTTTAAAAATTATATTTTCATTTCCGATATACACGTCGATAAGCCGGCCTATGTAAATAAACCAATCTCAGCAAAGTTTTATTTTTTAAAAAGCTTTTATTATAAATCTCTAAAAATGGAACATAGTTTTGAAACAAAAACTGAAGTGATGACAGAGTGGGGACTCAGCTTAGATGCTGTTTATAAAGTTGCAATAACATTCTTTAAAGGTCTTTCTTGCTCATTCAAACTCTGTTTATCTCAATTTGAAATCATATTCATTTAACAACTTTTTTCCAAAACGTGTACTATGAATTTTTTGCTCCCAGAAAAAGATGGAACCAAAGCTTTGACGACTTCTTATGCGGATCGTTTGCATTTACTTGCACTGATGAAACAAGCTTCCCTCGGCAAATATTCCTCTTCAGCATCGCCTGCAAGTGGATTTTTTGATCTAGTTGGCAACCATAGAAGGTGAGTATATATATCATAGTGTTGAGCTCTAAACTGGTTAAAAGATCCAGCAATTTATATGTTTAAATGATTCAAGTGTTTAACAATGAAATGATCAAAATGTTGTTCATGTAAGGGAAGCATGGCAAGCACTTGGAGATCTGAGCAAACAAGAGGCAAAAACACAATTCGTCGATTCACTCAATAAACTCTGCCCTCTTTTTGCGTTTGTTTTTTTAAATTGAATAACAAAAACTCCCATGATTTTCAGGTTTTTGGAATATTATTTTTTCGCCATAAATTTTGCCCTAAAGGGCATTTTTTAAAATGGCAATATGTTTTTTAAACAGTCATGTAGTGCAAGCCCACAAACTGGAGAAAGAGGAGGAAGAAAGAAAAAAGTATAAATATGTTGCTGTCAATAATATATGGTTTCTTAATTAGTTACCAAATCTGCATTTGCCCACCAAATATTGCAAAAGTTTCATAAGCATTAGGATTCACTCAAACATCCTAGCACACAAATAATTTAGACATTTTTGTTAATTATTGATTTGCTAAACTATTGCAAACATTTGGTGAACAATTGCAAAGATTTGGTAACTTATTGAGAAACCCTATAATTTAACTAATCAGCTCTTTCTGCAACAAAAATTTTTTAAACTTTGTTTTATCATCATCCTCGTTTCATATCTGTTTCCATGCTAGCAGAGGTCGGATTATATCAGGCATAATATTTTTGTTATTATATTAAAGGGTATTATAACTCATAATTTTTTTACAATTAGTCATCATATTGATTTCTCATTTTAACCATAAACACCCAATTTTCCATATCCTCTATATATTCTCCATAGTTGAATAGTATTGTCTGTCTAACTTTTATACTACCACCACCATAGTTTTCTGTCATCGGCAGGTTTCTCAAATCCACATTTTTCTCTCTTAAGCCTTTCTCTTATGCCCCAAAACCCTTTTCCATCATGTCAATATAATAAACTACCATGACAACAAGAAATTTATATATGTAGATACCGACCAGCATATTTATCACTCGATATAAGTGTTTTGGTTGTGGGAATGATGAGGGCATTTGTGGTGTAGGAATTCTACTGGCTGAGAAGTAGTGGGAGAAAGTGTTTGAAGTGATTAGAGTCTCAGATAGGATCATTCTCATTCGAATGGTGGTTGGATCAGTTGTGTTTGTTTTTGTGAGTGTTTATGTACCTCAAACTAACCTTAGTGAGAGTGTAAAAGATCAATTCTATTATGTGCTTCAATCCACCATAGCTAGTTTCATCTTCGGAACAACTAATCATAAGTGGAGACTGAAATGGCCATATAGGATCACACTCTACTGCTTTTGAGGATGTGCATGGTGGACGGGCTTTAGGAAAAAAAACCATGAAGTTGAAAGACTGCTGGAATTTGTTGTTGCCAATGAGCTGGTGGTTGGTAATTCCTGGTTCAAAAAAAGATTTGAACATCTGGTTACATACCAGTCAGGAGATTGTAAAACCCAAATTGACTATATATTGTATAAGAGAAGTTTTAGAAAAATGGTCTCCAATGTGAAAGTCATTGTTGGGGAGGAGTGTGCAGCACAGCATAGACTAGGGGTTGGTGATTTCTGAGTTTGCACTCATTCTCACCCCAAAGGAAGGTTTGTTCCTCATACAAAAGTCTAACCCCAATCTAACCATCAACTCTTGTGCTCACACCATATTGAATGCTAAATGGAAGCTAGACATGGTTTGTGCGGATCCACTCAATCGCTCTAAATGGAAAGGTTGACTTCAAGATAGAACTTTCAAAAAGCCCAACCCTTAGTAAAGGAAAACGGGCTATAAAAAGGATTTGATTGATTGATGATTGACAATATATTATTTTATCTAATCTTTTTTTCATAACTTTTTTACTCACATTATTTCAAATTTTCATGCTAGCATATATTACAAAACCAACTTTTTCCTTTTGAATTAAGAAGAAATGCTCTGGGAAACATTATTCATTGCACAACCATCTTTCCTTTCATGGTGGCTTGGTTTTCAACTCACATCCTTCAATCTTCTTGAAGTTCATCAATATACTTTAAACAACAGTTATTTACTATGTATAGACTTCTTGAAAATAACAGTTTTTTGACTAAATTTTTAAGCTTTTCAAATGTCCACTAAGCACTGTTCAATAAAGATTATTTGAGTCAATCATTAGGTTGCATCTAAGTGGGGTTTCAGTTAATAATTATCAACGGAGTTTATCATAGTGATTTTTAACCCAGGAAGTTCCAAGATCACTTGATATTTGTGTAAGATTGTCTAATATAATAGTAGATTACAGAAGCTTAATATACTTTTTTAAAATTTGCTTTTAACTTTTTTCCAAAATCCTTCACTTTTCTAACCATTCTCAAACCTTCAGTTAAGCAATTGATAGGTTTCATATGACCCCACTCCATGTTCATACAGATTAACTCATTCAAATACCCACCCAATAATAATTATTCACTACAGATCTGCAGAGCTTGACATGCTGAAGCGGAAGCAAGAGGAGGAGGCAAAGAAGCTTCAAGAACAACTGCAAGCCCCTTATGAGTTAGTTAAGTAACATTCAACTTGTGCCATTATTCTCATATCAAATTATTACATCTATGAATATTCATCATGGAAATAAGTATTGTCGTTGTTATGAGGTTATGGTGTTTACTTTAATTTTTTGTATTGATTTATGCGTCTAGGATTATCCTTTGATATTATATTCGAGAAATATATAAAGGAATATTTCAGTTGCAAATGATTTAAGTATTAATCTACGAACAGCGTACAAAAAATTTTAAGGTTTAATACACAAAGCTTGTCGATTTGTTATGAAATGATCATCACCTTCAATGATTCCATGTTTTGAGGGATATTTCACAATAGATCGAAAAACTTCGTGCATAATTAAACTCCTGAAACATCGCGTTTAGTTTTTTAATTCCAAGTTTTTTTTTTGAAATTTCACATTTTCTTAAATTCAGATTTTTAAATGTATCAGTTACGCTATGGTATCAACAAGCTAGATCGACTGCTCTCAATCCCAATGTCTAGAATATGTACAACAGTATAATCTAATTAGATTATTTAATTCAGTTTAAAATTATTTTTTTATTCAAATCGACCATTAGTATTGAGGCTTTGTTAGCTCAACAGATATTTCACAGGGCGCTACTCCTTGTGTATTTAAAGTCGGGATCAAATCCGGTAATTTTAGTTAATTAGTTTTATGCTCTACCACTGAGCTATACGGACCGACAAAATTATTGAGCTTTCCATAACGTATCAATGATGTCTGGATGGGTTCATTTAAAAAAGATTTTTAAAATTTTTAATTCACTTCAACATCACTACTAACCTAATTTTGATGGTGATGTTTTGAGTAAAATGATGATGATGATGAAGCTTCTATTCAAAAATATTGAATTGTGGCTTTTTAATTTGTTCAGGTTATTAACGATGTTCATGTTGTAATGGGTTTTGATTAGTCATGCAAACTTGTTTGTTTTAAAGTTGATTTTTATTATTAAATTTGTTTTTTCTCTCAGTATCATTTTATTATAATCAGCATCTTTATCCTCTTTAAGGGGTCACTGACTTTTCCACGACCTAACCCTCTCTCTCCATTTCACCCTGTCGTAGGCATCTTCAAGACCTAAGCCAAATCCACAAATAAGGTTTTCCATCATACTTTTCCAAGCTAACCTTGGCTTTCCTCTTTCTCTACTACCTTCAACCTCAAACCTCCACGCCTGCTTAACACAATCATCATCCTCTTTCCTTACCACATGACCCAGCCATCTCAAACTCCCTTGTCTCACTACTTCAATAATATTATTATCTGACCCTAATCTAACCATCAACTCTCTTGTACTCACATCATCAACTAGTTGCACACCACACATTATTCGAAGCATCCGTTTTTCTGCTCTTCTCAAAATACTCTCTTCAACGGATCTTACACCCAAATTTTCGAGCCATATGTCATGACAGGCCTCTGCCATCAAAACCAAGTCATCTGCATAAAGCAGTTCATATAAAGAACCTTTTTCCGTCTTCAGACAATACATCTAGCACTATTGGAAACAAAAACGGTGAGAGAACCGATCTTTGATGGACATCTACACCAACATCAAATTCTTTTGAGTGTTCACCTCCAACTTAAACCCGCGTTTTTGCTCCTTTATACATCGACATTACTGCCTGAACCAACCTTTTCGAGGTCAACTTCTTTCTCAGCGCCCATTTAATCACCTTTCTTGACACCCGATCCATAGCCTTTTCAAAATCAACAAAACAGATAAAAAGCTTCCTATTCTTCTTTAGGTAGCTTTCCTGCATTCTCCTAAGAATAAAAATAGCGTCCACTGTGCTTCTGCCAGGCATGAAACCAAATTGCATTTGGTCAACTTCCACTAACCTTCTTGACCTTTTCAACAATCTTTCAACCGCTTTCATACCATGCTCTAAAAGCTTCACATCTCGATAACTAGCATAGTCTATAACACAACTTTTCTTATGAATGGGAACAACTGTATCAATAATTTTCATTACATCTCAGTGTTTATACATATGATAAAAGTATTGATACATTAGTAAAGAGTATTAAATCTTGAAAACCATTGTTTCTGATGAATGAACGTATATAAATTCTATATAATTGAAGCATTTTCTTATAACAAACATAAATAACAATAATAATCGATGATAAAATCAATAATAATATTAATAAGTAATACTATAAATTATTAATAATGATGATTTCCAAGATCTTAAATCCTGTTTTCATCTCCAATATACTGGGTGTCAGATGAACAATGGAAAACTATTATTTTTAATAAGTAACTAAAAAAATTTTTTTTTCTATAAATAAAAAATAGTTCAAAAGTAAAAATATCTTTCTAGGTCGATGTTAAGGGCCGCATTGAACCAGCAAAACTACTCCCAATTCAAAATGTATGCCCAACTACAATGTCCTGACAATGAACAAAAGGTTGCCCTCAATAATAATAATAAGAATAATGTATTATATCTTTACATAATATTAATTTTCTAAAATGTTTTCACTTTTGAAATAATAATTTCAGTTTTGTATACATTTTTTAACTTCTAAATCCAAATGACAGCAAGAAGAGTTGGTGAAGTATTTACAAGAGCAACACATCCTGCAATACATGCAACAACTTTACAACCAACAACAATCTAATCAACAAAACCAGCAACCTAATCAACAAAACCAGCAACCTAATCAACAAAACCAGCAACCTAATCAACAAAACCAGCAACCTAATCAACAAAACCAGCAACCTAATCAACAAAACCAGCAACTTAATCAACAAAACCAGCAACCCAATCAACCAACCCAACAACCTCCGAATCAACAGCAATCAACTCAAAATAATGGTCCTTCAAATCTTCCCTCTCTTCAACATCTATTAGAAGCTAGAGCAGTACAAAATTCATTAGAAAAAAAAGTGGTACAACAGTCTCAAGAGGCAACGTCCCAACAACTTCAAAGCAATAAAGAAACAATAGGTGAACTCAAGCCGAAACCTGGTCAAGAGGGCACAAAAGGACAAAAGGGCACACCACACGACTTTAAAGTTGTACCCAATGGGGATTTGGTGCAAAAAGAGCCTAACCAATGTGGTTGATTGTTATTTGTCATCATCACAAGTTTTATAAGTGTTTTGAATTAAAACCATTTAAACATTTAACTTTTTCAAATTATGAGGAATTTTAAGGAAAAACACGTTTATTCAAGAAGTTATCTAAAAAAAGTTTATATAAACATCCTAGCCCATCTCAATATTTTCTTAATGAATTATAACAAGGTTTCACTTATCGAAAATTTTAGCTGATTTCTTGAATACGTGTTTATAAAAAAAATTGATCCTAATTTGAAGAAATTATACAAGATTCAATTCATTAAAAAACACAATATTATAAAACTATTCAAACATATACAACTATACAATATTTCAATGCTTCCAAACAACCTCGTTTCCACCCATGTGGGAACAATCGCTCTGAAACTCTTAATGGTGCTTTCCCACCGATCCTCCATATAGCAACCATTACATCCGAACCTGAGTGGTGGATCCGTAGTGACGTGGCAAACTTCAAGGAGTCTCTCAGGACTGACACGGAGTCTATGGTGGTTGCTGGTCCTCGAGAGGCTGTTACTGTTAGTTGTCACGTCGAATGAATTTAATGGGTTTTTGAAAGGACTTTATGCTGTGTAGTGTTTCTTGGCTTTTTTAATTAGTCTTTTGTTGTGCAAAATTTCTTTATTGATTCAATATAAGATCGGTTAATTACTTTAGTTGTGTTGAATGCCCCTGAAGATAAAATTTTTTTACTTCAATTCAAAAAGTTTCTAATTTATAAATAACTCACCGGCAGATTCGCATGCACACAAATTCTAACGGATCTAGTTTATATTGGGAGTTCGCAACTGACGACTATGACATAGGTTTCGGCTTATCTTTTGAGTGGGCCAAAGAACCTACATCCAATGGAGATGTCAGCACAACCTGCGCCGACACAACCAAAGCTGACAGTTCTCAAGAGGTTTCTCCCACTAAAGTTCAAGAAATCATACCCGTCAAGTTCGTTCAAAATCGATTATTTATGATAGGTCTCATCATTATTATAAATGGTTTCTTTATCGTTATAGTTACAGATTTCCTTGTTATTAAGGAGTATCGTGTTATCAAGCTCAGGTTTCAGGATATTCATACATTAACTACATCACGTTGAAAACAGTCTGAACATCATTTTAATAAAATACCTTTAAACTTATCAGAAAGCTTTTTGAAACCCATTCAAAATATTGAGCTAGAATTTTCGATAAGTTTTGCCTCATCATTAAACATTATCAGGCAATTTTCTAAAAACGTAATAAAACTTTAAACCCCGCAGAAGAGTGAACAGCAACAAGGAGGTGCAGTGTGGCAGTCACAAGTACCCTGGGGTCGGATGGTACCTCCTCACCTTCGATAACTCATTTTCCTTCTGGAGAGCTAAAAATGTCTATTTCCGATTTTTTTATGCTTAGAATCTGTTTAGTTAAGGTTGGATGTTAATATAAAGCATGATGCTAGATACTTGTTTAAATATTGAATGATTATCTTTCAGCCCATTTAGTCTTTAGAGACATTTAGACATTTTCCCATCACCATAACGTATATATTATCTATTAATTAATCTTTTGTTGCTGATTTGTAAAGGTTATATTTTTCAGATTTCTCAAATTTTTTGTTTATTTAAACTTTACTGCACAAAACTTCATTTTCATTTCATGTTCTTTAAAATATTTTCACATTTGTAAATTTCCATAAATCTCAAGGTATCTTAAGGTGGCTATCGTTTCCCATGTAATCATCGGTTGAATCTGACAACTTTTTGATAAACTAATTTCCAAATAAAAATAAAAATTGTGTGATTTTATATAATGCGATTCAATTTGAAATGTTTAAACGAGCAGAATGGTAATTAGTCCAATAAAAAAGTCCAATAAACATATCATTGTGTGTATTCCAAAAGGTTGTTTCATTGTATTAAAACTTCATGAAGTTCTGAAGATAGAATAATTGCTATGATGAGTATCTTCTTTGAGATATTACAGAATTTATTCAGGGGAATCAAGTTAATCTGCAACATAGAGGTCTGAGCAAGTGCTTGGTCGTAAAATCGAGGGCATGTCGACCAATGACCAAAAGTTCCTTATCATCGCTAATCCGAAGTTCTTTTCTATGAATTTGTCTGTTCTTTGTTTTTTCCATTTTGTTCTGAATTGAAAAGTTTGTTATGAAGTGAATGAAACAAGTTAACAAAAAATCTTAAACACTGTTTCAAATTGCAAAGTACCAAGCTTTTGGGTTATAAGTGTAAAACTTAAACGTAGTTACAAAACTTTTATAATACTATACAGAACTTTGATTGTATCAATTTCTCAATTAAATTTTATACATTTAATTTTTAATAATAAATATATGAAAAATTTTGTGTTTCCAGCTCGTATGCTTGCTCGATGTCTAAACTTGTTTGTAAAAGCCAGATATTAAGTATATAAACTGATGGTTTTAGTATGCGTAATTTAAGCAGTTTTAAGTTAAAAATGTTTTCAAGAAAGTAATAGGATGGTTGTTACTAGGTAGATGGTGTATCGATTGGCACCAGAGAAACAAAAAAGAAATCTTGATGTATTTTGTAACGAAAAAAATCAAATAAGAGGATTTTTTAATACATTTATTGAGAATCAGAAGCTATAATTTTTTATAAGTTTAGCCTTATCATAAAACGTTAGCGCTAACGTTTTATGATAAGGCTAAACTTATCGAAAATTATAGCTTCCGATTCTCAATAAATGTATTAAAAATTCCTCAGATTTGACGTTTTTCGTTACAAAATATTGAAAAAAAATACATACGATGTCTCTGAAAAGTTAAATCTTGATGTAGTTTTAAACTAAAATAAATTTCTACTTTAGTGAATTTTTTATTTTACTCTTGAAAAATAATTTTTTTATACTTACGTTACGTTGTTAATGTAAAATGTTACGTTGATAACGAAAAGCTTCGCATCTTAATAAACTAACCAGTTTTCTGAAATTATATTCATCTTTGAAAATGACTATAAAGCTTTATGTATGAAATTTTAATGAACCTTCTGTTTTGGAACCATGTCTTTATTTGTGTTTCAGTGAGGTTGAGGGTGCGTGACAGCTCCTGTCTTTTCTTCACGCTTAAATACTTGTTATTCTGGCAAGTTTAAACGTTTATATTAACTGTCTCATATAATGCTTGATACGTTTTTATACGTAAAGTTATATGAATATCAGTTTCATGAGTAACTTGATTATTTAAATAATAAATTTGAAGTTTTGCAGAATTGTATGTAAAATATTTTATAATATATTCGTATAGATTGAAAAATTAAACTTTTTTTATGAAAAAATTGAAAAAAAATTTTAAAAACTTAGTTTCAATATAAAGCCTTTTTTTAGCATATCATCAAAACACTCAACTGAATAACATTTTCCAATGCAAACCTCATCTGTCAAACGCATTAAAAGCGTTTTAAAAATCATTCAATATCTCACTTTGAACTCGTTCTCCAGGATTCCAAGCTGGTTAGATGAGTAGGCTTGTCTGGGCTTTCTGTCGTTCTTGAATCTGTGCACTTTCTTATGCGTTGTGTTCGATTCTTTTGGGTTAATTCCACTTAGTTTAATTTTATTTTCGTTGAATAAAAACCAGAAATTTTATAGAATGAAACTAAAAGCAAAACCAATATAGATAATAAAAAAAATTAAGAACCAATCAAAAATTTAAAAAAACCTTCACCGAAATCAACGAACGAAATGGCTTTATTAGGCGCATAGAAGGTTCTGTAGAATGCCGGGCGTTCAACATTTAGGAATTTGAGAGCATTGTTAAGAGGAAGGTAGCTTGAAACTCCTTTGGTGTCCTTCATGTGCATTATGTTTTCAATGTGAACGCTATTGTCGGTGCTTTGGTTGTTCGATTCAAAGCTATTTTCTTTTACTTTAATTTTCGAATCGATTTTATTCAAAGGTTTACTTTTGTGGTTGTTTTTGGAGAGATATAGATTGTTGTTGAGTTTTTCGTCTAAAAACTCGATGTTTTGTGAATGTTGAATATAGTTTTTGCTGTACTCAAAAACTTCTTGGTCAGTATCGTTGGTGTCGCCTACAGATGTATCTTCACTATCTTTATAAGTTTCCTTTTTTAAAAGATTTTCTATACTGAACATTTTTTTAATTTCTTTAAGCAATACTTAATGGCTTTTTGTTACTACTGAACATAAAGAGAATTAAACACATCACAAAATAATGCAACTATTTATACTTTTTTCTCAATGAGACCTACTATATGTTTTAAATGGTCTAAGACTTCAATTTCGTCACATAAAAGACTCCATTTATGACATTCATCTGGCGTCCGTTGATTGGCTGGAGTTCAGGAGGCGGAGATTTATTTTGTCTCTTCATTTTCATCGTTGAGTATTTGGTTCAATAGAATTAACGAATTGATAAAAAAAAATTTGTTAAAATGCATTGAAAATAAATTATAAATTTTTACTTTTGCTCTGAAGGTTTTTTGGTTAGAGAAGATTTCAAAATCATTTAATGCAGTGATAGCTTGTGAGAGGATCTTCAAATTCAAAAGCCGATACATGAGTTTCAACTGTTACATCTCAAATTATATAAGACCCACTCGTTTTTTAAACTTTGTATATGTTGAAATTTAGGTTTATGAGTTTGACTGTTTTGTTCTAATTTTTTAGTAGTAGTAGTAGTAGTAGTAGTAGTAGTAGTAGTAGTAGTAGTAGTAGTAGTAGTAGTAGTAGTAGTAGTAGTAGTAGTAGTAGTAGTAGTAGTAGTAGTAGTAGTAGTAGTAGTAGTAGTAGTAGTAGTAGTAGTAGTAGTAGTAGTAGTAGTAGTAGTAGTAGTAGTAGTAGTAGTAGTAGTAGTAGTAGTAGTAGTAGTAGTAGTAGTAGTAGTAGTAGTAGTAGTAGTAGTAGTAGTAGTAGTAGTAGTAGTAGTAGTAGTAGTAGTAGTAGTAGTAGTAGTAGTAGTAGTAGTAGTAGTAGTAGTAGTAGTAGTAGTAGTAGTAGTAGTAGTAGTAGTAGTAGTAGTAGTAGTAGTAGTAGTAGTAGTAGTAGTAGTAGTAGTAGTAGTAGTAGTAGTAGTAGTAGTAGTAGTAGTAGTAGTAGTAGTAGTAGTAGTAGTAGTAGTAGTAGTAGTAGTAGTAGTAGTAGTAGTAGTAGTAGTAGTAGTAGTAGTAGTAGTAGTAGTAGTAGTAGTAGTAGTAGTAGTAGTAGTAGTAGTAGTAGTAGTAGTAGTAGTAGTAGTAGTAGTAGTAGTAGTAGTAGTAGTAGTAGTAGTAGTAGTAGTAGTAGTAGTAGTAGTAGTAGTAGTAGTAGTAGTAGTAGTAGTAGTAGTAGTAGTAGTAGTAGTAGTAGTAGTAGTAGTAGTAGTAGTAGTAGTAGTAGTAGTAGTAGTAGTAGTAGTAGTAGTAGTAGTAGTAGTAGTAGTAGTAGTAGTAGTAGTAGTAGTAGTAGTAGTAGTAGTAGTAGTAGTAGTAGTAGTAGTAGTAGTAGTAGTAGTAGTAGTAGTAGTAGTAGTAGTAGTAGTAGTAGTAGTAGTAGTAGTAGTAGTAGTAGTAGTAGTAGTAGTAGTAGTAGTAGTAGTAGTAGTAGTAGTAGTAGTAGTAGTAGTAGTAGTAGTAGTAGTAGTAGTAGTAGTAGTAGTAGTAGTAGTAGTAGTAGTAGTAGTAGTAGTAGTAGTAGTAGTAGTAGTAGTAGTAGTAGTAGTAGTAGTAGTAGTAGTAGTAGTAGTAGTAGTAGTAGTAGTAGTAGTAGTAGTAGTAGTAGTAGTAGTAGTAGTAGTAGTAGTAGTAGTAGTAGTAAGAAGGAAAATTTCATAAAAGTTTATTATTAGCTCATATCTTTCAGCTTCAGGTTATAGGTAGTATCACTGATGATAATACTAAAGCTTTTAAAAACTCAATTATAAATTAAGATGGCTGTTTTGAACGTTTAGACCAGTGCAAGTTGTCCAAAAATCCCAGTTCAAAATTTTTAAAGCTCATATCTGGTATTTTGGAACTTGAACATGTTAGACTTTCCATAATTTCCTTTTTTTTCAACCCACTAGTTACACTCGTCTGCATCAGTCAGGCTAGTTTGTTTGCAAGTTGTTCTTTTTTCTGCCAAGCTCTAACCAAAGGTTTCCATGATTTTTTCAAAAACTTGCAAGCTCTATAATACTCATTCTCAACATAACTTTTTTATTTGAAACTCTTAGCAAAACTTTAAGCGCTTCTGAAGAAAACTCTGATTGAAAATTACGCGCTACATAAATCACGTAAAAATATAATGCAACTGCTTATGGAAGTCCGTTGAAGATTTAAATACATTCAAATGTGTCTTTTATAAAACACAATTCGTTGGATTAATCTAGAAGTAAATTTTTAAATTTGTTAATGAATTAATTTTTCATGGAAACAAAAAGTTTTTAAGTGAAAACCTTGTCTTTGTAATTTTACATTAGTCTTCAAACGGCATTGTAAACGCATTCTACTTGCAACCTCTTCTTTGTTGAGAAAAAAGCGTTTTAGGGCATGTTTTAAGGCAAAAGGAACGTTTAGGATTCACAAAAAAGACTTTTGTTCTAGTGTTATAACTAAAAGACTAACTTTTAGCCGTTTTCTTTTTATTGTTTAATTCTTTTGTGTTGGTTTTTACTTCAAACGTAATGTTTTTTAATGAAATTTGATTTTTCTCATTGATTTAATTTCAAATGATTTGAACGAGATTTCATGTTACGATTACAGTTTTTAAGAGACATCTCATGTTCTTAGTAGTTTTAAATTAATTAAAAAACCCTTCTTGATTCCTGAGAAATTTCTTGAAAAAGCATGTAAAGCAAATTATATTCAAAACTATTTTCTATAAGTTTAACCTTATCATAATTCATTAGTGAGTTAGTTACAATTATGTTTTATATACTCAATTCAAGTTTTCTTTAGAATCATTTATTTTTTATCATTTAATTTCATACAAAATTTTAAACTGCATAAAATATAAAAAAAAGAGAAAAATTTTAAATACAAAAGTTATGTGATTTGAAATCTGAAAAGTTTAAAATATAAAATCTTCAATTAAACAGTTTGTGGAAAGTAGGATTTAAGATAATATATAAAATCATTTTCTTTCGGTGTGTTTTTTACTTCCAAAAAAATTAATAAACTCAGTTTCATTCATTCTTAAATTTTTGCATGCCATTGTGGGCATTTTCCCTAATGTTTGCACATAAGTAAGCTTTTGTTGCGTTCCACATTTCTTTTATATTTCTCCATTGTGTCAAAAGACTTCTTTTTAGTTTTTCGATTGTTTCAATTAGTAGTTTTTTATAGAACAATAATGAATAACTAATTGCTTTTGAAAAACTCAATTACTTTCCGGATTTTTATAGAATAATTATTTTTAACGATATTTTAAAATTTATCATTCCATAAGCATACCTGAACAAATTTTTTTTGTGGTATACTTGGAAACGCCTCTCAGAGAAACTCGATCTCAGCTCAAAAACGAAATCATACTTGAAATGAGCTACGCAGACGACATTGACCTCATAATTGAAAACGACAAGGCTGTTAAATCATATATCAGTATAATAAACAAACCTTTTCAAAAATGGAATCTTAGCTGCAACCTGTCTAAAACAGAAATCACCAATCTAGAAAGAAGTAAAGATGAATTGTGGAGACTCACAAAAAAATTTGGCTCTTTGCTAGGAGATGACGAAGACAGTAAAAGAAGACAGACACTCTCTTCTATCGCGTTTGGAAAGCTATCAAACTTATGGAAAAAGGCTAAAGGAGTGTCAGAAAGAAGAAAAATCAATTTCTAAAAGCCTTATTTTTTCCTATACTCACATATAACTGTGGAATATGGGCTCTCAAAACAAAATCTTGGCAACTCATTGATGCCCACCACAGGAAACAACTAAGAAAACTAATGGGCATTACTCACTTTAGAGTCATCAGTAACAAGCTTCTTTATGAAAAAACGAAAAGTACTCTTATAAGCCAACATGCCGCTAAACTACGGTGGAGACTGTTAGGTCACATTTTAAGATCAGATGAGAACTTGCCAGCCAGGAAAGCAATAGAGATATACTTCAACAATATAGAAAAAAAATAACCTGTTTTTAGAGGAAGACCTCGTATAACACTACCAACTGTCTTATCAGAAGACCTGAAAAAAGCCAAAATAATTGCTTCAAGCGAAAACCCCAAAATACCACTAAAGCTATCTACTATAGACGATTTAACTGAACTTCGAAAAATAGCAGAAGACAGAAAACAATGGAAACTTCTCGTTGAAACAATTAACCTCAACTGTTCCTTCCAACAATAATCCGATTTTA
Source organism: Pterobdella sp. o SKG-2022 (assembly GCA_964035795.1). Lineage (NCBI taxonomy): Eukaryota > Metazoa > Annelida > Clitellata > Hirudinida > Piscicolidae > Pterobdella > Pterobdella occidentalis. Next base: position 5,843,199 of record OZ038322.1, read on the forward strand.
TTTTATTTTCTCGTTCTGATTGTTGCTCGACAATATATTCAATATATACATTTTTATTCTTATTTTAATTTTACTGTGATAGGTGTGATGGTATCTTTGATAGATTAGTCATATGCCTTTAATAATAATAATAATAATAATAATAATAATAATAGTAGTAATAATAATAATAATAATAATTATTATTATTATTATTATTATTATCATAATAACTTTCAAGATTTTTATAGAAAAGTCATTTTCAACGATATTTTAAAATTTATTATTCCACAAATATATCTGAACCAAAAGATATAAGACAATAACATCTTTTATTTTCTGATTATACTTAAGAAATCAATGTAATGGTAATTAAGGGAATTTAAAAGAGGATAGCATATGGATGGTCAGGATCAAGTACTTATCTCTTAGACTGGTCTCATCGACACATCAAATAATGGAGAATGACATTAGAGTATACATTTTTACTGTTTTTTCTCATTTACCATAAATGAAAAAGTGTCTCTAATCAGAATTTAAGTTATATTTTTTTATGTTATAACATTATTCAACAAAAATATAAAAAATATGATGTTTTTTTGAACATATTGCTTTGTTTGAGTCGAGATGATGAAGATAAGTGCAAGATTAAACAATAAATGTAATGAAAGAATGAACAGAAGCACTTGCAAATAATTTCAATGCTTGATTGAAAATATAGAAAATTATATTCTAAATTAATCTCAAAAAACTCTATCAATTAAAAAAAAATAAATGAAAGTTTTCAAAGAAACTATGAAAAAGTATTATTTTTCTTGTATGCACTTAACAGATAATGCTCGAGTCTCGGTTTTAAAAAGGCCTAATCGGATAGGTGACTACTAAAATTTCTAAACTTTTTTTCAGAGCCTTTTAATAGTTAGAAAATGATAACAAGTATATAAAAAAATTATTTTTCGAAGATTTCCCAATTGACCCTGTTGGAAAATTAGAGAAAACTTTTCTGAAACGCTATATGGAAAAAAACAAAAATTTCATGCGTAAACAACAATAAAACTTGGAATAAATGAAATAAAAGCTAAGTAACGCCTATGAACCGAAGAGAAAAGAGGATTAGATACAAATCAAAATATATAGTTCGCAAGCTTTGAAAACTTAAAACCTAAAAAGGCGAAAAGCAATTTAAACAAAGAACAATGCTAATGGTAGAGCTTAAAATCACTTTGCCATGCAATTTGTTTCAAATAAATGAAATTCTTGACAGTTTTTATTGAAAAAAGACAATGCGTGAAAGTCCCCATCTTTATGGATATCGGCATCTATTAAAAGTGACTAATACATAAGATCATTTTGCTTTTTTTTAATTATAAATAGTAAGAAATTTTGGAAGATTTTTACAAAATTTCTTAAAAATTGGATTTGAAAAAACTTGTTTATTTTCGAAAGCTTCGTAATCATTGTAAATTGTTCAAAATTTCGCTCGAAAGACGAGTTTTTGCAGAAAACTTAGAATTTTATTTAACTTTTTGAGCTTTATAAACCATCTATAATAGCAGAATTGAAATATAGTTTCAAGGTTTTTTAAAAAATGTGTGTTGATTAAAATAAAAATAACGAATATCGAAATAAAAATTAAACATAAAGTATTGAAAATTTGTGAATAAAAACAACACACAATATGAATAAAAATTATATAAACAGTGCATTACAATTAGTAGTGTATCATATGCACCAGAAGCTTCATGCCGAATGAAATTTAACATCGTAATGCTTGTTAGCCAAATTATTTGATTACTTGTTTCATAATACTTTTTTGTATTATTTGACATTCATTAATTACTTTGCAAAATTCATAATTAGTTTATCTTTGCAGGCGTTTCCATATTCCCAGACAATTCTATCACAAAGCAGTTATGCCAAAAACAAAATTTTGAAAAAGTGTGATTTTTCATTAGGCCAAAACAACAATTGCTTGAGTTCTCTGAAAAGTGAATCTCAAAATTCAGAACCGAGTGTTTCATGTCCTTCTGAGAACTTCTCACTTTCCTCTAACCCCGATGAGGTTGGGTCTTTAAATAATGAGGATTTTTTACTAAACTCCCATAACCAACAGCAAGACTCAAGAAATAATAACAACCTTTCTCAACCTCCTGCTTATTCATCCGTCATTTCTCGAAAAATAGACAATGTAGATCCTTACATACATTTTTCAAACAATCAAAATTTTTCGCCGTTTCCCAGTCTACCTAATCCTGTTGATTCAAACCAAGTAGTAAATTCTTATAACGTTCCTTCATATCTAACTCCTCCTGCCCCTCCTTACTCCAAGCACATCGAATACTATACTCTACCAGTTCCTCTAACAGCTCCTTCACCAGCTCCTTCATCAGCTTTTCTACCAGTTTCTTTGCCAGCTCCTTTACCAGTTTCTCTACCAGTTCCTCTACCAGTTTATCTGCCAGTTCCTTTTGATCATTCACATTTCAACCATGGTGTAACGATAAAACCTCCTAACTTCTTCGATGCACTCAGAATGCCTCCAAGCGACTCAGAAGCAAAAGCTTTGTTGGTTAAAAATTTGTGTTTTCAAAAAAAAAGAGCGCATAAAGAAGAAAACCCTCCCAAAGTGGTCAACGACACAATCGGCACTCAGACCAGCAGAGCCGTTGCTTTTGAAGAATCCGAAAAAATCGAACCAAAACCTAATAATAATACCCTACCAGTAAAACTTGTTGGGAATAAATCGTTTAACAATGAGAAAGATGGTCCTTATGTTTTGGTGCCCGCGAAAGAATACATAAGAACAAATAACTCAACCCCGTCAGTATATGTTTTACCAGCCATTCTTCATTCTGTTTCCAATGAAAATCCAATAGAACAGTTGATGGATGTAGTAAAGGATTTCAACCCGGGTCAAAGTAAAGTCTTATCTCATGATTTATCAGATTTTAAGCACATCACATGTTTCCCGCAAACAAACAAAGTATTCAAGCCTCAAAGCCGATATGTTTTTCCCAATGATTCGATAAACTCATTAAATTTCTTAGATTCCCACTCCTCCCTTACAAATTATTTGTTGGGAAAGGATGATTTGTTTCCCAATCTTAAAAACAATGTAAGTGAAAGTTCCAGCGAAAAAGTGTCGAAAAATTCGTTTTGCAAGTCTGACGATTTTTTCAAAAAGGAGAAACTTCATAAAAAAACCTCTATACTCAAAAAATCTCCCTTCCATGATGAAAATGATAAAAGTGATAAAGAAAACAGTTATTCCCCAAAAGTTAATTCCTTGTCAACATTATCATCGAACAACCAAAGTCTTTCCTCCCAAAAATCATCATCTACACAGTCAAACCAATCTATTAAAAATGCTGACCCCAACTCCTCTTCAAATAATGGAGCCTATGATTATTATTATCCAAACCATCACTACCGATCTTTCGATATCTTTTAAAAAATTGAAATTTCTCTTTAAATAATTTATTATGTAAAAAAAATTAATAAGACTTAACATACTGAAAAATAAACGAGTTTTTAAATACAAAAAAAAACTGGATAAATCATATTTCACAAAATAATTCAAAACACAAAGTGAAAACATAAAATTTGCTCAAAACTAAGGTCAAAAATGGCTTTGAAACTGACAAAAATTTGCTCAGTGTGTTTTATCCTTACTTAGCAACATAAAGACAAAGCAGATAAACAGTAAAACAACAAAAATATTTTCATTGATATAACCTAAAAAAGTTTTAACTTTTGACTTACCTTAAAATCCCCACAAAGAACCAAACCTACATAAAACTAGCTCTCTTCCTAGGTGGAAGATATAAATCGAAAGCTTTTAGTTAGGTGGAGGATTTAAGAAACATGTTAAGCATTTTAATCTAACTTTTTATTAGTTTGAGCGTAATCTTCGATCTTAGTTGAATTTTTAATGAACAAGTTTCAAAATAATTTTCATAAAAATTTTCAATCTCAAAAATTTTCAGATAAATCAGTTTTTAGTTTTCTTTCACACCTAGAATTGAAACCAAAGTAGTAAGATCCTACAACCTCATTATTTTTTGAAAGATAATATTTGTAAATTTATAAAGTCGTGAGCAAATTATCCACAATATAACAATTGTCGTTCCATATTGATCTGCTGGTAGAGAATTGACTAATTGAATAAAGTTACCAGCTTCGATGCCATATTAGGCCGGCAATTAGCCCCTGTTCCACAGTGTTTTCACTACATTAAAATTGTACCAAGCGCTTTGATTTACAAAAAAAAGCGCTCTATAAATACCCTATTACATTACACAAAGCAATTGTTGAAGCATAAAATCGACGAATATGAAGATTGTATTGATTCAAAACCTATGCTAGATCTTTTAGGGTCGAAAGAAGCAATTTTATAGTGAAATTTTTCTAAAAATTTTAAATTTATTAGGTTTTTAAAAAAAATTTTTGTTTCAATATAACAAATGCGATTGGGTTTTTTCTTTATTTAAACAGAAATAAAATGATCGGCACTAAACAAATGGACAAAGCCATTATTGTATCACAATTAAAATTTATTCAATCAAAAACTGCTTGGATATAACTGCAGTTACTTGTTTACCATACAACGTTCAATTTTTCTTGCATAATCAAGTGTGCTTGAGCGGGAACACCCGTTTGGACCTCCGTTGTGAAGTCTGCCATATTGACCGCATGTCGGACTGGTTCCACATTTATGCCCGTACCTTCAGAGGAATTCTCATAATTTAATAGTGTTTATAATGAATTTAAAACTTGTATTATCATTATTGAATAGTGATTATAAATCAAGATTTTTTTGAATAGTTACTATGGTTTGTTATATGCTGAGAGGCGTTTTTTGGTCCTTGTGGTACCTATAATAAAAAGAGGATGAACCTGTTCAGATAAGCTCTGGCACACCTGGTTGAACAATCTTTCTGCTTCGTACATTCTTTCCATCCTAATATAATTAAAACATCCTTAAACCTCATTGTGTAAACTGACCGAAGAAACATACAAAGTGAAAACTAAAAATACATCAAACTAGACATAAACACAATGAACTATGAATAAGCTCACCTCCACCAATTCTACCGCAATCTCTCCAATAAAGTTCCTTTATCTGGAAAGGCCCACAACTGTCGCTGTTCACATCAAAACGGCATTTGCCTATCAAGGCATCTCCACCTTCGACCTACAAAGTTTAAAATATGCTAATGAGAAAATTAATTATATGTTAATTATATAATAAATTAACTTGAATAGTATTTGAGCGACGCAAAATATTTGATAGAATATATTTGATAAAAACTACAAATCGTTCCTAAGCTGAAGTACAATAGCCTGAATCTAAAATTAATGACAACAAACACAAAGTATTCATTAAATGACACGAAGCTTTTCGTAAGGCTAGCTTACATTCATCACTTAATAATGTAGCCTTACAAAAAGCTTCAAGTCATTTAATAAATACTTTGTGTTTGTTGTTCTTAATTTTCGTTCTTAAGTTATACATGCCTTTTTTTCTTGTATGGCTGAATGCAATAATCATAAAAAAACGATAACTCATCTAATATATAGATATTCATAACTATATCTAGAAAATAATATGAAAAAATAAAATTTTTTATAAATAAAATTGAATTAAACAAGTGCTAATTAATAATCATCAGATCTGGTTAGAAGTACCGGACTTAACACACCTCACTGATACACTGCAAGCATCGATCTGAAACACCCGCACTCACACTGTACAAGACTGAAAAAAATTTATTATATTTTTAATAATAATGTATTAAAAGATTTGAATAATTAATTTTTTAATTAATTAATATGTTACTTTACACAATATATTTTTTAAATGTATGATTGATTCATTTATTGATGTAATAAATTAGTTTTGGGTTATTTTTCAATTTAGTTTTTATGTGTTAAAATTCGTTACCAGTAAACAAGAGAACAATAAAGAAGATAGCCTTCATTTTCAACTCTCGTCTACAAAGCTGGTTTTCTCTTTTTATATACAATGGAAGGGTCCAAAGTGCTAAACCAACATTAAAGTGTGACCAATTACTTGGAATTCCTTAATCTATTAGAATTACTTTTGAACTTTACCAAAAAATTTTAAATTCATTTTATGAATAGTGAATCTTTATGTGAGTTTCATTTGTAGTTGAGCCTCATACTATGCTTGAATAACTAAATTTAGTTTATCAAAATAGAACATTACTTTTTAGAAACTACTTATGCACTTACAATAATGTACTTTTATTAAAAAAATGTACTAAAATTCCCTAAAACGACGTAAAAAATTGAAAAATAGAACATTTGTTATATAAACCAGCAAAACTTCTTTTTTGAATTTTTAAAAATTTTTTTTGCAGATTTTTACTCATAAGTTACCACTCAATGTGAATTTCATAATGGACTTTCATCATCGCTTGCGTCTTACGACCATAAATCTTTTTGATTTTTATAACATTTTATCGGTTGTTTTTCACTTTCAGCTTATTCAAAAAATTTTGTTTTTAAAATTCAGTCAAAATAAAATGTTAAACATTTCAAAATTGAAAAAAATTTTATGAAATTTATAAAAAAAATTTAATATGGATTTTTAATTTTTTGAATAAATTATAGTATAAAATGTAATCACAAAAAAATTAACTAAACAAAAGTTCTCAAACGTTTACTACATTTTTCTTAGAAATATGAAAGATCACTCACCCAATTTTTAGAAGCTACATCCAGGTTAAGATGTAATTTATTCTGGCCTTTTTTCTTCATTTAAAAAAGCTTCGTATTCACTAAAACTACCTTTTGTGTTCAAATAATTTGCAGTTAATCTTCTTGGTTTGAAACGAAAAAGGGTATTTCTGACCTTGATGGACAAAATATTCTATCTAATAGTTTTAAAATAACTCCCTAAAATGAAGAAACTTTTTGAGACTTTTTTTTATTTAAACTAAAATTTTCAAAAAATTCAACTTAGTCATAAATTATTAGTATGTAATAGTTCAAAATTTTTGTAAACTAACCGTGATTTATGAAATAAAGCACTCAAATGTCTCACTTTTGATGGAAGGCATCGTGAATTATGCTTAAATCCATTTGATGTTTATTTTTTGAAAAACTTCTAAAAGCTTTCTAAAATTTTCATTTTTAAAGATAAAATAAAAACACATGGTTATGAACCAGCTACGTTATCGAAAGTAAGGTCTGTGGTGCAGAAAATGGTCTCATGTCATTTGAGACTTGAAAGACACTTGTCGACTTAGCTGTTGGTTCACAAGAGTCATCGGATAACAGCTTTTGTGTTAATTAATGTTTATTGAATTTATTAAGTAGTGAATCCTCATAATTTTATTATTTTATTTATCTGGCAGCTTTTTAAGATATTCTGTGACTTTATCATGAGTTGCTTTGGCTGAGGTCCGTGTGAGGGCAGTGCTTTCTTTGTTTCATATCTTTGGTGACCATTTCTTGATGAATTCTGTTATTACCACGGAGCTGGTTCGTAAACCCACGAGTTCGAAAAAAGTGGGAAATTGAAACTGATGACGCAAATCTTATGAAATCATAATGTTTTATTTGTTGATTGATCTGCACTTTTGCATTTTATATTCATTATAACACAATAAAACTGTCTTTCGCCGATCATAAACATCTTCTCACCTTAAAATTTTTTCAACCAGATTTTTTCTATTAAAAACTACAATCAGAAATGAAAAAAAACAAAAGCTATTTCAAGAAATACTTTTTGATGAATAATGTAAAAACAAGCAAACAACCGAAACATTTTTTGTGTTTTACAGTCAATTCATCAGTATAGGGATAGGAATTTTTCTAATGAATCATGTTCGGATTAAAGAAAAAGATGAAAAGTTTCAGATACATGAAACAAGTAGTCACGAGGCATTAAAATTACATTAAGTTCAACGAAATGACCATAAGTGGCATGTACTCACCATGCTACCCTGTTGAATTAATTCCATATGAATAATGCTTGAAAAATTTAGAATTATTGAAACATGCCCCTCAAATTTCTTCCACGCTCATGGTCTTGATAGAAATTTATATCCGATATCTCATCTCTCTAACATGAAATCCTTTGATAATTATGTAGCATTTTAACTTATGCTTTAAACACCTTTTTCATTAAATTTTTCAGCTTTCTTCTTTTATATCCCCCTGGTTTGATCTTAATGACCATATCTAAACGAACCTTGCAAAAGCTTAAGTGTTCTTACCGCCTTTTAGTATTCTTTTTCCCATTTACCGCCTTATCGTTTTCTTCATAGCAATCAATTCTTTTTCTTTCATTTTTTTTCATTTAATCTGCCATTTTCTTGTTCGTTATCTCAATTGTACCTTCTCCAAAGAATCCCCTCTTCTTAAAAATGTTCATAACACTCAAATAGGTTTTTTCTATTGGAAGCATGAAATTCTTAAGTTTTTTAGTTTTTCAGCTCGCATTTTTTCATATTTTTCACTTTCCACCAATGACTTTTTGACTATCCTATATTTCCTTTTTTTGAATTCTTTCAAAAGCATTCCACTTAAGCTTGTTGGAGAATTCTTTTTTACCTTGATTTCCAATCTTTTGACAGTTTCACGTCAGTTAGTGAGTTTAGATTGAAAATTTAGCAAAAACAGCTATAACTTTCGATAAGTAAATTTTTATCAAAAAACGTTAGCATATTATATTATTGTCGTACAATATTCATATGCTAAAGGCTTTACTTGTCGAAAAATAAAACTGTTTTTGTTTAATATGTGCTGAAAACTAATAAATTGGCGTTGAAAACTGTTGAAAACTTATTGTAGATACATTAAGATGTCTCTTCAAAGTTAATTTTTCAAGCTTGTGAATTTTTCTACTTTCAAGTCCTTCATCTTCACTCCCCCTAAGAGTAAAACTTACACCTTTCTATCATCTCAAACTAGGTTTCTCTTTTATAAAATTCTTGAAAAAGCTGATTTCAGTTTTTTATTTTTTACATTTTGAAAGCTTTTTGCAGTCTATTCAATTTTTGCTGAAAAGCTCTTTTGAACTTTGTGTATATTTATTTTTTAAACTTGCCATCCTATTTTTTTCAAAAATATTTATTCCGTTATATCTATGCTTTCTTATTTATGTTTGTAAGTTTTTTCTTTCTTTTTATTCTATTTTCTAAAATATTTTTTTTTCCGCTAATTGCAACTTTGGTCATTCATGGCTTTTTTCTTTTTTATATCTCAAGTTTTACAGATTGTATTTGATCCCACGTTTTATCAACTCCATCGCACCTGGATGATGCTTCTCAAAATAATTTTCTGTCGTTTTTCATCGCCTTCGTTACAGCTTATTATCTTAAAATCTCCCTGAAACCACCATTTATTTTCCCTAGAACTTCGAACTATACTGTACCTGGCTGTTTCAATAGGTGCATATATCCACCCTCTCATAGTCAGATCAGGCCAGTTTTTCTGAAAGCTACTGGTACCATGTAAACCAATACTACCTGTGTCATGCATGTGTTTTCAGGGTCAAGTCTTTGGTTGTTTCCTGAAGATCAAAAGGCGAAGTCATGAAAGCATGTGACTTTTAGGCTGAAGAGCAGCTGGTATATGTACCAGTTATGGTCCAATCTTACTATGCTGGGCAGATGGTCCACTAATTGTACAACGGCCAGGGTAACCTGCCTTGTAAAGGCAATGCCTAGAAAGATCAAAAGAAAAAACTGTGTTCCTTTGTGGCAGGTCGATGTCATCTCGTATGCCTCGTTTGTGCAATCACTAAAAATAGAGAGTACTGATAATTGGGCAGCATCTGTACTTCTATTCTCATCTTTCTGTTAATAATTTTATTTTTGCCCAAACACTACTTGACACTTCACACACTCATTCATACATATTCTCACACTAACCCTGGAAAGGACACTCCAGTCTGTTGGGCTCTCGCACAGTAGAGTAACAACACGGGTGGGAAACAGTTTACCGGTTATAAGCTCCGACTAACGGCTTTAATGACGAGCACCAGAGGTCTTACTGTTGGTGGTAGGGATCATAGCAACCTATTGGAAATATACCGCCCTTCTTAAGCTGGGCAGTCTCCAGTAAATTAGGTGTATTCTCGTGCTATTCTAGTTTTGCTTCGCTTTTGGTAAAGTTCCATGAAATGATATGATACCTTTTGATCTAATTAAACATTGTCAGACAGTCCTTCCTAAACCTATTTATGATTTTCTTTGTTGTTGCTGGGCAAAAGGTGAAGTGTTACAGGACATGAGAAATAAAAAGATAGTTACTTTATACAAGAATAAAGGTGAACGGAGTGACTGGAACAATTACAGAAGAATATCTCTACTTATTATTGTGGGAAAAGGCTATAGAGAAATTTTTGTCAGACTGTATAAGCTTGCTGAGCGTGTCTATTTTAAACCTAAGTGTGGTTTCAGGGCAGGCAGTTCAACTATTGACATGATCTTTCCATTGAAACAGCTTCAGGAGAAATTCAGGGAGCAAAATTTGCAATTATTCCTTGCTTTTGTTGATTTGACAAAAGCGTTTGACACAGTCAGTCGTGAAGAACTGTACTTGGCACTCTTTGAAATTGGCTGCCCTCTGAAGCTCTTTAGTTTCGTAAGGTCTTTCCTCCAGAGCATGAAAGAAAGATTGTAGTTTGACATACGCAGCGGCGCGAAGCAAGGTTGTGTCTTTGCCCTAACCTTTTTTGGGATTCTTTTTCCATTGCTTCTCAAACATACATTTGGTGATGCAAAAAAGGTTATCTTCTTCGGAACCCAGTCAGATGAGAGGCTTTTCAACCCTGCCAAACTCAGAACAAAATCCAAAGTTAGAAAGACTATGATCAGAGACATTTTATATGCTGATGATGCTAGCCTTGCTTCTCATACAGAAAAGGAATTCAAGCTTTTGATGGACCGTTTTTCTAAGGCTTACTGAAAACTAAAAACTTGTTTCAGGACTTTTCCTTGAAGCCTTCAATTAAAATAGACAGTAACGAGCTAGGTGTTGTTGTAGATTTTCCATACCTAGGTTCTTGTATTTCTAAATCTCAGACTCAGAGATAAACAAAAAGATTGGCAAAGCTGCAAGTACCTTGTCAAAGCTAACTGTCAGAGTGTGGAAGAACTCATCATTGAAAGTCAGCACAAAAATGTCAGTCAACAGTGCATGTATATTAAGCACTTTGCTCCATGGCAGCAAGACTTAGACTTCATTTGCAAGACAAAAAGAGCGTCTTCAGATTTTCCATCTAAGAAACCTGCGTTTCATTTTCGATATCAGGTGGGAAGAAGTTCTCGAAATAACTGGTCTTCTTCCATTTACACACTGCTTAAGCAGCGTCGACTGAGATGGCTGGGTCATGTCCACAGAATGGATGATGACAAGATTTCTGAAAACTTGCTCTATGGAAAGCTTGAGAAAAGGGAGAGAGCCAGAGGGCGCTCTTTGTTAAGGTACAAGGGTTTCTGCAAGAGGGATATGTAAGCCCTTGATATTTATGTGTCATCTTGGAAGACTATTGCCGCTGACAGGGATTCTTGGAAGCTAACCCTGAAACGTCAGCTTCCTAAAGGGGAAAGTAAGGAAAGTAGTGAAAAGCGTGCTAGAAAAAAGGCAAAAGCGGGCGAGCACCTGCAACTACTTTCTCCCTTCATTTGTCCAAACTGTAGCAGAGATTGGCAGGCTCGCATTGGACTTTTCAGCCACAGTAAGAAATGTTCCAGTTAACTAGTCGAACGTTGCCCATACTCAAACATGACTTCAAGGGGCCTACTACTACTATATATCCTCTCTCTTATAAGCTTTCTTTGTACTTGATTTTAGAAAAAACTTTTAAATGTTTAAACATTTTTTTTGACTTTTTGAAATATTTCTGTTCCCATACCTCTTCAGGTAGGTCTCAAGAAAAGCATTACGAAGTTGAGTAAGCCAAGATAGGAGGTTTTATTAATTTTATTTTTAAATAATGTCAGCTGTAAGAACATTATGATTAATGAACTAGCCTATTCAAAAAAACGATTTTAATCAAATCGATAATGTCAGCTGTGTTTATGAATTTATCGATGTTTTTGCTTGATGTTGGTGAATGCATCAGTGAAAATGGAAAAATAAAAAGTTATCGGCAAACTTTATGTTAGAACTGCTGGTACTTTATACTATTTGACAATTTTTAAAAATTAAAGATAACATGAATTAAAGTGAAGAAAACAAACAAAATATTTATTCGCTTAATACGCGAATTATTGTAAGAAAAGTTTACATTATCGTTATGTATCGTATGTTTATTATGCTATTAGTTATGAGAAGCTCGAAAAAGATTCAATTTTAAAAGATTTGACCATGAGCTAGTAGTTCCATAAATCCAAATTTGAACGCAAAAAGTTGTTTGAGGTATTGTGCTCAGAGGATTTTCATGATTAGTGTAGTAATTTGAATATTTGAGAATTTAACAGCTTTTTGGGCTTTTCAAAATAAAACGTATAGATTGACCTAAAATAGCCGGAAATCAATATAATAGAAACAAACACTAAGGTTTATTGAGAAACTTAATACACGAAGCTTTTCGTAAGAGTATCTTACATTATCTAGCGTATATTAGACAATGTAAGATACTCTTACGAAAAGCTTCGTGTATTAAGTTTCTCAATCAACCTTATTGTTTGTTTCTAGTATAAAACGTATAGACTTGGCTCGATCGTCTTGCCATTTAACCCAATTTTAGAACGTCAGACTTTCCTTGGTGAATTGTTTTGTTTTAGGTTTATATCAATATTTTCAAACCAGTTCCAAAGCATGAAATATGGACTTGATCAAATTTTCTAATATATATATAAAGAATAGTATTACAGTCGTTTCATGAAATGATTATATGATACTCACATAAGTTTTGTAACGGCAGATTCTTATAAAGATATTGGTGATGTATAAATCAACCTATAGACAAAAATTTTATATACGAATTTAAAAATAAACTCTGAAGAATTGAAAAAATTTTAATTAATTAATAATTTCAATTAATAGTTAAACTATTTTATTACTTAATTCAATTACTTTTTAAAGTTAATATTTTATGGTAAAATTAATTTATTTTACTATAATCTTCCTTTATTTACTTTTTAGTTCTGCTGTTCGTCTTGTTTACCATATACCTAAATACTTTCAGTTCTTTTTATTTCATATTGATCTTCACTGGCTCCATAGGTTTTTATATAAATTTGACTCTTTTGTCTACTCTCTTGTTCTCTCCCTGCTTGATTACTGCAAATCTTTGTACTTTAATTTTCCTAAATTTTCTTTTTACCCTCTAACTAAAGCTTTCAACTCTGCTGCACCTCTGGTCTCTCATACTATTAAATTCTCCCATATCTCGGCCTGTATAGCTCAGTGGTTAAGCATTAGACTAATTATCTAAAGTTACCGGGTTCAATCCCGTGTGGGTCAACATTTAGCACCTGTTCCAGTGTGTTTTCACTACATTAAATTTGTAGCAAGCGCTTTGAACTACAAGGAAAAGCGCTTTATAAATATCGCATTACATTACATCTCTTTATCTTTTGTCGATCTTCACTGGCTACCTCTTCACTTTCGCTCTTTCTTCAAAATCTGTTTTTTCATGCATGAATTTCTCATTCTACTTTACTTTCCTATCTTTCTAACCTTTTACTTCCTCCTAAACGTGCTGGCCTACGGTCCTCTACTCGCTCTCAGCTCTTCATTATCTCTCACTCATTTTTACGCTAAAACAGCTTTTTCTTTTTCTGGTCCACTTCTTGAAAACTCTCTTCTTCCTTATCTTGAATCTTCTTTTTATCCTATTTTTCTTAGAAACTTAAAAACCTATTTTTTCAAGCAGTTCATAGCAGAGCGTCACTGAACGATGCGTAAAGGCGCTATAATTCATATTAATTCATATTAATTAATACTAATAAAAGTAATTCATATTAATATTATTATTATTAATGTTTCCAAAATCTCTATATCTATTTTTCCATCTTCTTGTTTTCACACTATCTTTTAAGTGTGTTAGCTTACTCTTCTCTACTCGCTTTCAACTTTTTATAATCCTTCCTTTTCATTTCTGAGCTTAATCTTCTTTCTCTTTCCCTAGTTCTTTGGTTTGAATCACTTTATTTTTTCAACTAAAATAGTTTTTTTAATCTTTTTTTGAAAAATATTTGAAAACTTTTTTATTAAGTAGTTCATAGCCGAGTGCTTCCAAACTATTATAGGCGCTACATAAATTTTTGTTACATAACATTATATTCAAGAAAATATAATTTTTAAATCAAATAAAATTTTAAACAATATAACCAATTATATCAACATAATTTTTGATAACTTTAATCTTTAAAAATAAATTTTTAACATTTTATATTTGAATCGCTCAGCTTATTCTCATTGACCGCTGATCTAGGTCGTTATCATGGCTTCGGCAATTCGTAATCTTTTTCGTTTCAAAAACATTTTAAAGTTTGGAAATGTAAGTATTTCAAATATTTTTTTCCATATTAGGTTTTCATTCAATTTTTTCTTTTTATCGTAGTTTTCTTACTTATAGCGGCTTCTTTAACATATAGCCGAAATATTCCGTTAAATAGTTTATAATTTGACAAAAAAATATTTATCAACTTTTTTATAGAATATCTTTTTTTCACTAATTTAAATCAATGGCTTCAGACATATACTGGTTCTCTAAGTTGTTCAAAGAGCATTAGTTTTCGAACAGAAGGAAGAAAGTCTTCTGCAAAACACTCAACTGGGCAACAGGTTATAAAATTTAAAAATCACTTGTATCACTTTTTTGCTGTATAAACCAAACTTATATACACTGGTTTAAATATATTTGACGTTTCTCAGATTTCTAGAGACTATCCGGTAGTTGATCATGAGTATGATGCAGTGGTTGTAGGAGCAGGAGGAGGTGGTCTTAGAGCGGCTTTTGGTCTCGCAAACCAAGGTTTCAAGACTGCATGCATCACTAAACTTTTTCCCACAAGATCCCACACTGTAGCTGCTCAGGTAAATTTTTGATCATTCAAATACAGGGTAAAGTACAGCAATTAAAATAATTAAATCTAAAAAATAGATGAGCTGTTTTATGTGGAAAAAAGTATATTTTAAGTATTCATAGTACAGAAGTATTAAATTAAAGAATTACTTCCATTCAAATTTCTATAATCAAGCCATAAAGTCAATATCTTCCAATTTGAAGTTATGTGATTGCCATCTGAGATTTCCTCAATAATTCATATCTGTTTCATACCATTAAAGTACTTTGATTCTCCAGTCCTATTCACAATTCTATAAAATTAATAATATTATATGCAGAAATAAAACAAATACTTGAGTTAATTAACATAATACAATTTTAAAATTCTCAATAATGTCATGTGTAAAGCTTTGATTATCAAGTGATATACAGGTATTTTTAACCCTATGAGCTCATCAAAACAATAAACAATGATGATTTATGAAAAAACCAAAATCTTCATGGCAATACATCAACTTTTTCAACAATTTTTCATTCTAATTAAACCCATAAAACAATTTGTAAACCCCCACAACCAACTCACAGGGGGGAATAAATGCAGCCCTGGCTAACATGGAGGCTGACAAATGGGAGTATCATTTCTTTGACACTGTCAAGGGCTCTGACTGGCTGGGAGATCAAGATGCCATCCAATACATGTGTGAAGAGGCCATTCAAGCTATTCAGGAGGTAAGTGTTCATGGATTCATTGCCATCATTTTTTCTGGCTTTCATCTTGGCTGTTAGTACTATTTTTTGTTTTTTTTTATATTTTTATTTTTTTGTTCATCTATATTATCTTATATAACCTCTATGTAACCTTCTTTATTTTTTGATGATTTTTGTTTCTTCAAACTTGCATATTTTATTATATTGTTTCCATTCCTATTTTTATTCCTTTTTTCATTTTATTTCAAAATTTTTTCCAATTTTCAATCTTAAAATTTTTCAATCTTCTTTCGTCAATATTTGCATTTTTAAGTGATTTTTTCCATTACTCTTTAGTGTTGTTTTGATTGATTTGGCATTGAATCATCGTTGTTTTTCAGATACTATTTTTGGAAATAATTTTGATCAAATTTCATGGGATTTTTCATATTTAAAATAAATTTAAAAAATGAAAAATTGATAATGCATTTAAAGCCCATAAATTATGATAAATGGCTTTTAACAAGGGCACACATCCTGGTGTTATATTGTGCTGCTTCATGCCTTAGTGCATTACTCACCACCTCTAAATAACATTAACATGTCTCTATGAGCAATAACTATATCGGTAAACTATCTAAACTATTTACTGTATTTGTTGTTTACCGATTGTGTTGGCACCATAAAAATTAACTAAATGCAATTAATTATGTTTGTCACCATTATTTCATGAAAATTTTTATTAAGCTACAATACTCTCACTAGAACAACATACATACATATATAGTGAAGTCATTAGAATGTTTTTCATGCCTCCATAATAGTGATATATTTGGTTATTGGTTTCAGTTGGAGAACTATGGCATGCCTTTCAGCAGAGTTGAAAATGGTTAGTACAATGATTATTTATCAGATAGTTGCTGAATTTTTATCTCAACACTAAAATATTTATTTTTTGAAAGTTTAAAATGTCATTTGTTATTTCAAAAACTCTTTATTTTTATTTTCATCAAAGGGATGAATGTTGTTTGAACGTTATTTATTGTGATTGTCTCACTTGGCACATCTTTTTAAAATCCATCAAATAATCTTTAAAATCTTGAATCCTACTTGAATGTTGAGTTTCAATCAGTTCAGAACTCATCATCTTTTCACTATATCAAGCATTCACAAGTGGTATATAATTGACGTTGTTGGCAGGCAAGATCTACCAGAGAGCCTTTGGAGGTCAGAGTCTGGACTATGGCAAGGGAGGCCAGGCTCACCGTGCGTGTTGTGTGGCTGACAGGACTGGTCACTCCATGTTGCACACCCTCTATGGCAGAGTCTGTATTCTTTGGTGCTCAAGCATTTCAAATAACAATACATGGCGTTATATTCTTGATGATGGTCATTCATATCTTTCTGTATCATTTTCAATGATGAACTTTATTTAAAGCGTTTTATTTCTTCTTTTCCATCCACTCACATCTCAATGTTACCACACAGTCATTGAAGTACAGCACTGATTACTTCATTGAGTACATAGCATTGGACCTGATTGTGGAAAATGGTCAGTGCAAGGGAGTGCTGGCATTGTCTCTTGAGGATGGAAACATACACAGATTCAAATGCAACAACACTGTTCTCGCCACCGGGTCTGTCACTATTTTGTTATATAACATCTCTTACTGTATTACTCATACGTTTTCTTTATCCATCAAAATAGATGTGAATGCTGCTTTAAAATTGCAGCTTGATGATGTACTCAGTGAGTCAATCACTGAACATTTTTCATATTAGTCTTCTATTAAGTACCTGTTGAAGTATTTGATATTGGAACTTTTCAGCTCTAATAATACTACAATCTAGAATAAGACGCCATTAAAATCTCGGTAGTTATTGTGTAAATGGTATGGTAGTGAAGCTGCCATAAATTTTCTGTCTGTTCTTGTAGATTCTGTTTGCATGCTACAAATCTTTCATGTCATCATATGCTTTCGTAACTATTTTTATCACTTATTGTTGCTTTTTTTAGAAGCAGTCTGAGTGCCTTAATATCAAAATATTTTAAAATATCACTAAATTGGAAATGAAAAAATGGCTACCACTGCAATACCCATGATTATCAATATCTCTCTTGATAACAATTTAAACATTTCCTACCTTATTTATATTTATATTGCCATCGTACATTTAATTATGACTAATTTTTACTGTTATGTTTAAATTAATTAATTACAAATAAATATAAAATAAAGGTATAAATATCATGTCAAACTAAACGTATGTTATAAATATATCAAAGTACAACCTATCGACCACACCCACCTTTAACAGCATTCAACTCCACACTGATGCACCACAGGGGCTTCGGTAGATGTTACTTTTCATGCACTGCAGCACACACGTGCACAGGCGACGGCAATGCCATGGTGAACAGAGCAGGCATCCACAACCAAGACATGGAGTTTGTGCAGTTCCATCCTACTGGTGTGTGTGTATGTTTTTTTTTTTTGAGATTGATTGTTCTACCAGTTTGTGTTTTATAATTATTTTGTTCAAGTTTTTGTGTGTGAGTTAGTTGTTTTATGTGATAAAATCTTTTAACGTCTATCTAAAATTTAACAACTTTAAATCACTCATAATGTTTTCAAGTCCCTTGTATATACTTAGAATTTCTTTTTATTCTACTTTTATCACTAGGGATTTAACCCATGTGAACTTACAAACCTATGTAACCAACACTGATAGGAATATATGGGGCTGGATGCTTGATCACTGAGGGGTGCAGAGGTGAGGGAGGTTTCTTAGTGAACTCTAAGGGAGAGCGATTCATGGAGAGGTCGGATTTTATTGTGGATAATTATATACTAAATGGTTATTGCGTAAAACTAATTTACGTTTATCGTTTTTATATTTCCATCTTTATGGGGTCTGACTGAACTTGTTCATTAATTTATCAGTATTAGTGACAATTATTTAGGTATTTTAGTGAAAAAAACGTTTTTGGGTCGTGAATATAGCTATTGATAATATGCTGTCCAGGTATGCTCCATCTGCCAAGGATCTGGCATCAAGAGATGTGGTTTCCAGGGCAATGACCATTGAGATCCGAGAAGGAAGGTTGTTACATGCAATATTGAATTCATTTTAATATATATATTCATTATATCTTAACATTTCATTCAACGCTAACTGACAGAGGGGTAGGAAAAGACCATGATCACATCTTCTTGCAGCTGTTCCACTTACCACCGGAGCAATTGCACGCCAGACTGCCAGGAATCTCAGAAACAGCCATGGTGTTTGCGGGAGTTGACGTCACTCGCGAGCCTATTCCAGTACTGCCTACAGTGCATTACAACATGGGAGGTATCCCGACCAACTACAAGGGTCAGGTAGTACAGAAGCAGGGTGACTCAGATGTGGTCATACAAGGGCTTTATGCTTGCGGAGAAGCAGCCAGCACTTCAGTGCATGGTGCCAACAGGCTTGGGGCCAACTCCCTGCTTGATATTGTTATCTTTGGTAGGGCCTGTGCTAACACCATTGCAACAACAAACAAACCTGGAGATCCTTTGCCAAACTTTGATTCTGTATGTTTTCTTTCTTGGTTTACATAACGTTTTTATAGCCATCATTATGCTCTATTTTCCAAGATTTTTAGTCATTGAAGTTAATTATAATAATCATGATAGATTTACACATGAATCCATCAGAAAGCTGGAGAGCAATCAGTTGCAAACTTGGACGCCATTAGACACGCCAAAGGGGACATTTCAACAGCTGAGTTGAGGCTCAAAATGCAGAAGGTACATTTATGGTGTCAATATGTATTGTTATTTCATGCACATTTCTTATTGTTGAGATTGCTCACTTGATGAATGTGTTGAAGGTGATGCAGGATCATGCTGCAGTGTTCAGGGATGGTCCCTCCCTTAAGCAGGGCTGTGAGAAGATCTCTGCTCTTTTTAAAGATATGGCCAATCTTAAGGTTTTATTCATGAATGCTTCTATTTTAATAATGGGTTTTTGGATAGTTTTAAAAGAAATGACGTTTTGAATTATAATCTTGTTGAACTTCAGACGACAGACCGAGGTATGATTTGGAACTCAGACCTGGTTGAGACTTTGGAACTGCAGAATCTTATGATCAACTCCTTGCACACCACATACTCCGCTGAGAACCGCAAGGAGTCTAGAGGAGCACATGCCAGAGAAGATTTCCACGTGAGTCAATACTAAGTACATGTTTACAGCTCAAGTCCAAGACTTGTTCAGGAATTTTATGTTTTTAATCTCTTCCTGCGTAAGCTAATTATGCCGCAATAAATATGTAATAAAAACAAAAATTTTAAAAGCCAACTAGCTAGATGCCAGGGTCTTAAATTTTTTCAATATTATCTTTTTATTGAAATATAACATTATTGTTTTTTTCGACTGTGTTACAGACGAGATTGGATGAGTATGACTACTCAAAGCCATTGGAAGGCCAAAAGAAAAAGCCCTATAATGATCACTGGCGCAAGCACACTATTTCTTTAGTCGACAACGTCACCGGCAAGGTTGTTATACCCATTTATCATTAATTTTAACTAAATTTGTTTGCATTTTTAAAACTTATTCAATTGTGGTATTTTCAGGTCACTATCGACTACAGACCGGTGATAGATGATGTTCTTGACAGTAGTAGAATTCAATCAATCCCACCAAAGATTAGGTCTTATTAAGACCATTAAGCGTGGAGATTGGTGTTTAAATAATCGTTGTAGGACAAATGTTTCTTGACTTTATTTAAAGTATATATTTAACAACATTGGTCTGCGGAGTTGATCGCGGTAAGTATAAACATCTTCACAGCTACATTTAAGGTGTTTCACTCATTTCTTATGTTTTCTTAATTTTTCATCAATAAAGATTAAATCAGTTTTTTTTGTTTATTCGTTTAGTATCAGAATAAATTTTTATTTGAAATAAATTGCTCTTTAAATTGTCTTTCTACGTGGTAGTTCCAAGTGAACCAACAAATCAGAAAAACAGTGAGGATTAAAAAATAGTATTTCCTGTGTGGAAAAGTTTATCAGTTTAGCATGAATAATTTTCCAAATTAAAACTAATTGAATTGTGGAAAGTATCTTCCATAAAAGACAAGCTAATAGTAAGAATTTACTAAAATAATTTTACTTTTATTTGCATACAAATTATTTTGATGCTCCATTAGCGTGTAATTATAAATCAAATATAAAAAAATGCAGACTTTGCAAAATCTTTTTATTAGAAATATTCTCAACTATCTTTATGATACACATTAACTATACGGAACTAAAAATATTGATGGTTAAAAGACATTTATACTAATATTTAATTTCATACATAGATAATCTCCTTGATTCATTTGCTCATTTTTTCGACACTAAAGACCCTTGAATACAACATTAGGAAAAATAAGTCTAATAATATAAAAAGTTTAAAACTGCCAAGTGTTAAAACGGGGGACCCTGAATTAGATAATTTCAAGTTGGGCGTTAGTTCGGGCTGGCAGTCTATAAAATTTATTTCCAAATAGAAGTCTTATTTCATAAATTACGATAAAATTAGTATTAATAATTGAGGTTGAGTATTTCCAACCCTAGTAACTGGCCAAAATTACTTGTGATTAATATGGTATATTTGAAAAGGTGAAAGCTCATTATATTGATAAATGATTTTGATATTATAATCTCATTCTAATTCGATTAATTTTTCATCAATTAACAAGTTATGAATAATTAAAATTTACCTTCTAATTAAAATCGGATTGACAATGTTGATGACAGTGTTGCTGAAAAGAATTATGCCCGAAAATATATAAAGAGCCACATTTAGCATGTATATGGTCATGCCTTTTCTCCTTTCACTGTCCGTCGTGTTCCAAAAACTCTGGTCTCTACGCAGGCTGTCCATCTAGTCACATTTTTTGATGGTGTAATCTTAGCTAGTTTTCAAAATATTTATAAACATTGCCAGTTTTTTCAAAAGTTGAACCTACAAAATAAGACAATTTTTCGTTTTTTTCATAGAAACTAGGATTTTTGAAAAATTCAATTTTATTTCAAATGATTGTAACTTAAGATTTATGACAAAGTTGAATTTTTCGAAGATTCCATTTCCAGAAATCATTAGAACAAATTTATTTGTCAAAATTCTAGTTTCTAAGAATAAAAAGTATCAAAAAATTCACTCATTAAGAGAGTTAATTTTAAAAAAATTGGCACGTGATGCCTTTTAAAAATAATACCATTTTCTAGAAAAAAATAATTGAAGTATGCCAACTGATTGGTTCTGATGAAATAGGTGAAAAAATTTTTCAATGAAGTTTGTATATAGTTTTATTAAGTCAAAAGTTTTGCTAAGGTATACGATCTTAAAACTACATGAATATTATCAAAAATTCATTCACTGTGAAGCAAAATGGACTTAAATGAAATTTTTCCATTTATGGTTACAACCTACCACCAAAATATTTTTTGATTATGAAAAAAATGTTGTTTTAAATCTTCATTTATACTTCCAGTTATAAATTGTTGAGATATTTCTCAATTTCTATCTAATGTTTTTAATTTATTTCAAATAATCAATTTCTTGTTATGCGTGATAGTTTTTAGTGTAGTTTTATGCATAAATTTAATGCTAACGTAAATTCTAGCTACTTTTGCTCAATAAATGTACTTAATTTCTCATAAATCGACGTCAAACATTATTGAATAGTTTTAAACCTTCATTTTAGTTGCCACCTTTAATTCATTCAAAAAATAACAATGTTTAAAGCCAATTGCTTCATATTGTCACATGGTTTTTACGATTAGCAATGTATGCCTCGAACGTAAATAATTATTAACAAAAGTAAGAAAGGAAAAACTTGGTTATTACCGCATTTATGTGAAAAAAGTAAAATATTGACGTAATTACTTAGTGTGTTCATTTTGAAGTAAAGTTTAAGCCAAAAAATAATCAAGCTGAAGTTAACGATATTTGTGCACACTAACAACTAGTAGAGATTTCATTATTAAATAGTGCTTTACAAACTTAAAAAAAATACTTCAAATTTTTATATTTAGTAATGTAAGTTTAACTTACTAAAAGCTTCTATTATTTAGTCAATAAAAGTGGTTGCCTTGAATGGTTGGTAAGAAAAAACTCAATTATGTTGTAGAAATTTTTAGAAATATTTATAAACATGTAAATAACTTGGTTTTTCATGAGAGCAAGCGCGCTTTCCATATCCTGATTTTTAGAGTCAATGTAATAGGTAACTTTTTCTTCAAAATCTAATAAATCCTGAAATTTTATGAATATAAAAAATACCAAATATGTAAAAATTCGAATGAATAAAGACATGCTGTAGGGCTCTTATTTCATCTAAGTACATTTCTTCTAGTTCTTCAAAACGTTTCTGAAGTTGTTCAATTTGCAATTCTAACTTGTTAAAACTCTGAACTAAATTTTCAACTTCGGACAGTAAATTTCTCTGAAAGTTATATAGCATGAGAACGAACTATGAACACAACACGATTAGACGAACCAACCTGGTTCAGTGTGCGTTTCATAGCTGTTGAGATTTATGTTTTGAATCAATTTTATTTTGTAACAAACAAGTAAAAGCATTCTAATTTTTTTGATTTTTAAGTTTATTTACTCGATGCATTGTAAACAAACAAGGTTTAAAAAATTCCCTTAAAAGTAATCATAACAAGATAACTAAATCATAAATTTTAAAGTTGATAAAAATCAATATATACAGAGAATAATAAAAACGTTAATATCTTCCTCTTTTCCCATAACCTCCTCCTCCTCCTCCTCCACCACCACTACCACCACCTCCTCGGCTTCTGCCCCCTCCTCTTCCGAAAGGCCGCTTCCTATCTGCTCATCAAGTGTTAAAAAATTTATTTTTATTTAATATACATATATGAGCCTTTTGTGTATAAATATAACGTTTTTCATAGCAAATTACAGTACTGCCTTACAATGGACATGAGAACAAACCATTGGAGGCCTTGGCGAAAGAAAGAAGGTCATACAGTTTAGGGTTGACATGTTGCTTGGCTTCTTGTAAAACAGATATCAAATCTTTTGCTTTTGCAGCATTCTTTCTTGTGAAGAATGTATATGAAGTTCCCACCTAAGCATATTGAATATAGAATTAAAATAGAATAAAAAATCCCTAAGATAGTAAAATTCTAAAGTTGAATATTCTTTATAAAAGATAATTGAAAACAGAATCTTCAGTTAAATTATAAGCAACCTTAGAGGCTCTTCCAGTCCTTCCAATCCGATGCACATAATCCTCAGAACAGTTTGGAAAATCAAAGTTGACAACAAACTTAATGTCATCCACATCTTAAAAATTTTGAAAACTTAAAAACTAGAAAAAAAAATTTTAAAATTAAGCTAAAATGGATTTCAGCTTGGATAAAAACTCAAAATGTTAATCACTGAAGTTATTTGCTGACAGCAAAGGAAAAAAGGTGTTTGTGTGTGTGTGTGTAGGTGCGTGTGACAGTTGATGCAGTGTGGTACCAATGAAAAGTAACAAAGGTGGCCTAATGTTGGCTGCCAGCCCAACATTACTTCAGCGCCAATATAAGCATACAGTTATATTGATCTATTGAAGGCCACAAAAATCATAAAGGTACCAACACAGAGCCAATCAGCCAATGCACGCCGTGAGATTTTAAAGCCTCTGTAGATGACGTGCTAGCTGACTGACTGCAGGGAGCCTAACCAAAGTGATTAGGAACCTGGCATCATTTTTAATCACTTTAACGCACTAGCCACATCATTATCATAACATCAACCTTTAAATGCCTTAGTACATTTAGAAAGGACTTTATGTGAAAATAAACGTAAAATAGACAAAAATATTTATCATATGGCTTCAATCTAAAAGTACTAAAAAAAGTATTTAAAAGATCTTTCATACAAAAAGCATAAAAATGATGGTAATCACCACCCCCAAACCTAATCCTCTTGCTGCCACATCAGTAGCCACTAAAATAGGACTTTTTCCTTCTTTAAATTCTGTTAAATATATGCAAATAAAAGTACACATAATGTATAAAAGGATGAAGATTTGAACATGAATAAATTTTTCACAAAAACCTCTCAAAACCCAGTCTCTTTCTTGTTGTGACTTGTCTCCATGAATACAAGCAGCTGTCCAACTTTAAAAAACAATTAACCTTTAAACTGAAGCAATTCAAAAAACTGATGATTTTCTAACCCAACTCTTCTCATCTTCCTTGTGAGGTCATCTGCACGTCTCTTTGTTTCAATGAAAATAATTGTTTTATTCTCTTTTTCCTTCATCACCTCTTTTAACAACATGTCAAGCTTATATTCTTTTTCATCCTCTTCACAACAATCAACAATCTGTACTATATTGTGATTTGCATGCAACTCTATAGCACCTATGTTGACTTGAATGTATTTTCCTAAAAATGATTCAGCAAGTCTTTGCACTTCTTTTGGCCATGTGGCACTCCACATAAGTGTTTGTCGATCGGGTCTAATTTGAGAAAGAATTTTCTTAATTTGAGGTTCAAAGCCCATGTCCAACATGCGATCTGCCTCATCCAAAACCAAATAGGTACAACGCTTCAAGTTGACCTTTTTCATTTCAAGAAAATCTATTAACCGTCCTGGAGTAGCAATGCAAATCTCTGCTCCTCTCTCTAAGTCTCTGAGTTGTGGTCCTTTGGGGGAGCCTCCATAGACACAAACACTCCTCACTTTTGAGCTCCTAGAAAATATCTCTGATACTTGAGCCACTTGCTGGGCTAGCTCTCTAGTTGGAACTAACACTAAAACCTAAATTAAATTTTTAAAATAATTTGAAACTTGTTAAATTAATGATATTAAAACTCACAATAGGTCCATCTCCTCTTTTCAGATAAGGCTGGTGACTTATATGGACAATCGCAGGCAACATATACTTTGATTTTGATTTAAGATATTAAGTTTTTTCAATAATTCATTCAAGTTTTCAAACTAACCGACATGGTTTTTCCAGAACCTGTCTGAGCAATTCCTACCATGTTTTGTCCACTGAGAGCAATAGGCCAACCCTGGGCTTGAATAGGGGTTGGCTTTTCCCAATTTTGCTCCATAAGAGGACGTTTGGCATAATCTTTGAAGTAAAACATTATTGTTGTACCAAAAGATTTAGAAATATATATGTATATATATTATACCAGGAAAATTAGTTTCATTGAATGTAAGAATTGGTTTTGGACAACCACTGCCGTGGATAGTAATTTGGTTTTCACGGTAGTATAATTGAATTTGATCCTGTAATTATTGGAAATTCAATAAATGATATCAATTTATGATAATTGTCTGTGATGTTACGAACAATTGGTCTTTGGCCAGTGTGATGACTTTCAAAATAAAAGTTTTTTTCAAACTTTGGCAATTTATCTAGGTCCCAGTCAATTCTTTCCAAGTCTCCTCCAATATCCCTTTTGCTTTGAAAACTGCTTCTACCGCCATAAGAATTTCCATTGAAGCCAGAACTAAAAAATTATTTTTGGAGAACTAAAATTTGTCTTTTCTAGAAAGAATGTAAAACGAACCTGCTATAACCATTATAGCTACCGTATCTAGATGAATTTCTACTAGAATAATCAAAAGAACGATCACGATATGACATTTTAGACTTTATATTAACGTTATGATATCTACGAACGAGTACGGTAATTCTAGAATAAAAGCGGAAAATGGATGAAAATATAAATTTGTCATCAAACAATAAATGTTACCAAAGTTTATGAGTTTCAAATTTATATTTAAAAATTAATTGTTTTGAATAGCCAAATTTTTCAACTTAATATTTTTTTTTTCAAAAAACTTATTTTGCAAAAATTAATTCTAAGTGAGGAAATACCCATAAACTTCACTAGAGCGGAAAAATTGTTTTGAGAGTAAATTGAATTCAAAGATTAAATTGCTCAATCTTGAATCGAAAAAATGTTAAAAAAAAACTTTAATAGACTTTTTAGCTTTTTTGAAAGTTCTTCACGTTAGTCCTAAAATGTCCTATATTAAACTATTCAATAAGTATTACTATATGCCTTTTGTTGTAAGAAAACATGCCATGGCAATAATTTGAATAATTTATTCATAATAATATTAATTTCAAACAACTAATTTGAAGCAACTTTTAAAATTTAAATCTTTATTTATCAAGATAATTTACTTGAAATCCTTTGGTGGCATTTAATAGTGAAATGCAAAGTGGTTTTGATGAATAATAAATTATGAAATTTTATTGTTTTCAACGTAAAACAAAATTAAACTTGGAGATTCTATTTATAAAACAACAAATCAAATTTTATGAAAAAACTAAATCAAGTAATTTAAAATTGAAAAACTGAAAAATAAAAAATAAATAGTTTGACGAAGATATAACATTTGCAACAGATATAAAGTTTGTAAATTAATTGTAAAACAAGTATTGAGCAAAAAAACATAGAAGTCGAAAGTTTGTTCGAGACTAACGAAAAAACTGAAATACTTCAAAAAAGTTTAAATAAAGAGTGAAAATTTACGCTTGCAAATAAATTTCAAAAAAAGCTAATAAAAATCTTCCTAGGAAGAGTAAGAATCGATTCTGTAGGCACACACACAAGCCTCAGCTAGTGAAATTCTTTTTTCTACATAATAATAAGAAGAAGGACTTCTGACATGAACGAGATGTGTAACTTTGACAGGTTCACAGATGTAAGGATAATTTTGAGTATTTGAGCACACTGCAGTTTTCATGGCTTGAGGTATTCTGTACTGGTTGTAGTTGGTGTGGTACGTCCATTTACATAAACTTCTTTCGTTTAAAGGAGCAACTGAACGCTTGGATCGCACATGCTTTTGTTTTTTGGATTTAGGTAATGATTTCAAAGCTCCCAAAAAAATTATTTCACTCTTTTCCTTATTGTTTTTTTCATTGATAAGTCTTTTAATGATTCCGTTTGACTCTGTAGCGTTATGAGATTTGAAGATTTCATCAATGAGGATCTTTGAAGATACGCCCATAATGATGAAACTCAACATTATACAAATTTTCAACATTTTGACAAACATTTAAAGTGTATAGTTGTTTTAAAAATACCAAAAACTTCATTCAAAAATATTATAACTGTAGAAACTGAAAAGTTCTATTTATACTAAGAGAAAAAAAGGAAGTATGAACAATTTTTTTCGTATTTACCATTATACACATTTTTTGTAAAACTTCTTTAAATTCTAAAAATAGAATTGACTTTGTGAGGTTTATGCATTACTTTTGAAGTTTTGTGATATGGGTATTCTCAATTGAATACCGAACGTTTACATTTGTTTGCCGAATTTTAAAAATTGATTTCCAAGTTTTCGGATAAAATAAAAACTTTTTTTAAAAATTTAGTTTTGATGTTCAAAAAGTTGAAATTTAAAAAAAAACTGAAAATTTTTTTTCTTGAGGTTTTTCGTACTTCGCTCTGGGAAGTACTAAGTACCTTGTTGGTAGAAAATATCTTGGTTTGACTTTGCGAACAAAGTTTTTATGAAATAGGGTTTTCATGTCTACTGCAAGCGCGCTCGTGGTTGGCAATGCCAATGATAGATAGGCAGGCGCGGCTGCAGTCAAAGGTTACGTCAGGTACGACTACTGAGGCTTCACCATATTTCCTTCAGCGGCGTTTTTTCCCAAAATTGATTTTACGAAAATTCTCAAAAAAAAGCATCTTGGTGAATAATGTGGTGCCAGATGCCATGACTGGCAGCCAGAGTAGACCACTGGCTATGGTCAATGTGACAGAGACTGAAGGACCTCTTCAGACAGTTTATAACGCCTCTTTGGTGCCTTCTGTCCAGATAGCCAACCGAAAGTTCGCCATACAAAACTATCTTAGGCAGGCAATAATCGTTTATTCTGAAGACATGTTTTGCCCAGCGTAGCTGTGGCTTCCGCAGCATAGCCTCAATACTGGTGATCTCTGCCGGTTCAAGAGTCAACATTTGTGACGTAATCGCTCTAGTGAATGTTGAAAATAATGTAAAGACAGCGCTGATGAAAACGGTTGAGATATCGCACGTTGTGACGATACGTTACCCATGCCTCAGAGCCGTACAATAGGGTGGTGAGCATGACGGCTCTGTACACGCTGGACTTAGTGGCCTTCTTTAGATGCTTGTTTTTCCAAACTCTCTAGGTTAACTGGTGAACGGTCTTAAAAACAGTCTCACCAAGGGTGATGTGAAGAAGGCATTACTCTTCTCGAGGTGCAGGCTAGTAGAGGGCTTTCCAAGCTAACTTCAAAACCAAAGAGCTGGGCACTTTCTGCAAAGCAGGATGTCAGATGCTGCAAGGCTCTTTTAGTATGTGCAACGAGGGCAGCGTCGTCGGCAAATAGAAGGTCTCGAACTAACTGCTCACAAGTCTTTGTGTGCGCCTGCAACCTCCTAAGGTTGAATAGATTGCCATCAAAGCGATAACGGATGTATACAGCATCTTCATCGTCAAGGTCTTCCATGGCCTGCTTGACCATCATGCTGAAAAGGATGCTGAACAGAGTTGGAGCCAAAACACAACCTTGTTTCACACCATTGACAATAGGGAAGAGTTTAGAGAGGTCAATGTTCAACCTAATTTAGCCGTGCTGGTTTTCATGCAGCTGGGTGATCATACTGAGGGACTTTGGGGGACAGCCAAATCGCTCCATGATTAGTGAAAGACCTTTTCTGCACGAATCGGTCATTTTATTTTGTTAGTACCATCAATACCATTATCCTTGTTTATATTGTTGTATTGCTAACAAAATATTTATTACCATTAGATATTTCATATGATGTTAAAGATAAGAAAATTATTATATTAATAGCAATTTACAATTTATTAAAATATACTTTACAGCTTCATCTCAAATTATATTTTATCAGTACTCTGACGTGTCGTAAAAGGTACTTGAATTTAATTTTAACGAAGTAATTTATAAGTCCAGTTTTTTCTAATTTTTTGAATTTTATTTATGATTTTCATAAAAGAATTGATAAATTTCAAGATAAGAAACAATAATTTAGAATTTGACAAATTTGGATCTAACAGAACACTTTTGGATGAGTTTTTTTATATACATCGTTATAATATATTATTATAAATAAGCCATAAACGTTACCATAGATCACTTGCTTCATTTTGTCTTAGTTAATTTTTTTTATTAATTAGTGTACTATTTTTAATTTTCAATTATCAAAAATAATGGCTAAAATCTTCGAAAAACATTTCTAAATTTTTTCTTATTCAATTTTAAAAAATTATTTTAATTATTGAAAT
Organism: Pterobdella sp. o SKG-2022; assembly: GCA_964035795.1. Lineage (NCBI taxonomy): Eukaryota > Metazoa > Annelida > Clitellata > Hirudinida > Piscicolidae > Pterobdella > Pterobdella occidentalis. The sequence goes on from OZ038322.1 coordinate 5,873,192, forward strand.
TTGAACAAAAAATTGAAAGCATAACGATTTTTTGAATAATCAAACTAAAGTTATTATTGGAAACTTTTACATTTTTTTTCAGATTCGGTAATCAATTACAAAACCTCAGTGATCAAATGCGAAGGTTTGGTTGTCAATTGAAATCGATTTAGTCTTCAATTGGTAGTCAACTGAGAAACGCTGCAACGAATCGAAAAATACATTTTAAATAATTCAAAAAAACCAAAAATCGTAGAACAAAATTTTCTTTCAAATTCTAATGATAAAAAAAAATATCGAAAATTTAAAAAAAATTTTTCAATATTTTTTTCGAGATTTTTCAAACTCCGCCCAGAAGAGTATGCTGCCAAGTACCTAAAAGCAAAAGAAAATCAAATAAACTCTCCTCAAAATGTGTTTTAATGAATTTTCACTTGTTTCAACCATTTTTTTGTGAATTCCAAAACTTCATTAAAAAATAAAATTTTTTTCATTAAATTTCGAGAATTTATTTTGACCGTTGAAATTTAAAGTCAAATTTGAAAATTTTTTTTGAATATTTAAACTAAATTTTTTAAAAATAAACTTTTTCATTCATTGAAAAATTTGGTGATCAAATGAAAAAATTTGTTCCTCAAATACAAAGACTTGCTGATCGATCGCAAAGATTGGGTGCTTAATTGAAAAACCTTATATTTAGTCATTTCGACATGAACTTGAGTTAATTTTTATAGAGAAAACTATTTTTTTATACATCATGTGGCATTGCGGGTCGAAATGTTAAGCGATTCAAATGGTTCAAATTTTCATTACTAAAAATTTCAAAAATCTTTACCGTAGTTCTAGTGCCTCCAATCTTCAGTTCGGTGACATGACATAATTTTTTCAACACTGTAGTGGTGAGGTTTTGCGATAATTTTTGTTTTATATATTTTTATTATGAAATAAAAAAAAAATAAATAAAAATACATATTAAAAGCGCGCTATGTAAATGTGTATAACATATAATAAATTCATAATGTAATGATTTTTTTGAAAATTCCATGTAGACGTTTTTACGCTGTGATGAAATAACTGTACAAGCTCTTCAAAATCAATCGGAAGCTTAGATCATCGATAAAAATAAAATAAACGGAACAAAGTGGTTAATGTTTTTAGAATTAGCTGAATAGCTCTGATGAACTGTGTGAATAAAGTTTTCAGTATTAACCTTCAATATTTGATGAATATGCGTGAACAGAATTAACCAATAGAATTCTTACACGTCGTTGGGTTTTTTGAAAATCTATTTTGAAGTCGCATTTCTTTTAGGAGGAATTGGGAGGCTCCGCAAAAACTCTATTTAGCTTTTTTCAGTTACAAGTTCAACCGATGTTTTTTGCCTACTCGAGTTTTTAAGAAATCTTACTTCAACTCTCTCTTTTGGGGAATCCAACCCACTCTACTCAACGCATATTGAAGACGTTAGGAGTGTATGTCGGCCCACATAGCTCAGCTGGTAGAGCATTAGACTAATTAGCTAAAGAAACCGGGTTCGATCCCACGTGGGCCGACAGTTAGCATCTGTTCCACAGTGTGTTTTCGTTACGTTAAACTTGTAGCAAGCACTTTGATCTACAGGGAAAAGCGCTTTATAAATACGGCATTACATTGCATAACATAATGCTGAAAATTTGAAAAATATACTTCAAATGCATGGTTTTGAGTCTTTTGCAGCATATGTGCACCAAGGTTGGATTAAAGTTTGACTGTCTTGATGTCTTTTTTTCAGATAGTAATCTTGAAATGTATGAATCAACTGACAATACCTGCCTGAAAAAAATATTCAAGGTAAGAAGGTGGAAAGACTTGGATGTTGAAATGTTAGTTTCCAAGTTGCTGAACGCTTCTTTTGTATCTTGAACAGATTCAGCTTTTGCTGTGAGCTAGTATTTCTTAACTTCAAGGCATAAGCTCATTTTTTTGATAAATGCGCATGTTCAAGGTTGAAAACTCAAACTTTTGGAACGGTTTTTCTGAGAGTTTTGGAAGGAAAGTGAATGCAAAAGCTTTCAGAAAGAGATTGAAACAAGGTTTTAAAGCCAACATCATGGTTTAATTTTGAGAATTTATTAAAACTATGTATGAATATGGATTTATTGTGTTTATAGTAATAATTAAAAATTTTTTTTCTTTGAATTATTCTAATTATATCATGGTTATACCTTTACAAGTATTTTATAATTGAGAGATTTTGAAACTCCCAGGTATAAGCATCATTTGAGTAAATTTATGGTGTCTATTATATTTTTTTTATTGCTTATTGAATTATTTGTCAATAGGAACACCTTTTGTTTGGTAATATCCTTCTAATTTGATTTACAAATAATATATCTTGTCCAATCTACCAATAAATGTTGTGAATGTAAATGGTTTGTTAAAAACTTTACTTTTTGAAGCCAGTAAATTTCATAAGCAAAGTCGGCCACGAACCGAAAAAAACAATAAATAAAATACGAAGTGAAATGAAGTTAAAACAAAACAAGCTCAAAAATTAAAGAAAACAACTGAATCACCGTAAAATTTATTTTTTTAATTAAAAAAACCTGAAGACAACTGTAGTTGTAACTATTAGGTATATCCACCTACGTTCTGCCTTTACTTTTGAAAGCACCTTCTTTCAATCTTTCCATAATTCATGGGAAACTGCTGGAAAATAAAGGTCACAACATTTTGATGCGTCTGTGTACATCATTTGAGATGAGGCAAAGACAAGTGTTCGTAAAATTTGAATAAACTTTGGAGTTTTTTAATTCTTCAAGTCAAACATAAATATTCAAATAAAAAAAATTTTTTGGAGTTTATTCTAGTCCAAGCTTTTTTTAAGTTGAACTTACATTCTCAAGTGAAAGTAAAAATAACATATAATTTAAGTTCATCTTACGAAAAGCTTCCTAAACACAACTAAACTCCAAAAAGTGAGTTACGTTTCCTAATTAGTAAAAAACTTGTGCCAAATATATTTTTCCATTTATCTGAAATCCATTCCTTTGATTTTCTTAACGTCTTTGTTTCAAAAATCAAGGACAACATTTTTTGAGACATTTGTTTCTATCGAATAAAACCGTGTCTGAGCCATTACAGATTAGTATAAAAATTGCCTTCTTGTTACTAATAGCGCAAAAATCGAAAAGTTATCGAAATTTATTTACAAAATTTCTAAATAAGACATTATTTCACGTAAACGTTTGGCATTTGAGCTAACATAAAGATGGAAAACGATTCTTCTAGCACTATCTATCGTAGGAATGTTTCAAAATATACAAACACCAATATAACATGGAATAAAGCAAAGCCTGATTCATAACGATTAGGAAAGCAAATAGCATTCAGAGAAGTCCATCGTCATAACCGTCTTCATCGTTTTCTTCAACTTTGGGGTCTCTCTTCTTCGCCGGTTTTTCTTTTTTAGGGGGGTACTTCAAGTCGCGAGCTAATTTTGCAAACTGTAAAATAAATTTCAATGTTTCTTAGTTTTTGAAAAATCAAAAACGCTCAGAATCAAAATTAATTGAGTCTCACAAAAGAGAACAAACATATAAAATAAATATTGGAACCGACATCATTCTCCATGTAGGCGAACAAGGGACCCCTGCTTATGGCAGAAGCATCTTCTTCCTCTCCTTTACACCACAAATCCAAAAATCTTTGGATCGACACAGCTTCTTCACTGTCGCAAAATCCAGAGAAATTCCTACAACGACATGCTATTTTTTAATTTATCTATCCTTATCAAGTTTACTAATATGAATCGGCATTGGATAGTTCACCTCAAAGCTTTTTGCATGGCTCCGTCAGCAGCTGCAAAGTCATCTCTATGCAAATGAACCAAGATCAAGCCCATTACTAGCTTGTCGAGCACTCCTGGTAACAGTGAGTGTTGCAACCAATAAAGTTAAAATCCATTTTATTGAAAAATATTATGCATAGAAAACTTTAAAAAGTTAAAATGATAAATTCAAGGCTTAGGTTTTTAATGACAATATTGTTTTCATAAATATTTCAAAGAATATATGAAAGTTCACTTGTGCGAAATGATCATTAACAACAAGCTGATAATCAAAAAAGAATTTATGGAATGACGTCTTTCGAAACAACTTTACGTGCGAATCTTGACGTGCTTACAGTTTATCAAAAACCCCATTCTAATAATTCTAAAATTTTTCCTCAAATTTTTTATTTAATATGCGCTATGTGAATTAAAATTTATTGAAATTATGATGAGTCCAGTCTTACCATGGTTTTATAAATATCATTATGTCCATACCTGAATGGTTGGTTTTCGCCAAGTATGCCATCTCCCTGTCGATACAATCGGCCGCTTCACTCAGCCTATAAAAAACATTCAAAGAACAATATATGAATGGATAAGCCAATAAATCATTAAAAGACATTTATTAGCCCTTGTTCCCTCTCTAAGTTCACTGAACAATATAAGAATTTTGATTGACCAAATTAGCTTAAAACGAAGGAAGTTCATTAATTATGTGAAATTAATCTCTAAACTTATCTAAATGAAACAAAAGAAGTTACATAACTGATAATAATAACAATAACAACAATAATAATAAGAAAATAACTGAACCCGTTTTGGCTAAAATTAGCACCTTTTCCATAGATTTTTTGTATATAACCCCAAAAAAATGTGACAAAGTCGATAAAAACGAAGAAATAAAAAAAGTACTCAGTTATTTACTGTTTAAACTATAAATATAACACATAACAATATAGTTTTTTGGAGGATAATATAAAGCGCAAAAAGTGAAGGCTTCAATTCAAAACACAAATTAAATATAATTTAAAAGCCATTAAATTTGTAAAGCTCTCATTTTAATTAAAGAAACGAGTTTAAACATACACGTCACAAAAATCTAAAGCCAATCGAAAAGCTGTCAACAAAATAAACGTAGGGGCGTGGGCCTTGTGATCGCATACATACCAAGACAGTATGCATACTTGACTTTCTTTAATGCTAAATGACAAAAGCTTATATGACATAAACCATGTCATGAGATTATGTGTAATAAACTTGTCATTAAACTATATGTAATAAGCTTATTTCTCAGCCCGAATAGCTGGCAGAACATTAGACAAATTATCTTAAGTTACCGGATTCGATCCCACGTGGGCCGAAAATTAGCACCTGTTCCACAGTGTTTTCGATACATTAAATTTGTAGCAAGCGCTTTGATCTATGATTAAAAACTCTTTAGAAATATCGGGATACATTCATGTCATGAGATTACTCTCAATAGATACAAAAGTATAGACGAACACAGTTTAGTTGCTCCGGTCAATTTTGCTAAATTTTATTAGTTAGAAGGACAGTTTTTAGTCAAAAAACAACTATAATCACAAAAAAATTAAATTCATTGCTTACTGCTACAATTATTCCTTGAAACTGCGCATAAGTTTTTTAAATTTTTTGTACCGACACAATAAGTCAGTTAAAACCAATCGGATTAAAAAAAAAGTTTTTACGCAGTAAAAACATCAACCTTCAATTAACATAAAATATACTAAAGTAATATGGCACCAACGAAAAAAGACCGCGCAGAGCAGACAACTCTCCAGAACTCTTCTACACACGCCCTTTCAATCAAAGAAGAGCAGTGTGGCAAAACAAATCTGAGAAAACCAGGCAGAGATTTATCTTTTTGCCACCAATATTTTCACTTAACATGCATTTCCCCTAAGTTGTCCAAAATTACTTTCGCCAGTCTGATTACTTGGATGTGTTCAAATTGCACCAACTTATCTATTTGTAACCTTCCAATATTATCTAAAAATCAGACTCAAGTTACAACTTTCGGCAGATCTTCCAGCGACGCCATAATTTCTTCATTGTGCTTCCTGCAGGGATACCGCATACTGCTCAAGATACCTAAGGGCTCACAAGTTTTGGTTGCAGCAACCCTCGCCGAGAGAATCAAAGGCGCGTTGAATGACCCGAAGAATTCGTTAAAATGGGAGAAACTTTTCAATTTCGCTAAACTCATTTTGGCTGTCCCACGTTACCCCGACAACGCCTCTAAGCCGAACTTTTCTTCAATCCTATAATAAGAAGCAACATTGCTGTCTTTCGCCAATCAGGTTCTCCGACAAGACACCAACTCGCACGTCCCGTGAAGCCATTTTCCGGTGCTTTTGATGAAAAAACACAGTTGTGCAAACGCGTTAACGCTAAATTGATCGAAGATGATGTTTCCGCAGCTGTCCGTGTAGTCGTGTCCGACGATACGATTATCAACCCTACCTCTGAAGTCATGGAGGCTCTCCGTCTAAGACATCCACCTACTTCATCGGATTTTCGCCCACCTTCTTCTTTATTTGATGATCCGCCTACTAATAATCCAAACGAGGTTCTTGCAGCCTTGAGGTCTTTTTCTCTTAGCAGTAGTGCTGGATTAGATGGTTTAAGGCCCGAACACTTGAGGGACCTCATTTCAAACATTAAATTTGAAGCTGGTAGGAAATTATTAAATTCTATATCTAACATGTGCAACATTTTATTAAGTGGCAAACTCCCTATATATGCTCGCGAGCCAATTTTTGTCGCTAACCTAACTGATCTTGGAAAACCGTGCCTTTTCTATTTATAACCTAGCTCGTCTCGCTTACCAACATCAAAGCGAACTTTTCTGTAGGGACCAAATAATATCATCTGCACCCGGAGTTCAACAAGGTGATCCTGTCGGCCCTCTACTATTCTCTTTAGCTGCTGACGACATAGCAAGGCCGGTTTCCGCACCACTTAATATATGGTATCTAAACGATGCAACCTTAGAAAGACCAGTTGAAAAAATCATTCATGATTTGGGAATCATCATTCCTGCCCTCTCTATGATCGGCCTTGAAATAAACGCGTCCAAACCTGAGGTCGTAAACTTAAATCTGGACGCGGTGGATTTTCAAAAGGCTTTGGACAAGATCCGAGGCATACTGAAAGAGGTCTAGGTCCCCCCTTCTCCCCTGAGAAGCTAATAATGCTTGGCGCACCAATTTTTAGCTTTGCAGTCGAAGATTCACTTTCAGCCAAACACTCCCAGCTTTTTCCTCCTTAAAAATTATATGGCTATACCCAAATTACTCTTCATTTTAAGGTGCTCTCCTACCTATCACGAACATGCGCTTCTAACAGAATATGAGCAAACGCTTAGAGAAGAAGCCACCAAAATTAATTTCGATGACACAGGCTGGTTGCAAGCAAAACTTCCGGTTAGACATGGGGGAATTGGTCTTCGTTCACCCTCCGATCTTGCACTTCCAGCTTACCTCACCTCACGCGTAGCATGTCGGTCTTTCATCTCTGATGTTTTCAACAACAGTAACGGACACCGGTCAGAGGTCGAATTCGTTGCAGCGAAAAAAGCCTGGGTTGAAAAAGATCTTCGAATTCCCTCCAACCCTGAATTCCAACGCAATTGGGATGAATCTATGTGTGAAGCGTTGTACAGCCAATTGGGAAAAACTTTCAATCAACATAAATTTGCATCATTAGTATTTGCCTCAAAATTGCTCTGATGCCTGGCTGAACTGTTTGCCAAACTCACCAACGGGCGGGCTCCTAGACGACGAATTTTTTAGTATTGCGATATCCCTCCGTCTTGGATTGCGTTTATGCTCGCCGTACAAATGTCGTTGTGGAGCTCAAATAGATGTTTTTTGGCAGACATCCATTATCTTGCAAATTAAGTGCTGGACGCATCCCTAGACATCGTGCACTGAACGATTTAATCAAATGCGCCTTAGACAAAGCTCGATTTCCCAGTCAGCTAGAACCAGTAGAAGCCCTGATGGGCTTAACATTTTCCCTTGAAAGGCTGGCAAATGTTTCATCTAGGACGCTACTTGCTCTGATTTTTTTTTGCCTTCACACTTACTTCAAACTTCAATCCCGACTGGACTTCCCAACAAGCAGGAATGGCGAAAACACAAAAATATCGAAGCCTTGCAGATAGCCATATTTTCGTCCCATTAGCGGTTGAAACCTCTGGTATCTTTGGTTCTCATGCTTTCTCTTTTTTGTCTGATTTGGAAAAACGCATATCTAGGGCTAAAGATGAGCCCAGAGAACCTAAATGGTTGATTGAAAGTTTTTCACTGGCCATTGTTCGTGTTAATGTTCAAGCAATTCGTTGAGCAGTGTCTTCTTAGTTTGTCGTATACTTGTGTTTCGTTCTTTTTTGCCTTTTTATTTTATAAATAAATAAATTAATAAATAAATAAATAAATAAATAAATAAATAAATAAATAAATAAATATATATATATATATATATATATATATATATATATATATATATATATATATATATATATATATATATATATATATATATATATATATATATATATATATACATATTCATTTTTTCATTATATTTTTTACAATATTTCCGTTAGTTAATTTCGTTCCTGATTTAGTTTGTAGTTAATTTCATATTTTCATATAACTTTTCATTCTTCCTTTTTTTTTAGATTCAATTTTTTCACTATTTTAGAATATGAATGCATGTGTTTTCTTTTAAAAAAACGTACTTGCTAATTTTATTACGTCATGAGATTATATGTAATAAAATTGTGTCATGATATTAGATATCATACTAACACTTCCCAAGGTTTTTGAGCAACATTAAAAATTTCTTACTAATCAAAAAACCCTATAATAGGAAAAGAAGACGAAAGAGAAAATCGTACGAGTTGAATATCTATTCATAGCATTTGATCATTATCTTGGGGATAATAGGTAAATGTGGAAGGTGATAAAAAACCCGGTAAACCGAAATCACTTGTGAAAAGTTATTGAATAAGGATATGGAAAATTCAAAATAAATATTTAATCACACGAAGGCCTTACATTGAAATGATAACTTTGAAAAAAGCTTCATTCTCTGCTGAGAAAAACGTGCTATAAACAGAATGATGATGATGATTTCAAGGTTTTATAGGACATGCACACCTTCAAAAATTTCAAAAATAGCGAAATTCCCTCGATTGTTTTTGTTTACCTATGGAAAATCTCTGCAAACGTCGGTAAGCCGAGGAACATGAATGTTTATAATTTAACAATCGCTATCTCAAAACTATTGAGTAAAGAATGATTCAATGTATAGAAGTGTTTATATAACGTTTTTCCGTATACTTCTAAAAGCTCGTTACAAATTTAATGTAGCGAAAACACACAGATGCTAACTATTGGCCCAAAACGGGATCAAACCCGGTAAATTTGAATAATTTGCCTAATGCTCTACCAACTGAGCTATGCGAGTTAATGACCCATAAAACTAGGAACACGCCCAAACTTTCTTTAAAAAGTTATACATATTTGTGATTGCAAAATCTCAAATTTAATAGATTTGGTATATAAAACGAAAACTCGTCAAAACACATAAGTTCAAATGCCAAATAACTTTCTTCTACCAAACCTCTAACCATTGTTTTAATAAACATGAAAATGATTGACGTAATCACTCTCTCAAGCAAATGTAATATATTGAAATTTAAAAACACTAATAGTTTTTATTACAAGGTACGAAGCCTATCGTTAACAGCGTAAAATTGTAATGGTGATTCACGCATTTGAAAATAATACACTGCGAACGGAAGCTTTCTTCTTTATAATAACAACAATTAGTGCTCGTAAGTTTTATTAAGATTTGACATACTTGTTAAGTTTAATGTACAATCTGCCAGCTCTGCCTATGTTTTCAGCACATTCCTTGTACGTGTCTTCAGCCTGATAATCATAACGATAAAGCTTCTAGCACAGGAAGGTTTCAAACAACTTCAAAACCTTCTATAACATTTGACCGTGTGTCTAAGATTCATCGATTAAATAAGACAAACACAAGGTTTTATTTTTAAAAAATAACAAAGCTTTTGGCAGCAAAATTTTACATAATCAATTGGGTTCTATTAAAAGACATCCTATTTAATTTTTCTAAATGTTCAATGTTGCACTCCCTCAATTATTATTATTATTTGTGAACTATAAAAAATAAACCGCCGAATTATTTTCTATCTGAATTGTAGTCCTCAAAAACCACACTAATCTCCCTCTCAATTACAACCCACTACTTACCTTGTCAACAGACAATCCCAGTTTAAATCACGTCAGCTTAAAAATTATACTCTTGCTCATGATTTTTTAATTATCACTACAACTTTCTTCTTTTTTGAACATTTCTTAAGCCCTCAGAACCTCTCTTTTTAGAATTAACAAGCTTTGAAACCTTTATAACCATTTAAAATTACTTCATGCTTAGGTAACTTTTTCCTGCTCAACTTATTTCCTTTTTCTAAAATTCTTGCGAAAATCTTACGCTTACCTTTATCCTTTGTTTTTATTCATAGCAACTGTCAATCAAAATTTCTGCATATTTGACCGTTTCTACAGAGATACTTATATACATTGCGCGTTTATAAAACATAAAAATAATAAACATGATTATTTATACTTCTTGATATTTATCGTAAAATGAGGATGTTCTTAGATAAATATAATTTTTCAAGAAATAGTTACAAGAACTTCAAACTTTTAAGTTCAAAATAGAATTTTTTGCTAGATCTTTACTTAGTTATTTAGGATTAACCTTTATTATAATAATTTTACAATAATCTCACAATAACTTCTATTTCTATTGAAACCTTCCATTTATGTTTTCATATAAATATAAATAGAACTGTTTCTGAATTTTAAAAAAATATACTAATGAATTATAAAAAAGTTAAATTTTTCGAAACTTTTTTTTTTTTGAAAAAAGATATTTATCTAAAATCTTCCTCATTTTACTATAAATATCAAAAAAATGTAATTAAAAAAAAACATACATAAGATGTCTCTAGTAAAATTTTTTAGTAACGTCTTATAAAAAGACTGAACTTATGATTGCTCAGTTTTTTGAATGAAGGTGCTTTTTAAAATGAATATCTCATTAGTTTGGAGTTATTGTAGAGAAGATTTTAACAATATAAAAATTAAAAGTTCTTACGCTAGTATATAACATAAAGGCACATCTTAAACACAGTCTATAACTCGTAAGACTATTATATTACTAGAATCATCCTCAAGCATTCAATAATGGCATAGATGCCGATTACTTTACAAAATATTTAAGGCTTTATTGATAATCATTAATAGCAACGATGGGGGAAGAAAAAACAAGTAGAAAAATATCAAAGTAAACTCACTTCTGCCGCATCTGTGGCTTTCTTGTACAGCACAATAGATTTTTCAGGTAGAGTTTGTTCCAGTATCCTAGAATTTTGAACAAAGTTCCATCATGTGAAGCATAAATAGATAAAAGAAATCTATATAATCGACATGAAAACCAGTTTAATCCATTACCCGCCGCGTGAAAAGGCTAAGTGAAAATTTAATATTTTTTTCATGAACTGTCTCATTAGTCTCTAAAAAAATATATAATTTCAGAATTTAAAATTTTTAAAAATTAGTTAATATTAAAGCCAATAATTTCATAAATATAATAAAAATGAAAAGACTCTCAAACGATTAAATCTATTACAACTAATAAAAACTAAATAATTACGCATACTATGAATCATTAGAATATATTCATTTATTACGCGTCCCGAAAATAGGCTCCTGGCGGGTTAAACACATTTTTAAGACTAAAAACTATTCAGAACAAAAAAACTTTGGTGTTTTTAGTTGAAATCAATGAAATTTTTGCTATTGAAAGCAAATTGTATAGTATTAACTGGATAACTGAGCTTTTTGATACATGCCAGATATAAGAGGTAACTTTATTTTATTAATTAAACTAGAGACAACAAAATAATAAAAATTGAGAAGCACAATCGTATATAAGTTCTAATGACTCCAAAATCTTTCTCACTTCGAAAAGCTTCATGAATTTATAAAACTTATGAAAATGTTATCTTCACTCTTTAATCTGTATTACTACTCTCATATTATCACAACTAGAACCAAAAATATAACTTTGCAGATCTGTTGAGCATGATAACAGCAGATTGGCCAGTGCCTGACTGTAAATGGCAATCACCAGCTTGAGAAAACATCTCGAATGCACCCTGCATGTTTCCTTCTTCTTTAAACACCATTCCTGCCCCCTCATAAGCTCTTTAGACATTTTATCAATGCTTTATTGAATTTTATTATTAGCTTCATCAAAGGTGAATTAATTTATAAGCTGACTGCTGCTTATCCTAGCTACTGGAACAACTACACCCGTATGATCTAAGATAAATTTTTTAAACATATTTGGGAAGTTTAATGTTTGGATAAGAGATGCTACATTATATATCAAACAAACTTCCATGGTAACTTTTAAAGTGAAATTAAAATTGCTGAAATGAATTTAGTATGCAACAATATGAAGTATGAAACATTCTAGAATCCTACCTTCCAGCTTGGTACATTGTATATGAGAGAAGTTAAGGAAATATTTATAGGTGAAATATTATTTAATTAATATTAAATAAATTTAAATTGACTATTAAATAAAGAATTTGTTCATTCAAAAAATTTTTAGAACTCCTCTTTAATATATCATGCGAATGATGAGCAAATGTTTATAAAAAAATATTAAAATATTGGATGTGATGAAAATAACTATGATAATGTTGCTTAAGGATATGATCCATGCTCCTTTTCAATTTCTGCTTGTTTGATGTAACAATCTGCACATTCTTTATAAGCTTTTGCATTTTTGAAGTCAATTGCTGAAAAGCATTTATATGAATACTATAAATTATTCTGATTAAGGAAATTTCCAATTCAAACTACTTATTTTTGTCTGCATATAACTTAGCTATGAATTCGATGTCAATTCATACCAGCTTTGGAGTATTCATATGCAGCCCCTTCGTAATCCGGCTTCCATTTCAAAAGACCTGTCTTGAGGCTAAAAAAGTATAAATATTTTGATTTCAAATAGCAGTATGCAATAGAAATTTATTTCCCCATAATACTTGAGGCAAAATTCAAAATAGAATACCATTTCTGAGCCTCCCTTACGTGGCTCTGAGCTTCTTTCAGTTTTGCTTCAGTCATTTATATTATTATTATTTACAAAAAAATTATTATAGAAAATCACTTTAAGCTAAAAGTTTTTTAAATTAACATTATGAAGATATATTTAAAAGTGCATGCAGCTTGAAATTTGTTTTTTGACAAAAATTAAATGGAGTCATGATACAGTGAAGATTAAAACAAAAATTTTGTGATCAATTCCAAATGTTGGTGAGCCCTTGAAAAGATTTATCAACCAATAGTAAAGACTTTATAATCAAAGACAAAGATTTGGAACCAACGGAGAATTCATATATTTAAAGAATATTTTTCAACATTTGTCAAAATGCAATTATAATTTTGAATTAAATATTGAGTTTTTTTTATTTGATAAATTTCTGCAAAAAATTATATTTTCATTAGGTCTTAAAAACGGATAAAACTAGAAATACTTTATACTTACGAAATATATCCCTTGAAAACCACTCCTTTCTCCGAACATAAAAACGTGGGTTTTCAAATTTATTATGTCGAATATCTTTTGTCAGTTTGACTAAATGATTAAAAAAACAGAATAAAAACTAGAATTATGTACAATTACTTCAATGTGTAAGAAACTTTAAAAAACACGTTTATTTAAAAATAGGGTTTCTCAATTGAACAAAAAATCTTTGCAAAGATTTGGTAATCAATTGCAAATATTTTGTATTCACTTTTGAATCTCTATACTATAAATATAAAAATTTGTCTTGCGTTTTCTATTCATATTTAAAGTCTTCATATTCTTCCATCTTGCTCTATCTCTTAACTATCGCTCTTCCTATGAAATCTGTACTCTTATGTACAAAATCTCTTTCTCTAATCTGATAGTATCTCCTAAGCGTGCTGACTTACGATCGTCTACTCTCTCTCAGTTCTTTATTGTACATCCCTTCTTCGTCTTACTATGCTAAATCTGCATATCTTTTTCAGAGTTTTTTTTTCGAAAACTCTGTATCTCCTTAATTTAAGTCTTTTCTTTATTTTCATTTTCCTTTTTATTGAAAACTTCGAAACTAGACAAATCCAAGCCGCTATAGACAAAACACCCAAAAGAGACATGAAAATTCTCATGGGTGACACGAATGTCAAGGTTAGTGCTGATAACACAAACAGCGAACATTATGGGCAGACATGCCATGTTCGCAAAATGAGTGCAAAATGAAAATGGATAACTTTTTGTAGAGTTCTGCACCTTCAATGACCTGGTCATAGGAGACACCTTGTTTCCTCATAAGACCATCCATAAAACCACGCGGACTTCCCCCGACGGCAAGACTGAAAACCAGATCGACCACATCAGTCGTAAGTGGAGAAGAAGCCTACATGATGTCAGACGCAGCATCAGATCACCACCTGGTTGTGGCAGTAGTCAAAATCAAGTTGAAGGCCTACAAAGACCAAGCGGATAGACCATCGCACAAGTACAACGTGCATAGCTTAAAATGAAATCGGAGGCAAAAAAGTTTAAAATTGAACAGAGAAACAGGTTCAGCGTGCTTTTCCAACTCCTAGAGAAACCAGTTGAAGAACATTGGCACAGCCTTCGAGAGATCTGGACAACAACCTGCAAAAAAGTTCTGGGCAAAAAGACCAGGAAGCACAAAGAGTGGATTTCGACAGACACCTGGACACTCATTACTAGGAAAAGGCATCTGAAAGACCAGATCAACAGCACGCAAGATTAAGCTGAGAAACAAAAATTACAAGCACAGTACTGAAAGAAAAACCAACAGGTGAAACGAAGTGCGAGACAAGACAAAAGAACGTACCTCGAGCAACTGACTGCAGAAGCTGAGTGCTGCGGACCAGTGATTCACGAAGGAAAACTAACGGAACCTTTTAGCGTACAAACTGGCGTCCGTCAGTGCTGTTTGCTCTCACCGATCGTTTTCCTGATGGTGGTGGATTGGGTCATGAGGCAGTCTACAGTAGATCAGAAAACAGGCATCCAGTGGACCTTCAACAAACAGCTTGAAGACCTAGACTTTGCAGATGACATAAGCTTTTTTTTCTCACAAGCAGCAAGGTGCACAAAAGAAACTGTCTTGTGGCAGAAGAAGCTGAAAAACTGGACTTCAAATCAATACTGGAAAGACAAAGGTCATGAGAGTCAACAACAAAAACCAAGATTCAGTGAAACTACATCACGAGAAAATTAAGGAGGTTGACAAGTTTGTCCACTTGGACAGTGTTGTCAGCAAAGATGGGGAACAGACGAAGACATCAAGAACCGCGTCAACAAAGCTGGACACGTTTTCAACACCCTTCGACAAATCTGGAGATCGAAAGCCCTCTCAGTCCGCAATAAGATCAGGATTTTCAACACTAATGTGAAATCTGTTCTACTCTATGGCTCAGAGACGTGGTGATTGACAAACACCATCACCCACAAGCTGCAGACCTTCAGAAACCAATGTCTAAGAAACATCCTGAACATTAGATGGCCAGAAGTTGTCTCCAACGAAGAACTTTGGAACAAGACAAAACAAGTCACACTGAAGACGGAAATAAAGAAGCGGAAATGGGGATGGATAGGTCATACATTGCGTAAGCCTGCAGCCAAAATCACTAGACAGGCTCTGGACTGGAACCCACAAGGAAAGAGAAAAGTTGGCCGACTTAAGCAGACCTGATGTAGAAGCATCGAGCCAGAAGCGAAGGCTACCGGAATGACATGGGCTGAGCTGAAGAGGACCAGCCAGAACCGAGTACGTTGGAGGAGTGTTGTTGTAGCCCTATGCTCCCAAGGATGCAAAAGGAAAAACTAAACCACCCACAACCCACCTCCTTCACTACCGATGTCAGCCTCAAACATCCATACACCGAATCGCACACACCATGTCAACCTCAACTAACCATAACTCGCATTCGACACACATCGTGCCAGACTCAACCACCCATAATGCGCATCCCACACATTATACCACACTCATCCGTTCATAACACCCTACCTCTCATTGGTAGATCTTCAATTGTTCTTCTCTTTTTTACTTGATTGATTTCTATAGAGCCATGAATGAGGCATCTGGAAATTCTTTATCCAATTGAAACAATATCTTGAATATGAAAATATATGCAACATGTGCTTATGCCTATGATGATAACGTGTCAGCGGAAATTTTTAAAAAACATGTGTTCTCTGGTTAGTGCAACATTATGTTTGTGGGTAGTAGTATTCTATATGAGGTAGGGAGTGAAGGAGCTGTGTCTTTCTTTGCAATTGGAATCATTTTGTCAATTGTTTTGGTAGGCAATTGCAAAGATTTAGTATTCAATCAAAAAACCCTATATTGAGCTACGATTCCTCATCATAATGCTTTGAGAGAGTATATAAGAAAACAGAAGTTTCAAAAACCACAAGATAAATATCTTTAGTTTACAATACTTGAATAATTGCCTTTTTGTAATTCTTCCTCTTTGTAGTAATTAAATTAATTTTTTACTCGTTTCCAACGTTATTGTTTTTATAAAAAAGTTTTTCAGAAAAAGCTTTTCAACAAACTATTTTAATAAAATGAAATTATTTATGATAATTCCCAAAGTCGAATCTTAAAAATCTTTTTAAGAGTGTTAAACGGTCTTCAGCAAAAATGGATGATGCCGAAACAAAAGAACAGTTTTGGTTTAATCTGACGGCAAATGATTTGAAAAAAATAATGGGTATGAAGCAAACAAAAAGAATGCTGAATGAAATCGGAGGGATCGGTGGTTTGGTCAAACTGCTTCATACAAACGAGAAAAATGGTCATTTTAAGACTTTACCGATAATTTTAAATCTAACTGATGTTTTTGGCGTTTGAAATTTTATTTTTTATGTAATAAGACACGTTTCATGAACAGCAAATAAATATAAAATTAATTAAATTTTGCTGCGGGTTCTATATATAGTAACGAGTTTTATTTTACCGCGTGATGCCGCAGGACTATCAAGAAATCTCGAAGACTTGGAACAAAGAGCAATGCATTTTGGAGAAAACATAAGCGTATATGACAATAGAAATTCTTTGTTTCATTACCTCGTAGAGTCATTTTCTGATTTTTATTATGTTCTCACTCTAATGGTTTGCCTCATTTCAGCCTTTCTAACAAAATCATCTCGGATTGATTTAAAAATAAAAAGTATGTTTTAAACATTTTAAACTTTTGTGTATTCATATTTATTTTTTGCGTTAAATTGCATAAAAACATATCAACAAGGTTAATAAACCAAATCGATAATTGAAAACTCTAGCTAACACAGCAACCGTTGATTACAACCGTGATGCTGCGGTGTGGGAAGACTACGTGATTGCTGCGGTTCTGCTTATCAGAAGCATCATCTTGGCACTTTCTTCAAAGAACATCGATAAACATTTTTTGTTTGCTTCATTTGTATATTATGTTTTTTTGATTATATTATCCATAATATGTTGTGTTATCAAACACCGTAAAAAAGCTGTTCGGAAAACATCTGTTCAGTAAAATTTCAGATTATGAGCGTTTATAAGAACACGTAGAGAATTTTTATTGAGCTAATGAATTATGAAAAGATTTTACTTTTTAAAATTTTAGCTCAACGAAAATTCTCTACGTATTCTTATAAAACCTCATAACCTAAAGTTTTTACTGCAGAAATTCAAGTTTAAAAAAGAACATAAGATGTCTCTAAAAAAATCAGTATACAATATTTTGAAATTCTAATTTTCCCAAAATCACTTTTAATGTTGAAAATTTCATCAAATCAAGAAAATTAGTTTTTCATAAAACAACATTCTCTAAGCTAATTTGAATATCTTCATAGTCCTAAAACCTTGTTCATCACACGAACTCAACTTTTCAGTTAGGCATTAACAATTGAGTAAATAGTTCAAACTTATCAAACTATCTTCATTATCAATTCAAATCAAACACTTCTATTAAGTGAATAATAGAAGGCTTTTTTTAAGTCTTAATCGTATTATTCAATTAATAAAAGTTTGGTTTAACTTTTTTTTATTAGGCTAATTTAGTTAGTATTTTCGTTTAGTTTGAACTAATTCAATGTATTTTCACTAAACAGGGAAATCAGAAGTCATATGAATGATGAAGTGTACTGTAATGTTCTCAGACAAGGAGAAGTCTTGCATTTCCAAGCGAAATATTTACTTACTGGCGATATTGTTATCCTCAGACCTGGTTACTATTATATATCTATCATGAAATATTATAAAATGAACCTAATTTAATATAATGAATATCAAAAAGTACATGCTAATAATAAAAATATACATACATATTCATTTATGCATAAAAAATTGTGGAAGAATAAATTTTTTTTAAACCCTTAAAATTAAAAAAATATCAAAATGAGAACGTATAAAATAAGGAGATATAATCTACGCTGATGGTTTAATGGTGGAAGGTGAAATAATGGTGAAAGAGCCCCCCATAATGCCATTCAACCAGGAACTCTTGCCAAAAGGGGATGATGATCCATTCCTAATTTGCGGTTTGCTGTAATTGTGAAAAAAGCTTTCCACTGATAGATTAAACAGTTTCAATTTCTAATGAGTTCTATTGTTAGTATCTTATTGATTTTTTAGACACCCACGTGATGGATGGCTCTGGTAAGATGATGGTGGTTTGTGTTGGAACTAATAAAGAAAATCAAAACGATTCTACTAAAGGTTTCTATGAAATATAATTTAGATACTAACGTTCATAATTGCTTTGTTTAGAAAAAGTCCTTATATTAGTTTTGTTTTGAGGATTAATTTTTACAATGAAGATATCTTCAAGGATGGGAACTGTAAATTGAAAACCAGGCTCATCAAGCTAATGTTGATTGTCTCATATGCTTGTAAACCTTTCTACTATTGTATTATATTAATATATATTTCACTAGTAAAACTTCAAATTATGAGGATTTAACAGAAAACGTAGAGAAGTTTTACTGGTTCAAAAATTTGATAACATCAGCAAAGTTGAGAAGTTTTGGAAAAAGTCGATACTGATAAAATATAAATTTTAGCAGTTTTTCAGAGACAATATAGTTTTTTATAATATTTTTCAACAAAAAACATCAAATAAAAAGATTTTTATATACATTTATTATGAATCAAAAGCTATAATTTTCGATAAGCTAAACTTAGGTTTGGACAAACTAAGTTTCGTTTTGGTTGTCACTAAAAAGCTTGATTAGAAGTTCTGTTTAGTGGGCTGAAAAAAATACCAGAAATACACGTTTAGTCTAGAACCCATCTCAAAGTTTCAAATTAGACACACACAGCCATTGCAATGATGATAAAAAATTTATCAGCAGTTAAAAGCTTCAGCCTCAAAATTTTGAGATATTTCTTGCACAGTATATTCTTCTTAACAAAAGCATTGATAACATTTAACCATTTAAATGTACTCACTTGAGTTAAATGCATTGAAAACAACCCCCAAACAGCTATGACTGTAACTTTTGGCATCTCAGCATCCAGTCTCAGTTCATATCTGTCGAGCACCTTGAACTATGCTTCAGTGACCAGCATAACCATCGTAGCAAAAATTGTTAAGGTGACACTTCAATATATAATGCATGCTTTGTGCACGCTTCTAGAGTTTATCATTATTTTCAGTAAATAGCTTAAATATGCAATTTGTAGGAGTAAGAAACTAAAAGTTAATAGCATTTTTATAAAGTATATACATATCCTACAACACGTTCATCTATAATGTTTCTTGTTAAAATGTTGATGATGTCTCTCAAATACATTTCAAAAAATTATTTTAATAAAAAAAGCCTAAAAAGCTGAAAATTCAAATCAAACACTTTTATTAACTAAGCAAAACAAAGCATTTCTTAAGTTGATCTACATTTAAAATTTTTTACACGCACCCTTCAGTTGATACTGTTGAACCTGGTGATGCTTCTCTTTGTAGCCCCAACTTCAATGGGCATTTGGTGCTATTATGCTTTCATGTATACTATAGAGGTTTGTGTTCGAACAACTTTTGTACTTGTTTTTATATATAGAAAGTTTAACAAAGTGCGTATGAAATATTTAGTTATTTTGTCAGATTTTGAATGATTGCTTTTATTTAGAACGAAATTAAAAAAAAACCGATACAGAAGCCTAAATTAAAAGAATATGAATGATTTGAATTTTTGAAATTATAAAACAACGCTTGTAGAGTTTGCAAAAAGAGAATGTGGTTGTGAAATCAATGAAAACTTGCGAAATATTGTCGGCCATCTCAACAATCCTCACTAACAAAACGGGCTCCATCACATCTAACCGCATGACTGTAGTTGAAAGTTTCATTAGTGGTTTGTTATCTTGATAACAGCTACGAGCTAAATTCAATGTTCACGATTCCCTAAACGAGCGCTGTTTAAAATATATAGACAGCTACTTAATTAAATATGCAGACAATGGGTGTAAAATTGAATGTTGAATTTGCTTAAAGGGTGTTATTTCGTGAAGAACATTCATTATCGGGACTTGAGCAAAAGAGTTGTGGAGTTGCTGGAAGATTCCATCGGCATCAACAGTAACTTTGGAAGCAACCTTATTGTAAAATTATAATTACCCTAGAATATTTGTTCACTAAAAAGTATATATATTTAATACCAATTTGAAGATTAACTTAGATGAAATAATTATAAATGTGATTTTTTCCAGGCTCAGAAAAGATTTCAAACTGAACCTCCATTGCAAAAAGGAAACAAGACCGAGTGTGCTTTGCTTGGCTTCCTAGCAGACCTTAAAATCAATTACCTTGGTTGTAAACATATGAGAATTATTCTCTAACATTTATTACTCATGTTACGTTTTTGATATCCTTCGAAGCTATGTTAAGTATTGATGAAAATGTAACCTGGATTTTGCTGGTAATGTATGCGATATTTATAAAGCGCTTTTTCTCATAGATCAAAGCGCTTTCTACAAATTTGATGTATCGAAAACATCGTGGAACATGTGCTTGTTGTCAGCCTACAGAAGATTGGGCCCGGTAACTATAGATAATTATTCTGAGGATTCGTAAGTAAAATAAAAAAAGTACTAAATTATGCTTAAAGGGCTTAACATATAGGTATATTCAAGTCTTCAACCAATGCAGTGGTGCGCAAACGAGCTCCCATAGAAACAATAATAAAAGTTTTTGGAACAACACCAAAAAGGAGAATTATGACAACATTATATTCGCCACACCCGGACATTTACCTTGTCCTCACTAAGGGAAATGCAAAAGAAGTTATCATGAAGTATAGATTATTTGTATTGAAATTTTTGAAAAATTTCTGTAAAAAAACTTTTTTTTATTCTGAAATGTGTTTTTACAAACAATTATGTTGAATTGTTGATTTTCGAATATATTTCTACACACTCATGTTGTATCCCCTTGCAGATGCTCCTACATCATAGACCAGAACGATGACTTTGTTCCACTGACGGAGAACGACCGCAGAGAACAAGAAGAGATTATTTACAAAATGAGCAACAACTCTCTACGTACCCTTGCAATGGCTATTCGAGAAATCTCATTGGGTAATTTTTAGATTTTAACTGATACAAACTTGTTTTATATAATGTGTTTTATACATCACGCATGTTGTAGCTTAGCTTCAGTTATTAATATTATAAAATTAAGTTTTTCATTAATACTTCATTAATTTGAAAGTTGGTAAAGTAGAAGACAGAGACCTGCTAATGTTGAAGAGAATGATAAAAGAGGACACCCTATACGATGACAATTTGCTGACCAAGAACATGGTTATGTTGGCCATATTTGGTCTAGAAGATCCTCTTAGACCAGATGTCTCACATTTTATATTATCATTTCAATTATAGCTCAAGTGAATTCATAGTTATGAATATTTTGATAAGGTGAAAGAGGCAGTAGAGTTGTGCGACATAAGTGGCATAGGAGTTCGTATGTTGACAGAAGACAACTTGTCAAACGCTAGATCTACTGCATTGAAATGCGCCATTTACAAACCATGGAGGAACCATGTTTCTCTGAATCGAGAGCAGTTCAACGACTTGGTGTACAGATCGGATGGAAGGGTGAGTAACGTGGCTTGTGAACTAAATACAGTTCAATGTTGTCTCAATTGTTTCATTAATTTATCATTACAAAAATAAATAAACACCTGAATAGTTATTTCTATTGATACAAAATTAAAAAAAAACACTTCACAGGCTGACCAGTATTCCCTGGATGTCATCATGCCGTATTTAAAAGTTTTTGCAAGGATCGCCCCGGAAGACAAGCTTCTCATTCTCAACGGCATTAAACAGCTAGCCTATCGTAACGAATCTAATGAGGTTTATATATTTAAAAAATTCACAATTGTAATAACAAAACTATAACACTAAAGGTGTCGGCTGTGTGTGGCAGTTCTCTTACTGATGGCCCTATCCTTCAGATAGCAGATATCGGTTTTGCATTGGTTAGTTGATCATGAAAATAATCGCTTGTACAATTTATCTTTAAGTGAGATTAAAATTGTTCATATAAGTTGCTCCACAGTAAAAGTTTGTACAGTTTTTCGTAAGTTTACTATTACGACGAGGTGCATCCTGAAGCTGTATTAATCTATTACATAGATACTCTGTAATGCTCAACTATCTTTTTTGACTTAAATATTTTCTATACAGTTAATTTAGTTATCACCATGTTACTCAAAACCAACCAAACACAAACTTTTAATCATGCTCAATAAAAAAAATTTGCAGCAAATTTCATTCTTTCTGGTTAAATGGTTCTTCAAAAACACAATCATTATACCCATCTGCATTTATAAATAATATTTAACAAATATTAAACATAAATTAATGGTATCAGGGGTATTTGGGCGTTGAAACCACAAAGTTCAGCAGCAATGTCATTCTCTCCACTGACAGTTTTGTGGGCGTGGTAAGGATTTATTATATATTATCATAAGACCGTGTGTTGCTCGGGTGCGTTTAAACTAGAGCTGTGTTGGGGTCGGTGTAGTAAGTTCTTGTATATATAATTATTCATGAAGGAAGGTTTGTAAATTTGATTAGTTAAGGGTATAAAATAGTAATAATGATATACAGATGCGTTCGATAATGTGGGGCCGTAACATTTACGACACAATATTAAGTGTTCTGCATCTCAAATTCACTTACCTCATCGTTGTCCTTTACACACTACTACTCTCCGTTATATTTTGTAATGTAAGAATCTATTTATAATCATGACTTCAAGGTTTCAACTCATTCAATTAATTTTCCATTTAAAAATTATATTTTTTTTTCTAGTATAAAAATTTTGTAATATTTATTAATTCATGGACGCGAAACAGCGAAATCTAATAAGAGTGCAACCTCAGACGGTTGACTAACTTACTCACATTCATTGCAGAGCCTAATCGTGAAGCCTGGCCACCTACTCTACCACAATACGCTGATAGACTCCGTGTTGTCACTAGTTTTAGTGACTCACCGGCCTTCAAATGACATCATGTTGAAGCCGCCTTATAAAACTGACAGACCACTCATTAGTAAAGTACATGGAAAGTTATTTGGATTGTTAGAGTATTTGATATTAACGCTGTAACACGGCTGTGTTAAAGTTTTTATTATTTCTAAAATGCAATAATAATAATATGTAGTGTTTAAGACTGTTTTATTTGATATATATTTTTATTGAATTTATTGTTAGTTTATTTATGAAACTTCACTTTATACTGTCTTCTTGAATGGGTGCATCCAAGGTAAAGCCCAAAAACAACACGACAGCATCTTTATGCTTTTCAATGTGCACCCAACTTATAGCACTACAAATAATTGATACATTAACCCGCTTGATACAAGATGTAATGACTTTCAATAATAATGTGAATAATGGTATATGATATAATGATGTATAACAATAATAATAATGTTGATAATAGTCAGTAACAAGAAACATATTGATGCAAGCACTTTACCAAACCGTGGTAGTCACAATCTTTCTTTTCCTCGGTTATTCTTTTGAACTTATTTCACCATCAACATCATTAAGTAATATTGATTTAGAACTTAAGCCTTTTTTAGCTCTGAAACCATTAAATAATATTGAATATTAATAATGAAAAACGTTTTCACAGGGCCCTTGTTCTTATCGGTGGACGATTCAAAAGAAGAGGAAGAGCATAACGTTTCCAAGCAATTCACCCTCATCTTCCACGTCATCACACTCATGACCATCTTCAACTCTCTCAACTCCAGAAAAGTTTATATTAAATAAATGATGTTGATTCATTCATAATGTGTTCAGTTGGTTTTATTCACACCAGCAGAAGGTTACCTGTTTGAGTTAAATTGAGTAATATAATGACTGGTTTGATTGTCAAGTTATTTATTTAGGACTTTTAATAGAATACAATAGTAATAAATATGGTATTTCAATTTTTTATTGGTAAGCTTGTTTCCCATATGTTAGAGTTTGTGACCTAGTTAAGTTTATTTAAGAACAAAAATATTTAAAAATAAATATTTTTATCCAATAACAATGTGGTCTAGAAACTCTTGGAGTTGAAGCCTCTCTAAGAATACACGAAAATGAATTCTTAATGTTTTCGAGGTGTTTCATAGAAAACCAGTTATAACCCGTGGTAACATTGAGGAAAATGTTGAGTTGTTTTTTACCCACGTTTCTCCGCGTTAACAATTCTACTCTTGGTCATTATTAGAAAAAACTTGTCAATGAAACAATTACTGTTTCGGTGATTTTTAAGGACTTTTTTAAGAATTTGATTTATACAATTTAGTAAAATTTTTGTAGATTTAAATTCAATTTATAACATTTCTTCTATTAAACGTTCAAAGACCCAAGAAAAAAACGTGTTTAGGGGTTTGAGAAACAACACTTTCTTCCTTTTCATGTTTCTCCTTACCTTCGTGATACAGGTCTATAAGGCAACATCATTGTTATTGGAACTTAACCATGACTATTGACTCAATAATCTTTATATTATTATTACTTTTCTAATAATAGTTATCTTGCTTATATGTTTCAATGTTATGAAACAGTGGATAGTGCTGTCGAAAGGTCGAGAGTACTTTGGCACAGTACCTCTGTTTCCTGAAGACTGGTTGTGGTGCTTGGCGTTCGGCATGGGGGCTGTTTTGTGGCATCAGGTTGCTAATTCTCATTTATCCTATATTTCGAATACAAGTTAAACTTGTTTAGACTGAATTTATTGAAGTTTTTGCAAATGAATTTGTTCATGAATTATTGAGAATTGAATTAAATTTTGAGTTTTTTATCTATATAAACGATATATAATACAAACGATATCTAATATAAATAATATAAAAAATGAACTATAATAGAATGTCTATTGCACAGTTGAGTGTTATGTTACCTGCACAATGGTTCATGGACTTCAAGATGAACGTCACGTGGGAGAGATTGGCTGACTTCAGCTATGAAATGACTGATTCAGAAATAGTTTGAACTCATTGAAAAATAATCTTATTCTAAATTTTTGATTCATTTTCAGGAATTAAATTTCCGTGATTCTGATGACGAATTTAGGCCTGACAGGATAAGAGAAGCAGCCAAAGCCGTGTTGGCAGCTAAAAGGACGGCCAAAAAAACTCAGAAAGAAGCAGGTATGAAAACATAAGCTACTTCTTCTTTGTCAAGTTTTACTATAGTACTTCTATATCAAACCAATGAACTTCGAAAAAAATTCATAATGAAATAACAACATTGAACAATTTAGTTTCAATAAATATTCGAAAAAGATTTTGCTTTTTTTTTAAAAAAACAGAAAACTTTAACTTTCATAGTTCAGGGATAACTGAAAACAAAATTGAAATATTTATATGATTAAAGCCTCAATGGTCCCATAAAACACTTCTATAAACGTCAAGCTTTGAGTCTCAGTTGATGTAGCTCTGCCACTAACTCCAAAATTTAATAACAACATTTATCTAGAGTAAAAATTTTAAGTTCCATTTTATCATTTTAAACTTAATAATCTATTAAAAAATAGATAAAATGATTCCCTGGTTGTATTTCGACCAAGTCCGCAATCTTTCAATCAGTTATCGCATGTCCCATAGAAAGTGCATTAAGCTTTTATTTGTTAAGTCACGTATCTTAAATATTCATTCAACTTTTTTTGAAAAAATGAAACACTAACTATCTTTTATTCAATTTTATTAGTAATATAAAAATGATAAAAAAGGGTGTTTTATTAAAAATTTATCGATAAAAAGGTGTAGTAAAATTATATCGGATATAACAAGTTTGAAAAAAAAATTGTTTTAAAGAAGTTCACAATTTGACTGAAATCATAAAGTTCTGCAAATCAAAATCAACAAGAGCAAAAACAAAGAGAAAGACAAAATAACGATAATAATCTCTTGAAGAGAAAATGGTGGTCTTATATGATAGTTTTGAACATATTCCCTGGTAGACTTTCCAATAGGTTCCAGATGATTTTTCATGTTAGAATCAAGCAATCGATGCTTGTGAAAATATTTTGGCGGAATTTTTTGTCTCAGGTTGTCAGATGCCACTTTAACATTGTAAACGTTAATATGCTTGCCACCCATGTTAAACTGTGTGATTGTTATACAGAAAATAATTAAACTTTTAGTGGTATAATACTAGACATAATAAAATTGAAACTTTAATTCGTTTTCAGCCATTGTAAACAGCAGACCTTCATAGGGTGAGAATTGCACGAGAACTTGAGAAGCTCAACCATCTGCTCCAAAACGTTTTTCAAGTGACGTTGTTTCTTTTTCAATAATTCTTTCTTGTAAGATATCTTTTTTACAACAGCATTGTCGTTATACTTCGAATAATCTTTCATTTCATCTCTGGCAACAAAAGTGGTTTTTATTGTGACTGTTTTGTTTCTAAGTCCTCTGTGAATTTTAAACGGTTTCAAGAACTGGTTATATTTCAAATATGTTCTATGATAGAGTTTAACTAATTAAGTTCCATATGAAGAGCTTATTCAAAAAAACTGGTCTGATTTAAAAAGAACATTTAGAAAAGAGTCAAACGAGAATTTTAATGCTTCCATTGATGTGCCAGACGTTGACAAGTTGATAAATATTCAAAAATAAAATTATATCTCTTTTTTAGCTTATATTATAAGTTTTTGTGGAGTTTTAACCAAACATTCATAATGGCTTAATTTAATTCGAGAAGATTTTTTTATAAATTATAACAACCTTCTAAGAAATGCGTTTTCTTACAAAAAGTTTAAACAACTAATAGATGAGTTTATCAAAAAACTCATATACGGTGTGTTATAAATGATTGGATGGAATGCAAAATATCGAGTACAAACCGTTTTTGTCTTTTTTCATCGCAAATGATTTTCACATTTTTGATGTGGCAGCTTGTTTTTTTCATTCTTATATCATGGCCGCTATTTTCAAACTCATCATCATCATTTTCATCACAATGAAGCAAATCAGGGTGAAATTTTTCGAGGTTTTTTAGAAAAAGTTTTTTAAGAGGAATCTCTCCCTCCTGCAAACAATCTCCCCGTCCTTCCAACAACACATCAACACTCGCCTCCTGCTTTCTACGGCTTGCTGGAAATTTTATGGTTACTTGATATATTAGAACATAAAAGTGAAAATAAATTACAATAGCTTACGTAGACATTTGAAAGCAAAGTCTATTTGTGGCCTCCAAGTACCGTCCCAGAAACAAGTAAATACAACTTTCTTTTTCCTCGGAAATAACCTGCATGTATGAAAAACATTCAAAATCTTGGTTCTGATAGATCTCATTTGTAGTTGCAAATTATGTTTCAAACTTTAAATGGTTAAAAATTTTAAATGCTTTTGTTACCTGTATTGTGGTTTGCACTCTATCGAACAAGCCTTATAAACCTTGGCATGGTTCTTCACTTCATAACAAACCACCACTCCATTAGGAGGTAACGTATAGGGAAATACACATTCAGGTTTTCTGGATTCTTATTTATTAGTAATAAATGAGAAAATATTTTAATTTATTTTTGAGTGTGGCATGAATAATCAGATAAACAACCAGTGATTGAAATGTTGAAGAAGCAGGCGGTAGATGGGTGTTGCAAAGGGTAACATTTGACGTTGTAATCTCCTTTGTCACGGGGTTTATTTTAATTTACATATAAATTGTATCAAAATATTCAACTTAAAAATTATATAGCCATTGTTTCGTAAAGACCAGATAAAGTGTTTGAAACTCAAAGTATAGTAGGAAAATCCTTTACGCCACAAGCGCTAAGACGGGTTCGACTCGCAAATAAGCTCATATTTTTTGATTTTGAGTTTAACTATGTACCTATATAGTTTAAACATAGATGAAAATAAATTAGTTTTGATAAAATATTGAAAAACTTTTTGCACACTTCTTTGTTACTTTCTTAAGGTACATACCCGGTAGAAGATATATGTTGTTTCTTAGACTGCACTGGTATGCTAACGGTTGGTGTTCGCTGTTGTCAAGTTGTTTTCATTAAAGTTATCGTATTTAAAAAAAAATTAAATTAAAGTTTTTGGTTGGTTTGCCTAAATAAAAACAACTTAGTTTAGAAAAAAGCCAATGAAACGTTAAATGAAAAATGCGTTTTGGTAAGAAGTGAGAGATGAATGAGATTTACGAAAAATTTAAAGTTTATGAAGATTTTGACATTTTGAAAAATGAATAATTTGCATAAAAAACCTTAGAAATACCGGTTCAGGCCATTGTACGTAAGTTGAATGACCAGATGTTTCCATGTGGATGTTCTTGGGACATGATCTCACTTCTACCACTTTACCTTCATACATATTAATCTATGATAATTCTACAAAAAACTTTTCATGAATTACTATAAAATTTAAAAAAATCGATAAAAATATATTAAAATCCATTTCAAAAGCATTGAAAAGACTATCAGTAAGCTATGAGAATAAATACTTAGAACTTTGATGGATCGGTAACAGGAACTTGTGAGTCCCGCTTGGTCTTTGGCTTCATAAACTAAACTTTGTGATCATAAGATTCATATAGCAAGAACATTGATTCTTAATCATTGTTAATGAAACTTTATTTACTTTGTTTCTCCGTAAGGAAAAAGGCTATGAAGAGGAGGATTTAAGATTTTATAAGTAACATTAGGAGAGTTATCGTAGAGAACAGGCAGATCATGGATGTAGTTTACTGTAGTGAGAGTGGGATTTTCTGAAAAGATTCTAAGGGAAGAAGGACAGCGGATCATGGGTGGTTCAACATCTGATGTATAATAGCAGTGATTACGGTTTGTTTCTAAGGTTCATTTAACCAATTACCTTCACAGAAAAGCTTAGAAGTCCATTGGGCTTTTTGAAGCTCATTGTTAAAAACACATTTGATTTCAATACTGTTTGAGGGTTCGAAGCCTTTTTTACACCTCAGAGTACAACTGAAAATATTTAATTGCGTTGAATAATTTTCTATTCATAAAAAATAATAGATTAAAACTAAATCAGAATAGAAATAAACATAAATCTAAAATATATAGCATATAAACTGAGATGCAACATGAATGAGTATATTTGAACCTATTATCAAGCTGGATCTCATCAGAACTACAGATATCGGGTCGAACATCCATATAAGCTAAACCTTCTAGTCTTTCGCAAAATATCTCTGAACGTTTCATGAATCTTTAAAAATTATTTCAAATAATAGAGGAATTTTAAAAAGGGAGAAACTTTGGCATTTGAATGATTTGAGAGACTGCCACACACCATGAGAGCCACATGTCACCATCGATTCACCCACTTCAAGAAGTTATATCATGTGGTCAATACGATTATATGGTTAAACAAAATAGTCTAATCACAATTTCTATAACAATTAGGTAAAATTTTTACATTAATTTTTTTCTGGTTTCAATTTATATTCAATCAGGTTTTAAGAGCTATTGATAAATTATAGTTTATCAAGAAAAAATATGAGATGGCCCAGAAAACCGGGGAGGGTGGAGGGAGGGCAGTGCAGAGAGGCCCGAGAAGAGTAAGCAGTATTGTTATCCAAGTAATCAACCACTACATCTTGTACCATCACTCTGCCGCAATCGATTTCTGAAGAATTTATTTGGTTTATGATATATTTATGTGAATGTTTTGAGGTTTGAAGAGTAAATGACAGACTGATGCACTGTGGAATACTGCCAATCCAAGCACCTGGATACTCACACAACATCACTGGGTGCCCTTTGTAAAATTTTTCAAGTTTCACTTCACTGATTTCATGGAAAATTTCAAATAGTTAAGTTTAACTAAAAATAATTCTACGAATAAAACATTATTTTACAATTATTCAGTTAACAAAGATCGGTAGATATAATCATCTACCAGATAAACGATATCCGGTTGAGCAGATGAAATGACAAGAGTTTCCATCAGAGACCTCGCTACAATCCTTATCTGTCGAAAATGCTGTTTCATCGTGCATCAATCCAGACACTAAATGCTGCTTTGCATACATCACTGCTGGCAACGAGGGACATTTCAAAAACCCTGCATAACAGGTGAGATATCATTAGCAAATATGCACAAATGTTGTTTTCTTTTAATAAGAATTTTTATGAACACTTAGTTTATATAAAGACACGAAGCTTCGTTTTGATTTGAATCATACTGGGTTTCATAAAATTCTTCAAATTATGAAGAATTTTGAAAAATTTCGTATTTAAAAAAAAATCATCTCAACTTCATTGTTTTGGTAAAAATACAATGTCTAAAAAATATTTGAATCATATATTTTAGATTGCAGCAGGAACAGGCCTGGTTTAGGAAGACATTGGTCCTTCGACGTGGCCCCTCTTCGCAGAGTCGTGGTGTTCTCTGGACAAGGCTCGCAACTTCAATTACATTTTAAATTGAATATAGTTCAAAAAAACTTTTTCTATGCTTTTTATGTTTAAAAAACTCGCAAAAAAATAACTTAAAAAGCAGCTGTATTAATTTCGGAAAACTTCAAAATCAACGATTGCTATCTAGTCATTTGTAATGTTACAATGTCTATAAATGGAGTTATAATAATTCAAATCACACTAAGACTGTAATAAAATAATGACAAAAACAAGGAAAAGTGTGGGTTTAAAGACAGAGTTGTCGTTAATTGCTGTTTGAGATTCATAAGAACTATATTGATAAAATAATGAGAATAATAATAATAATTCTTATTTCACAAATTGATAAGAATTATAATCTATAGAACATCGGTTTTGAGGAATATCATACTTTTATTCGGTAATAAAGCTATAATTATCGGTAGGTATGGCCTTAGAGTAAAACATTAGCATTCTAATTAATGTATAATATTTCTCAAAATTTATGTTCTATAGATAATTACTATATAAAACATACATAAGATGTCCGACGTTATGAGAATAATATTATTAATATCAAAATGATTATAATGACTTTTCATTAGAATAGCAACAATTTTAAGAATAAATACATAAAAATAACAACATCAATGAATTGAAAAATGGCAAAAAAATAATTAAAAAAATAATAAAAAAGCAAGGACTGACGTTGAAGGACTGAGTAGAGGCTTGTAGTGGCCTAAGGAACATGCTGCAATAAAGAATGAGATCTGCATTTAATGTTGCTGATAACGTTATCGATCAGTCAAGGTCCAATTTTGAAGGTTTTTGTGTAAAAAAAAACAAGTTTGAATACATTCACTTTTATCACTAAGTTTTGAATTTATAAATAGTTTGAAAAAATTATTTTTTGGCTTTAGGATTAATTGTTAACAAAGATGCTACAAATTCTAGTCAAGTTGACCACCAATTTAGCCATTGTATCATATTTGCTGTGTGGATAGAGGATTGACCAACTATCCAAACTAGCCGGGTTCAATTGCGTGTCAGACTGACAAGTTCACGGTGTTTTTTTTGCTAAAAGCTAATGAGTAAAATTCATTGAGGGCCACTACATGAGGCGCTGTGTGAATTTAACATTTTCGTTTGTAATACTCAGAGGGTAAATCAATCTAGATATACCGGGTTTGATCCCGTTCGGGCCGACAGTTGGCACTTGTTCCACAGTGTGTTTTCGCTGCATTACATTTTTAGCAAGCGCTTTGATTCATAAGCTAAAACTTTTCATAAATACCACATTACATCGATTTCTAAACAAAGCCTCATCTAAATATCACTTTAAATTTCAAATGACATTTTAAACCACCTACCATAACACTGCGCGTTCAGCATCTCATAGCCAGGAAGGCAAGCACAAGAGTAGGCCCCATTCTTGGCCCCGCATATACACCTGTCATCATATCGCATTGATGCCTTTTTAGGATTTTGAATCATTATTTAATGCTCGATTGTTGGAATTTTATAGACTTTTAAATGTTGTTTTTTTGATTTTTTTAATTAAAATTTAGAATGATTTTATTTTAAAATTATCTTAAATAAAAGTTATTTTTTAAGCAGTTAAAGTTTATAATGAAACACTAGTGTTCAACTTGGAATGGTTTCCTGTGCACCCAGAACACGAAGATTCGTCTGTTTCTATCCAAGTGTGTCTGTGTGTGTCTTTGCAGGGTTTTTTATTATCTTTGTTTTTATAAACTATTAAAAATAATCTGAAGTTATGAAAAATTGCAATAATTGTAATAGTTCAAGTCAAACAAACTTAAATAAGATAACAACATTATGAAACTATTTTTTGTTCTTTATTAGGAGCAATTTGTGTCCAAGAGTCTTGGTTAATCGTAAATAATTAAAAGCAGTGTAAGTTTGTTTATATTTGTTTATCACGTATTTCATCAACCTCCATGAAGCAGAGATGCGAATTGCTGAAAGGCGTTGAAGGAATGAAGTTTGAATACATGGGAAGGTGATGTTGCCATGGCTTCCAACTCTTCAGTGTTGGCTTCCTGGATCCCAAAAGAAAATATTTCTACCTGCCAATATTTTAAACACAGTTATAAAATAGATACGTTCATCGAAGAAGTTTTATAAATGGCATCGTGCCTGGGGTCCGTATTCTTGCTCGTTCCATTTTTCACTTTTTTGCCACTTCTTCAACTTTTCTGCTTCAATGGCTGGCGGTGGTCCTATAAAAGTTTTAATGAATAGTTATGACTGGAATCAAATTATTAAAACTCAAAACTTTTCATACCAACCGATATTCGAGTTTCCGTCTGTGACGATAATGATGGCTTTTTTTGACAGCTCTCTCGAGCTGTTCAACGCCTTGGAGGCCATATGAAGTGCCGCATGAGTAGCCGTGTATCCACGAGGTTGCAGGGAAGAGAGCTGAAAAAGGTGGGTGTTGAGGAGACATTTGTGGACATCTCCAGAAAGACCATTGACTTGTAATGAAGCATTGGAGGAGAATGTTACCACAGCCACCCGAGCACTCGAGTCCTCCACCGTGAAAAAGTCTAGTATAGCCTGTTCGTGTTGAAAAAATAATTTAAACTGTATAAAAATATGTAAAAAAAGAAAATATTTTTTTAAAATATTAATTTAATGATACAATGTTTGTAAACTCATTTGTACCTGAGTGAATTGCAGAATACTTTTCCAGCCTTCAAGAGGCACAGAGGCGGAGGAATCAAGGAGGAACATTAAATCCACTTGCTTTACTTTTTTAAATCTTGTCATCAAGTTACTTTCAAGTCTCTTTACGTCGTTTATTTCTCTATCAAAGCTAACCTGTTTAGAGGCGACGTTTGTGTTAAGCCCCGTTTCTTCATACCGAATCTCATAACGAGAAGCTGAATATTTATGGTTCTGGGTATTTTGATGATTTTGTGTTAAAGGGAATTTTGTTTGGGCGTCTTTTATGTGGACTGTCGAATCACGTGGGCGCCGAGTTTGTGTTGTAAACGATGAAAATGAAATAATCAAAATATAAATACAAAATGACTTTAACATCTGAAGTTTGAAAAATTTTTTCAATTAAAATTTGTATCATTGAACATAGGCTAAGAATTCAAGATGTATCTGGTTTTTATAGGTTTCTATCTATACTCAGCTATTGCTTCATATATGAAGCCTTTAAAAAAACTTTTACAGATATTTAAAGATTGCCTAAAACTGTAGGAACATTGTTCTTTATAGGCTGGCCAATAATTCAATAGAGTTAAGTTACTTGATTTTCAAAACTATAACAAGTAGTTAATATATTTTTGCCTTTATATGAATTTCAAATTTTTCATAGTGGTAATAACTGCATGTACACGAGCAATGGTTATCATTTTAAGATGGACATTTATCATAAGATGATATCATTCTTTTTTTTAGAAAAATCTTATGTATTTTTTTATTCGAAATTTCTTGATTTTATATTTTTTTAAATGAGAAAATTATTGTTTTGTTTTATCAAATTTTTTTCTCAATTTTTTCAATAAAAGCTTATTAATAAATTTTTCAATAACAAAAAAAAAAGTTTTTCTATGAATTTTTTTTTGGTTTTTTCAAAAAGTGATTCAGAAGAAGAAACAAGTTGTGATAATTTTTTATTTCCAAAATGACTGCATATGCATTGTAATTCGAAAGCCGTGTTGAAATTGAAAAATTGAATTTCTGAAAAAGTAAAATTATATTAAAATTATCTTTGCTGATATAAAATTATTTATCGAGAAAATATGATGCATATTGGTGACAGAAAAAAGAATAAGCTTCACAAATCAAATTATGATAATTCCAAAATTCCAATTACGCTAAAGATTCAAAAAACAAAGTTTGAATTCATAGCAGTAAATTGAGAAACGAGAAATTTTGCAATAGCTACAGATTCTATGTAAACTAAAATTTTAATTTTGACATTAATTTCTGATAAAACCAAAAGGATTAGAATGTAGCCAAACAATAAAGTCCAATATTAAATCGAACACACAATCCGTGCGTCCGTTGTTTAAGCGTATGTGTATAAAGAGATGGGAAAACTCGAGCCTCTAAGCTACTCTTAGAAAAAAACACGATCATTTTAACCACAAAAATAAACTTTTATTTGCTAGTAAATTTAAATAAAAAGAATTTTCAAATTCAAATATAGTATATGAATCTCAACAGCACATAAGCATCAATTTCTTGTGGTACAAACCAATTGTGACTTGTATCAGCGGCATGAGCAAATCAAACATCAGAAAATCAAAGAGAATGTTGAGTTGTGAGTTAAAAAAACGAGTGGAGGTGACCGAAGTATAATACAAAACGCCCCAGATGTCAAAACTGCATCAAACTAGAAAAAATTCTTAAGCTTTCAAACAGAGATTGAAATAAAAATTATTTTCAAAAAAAAGCAAGTGGATAAATAGTTTACAACTTTTTATTTTCAATTTTTAATGAGGAATTTTTCGATACATTTATTTTAAAAAAATGTATACAAAATACATTGTTCATGTGACCCAAATAAGGCTTATATTGGACAGACAAGGGTGAATATTGCCACCAGGATGTTCCAACATAATAAAGGTGTGGAATCCACCAAACAAGATGAAAACATAAGTGGCATTTCTAAACACGCCCGAATCTGTAACACAAGAACAATATGCTGGAAATCACCCACGATAATAAAAACATATAATGAAAAAAACAAAAACAAATTGCAGAGGGACCTACTTCTTAGGGAAAGCCTTGAAATCAAAAAGAATGATTCAACCAGAAGATGCTACAATGACTCACAATTAACAGTCAAATCAAGTGCGTGGGACTCCCTAATGAAGAGAATACAAAAAACAACCACAGAGGGCAATCTCTCAATGAAATCGTTTTAGATCAAAATAAGAATATTCATATAACAATTAACTTTACTCATTTACAATATCACATAATTACATAATGTTACTTTACAAAATTTAATCTTCCTTAATTGTTCTTTCCTATCTATGTTTAAAATTCTTTATAACCACATACCTTCACAATAGTTTACTACTAATGATTTATAAGGTTGTATTTATCGGAAATTTTAGTTTTTTTTAAATAAATGTATCAAAAATTCCTCAAAAAATTGAAAATAAAAAGTTATTCAAATAATACAAAAAAAAGATACATAAGATGTCTCTAAAAAGTTTACAACTTGCAAATAATAATTATCGTTAAACTGAGCTGGGTAAGGTTATTTACAGGGTGCAATGCTTACTTATATTTGAAAGATAAATAAGCTCAAATCTTATATTTTGAATAATTTTAAGTAGAACATTGTGGGTAATTATATAAGTTTAAGCACTGATTGAAAAAGATTGTGAATTAAGATTTTGTTTTTCAAGAATGACTTAAACTGATAAAAAATGATACAGACAATATATACATGTTATTTAATCCTCTATTAAATAAACAAATAAAGAGCGCATCAAACAAAAGAGACGGAAAAAACTGTCATGTAAGGCAAACCGATTCACAAAGAAACATCATATGCAAAAAAAACCACTACTTATTTGCGTCATTAGTACTAAATATAACTTCCAAAGGGTGCATTTGTTAGCAATGCTTAAATAAAAACTTCAAAGATTTCCAAGACTCGTATGAATAATTCAAAGTGTGCCGAGTTAACTTCTGGCATTCAAAATGTGCTTCTGCGGCATTCAAAACTGTTGGCATTCATGCAGCTCAAGCGGATAATAATGAAAAAAATATTTTAGCCTTAGTAACATTAGCTCAACAACTTTATATATAAATATTAAAATTTGTTTGAAAGTGTGTAAATATAGACTAAGGAAGCGATTATTGGTAATAATGCTTAACTATTTGAGAGGTGTATAAGCATTATTTTAGTAGTTACGGCTTTGTACACAAATCTAAGATCTGAAAAACAAACGGTCACCATTCAATATAAAAGTTTTGGAAATCAAAAAAAATAAAACGATATAAAGCAACATCACAGAAACGAAATAGGTAGGATATTAAAATGAGTAGAAAATTAAAAATAAAACTATAAAATAAACTGTAAAACCAAAATTCGGAGCAAAAAAAAATTCAAAAATGAAATTATTTTCCAAAATTCTTCATTTTTGAAAATCAAAAGCTTAAAAAATCCTGCCTATTCGACTCAAAAACCTAAATGATAAACAGCAAAACAAAACAACAATTTCCCTACGATTGAAGTGAATACATGATATAATGAGAAGCATCAAACAAAACTTAATAATCCAAACGACGGATATTCAGGACGCAAACTCACAACGAAATATGTGTTCCAAGACTGATGATGATACAATACAATTTAGAACTATTTATGGGTGCGTATTATCTTTTTAATGCGTTTATACAATAGGGTCATTAAATCATTCCTACTAGAGAATTTTGAAACCAACGTTGTTATATTCTAATAAATGAAGAAATCTATTTTTAAAATTACAAGACCAACACCTAGTGTAAAGCTTAAGCCATACTAATTTAAAAGAAGAAGCCCTTAAATACATATGAGAAAAGTTTCTCGAAATGTTTACAGAGAATTTGGAAAGAGCGTTATGTTATGTTTCAAGATGTATTAATGAAGATGAAAATGAAACTCAAGAATGCATGGTCAAGTAGAGTTATCAATGAATTCAATCAGTTTTGATATCCGTTTTTATGGTTTAAAAATTTGTTTGAAACATCATATTCGAATGAGTGAAAATAGTAGACTACTTAAAATGCATGATAACTAAGGTTTCTACCAACAGAAGAGCCAGTGGATGAAATTATGCGAAGATGTGTGAAGTTTTAAATTAGTTATACAACTTTCTTATAGTAAAAACTTATAGAAATTGCATCAAAATAAAGGATTAAACTAAGAAACGTAATATAAAACAAACATTACCAACTGTGACTCGAAAAGACAACACTTAAGCGTTGGGAACGAGGCTTTTTGATTTTAAAATTATATAAAACTAATGAAGACGAAAAACGTATAAAAGTAATAATGTTTATATCACAAAAAATTCAAATAAAAAGGAATCATATATCGATCAGGATGTCTTCAGATGGGGTTTTCGTCGGTTGAACAATCAGTGGCTCAGAGCTAAAAACCGCTGCATCGCTTATTGGCCTGCTATCGTTGCTGTTCGTGTTGTTGATTCCTTCTTCACAACTTTTAACGTTTCCAGACTTTTCTTTTTTCATGTTGTTGTTTTTATCTTTATCATTGTCTGTCTTTTTGTCATCGTCACCTTTTTCTTCTTCATCACCACCCCCATTCTTTCTCTTTTGGTATTTCCTCCAAGCTTGTTGTATTATTTTAGCAGAATAAATTTCTCGTTG
This sequence comes from Pterobdella sp. o SKG-2022, assembly GCA_964035795.1. NCBI lineage: Eukaryota > Metazoa > Annelida > Clitellata > Hirudinida > Piscicolidae > Pterobdella > Pterobdella occidentalis. The sequence continues at coordinate 5,911,413 of OZ038322.1, forward strand.
TCTTTTCATCGTGGAACTGATGACAACATAGTTGGCTCTGTCAGGCCCCTTCTTTATGTCTCCTATGTCATCAGTCACTTCTCCTGTCCCCAAGTAGTTCTTTGTCAAAGCGTCCAAAATGTCCACACAATGTACCTAACAGATTTCAATCATAATTTCAACCATTTGTCATTTTTTACAAATTAATTATAATATTCACTCAGAGTTATTACAAACTATTTTGAAAACGTAAAACTGTAACCAGGTCAAAACTTACCTTGTCATTTTCACAAATTGGAATATCAAGAGAGGCGAGTTTAAAGTAGTTGGGCAATGGCAATCGAAGGGGTTCTTCAAGCTCTTCTACAAATTGGCTAAGTTGTGTGAGGTCGATGTATTGGGAGGCGCTTTCGTCAAACTTCTCCCATATCTCATAGTACATATCGAAGTCGTCTTGAGTTAGACCCTGTATAAACAGGTTAAGATCAATTTTTAATTAGGAAGTCTGTTTTTATATATTATTTATTTAAATTTTTATTAAAAATTAATGATTGAGAAATCTCACCTGTTGTACGTCTTCAGTGGCTTGTGAGAAGTTTTCAAGAATAACAGCAATGTACATGTTAATTACCACTAAAAAGCTAATGACTAAATATGTCACCAAAAATATCATTCCTTCGGCAGAGGAACCACAGTCGCCATTTGGTTTTATGTCCGTGGAAGTTCTGATGTGTTGAAATATGTTGAAAATTTATAAGAAAGTTCAAAACGATTTATCAAAATTTTACTTAATGAAAAGAAATTAAAAAGTTGAAAAAATAATTCAAGTTTTACAACCTGTTGCAGTTTTCTTCATTCATCAGGCCTGCCAACACACCATCCCATCCGGCTGAGGTTGATATTTGGAATAAAATAATCATACTTCTAAAGAATGTTTCAAAGTTGAACATATCATCTAAACCCTTTGTGTGTTTCACATGCATAAAAAAAGACATTCCAAAGATAGAGTAGATGAACATAACTAAAAACAACAAAAGACCAATGTTAAACAAAGCAGGCATTGACACAGCCAAAGAAAAGAGTAAGGTTCGAATTCCTTTGGCGGATTTTACCAGCCTGTCAAAAAAAATTTTTTTTACATTAACAAAATTTAATTTAGTATTTTAAAATTTGAAAAAATAATTGTTAATTAGTATAATTTTTTTCATAAATTTAAATGTTTATATTTTTATTCATTAATTTCCATTTTTATATTTTTAATTATATTAACTGTTTTTCTGTATTGGTTGAATTGTTACCTAAGAATTCTGCCGACTCTGAAAACTCTGACAACACGGAGAAGAGTTGGAGATATAGGGAGGTTGTCAAGTTTGTCTGACATCAGAGATGCTGTCATGGAGTGAAATAAGAATATTAAACCTCACTCAATAGGCTTTCATTACACAAATGCTTACTTAAGACTGAAGATACGACGACAACAAAGTCGAAAACGTTCCACGGTTGTTTGAAGTAGTACTGTCGCAAACTGATCATTTTCATAACACATTCGAGGGTGAAAATTGTAACGAAAAATTGATTGATCCAGTATAAAGTGTTTTCTAGCTCCGCAGATTGATCAAAGTGTTCAATAGCCATTGTCATCATATTGAGAAGGATGAAAAGCATAATAAATATGTCGAAGTTTTGACTTGAGGTTATTTTGAAAAGAATTAACTGGCATTTTATCTGTAAACAATACAGATTCGATAATTTAAAAAAATTTTTTTGCAATTTATTATCAGTAATGGATATTGAATTCAAGGGGTGGTACCTTTGGCTTAGGAATAGGTTTTTGGGGCGCTTTGGAGCCAAGCTTTTTCATGGCGTTGTAATATTTTTTCTGATCTTCCGTCATCAACATCTCTAAGGATCCACCGGCCTTTAATGCAAAAGAAAACAATCAAGTTTTGTTTATAGAAATTCATTTCAAATTCAATTATTTCTTCGTTTTTTTTAATTTTAACATTTATAATTCATACAAAAGCTTACTTTTTTTTTTTGGACGTTGAAATTCTCGATGATGACACCAATAAACAGGTTAAGAGTGAAAAACGATCCAAAGACGATGAAAAAGACAAAGTAGAGATACATTCCTGAACGTGCCTCAAATACTGGCTGAGCCTCGGGCTATGCAAATTAATGCTTAATGATTAACTGAAACAGCTTTATAGCCATCTTCAAAGTCTTTTAAAAAACGAATTTACTTATAGGTTGATTCATTAAAAATTATATACGGTAGTCGAAAAATTTAGATTTATTTTTAAAATTTTATGGAAATTAGTTTTGAAATCGATTTTGAGGAGCTTTATAAATACAAAACAAGGGTGAAACAAACCTCAGACTGGCTGTTGATAGCACTGTTCATGATGTCAGTCCATCCTTTGAACGTCGCCTGTAGAGTTATTCCATTTTCAAACACTATCATTGGTTACTCAGTCTGAAGAACATACCACTTGAAAGAGAGCCAGATAACCGATAAGAACGTTGTCGAAGTTGATTTTAGGGTTGTACCACGTGTAGTTCAAGTGCTCTAAGGACTCACAAATAGTCTTGTTTGGCACTTCGTCTGCGCTGAGTCTGTGTCGTTTGAATAGTTTATCCTGATTTTAATTTAGAATTTGTGGCTCTTATGCACAAATGTGCAAGTTTTTTCTTAAAATAAATTGAAATGAAGTTTTTCAAATTATTTAATAAATAATTTTTCGTGTTAAAAATGAATTCAAAATAAGAATAACGAATTGTTTTCGATTGAAAAACAAATATCAAATTCAATCTCATTAAAGGCACAACCTTTCTCCAAACATGTCTTGACATTCGTGAAATTTCCCGCCAAACAAATTGACGCCCATGATTGAGAAGATAAGCCAGAAAACCAAACACACCAACAACACGTTGAAGATGGATGGAATAGCTTGGACCAGAGCGTTCACCACCACCTGGGAAATTTTGAATGTTTGAAAGGGGGAAAAAACAATCTTTTTCTCGTAGTATTTTCAAAAAAATACATTTTCTGATTAATAGCTTTTTTATGGTTTCTTGAAGGATACTTTTAGATCAAATGTATATTTTTGAATTTTGATTTCATAGTGACAGTTCTGATTGATTAAGAAAAAAAAGTTATAACAATCAAAAAAGCTGCAGAAACTTTGAAAATTTTTAAATTGTTGAACCGATAAATATTCTTAATGAATTGACGGTTGCGATTACTAAGATTACTCCATGCCTGAAAATGTTACTTTGTTAACGAAAATCTTTGTATTTTGATAAAATTCATTAGTGTTCTAAAATAAACTCATTTTTTTGTGGCTAGTAGAAAATTCTACTCAATAAAATTTTTAGAAAAAGCTTTCAGTATATTTAAAAAATTATTTTAAAAAAAGCTATTGAACTGAATTAGTTTTAAAAAATTTCAACAGAGATAAACGTTTTCAGACCCACTAACAATATCATTTGGAATTTATTCACAAATGTTTCGAATACAAACATCGAAGGTATACAGAAATTTTTATAAAAACTTTCATATTTCTTTATTTTATAAGGGTCTTTAGAAATCATTAAAAGCCATAATAAAATGAAGGAGAAATTTATTATTTCAAACAAGACTGTAGCCGAGTGCTTATGAATCTGTGGGATCAGCACCACGAAGTTTACTTTTATCAAAACAGTTTTTTTTTGTATTGTAATATATAGTGTATTATGCTATTTTTTAATTATATTATTTTGTATATTTGTTTTATTTATTTTAACTTATTATTTTTCAAAAAAAGGATTTGAAAAATGTTTTTGAGAACATTTATGAAAAACAATTGAGAACTTCAGCATGTTATGAATATTGTTTACTCCCACAGTGAGCTTTGTTTTCTATTGATTAATACGTTATAATTTTTTAACCTCTTAAAGTTTGGGCATTTGAAGATAGAATTGGTATCTGATAACTCTTTAAGTTTTAATAATCTACATCAACTATCAAAAATAATTTTTTTAGTTTTCTTCATATTTCTAGTTATTTATAAGATAAAAATAAAATGTGTTATGAAGAGGTGTTCAAACCTTCATTCCCTCCCATCGAGACACCGCTCTTAAAGGCCTCAATGCTCTCAAGGTTCTCAAAGCTCTGAAAGCTCCTATGTTGCCGTAATTCATAATTTCTGCTGCCAAGCTGAGAAGAGAAATCTGGAAGTTTTTTTGAAATTTCCAAAATTTTAATTTGAAAATGTAACTACATAAGATGATGTTGAGACAGTGAAGTACGAATATTTGCGTAAGCACTAATGAGGTTGGGCACTCTAGCGCTTTTTAATGCGTACATACAGTCTCAACAGTTTTTTAACGCACCACGACAATGACGAAATCCAGCCAGCACCAAGCGTCAGTAAAATACTTTTTGAAGCCGTAAGCTGACTGTTTTATAATCATCTCAAAGACAAAAATTGCGGTGAAAACTTTGTCCATAACCTGCGCAAAAGTTCAGTAAATTATTAATTTTGTAACTCACTAAGTTGTTCAAAGTAGTGTTTTGAATTAAAGTTTATAACCTTTAGAATTAGTTTGAGCCACCAGCGATCTTCATTTTCAATGTATACATCTTCTACCGCCTGAAAACAATCACATTAATTAAAGATCCTACCACATTATAATACTATGACTGCATTTTTTCTCATACTACTACTGCACTATTAACCATCACCATACCACTGCATCATCACACCAAACCAACCATCACAGACCATCACCCCATCACACCACTTTACAACAATCGCCACTGCACCTCAGAGCAGCCTACCATTCCACTACCCAACGATTAAACAACATCACACCACACCCTTATACACCGCATCACATCCCAATACACCACACCACTTCACCACCACATAATACTTACCAGGGCCATGCTACTCAACATGATCATAACAATGATAAAGGTCTCAAAATAGTTGTTTTCCACCAGCTTGAACATCACAAATCTGTGATGCATTAGTTTCAACGTTTCTAATTGTACTCCGATAATAAAAAAAGATAATTAACCTGTATGCCGCCCATACTTGGCCCATTTTTGTTTTGTCGAAAGCGTTTATGATGGAGACACACTTGACGTTGCACAGTTTGGGGCAACATTCATCGGGGTACTTGATGAAAATCACTTTTACCTGGAAATTTAATAAGTTATTGAGAGTTTGTTTTTATTATTGGTGTTGTATCTGTATTCAATCGACCGTCAGTAGCCTTGAATTGGGGCTTTTGTAGCGCAATTGGTATGCTTAAATAGCGCTTTTTCTTGTCTTTATTAGTGAAAGCATAAAACTTTATCTATTATTTATTATAGATTACATTTTAAATAATTATAGCACAAAATCATATATACAATTAACCATAGAATAAAACTAACTTTTTGCCAAAACACCAAAATTTTTTTATAAATATTGAATTAAAAAATTTATAAACACAATTAACAAAAATTATTGATCATCATAAAAACCATATAAATGAATAAGAATGATACGGTTATAGAACATACTAAACTCAAACCAAACTAATGATGATGTAACGTTCATAACCTCATGAATCTCAGGTCCTTCAGTAGTTCGGGCAGTACTGGTAACATCATCAAAGGAATAACTCAGCATGCTTTTCTGAGAGTTGCTGTCTTCCAGAGATGAGGATGAAATGGGGGAGGAAGATCGGGAAGATAGGGTTATGAGCTGTTTGTTGTTGTCGTTTTTGTGGCTGCAGTGGTTTGCTACGGCCTGCTGCTTTAAAGCACAAATGAGGTTCAAATTAGAAAGGCAAGTTATTGGGTTGTGTTGGCAATTTTAATTTATTAACTGTTTCAACTGAATTGAAGAATTGATGAAACCAAGCCACGTTTTATCAATGGAAAGCTCTTTGATTTGATTGAATAATGGTTTCAATTGAAATCAGAAAGCTTTTTGTATTTAACATATTCGTATACTAATACTTTGTTCATGTGAATTAAAAACAACAAATACTTACCGTGTCTTTAATGGGATCTGTAAAAAAATACATGAAAGCTAGTGAATCTAAAAATTTTATTCAAACTATTTAAAATATTATGTACTAAATAATGCGTTCAAAATAGCTCGAAAACTCTTTATCACCCTTAACACTGTTATCAGCATTTAACCAATGGAATTAAAATAAGTCATACTTTTAGCTTAAAAATTTGCACGAAAATATGTTCAATATTTACAAAAATGTTAGTTAAAACAGAATCAATTCATATGTTCATGAATGCCACTCTCATCTATACCCATCAAACACATACACCACAAAAATGGGAAATTTTTCATGGCAATGTTTCAATGCGTTGATTTGGGCAATTTGAGCTCTGAATCCATTTAATAAAACTCAAATTAATTAAAAAATTAGAATTAAATAATAAAATCAAAATTTTTTCAATAATGATTTTTTGATAAGTGAGCTTGTAAATTGGATATGAAAGTCTGTAGGGAAGTAGACCAATATGAAAATATTGTGATTATGAGGTTAAGTAATTTCGTCATGGCTTTTATTATTTATATGGCAATATATATATATATATATATATATATATATATATATATATATTATATATATATACATAGAATATATTGCAAAGCATTATTATTTTTGACCTCTACTTCACTTCATTTTTAAAAAAATTAAAAAATGCATTTCTAGTAAATTAGAATCTTAATTTTTATCAACATTTTATAATTCTTTAATGAAAATCACCTTTTGATTGAAATTTCTAAGCTTTTTGTCTATTTAAACTATTCTTATGAGTTGTTTTCAAGAAATGGCAAAATATTGCAGTTATATGTTCAGTTATTGCTTAAAACTAGTAGTTCCTTTAGCACAAAAAAAATGACTTTACTGTTGTGTGAACAAAATTAGCTTGTACTACTATGGTTTTAAAAGACATTGTATTTTTTAAAAATAAGGAATAAAGAATTATGACAAGATTTTACTTGTCAAAAATTTTATATAATTTTTTAAATAAACGCTTTCTTTTACTACTATAGAATGCTGCAATAATTACAAAAGGATATGATCAAATGCATCACAATAAACTTCATTCTTCTTTTCTCATTTATTTTATTTAAGGACTTCACTTTAAACATTGTATTTTAATATAAAATTTTTTTTAATGGAGAAATTCCGCTAACTTATTAGTTGAATAATTGAATCAGTAGCTTGAACTTGATTGAAAAGAATTTCACCGACACAAGACGTTATTAATGAAACAAATTTTTCAAGAAATCCACCTTTAAAAGCACTGTTGTCTTCTGCAGATTGAGAGTTATAAGCTTGGTACAGGCCAGTGTCTTTCTCGGCGTTCTCGCTCTTTTCGGTTTGAATCTTCACTTCTTCTGTATAAAATCCTAATTGTTTCTGTGAACTGGCGTCATCAAAATCGTCATGATCCCGAGGCATTTTCTCCCGTTTGTAGCAATAGTAACAGTGCGATTTTACGTAGATGCAGAATCTGAAAACAAATATTTACTTTTCATTTGTAAATGGTGAAAGATAGAAGTTGAAAGTTTGGGCTTGGATAACTCAATAGCATATTCATATGATTTTTTCAAGTTTGAAACTAATTTGTGAAATAAAAATGAATGGAAATTATGACAAAGCTTTATACAAGTATGTATAAGTTCAAAGAATATTTAAAGGTGTTTTGTGCTTCATTTGATGTTCCCGAAGCAATACCAGAATGAAAAACTACCAAAATAAATCCACAAGTACTAACTTAAAAAACATTATGATGAAAAATCATTCATATTTCCAGTTGATCTTAATATGAATGCAAATAGCAGGAGACAGACCGTGTGATTCGATCAATGGCCTCTTGCAACTTGTTGGGCCCTTCGTCTTCCTCGCAATGTTTCAAACTCTCTGCTCCGAACGAAGACAACAACAGGGCAAGAAAGAGGTTAAGAAGCTGTATGGTTTAATTAGTTTATTATCGCATGCGTTATGAACTATAAGAGAGCTCAATTTTAATTAATTAGATGAAATTAAAAATTAATTAGAAAATATTATACGCTAATATATTCTAGCCATTTCTTTAATAGAAAATTTGATTCTCTTTTGATTCTAGCCTAATTGGTTTTTAGTTTTTTCATAAATTTTTTGAAGTTTTTTTATATAAAGTATAATAAATAAATACTGATAAAGAAACTTACCACAAGGTTACCGATGATCATGGTGAGAAGGAAGAATGGGATACAGTGGTATCCCGAGCAGTGGATACAGTCCCACATGGATTCAATCCACTCACCACACAAAACTCGAAACACAATCATGAAAGCGTGTAGGAAATCACAGAAATTCCAACCAGGTAGATTGTCGTCGAATTTTTCAGGGATATAATTGGGACCAAATAGCTGCATACCCATGACGGCGAAGATGAAAACGATGATGGCTAAGACAAAACATAAATTCCCTAAAGCTCCAATCGTTCTTCCGATAATTCCTATTAAAAGGTTCAATGTGGGCCACGATTTGGCTAGTTTGAAAACTCTCAACTGGTAAAGGGATTTGATACTGTCTTAACTTTCTTGTTACATAATGAAAAAAGATTTATGAATTAATTTTTGAAATAAACTTTTTTGACAAAAATAGATCATTTGGTTCAGAAATTATTTTGAATTCTTCAAAACATATTTGAAATGATAACTTTGATAATAGTTTCATTTTATTCATTAAATTCGAGTAAAAATTGTTAAAAATTAACAAAATTAAACGATTTTTATAAAATAAAAAAATCAAATTCAAATTAATAAAATATCATATTCAACGATAGAATAATTAATAACTAATTCAATCATTCATTCAAATCTTTTCATTCTACCAACTGACCAATCTAAATGATCTGAGAATTGAAAGCCCTTTAACTCCAGACAGCCCTAGTTCTATAAGGCTAAGAATCACAATGACTATGTCAAAACAGCTCCATTTGTCTTCAAGGTATTTGTATAAACCAAGTGCTAGAATTTTCAAACCCGCTTCTAAAGTAAAAATAAACGTGAACACCTGAAAAGGTTAAAATTTTTTATTTTGGTCCTAAAATCTTCAAAGTTAATCTCTATTTAATGTTTGAATGGTTTTAAAAATTAAAACCTTCATTTTTTCCATTAATAAATTTTCGGTTTGAAAATTTTATAATCTTTCAAACTCAAGTTTACTAATGAAATAATCTCATAAAAATAACAGTATATTAATTAAGTTTTCCATGGCCATCATTTTTGTTTCTAAATTTAAAAAATACTTTAAGCAACATCATTGGAACTCACATAGTTTCCATATTTCAATGTTTTTTCCAGCTGCGGGCCCATGTTATCATGATCCAGAGCCATGAAGGTGGTGTTGACTAAAATACATAATGTTATAAACAGGTCCACGAACGCATCCATGATGAAAAGTTCTATTATATGAGCAAATCTTGATAGGAATGAATGAATTCATGTATATTATAAAGATAATCAAGTATATTTCATATAATAATTTCATAAGTTGTAATTATAAGTTGTAAGATGTAAAATAAAATTTGGAACTTATTTTATCATTCTTTACTGGAAAACTTATCACCATTTTAAACTTTCATTAAATTCTTATTGTAAAAACAGTTGAATTATTTTAAACTACTGGTCGGGAGTATGGATCAAGATAAAAAAAGACTTACTTGTACCACAGAGGACAGCACTCCCAGCCAAAAAGGATTTGATGGCATTTTGCTTTGAGGAAATCTTTCTTTGTTTGTCCTTCTTCCATGCCTAAACAGTCTGAAAGTAATTTATCATATTCCCAATAATGCTTCAGTTGTATCGAGTTAATGTATAAACAAATAAAATGAGATTTTATTTATAATTATGAATTCACTTTTCTGCTTTGATGCTTCTTTTATCAAATCTTTCAAAACTAGAACATCTGCAATAAAGTATATTCTATGTTACAACATTTGTATAACTAAGGGAAAATGTGGCTACCTTTCATGTCGATGGTGGTGGCGCTAGGGGTGCGATAGACAAATGTATTGCTTTCTGAGAATTTTTTGCGTTCATAATCCTGGTATGGTTATTCAATAAAAATTGAATTTCATTATTTAAAACAAGTTTCAACTCAATAACAAATAACTAAAGTCAAAACGCTCAATAGAAATTGTACTCCAACAAAAATGTCGAACGAGTAGATTGAATTATCAAGCAACTAAAATTCAAATCGATCCTTTTGGTATTAGGCTAATGTAGTTATTTAAAAAGTAAATATTATTGAATAAAAACAAATTCTTCATAGATAGTACTAAATACTGACTTCTTTGGTTTTTCCGATGATCAGTCCAGCGGGGTTGGTCCCGTTGGCAACGTTATTGGCCTGTCGAGCTCTGCCTGAAACCCAGTGGAAGTGAGTAGGCTCGCTACGTTTGAAGTCAGGCAGTTTTATCCTGAGTGAAATTTTTTTTCATGAGAATCCTTTCAGATATATAGTGCTTAATATCCATCCTTAATGATCAGTTTGTTGTGGGTGTATATATTTAACTTCAATAATTGGTATTTAGAGTTTTATTTCAATCCATATAATTTTAGCTTTTTCAATAACAACAGTTTTTAAACTCGATCAAATATGTTGCTTTTTCAAATATACGAAGTTTCACAATAAGCTTAAAATTATCGAAAATTAAAGCTCTTGAATTTTTAATAAATGCTTCATTTTTGTCGTGAATTTAGAACGAGTTAACATAAGAAAACACAATGTTTTTGAAATTCGAAAATTAACCATCGGTATTTCACAATAATAAAGACAAAATCATTTGAAACCGTTTCTCAGAAAAGCATTGCAGTTCTTTGAAAAGTCATTTATGAATAACCATATCAGATGAATCAGTCTTAGTCAGTTTCGAATCATTCCAATTATAGTTGTTTTAAAACAAATTTATAAGTTTATTTGAAACATATTTCCAATTGTATGAGATAATTTTTAAAAATTCGAACATAAAAACTTTTAAATTCAAATTTTGTTTACGGTTTTGATGGAATACTTTAAAAAAGACTTCAAAATGGAGAAAATCATAGAAAGGAAAAAGAATTCTTGATTAATTGCATCAAATTGTGACCCATCTGGTTCTTCCCTAAAGAGCTCCCAAAGGTGCAACTGACGTGGCTTGCTCAACGAAACTGGGAAGAGGGCCGACTAAACGTCTGCAAGACATCCCTCCATAAAGTTTGGATCAAAAAATGAATATAGAAAAAACACTTGTTAATCTCTAAAGAAGCAAAAAAACTGTCAGTTTTAGAATTTTTTCGACAAAATAGACAGTATTTTTATCTATTTCTCAACTATAAGGAAACAGAAAAATTTTAATTCAACAAGAACTTTATTCAACGAGCTTAAGTAAGGATTTATAGAAAAATTATCGGAATATAATTGGAACAAATTTCATAAAAATATCTTTTTATAAACACATTTTTATATTTTTGCTTGTATTTGCTAGACTCAAAATTAACGAAAACTTTCAAGCTCCTAATCGATTAACCGTGATCTCAATACCTTCCATACTAATAAATACATTTATTGGTATAAAAACGTGTACAGACCTGTAACCATCGACAGACAAAAAGTTATTGGGAGTGGCTAAGAGGCGTGGAGAAGAGTTAAGTGGTTGTGTGGTCACAGTGTGACATTGCTTATTCGGGGCATACCTGTTATGAAATGTTAATTGGTTAAATATCACTATGAAAAAGTTTGTGTTTTTAATTCAGCTAAATGAGAAATATTTCTATAATGGTGTTAACTTGACGAATTTCTAGACCACATCGTTATTGCATACTTGTAAAAATTCTAAACAGATCAAAAATTCTTTTATTGTTTTTATTTATTGTGAAAATATTATATATATTTGCTTTTAGTAAAGAATTTTTGGTTAAAAAAAAAATATTTTTTGAAAATTATAATTATTTGAATCATACAATATAAATTAATAGACATTACTATATTTTATTTCACGATAGAACGATCCTTTTAAACATCATCATATATAACTACTAAAACAAATAAAATCACTATTAAATCACGTCACCTTGACTCTAATTGTACAATACGATTGTTGATAGCATTAATGTTTTGTTGGTAGAAATGGTGTGGTTGGTAGAGGCCGCCAGCACTTCCACCACTTACAAGAGTCATTGAGGATCGTACCAGGTTCTTGTTTGGTTGATACACACTTCTCTGCATATGGAAAGCACTGATGTCTTCTGAGGTAGGAGTAACGGCTGCTGAATCATCAGCAAATGGTAAATCAAGGCTTTCTAGACAAGGAAGAACTAGAGGTCCGTTATAGACAGGAGACTGGTAGGAGGATGGGTGTGTGGAAGAAAAAAGAGGAGGGGGCACCTTCATAATTAGATGATAACATTGAATAACATTATTATAGTTTTTACTGCTTAGTGCTCATCCCTAAGCCGTATATTATGTATTTGGTTAAGCTACAGTTTAAAATTTTGTTTACTTATTTTGAAAAATTCGTTTGATATATTTTATATCTTTTCAATTATTTTATTATATAATTATTTTTAAGAATCTTCCTGAAATCAATCTGAACGCCCAAGACTTGTTAAATGCAACTTTAAAAGCTAAAAAATTTTTTCATAATAACTCAAAGCTAGCTAGTCTTTAAAATAAAAAAAATGTGGATGCTAAAATGAATGAAAGCGTAAACTAATTATAAGTATCCAATCAAAGAAGACTTTAAAGTCTCACTTGGTATCTCCATCCGAACTGACCACCCCTGTGGAAGGCTGGGAATGGAGAATCTGGCCCTTGGCTTTCGTTGGACTGTACAAAAATTGTCTTAATGTAAAGACTATTTCAAACATAAATTATAAAAGTATTAATGAATTATTAACTCATCGATGAAACCATATAGCCACCTTGATGTCCATCCCCGAAGCCTTCCTCACGATAGACCTTCTTTTTGAGACGTCAGACTGTAAGCTGATCTTGTCATTGATGGGAGAAAATGGGCTTTTAGGTGCTTCACCATCTTCTCCACCTTCTTCCGCCTCCTTCTCCGCCGCTGTCTGCGCTTCTTCGTATTCCGCCTGAGCTTCTTCGAAGTCCGCTTGTGCTTGCTGTGTTTGTAGTACTTATTCACTTGCAACTATTATGACAAAATTTCTTGATTTAAATATATTGAAGTTTCAATTAAAATGAACAAGGGTTCACATACCATCATTTCTTGTAACTCCCTTTCTTCAGCGGCTGCTGCATCGGCATCTTGCTTCCTACAATCGTCATAAGACATAGCTACAATAGCTAAAATCAAGTTTACTAAGTAGAAAGATCCCAAAAAAATGACAATAATGAAGAATGACATGTGTCCAGGACCATTGGCTTTCAAAGTCTGCGAAGAAAACAACGTTAATAAGTTTCATCAATCTACCACATAAGATGTTTCATACTTTTACATTAGCATGCAAAATAATTAATATTTTAAAATTTTGCCCACTAGTTGATATAAGTTTTCCCAAAAATCCTGAGTCATCAGACGAAATGCACACAGTAATGCCCATCCGAAGTTGTCATAGTTGGTGTAGCCGTAGTTCGGATTGAAACCTGACTCCAGACAAGAATATCCCTTGCCACACAAGCTGTAAGAAGGTTAAAAATCCAATTAAAACAAAACTATTCAAAGGTAAAAATTTACATTCGAATAAAACTATACAAAAAATTAAAATTACATTTAAACAATTATTTATAGTATATCTTTATCAACTGATGACGTAAAACATATCTTCACCTTCCCCCGCATATTTTGCCATCTAAGTTATCCGGATAGTTTTGCCAACGTGCTGAATTTTTTTTAATTGATTATTTAAAATTGTATAAATTCAATGGTTTAAGAATAGTAACTCAAAACTTTTTTTACTTTTGTTTCCGGCATATTCTCTCCTCTGCTCCTTGGTCCAAACTTCCTTGTACTCTGTCATGTTTTCTGGGGTCTCCACACACTTGTTCATCATTCGACCTGCAGCCATGGTGAAGCTCAAGTTGGAAATTAATGAAGGTTTTTATTTATTATTTAATATTATTTAATCTCAAAAGATTGTTCTCAGTTTAACATTCATTGTTCTAAACAAAGGTTTTTGTAAAAATAAATTTGATAGCTCGTGGCTTTTTAATAAGGAGCTAATATTTTAATTAATATACTTCATTGAATGCGACTAAGAATGACAATAGCTAGCAATTAGTTAAACAGTTAGTTATAATAAGTAAAATAAATAGTTATTTATTCTCAATTAATAAGTTAGTCCTCATTAGTTCAATTAAAGAAACCATAAATAAAAAATTAGTTATTGTTTAGAATCAGTGGTTTTGAACGCAAGCAAAATCTATTTATTTGGGAGCTTTACTGAACCAGTCACACAAAGTAGCAGTTCATATAGGTGAAAAATATATATAAAATTTTAAGGATTATGGAAGCATTGTGATTTTGATTAAAAAAAATTATCTTTTCTCACAATTTTACAACTATTTACACAGTTACTTTTTTAAGAGTGTTTACGACTCATCAACGCATAAAGTCAACTTTTTTGCCAATTCAAAATATTTAAAATCTCGAAAACCTTAGAATTCTTACGAGTTATAACCATCTTCGTTTTTTTTTAAATAGAATATTATTATCATGATTATCAAAATGAATCAATTCAAAAGTTGTGTTTCAAGTGTTTTAAATATCTTTCCAAGACCCTAAAATTTTGTAGTTACAAACGAAACAAAATTACCAAACTTAATACAATTTAATATTTCAAGAACCTTGATAGAGCTGCAGCCCGATGAGCGCGAAGATGGAGAGAACAAATAAGGAGAGAATCATTACATCTCTCAACCTTCTCACCGCTTCCATTAAAGCCCCTACGATGGTCTTCAAACCTGTCGGACATATATTTAAATGTTGACAATATATGTTGTATATTTCAATGTTGAAAACATAATGTCTCAATTTTGAAAATAACTCTTGCGTGTCTCAATGTTAAAATTCGTTTCACTGTTACGAGTATGTTAAACATATCAATAATATGAATACCTATGTTACTTGTTTCAATGTTACGCGTAGAAATGTCACATAGAATTTCAATGTTACAAATATATAACTTTTAAAGTTTTTACATGACATAAACTTTAAATATCTTAAAATGTGCTCCAGTGATTAAATGAAGTTTGAATGATATGAATAGATACAATGTAAAATTAAATTTTTGTATCTCAAGTGAATTTTCAGCGAAAAAAAATGTTCAAGTTGAAAATAAGCTTGGTGTGAACTTATAATGCTAAAAAAATTTTCTGATATTAAAAAACTTCACATGTTAACGAAGTTTTCATTTCAGAAAAACTCATGACATTTTCAAAGACAACTTCAGAGTTCAAAATAAGCATCATTATTCAAAAATAATTCTACAATATTAATAGAATCTTCCAAGGTTTTTATATAAAATTATTCATCAAACATTTCTTGAAATAGCCACCAATATTACTGAAAAACAAAGACATTCAACATTATTTGGGATCAAAATCTTCTTACATACCTGGCACCACAGCCACCGTTTTTAAAGCCCTGAAAACCCTGAACGTCCTCAAAACAGCCACTTTTCCTCCCACCTCTCCCAACGCCATCGTTAGATACCTGAAAAATTCCCCAAACTAATTAGAGCATTTAGTAATTAGAGTAATCATGGTAAATATTTTGATTTGAAACTAACTCTAATAATTTTTTTACGAGTATTTCATTTCAATAGCTTTCCATATGGGAAACAGTATAGTAACTAACGCCGATGAAACAACTATAAAGTCAAGCCAATTCCACGCGTCTCTCAGGTACGTGAAGTCACTCAGTATAAATCCTCTAGCCAACATCTTCACTGATCCTTCAACTGTATAAATCGCTGTAAAAATAGCTCTGTGGGAATTGAAAGTTTATATAGATTTTTGATGTGTGAACAGTGAGCATACAAAGTATCTGTAATTGATACAACTGTTACCCACAATATCACTATGACTACAACTACTACTGCTTAATAAATTATAATGGACATTACTCTGAGTGGGGGATGTCTGTGTTGATGGCCATGAAGACACAGTTCACCAAGATCACCAACATTACAAGCAAACTGAACAACCTGTCCATTGTTATCGTTGTTTACTTTTCAAATCATTCATTGGTAAAAATCAACATTTTGAATTAGTTTTATACATTTAAAAATAATCGGCTATCAACTAGTTGAAAATCTTTGATTAAAAACATAACATTGATAGATGAGAATCATATGAGTTGTATCAATACGAAACTAACGGGTGTGTGAGAACTACCAGAGCAGTCCTTCTAACAGGATGCCAGGGACTGAGAAAGAAGAAGCCGTCGGAAGAACTGAACCTGTTGGAGTGAATTTTAAATTCTTTTCATTATAGCTCATTAAGAAAAATTTTGATTAAAAATTAATGATCAAATAGTCATCATCGTTCTACTCAGTATCATTCTCTTTTAATAAAAAAAAATATCAAATTTTGAAACACTTGTGGCTTGTTGTTTTGAAGGTAATGTTGAGCGAAATTCCTATTACACAGGGAATTAATGAAAAATTTATTTTGTGAAGAGTTTCTGTGTACACTTGATAATTTGATGTTTTGGTTTTAAAGTCAACTTTGTGGGCCGACCTGAAAATAGTCTTGTCTTTCGCTATGACAACAAACGTCTGTGGGTTTTTATAAATATAAAAATATTAAAAATAACAACATTAAGTGTTCTAATAATATTAATAGAGGAATTGTGTCGATTGGAGTGTGGGTTTAGATAGAATAATATTATGAAACACCAGTAATATAAGCGAGTAATTTTGTGAGATAAATAAAATATTCTTATGTACATAAACTGCCAAAATTAATTTTAGCTAAATAATATTATTGAAGTTAAAATTACAGTATACTTGAAAAAATATATTTCAAACGCAACATTTCAAACATTTGAAATGAAATGCTTCATTGTTTTTGAAATTTCACTCAAAGTTTTTTAGAGGGGTTTGTTCTGCTTATAAATAATTTGAACAAAATTCAAATCAATGGTATTTTTTCAAAAAATAACTTTCAAAATGCTTGATTTTTATTTATTTATTGTTCAAAACTTCTTCAAAATCCCATAAACTAATGTATTTTTGAACTTTTGACTGTAAAACATTAGAAGAAATAATAAAAATGCAAAATCGATTGCTAGGGCATTCAAGAGAGTCCATTTGAATAATTACTCAGAATACTTTGACAAAAAATTTTTGCAAGTTTTATTGATAACTTGAGTAAAAAGTATTCTAATTTTTTATTTAAATACTAAAATAAATCAAGCAAAAAAATTTCAAAAAAAACAAATTTTTTTCACAGTCATTCTACCCAAGGATTCAAAACAGGCACTTTGAATCTCCAATTAAATTAGCATCAAAAACCGCTGGATGGCTTTTTAGATGTTTTCAACTCAGACGAGAGGATAACTGTGTGGCATGCACACACAAAAGATCAATATGTGCCTCATTCCATTCGCTGCGTATAGCCTCTGTATGCGTTTGTAGGCTTGCTTATAATTATGCTTTGAAATAATCTATATACAAATGCGCGGTTTACACCAAATTATTCAATGGTTCATTGTTTTATGAGGTCCATATGGATATTTTGTTTTAGTCATAATAAGGTAGCAACAGGATTCTCAAAAAAATATATACGAGTGAGAAATTCAAACAGTTTTAATTAAATTTTAGTTCTTCGATGGGGAAAACATTTTTATTATCAGTTCAGGTGACTTATGAATGATCTTATTTGCTATTTATAATCTTAATTCTTTATTATATTTATTTTAAAACTCATTAGTAAGTACACGTTTAATTATGTTGCACGTTTTTTTCCAATGTGAGGCTAAAATTACCAAATGATGGGAGGCTAAACAAGGCAATGTAAATTAAAATTTTCCAATTGTGAAGATGGTGTGAAAATCTAAGAACCTAAAATTCAATAATCTAAAAATGCCAACATGAAAATTGTGAGAAAAGTTAATATTCTTTTAGTGGTATTTCAACAAATTCAATTCAAACCAACAAAGATTGTCACAACTAAAGACTAAAACCAAATAAATATAAGATTTAGAACTTCATTCTACTTCTGTAGTTACCTGATGGCAAATGAACAAAAATCGAAAAGCTCAATACTTGAGTATGCCTATATATCTCTCTCAAGTTTCTCAAAACCTTTAAGATTGATTTGACAATACAAATAACCCAATAAAAATATTGATAGTGGCATGAACGATAAAAGTTTGAGAGCTTCCACATATAGCAATTTTTACTAAAATACTGGCGAAAGTTAGTTCTTAAGGCTATATATAGCTTTTTCTTTTCAGGTATTATAACTATTAATTTAAAGCAGATAAAATGAGTTTTTTATTAAAAAAATTTTTTTATTAAAAAAATTTTTTTTAACAAAAAACTCATTTTATCTGCTTTAAATTAATAGTTATAATACCTATTTTTAAAATTTTTTGTTAAATTTTTCAAAATTTTGCGTTCTTCATATTTTACTGTCGGAGTTTTATATGATTTTTTTGAGCATGAAAAGTTATTGATCTCAATGTCTCCTTGATTTTATTATTTTCTTTGAACTTGTTAATAAAGTCTGGAAAACAGTAAATAAAATTAAAAATTAACTATTCAAAAAATAATATAAACTGTGGAACAATTGAGATTCAATAAATTTTATTCATCTGGATTCAAATCTATTTTTAAGTAAACAAATTCTTTTGTAACATGAATATGTATTTTGTCAAATAAGTTTTTGAAAAATTTCAAAACATTAATTAAATTTTTGATTATTGTAAATTTTAAGATTTAAAACTGTTTTGACGTGTGAAATTTTCTTTTAAGAAGTTTACAAGACTTGGAAACTCAGCATTGCAAATACTGTTCAGCAATACAAATATTTCCATTCTATACAGTAAAAACAACTACCACATATCGTAAGGTGAATTTACAAAAGATGAGCGTAAACCTCAACGAAAGTTACTTTTATCTGAAATTCCTTACCTCAGACAAAACTTTTGTTACAAAACAAAAGAACCAAGTGGTAGGCTGAAAGAAATAAATGTTTTATTCCAAAGATAGATGCTCCAACAATTTTATGTGCAAATGCAATCGCTTATCTAAAAATGAACAAATGCAGATTATCTGATGCTCTATTGATTTTTCTTATATGTTGTTTATATACGCAGTACTTGTTTTCTATAAAACACTTTGAAATCGAATTATTTAATTTTTTCATTTTTTTGACAAAATTTCACCCAGATTCATAATTATTTTTTTAATCAAGCATATTGAAATAAAAATTTTTCCATGATGTCACCTCTCGTTTATTTGACTCAGCCTATGTCCAAAGTTTCAATACTCATGCTTTGGAATTTTAGTGCCCCTCGTGTTGATGGTCATTTTATGAAATGAGTATTTTAACTCATACCATTTGACAGTATGCAAAAAAGTCAATGAAAATAGAATTATTTTGGAAATTAATGATTTGATGTTCATAAAACTACATAAAACTGTCTGTAGAGGTGGAGCTTTTGACGAGAAATATATAGCTGATAAAATCTTTGGTGGCCCACATTCTAGAAGTTGGCAACTATTGAAAGAACAAAATAACCATTTAAAAAAAATATTAATATTGAAACATGTGAGGAACAAGTAGCCATACAAAATTGAGAGATGGTGGGATAATAACGACAAAGTACTCAAACAATAATAAAGAGGACTTGAAAGTGCAATCGAGTAAAGAAACTTGAGAAGCAACCAAACTTCTGGAAAAATGAAAAAAACAATTGTTCAATACAAATAAAAACAAATAATACAGGTAAAAAGATTCTTTTGATGTTATCTTGCAAGTCTTCTAACGCTTTAAGACAAAACATTTGCAGAGAAAATTTGTGAGATTATCTGTGATTATTTGAAAAGTTCATCTAATAAGTTCCTTTTTTGAAGATATGTATTTGAAACACTGATAATATTCATGCTTGGAAGGATTCACGCTCATCTGTTTCAACGTTTGGCGTGTAGACGAGATTATATGAACTTTATATGCTTAGAAGAAATTTCGCAATCATTTTTTTATTATTTAGAGTTAATTTTTTTTTGATAAATTAAGTTGAGAATTTTACCAAAATTGTGTCGTATTAAAGAGTTAGAAGCTTATCAAATGTAATTTGGTTTCATGGTGGAAAGTCTTCTTCAACGTTCTATGGTTTTCGTTTGAAACTTCATTCTTTTTGAGGTTCATGTTTAACAAAATTTAAATTTAGCCCTTCATTTGTTTCAAATGAAATAAAACCCTTAACTTATTTGATAAAAACACAAATAAACTTTACTTAAATATCATCGATAAAAACTCTTTGGTTGCAATTAAAATCTTATCATCTCAAACAGTCCAAAGGTTGCACTACGACAGCGCATTACGCCACAACAGCAAATTACGCAGATTCGATACATATTAATGCATAGAAACTCACGCATTTGTTTTCATAGAATTCATCAATATCTTCGATGGGAATGCCAAAAAGTTCGGGGGGAAAGTTGGACATCTTCTGCGGCAAGGCGGCTCCTTGCATTAAGGCGGGATTGGGCTTGGGTTTTGATTCCTCTTCGTCCTCCTCTTCTTGCTCCCTTTCTTTTTGTTTCTTTCTCGAATCTTTTGCGTTTTCCATCTCTTCTTTTTTTTGCTGCTTTATCTGGTCGCTTATAATCTTCTCCTCCTGTTTCGTTAAAAATAATTTTTGATAAATTTCAAACAGTTCAATAGCTAAGACCTAAAATGTGAATTTTTTAATAGTTCTCTTTATTAGGGTAATAATATTTGATGTTTCATAACACCGTGCCAAAAAACTTATTTGAACGTCAAATAACCGTTTCCACTCAATGCAGACTTTTAAACCTCCACACATAGTTTTCTGCTAATAACGTTATGAATTTTCGCATTTATTAAAAATATTTAATACAGTCTTTTATCGTTTTTTTTGTGTGCAGAAGTTTCACAATTAATTATAATATACACAAATTTTCATCCTTCAAATGAACCTTTTAAACCACGAAAAACCCATTCAAAGATTGATTCAGATTATCACACCACGAAAATTATAGTGGAGTTGAAACAAATCCCTTACAGCCATGCGTTTCTGGATCCTGGCAAGAGACTCTCTGGTGAAAAGTCTGAAGTTGGTACAACCAGGAGCCATTGTAGGGGCTTTCAACTTTTCTGCCGCCTTCCCCTCGGGCATTTCTTCTTTTTCTTCGTTCGACATTTTAGACTCTGTTTGTTGCGGTTTGTTTTAGAGAGGTTTGTGTTTGGTGGATCCTTAACAATGGGCCAAAAATGCTAGTAATCTAATAATAATAATTTACGAAATTTATCTGAATGTTAGATATTTTTTGGAACCAAATGCACAAGTTTTTTTTTGAAAAATTATTTTGCTTAATTTCAAATACAGTAACAATTATTGACTGGTTAAACAAATGAAATATAAAAAACAATATTTAAATGAATAAAAAATTGCTATCAAATCTTGAAACGAATTTTGTATCTGTAAAATATGATGACTTCAAACTTTCACTAAAAATTCCAAATCAATTTCATCTGAAAGAGTTGTTTTTTATTTTGTTTGCAAATAAGCTATATTCAAACAGTTGCAAAAGTAGAAGCAGGTAAGGGTTAGGATCACTAGCTCTTCACAGTTAGAGAGTGATTCGGGCTTTAACTTTCAAAAAGATTTTGCAATGAATAAATAGAAACATTAAATGAAAAAGATTTTTTGGTTAAAACATTTTTAAAATTTCATAATTTTTTTGGATGCAAATATCAATTATAGAACAACAATAAGCTTGAATTAGTTTTCAAGATAAAACTGTTTTTGACCAAAATTTTTTTGTTTCGAATGTCCAATAATTTTTTTACTATCTTTAATTCAACTCTTTTGACTTTTCGATTTTTTTTTGGTTCATTAAAATAGTGTAATTTTTGTTAAAAATTATTTATGTCAAAAATCTTCATTATAATCCAACTCTTATTTAAGCTCTTTTGACGCCATTCGTGGTATGCTTATTTAATATCACATTAATTTTCTTCAAATGATCGTTCGTAACAAATAGGTCAAACAAGAAAAATTTACGAATGTTTTCTTGTGAAAATACTTTTTAAATTATGCGCTAATTAAATTCTGAAAATAATTATAAGTAATGTTGCAAATTTTTTAATTGGGTGTAGACTGGGACAACCCAATCGATATAACTTAAGAATATCTCAAGCGACCAGCTTATTTTGCATTATTTGATAACAAAATTAATAAAACTAATGTTTTGAAACTTTTCAAAATTTGCTTTTTGCAAAAGTAAAATGCAAAAATAATAATTCTCAGTAGAAATTTTCCGGGTGTTTGATATCTTGCCGTTAAACAATCGGTCGAAAACTTTAGAAACAAATTTGCAAGATTTCCAATAAAACTTTCCATATAGATACACCAAACTTTGTTTTTCACAAAAATTTTTATTTTGTTTGAAAGAATGTTTGTTTTTGCATTTATACTTAGTGACCAACATAAGTTTAATTAGAAAACAATGAATGAAAAAGTGCATTAATCGACTAAATCAGTTTCTAAATTCATTCATTGATTTCCATTTAGTAATATTTTTGTAATAAAGCTTATAATCAATGTAAAACAAGAAGACTATATTTATTCCCATAAATTCAAATCTTTACGATTTTTCGAAATCTATTGTCCCAAAAAAATCAATGTTTGAACTTAACAGATTAAGCATTAAAATTTTGTATTTTACGTTTTCTATCAAAAATAATTCATTTTTACCTCTTGGTTGTTAATGAAACAAAAAATTGAAAGTTAATTTAATAATTAAGTAATTAATTTTTTGAAAATTTTCCATAGATTCAAAAAAAAATGCTTCAATACTTTGAAAATTCATTTTTGCTTCAACAATACACTCTCAAAATAAATTTCCATTTTTCTGAACGATTTTGATTAATTTTAAAAACGAACCTTTTTTTGTCAAAGAAATCCATCCCTGGAACAGTGGTATCAAATCAAATAATTCGAAAGAATAAGGAAAGCGTCAAGAGAATATTTTGCAAGAAATTTTTTCTAAAACTAATAGTTGAACTTTAATAAAAAAATCTATCAAAATCCGATGAGTTATGAGAAGATTTTCAAAGAGATTCAAAATATAACTGTGCAAAATTTCAGACAAAACGACAATTTTTGAAATTTATTAATGAACACACACACGCACACCAACTCGTCTGCATATATATATAAAATTGTATGTTTGAGGTTGTATATATGTGAATATTTATACTTATAACCATTGCAAAGTGACAAAGATTATTCTCGCTATATTTTAAGAAAGATTTAACAAAATGGTTGACATGAAAAGCAACATATTAATAAGTCAATGAATTATTTGCGAATAATATCATAATTTGCCTAGGTAACTTAATAAATAGCTCTACTGAGTATATACACAAAATCGTATACGAAGTTATGCTTAACAACTCAAAGCAAAGATTCAAAGATTCAAAAATTTCAACCTCAAAATTCTCCAAAACAAAACTCACACTAATAAAGTTCTAAAAAATCCTAAATAATCGACATGGGGTAACGGGTGATGTGCCGATGTCATTCAAAAGCATATGCACGCCGGATACATTTAATGTTACCAACTGCCATACAGAGGCTAGCAGCCTCTATATTGTTTTATCGATCTACATTTTCAAGTGCCTGTGTGCCTTTGTGTACAAATATGTATGTGTGTCTGGTTTCAAAATTAACATATAATAATTTGCTTCAAAGTATTATTGTTTCTAATTTATATTCAAATTATTTTTAAATCCTTTGAATAGCATTGTGACGGGGTTTTTTTTTGATTTTATAAAAATTGCAGATATTAAGTGCTTTGAACCAGCTAAAAAAACAACAAATTAGTTTATTTTATAAACTTCAATCAAGTAGAAATGATTTAAACAATTAAAGAGGCTTTAAATGAAGATTTTGAAATAAAGCTTGATTTGTATTATAAAGCACAATCAAATTCATTAATGATATTTCTTATTTGTGCTTTTTCATTGTGGTTAGATCTTTCCTTAATTTCTCAGTCTTTTGTTCCACAGAGCATATTAGGATATATAGTTGTTTAAATTTATCAAAGAACTAATTTTCTAACGTAAAGTTAATAGGATTTATAAAAACATCAAAATATACAAAGATCAAAAACAGAATTTTCTTATAATGAAAGATCTATTAATGAATATTATAACATCGAAAAGATTAGTAGAAACTTGAAACACCCAATCCCTCAACTAATCTAATGATTGCCTTCGTTAATAATGTAAAAGTTGCAACTTCGAGGCATTTGTTTTGCCAAGTTTTTGTTAACGTCCATTTTTTGAACTTTCATTCTTAATCTTCTAAATTTTTGCGATGCACTGTTTCAACTTCCCATGTTCTAACACGGTTCTCTCAATATAAAGCAAATCTATTTTTAAAAACATGTTTGTTTTTAAATCTGATTAAAGCTAATATGTCTAATTTTGAACTTTTTCGATTGGTCTACTTTTAGAATACAGGTCAATTCATTCGCCAAAATTAAAGTATTCGAAAGTAATTTGAAAATAAATTAAACGTTCAATTTTGTTAATGGTTTGCAAGATAGTGTTTCCTGTAATGTGACCCTTCTACACCCACTCTTCCCCATAGTTCAACTATATTACAACATAGATTCCCTATGATTTTCTATGTACATACATAAAAAAAAATTTAGAACAGATACTTGCGTAAAAGGTTTCAAACCTTGTTTTAAATTTTCTTCTTTTTATCTTTTTTTGCGTAAAAATTTTTTTCTCAAGTTGTATATCAGCGTTTTACCTTGAACGGCTCAAAATATATAACATTTCGCCTATTTTATCGAGGTTCACATATTTTTCGTGATTTGCTTCCATATTGTCGACCTACTTTGTATCGTTGCTGTTACATTTTTTAACTTTGGATACATCTCATTGTTTTCAAGCAAAAATTGATTATAACGTTTGCTTTACCTTTGATACTATGTGTAGCAATGTTACAAAGTCGGTTGAATCAAAAAACATTTGAACATTTTTTACTGATTTTGACTTTATAAAATTAAAAAAGGTCTACCAAAATACAATACTTCCAAATTTATACTGTAACTTAGTAGAATATATTCAAATAATTTTTAGCGGGTAAAATTTGCAAATAAACCGAATGTGTATTAAACGAAGTCTAATAAAGGACCCCGCTAAACTTGGTGCATGTGAAAAGTTTACCTTTCCAATGTAATAAAACAATTTTTAGAGACATACTTTTCTGATAAAATAAAAAATTATTATTCAAATGCTTTCTTTGTAATTTTTCATAATATTTCGAAATCTAGATCTAGTGCAAGGACCAGACTCAATTTGGGCTTTTTTTGAATTGCTTGCTTTTGAGTGCGTACTTCTGTTAGGGGTTGCACCATCATTATTGTTGTTGTTATTGTTGAGGCATGATTTGTGGTGCGATTGAAGTCCTTTTGAATCATCGTTGTTTTCTTGTTTATTGAATAATACATTATGTACACACTCATTTTGTTCAACCTCTAACTCATTACTTTCGCCATTGTCCATGGTTTCTTCAAATGAAGAAAAAAGAACCCTACGCCTAGAAAATAATTCAGAACCATTCCTTGATTTGAAGTTGTAGTTTTTGTTGAAAAAATTGTTATTTGCACTAGAATTTTCTCCGTCATCCGTGCTTCGATGCTCCATGTTTTCTCCATTGTTTGAAACAATAACATTTCGATTGCATTTTTTCTCACAGAAACTTTTGACTTGATCAGTGAAATCCATTTCTTCATCATTTTCAACGATCGTGTTGTTACTAGATCTTTGTTCCACTATTCTCGGTTGTCGCACCGGTAAAGAAAGATTATGAAACCAAAAAGATTTCAAGAGAGATTTTACATCTGGCCGTTGGTTAAAATCTTTGGCAAACATCTGGAGTAGTAGTTCGTAACATGGGGCACTCAGACGGTTTTGCAGTTTTTTCCACTGGCCCTCCATATTCTCCTGCTCTTTCAACACACTCTTTGTACCCTTATGCCAGTTTATTATTTATCGTTGAATTTAAGTTTATAATCAAAACTATAATAATCACTTTTGTTTCGTCAAAAGGCATGATTCCCAGAACGAAAATATAGACAATGACTCCAATGGCCCAAACATCAGTTTTCTTGGGATCATAGGGTCTTCCCGTCAAAATCTCTGGAGCTGCATAACTTCTGGAACCACAGTATGTGCGAGACAAATCGTTGACATCCCCTTGCCGCTTGATGAACCCAAAGTCACAAATTTTGATCTTCAAAACAGTGTTAAAATTGAATGTATAATAACACGAATTATACCAAACTATAGAATTTCATATATAGATTTTTTTATTGAATTTATCATTTAAAAACCTGTTTATCTTCGGTCAAAAGGAGGTTTTCTAATTTCAAATCTCGATGACTAATCTCCCTCTCATGCATGTAACCCACAGCATCTAAAATTTGGCTGGTCCATTGTCTGGCCATTTCTTCATTGATGGCTCCATGCTTCTGTATGTACTGCAGAGCATCACCACCAGGTACATACTCCAGCAACATGTACACTCTTCTTGAATCCTTACAACATTGTATTGTCCCATCATTTTGATGAACATGTCATGAAAAAGTTAGACCAACCTGGAAGCAATCTTGCAGTCTGACGAGGTTCGGATGCACCAGATGTGGCCACAACTCTAACTCCCTCGGCATGAACTTGTCTTGATAATCTTTGGGCGTCTTTAATCGGTCTATGATCTTCACGGCAGCCACTCCTACTGGTGATGAGTTGCAGTTCAACACCTTCTTCACCTGACGATGAATGTTCATGCACTAAATCAGATGGTATCGAACTTTTCATGAGTATGGCTTCTATTGGGGTTTCATTAATGTTATAGTACACACGAAGTATCGCCTGGTAAACGAACTTAAATCCATAACGATTGCGTAACCAAAGCCCCTGTTTGATGTTGTTTTATGGCTGACTTACTTGCTGATTTGTGCTTAAACCTTCTCAAACTTTCTTTGATGAAATTTCAAATGTTAAAAAACCCTACAAGACCGAAGAGTAAAAAAGTTCAAACGGGAAAAGGTTAAATTTTATAAAAACCAATAAAATAAAAGAAAATAATATTTTAATAGTTCGCCAACATTAATTTTGACTTTGAATCATTTTTAAAGTTTTATTTAAAATCAAAAGATTTACTGATTTTTTCTCGGGGCATTTCCATTCGCATCACAAATGTTAGAGCTTGATCTACTTGAGTCAAACATACTTATATGCAGCAGCCTGACAAAATTATTCACTACCAACTCTGCATTGAGCCAATTCGAAAAATATCGGAAAAGGAAGCTTTTATATCTTCAGTGATGTCGTTTGGTAATCTTGCAAAGAAAACTCTAACGATTGATTTGAAAAATTCTTAAATTTGCCTTCAAAGATTCTACTGAACAATCATATTAAAGTTGAAAAACCAAAAAAAGATTACTCTCACACTGTTAACTTATTTTTTCTACCTTATTTCAAAAAAGTCGAAAACAAATATTTAAAAATTAAATTAATTTATGCTTTAATAAAACTTATCCCTAACTTTAGTGACAGTTAATTTAAAATGATTGTTGGATTCTTACAAAATAATTGTTAGAAATCCTTTGTATTTAGATGAAATTTTTGTTTCAAATTTGCAACTCGTTATTTTTGATGAACTAAAATAATTGAAAACAATGTTATTAAAATTAAACTTTCAACGAACTACTAACTTAAAAATCACTTTTTCTATATTCAATTGATCAATAATTTTCTCCAATCAAAAACTTATAATAAAAATTTATAAGAATTTTTAATTATTTGTATCAAATATTTTCACATAATTTCAGACGTCCATCGTTTGAATAAGATTTCGTTGAAAACCGTTTTTTAATTCACGTTTGGTGAAAAAATTTTTTTTTTACTTTTAAAAATAATAAATTTAAAAGTAAATTTTTAGGTTATTTCATATGCCTCAATTATTTGTAATATTTTATGAACCATTCATTACTGTTGAAGGTTGCATAGTTTATAGCTCTTAATTCATTCAAGTATCAAATGTTTTACAGTTTTTTACAATTATATTTGTGAACTAAATAAATTAATTACAACGAAACGCCTATACAACATTTAAGCAATATACTTTTACATAGATGCTATAAAATGAAATGTTTACTATGAACACCTTAGAGTAGGACCCAGAACCAAGAGTATCTCTCACCAAGTAGCCCTTTCTTGCCAGCACTGCCCTGTATGTGTATTGGTAGCCAATGATGCTGTTCGACGACTCATCAGTGGGTTTCGAGCCAGATACGGACCTAGAGTTTGATAAGGCACTTGCAGATCTGTTTTTGTTTGCACTGGCTGGAATGGGTTCAATAAGGTAGCAAGCTTTGTGTAACTCTTCAAAAAATGCTCTTTCTGTCGATATGTTGGATTTTTTACTGCTTGAATTGGTAACGTTTTTTGAATTGCATTGAGGCTGCTGGAAGGAATATTGGAAATCTCGACTGAAGTTTTGTTTGGTTTCAGAAGTTTCTTGAGAGGCGTTGTTGTTTCTTGCTGATGAAGATTTTCGATCAGTTGACGTTTTTCTTTTTTTAAACATTTCGAAACGATGGGTAAAGACCGTCTAAACAAAAACTTATTAAAGTTTTTTTATAAAACGATTATCAGAACAAGTTTTCAATTCAAAGTTATTCGCCCATCCCTGTTTGTTAAATTAAAATAACTTTAAACTAGACGATTTAATCGCGGGTTCGTTAAAGACCGTTAAATAATGGTATTTAACTATCAATTTTGTTTTCAAGCTGTACAAATAAATTAAATTGCCTAAATACTCTTAAAATGTTATTTCAAGTGAAATTCCTGAATTCGGTTACGACAGAACATTTTTACGATATAGTCATGTAATTGCGAGGATATTATTCTGTAGAGTTTTATCGTGATTTTTGTATTTTATCCTTAATAAAAGGTATTGAGCCTTATTTTATTCTGAATTGCAAGACGCTCTATTGATTTGTATCTTAGGTAATCATGACGTCTTGCAGCTGATCAGTAAAAAGTAAATTTGGGTTTTAAATAGGGATGATGGAAAATCTGTTAGTTTTTAGTATTCCCATGAAAGTTAAATTCATATCAAAAACTATAAAAATTTATTTAAAGATGTAATCGTACAGAAATGCTATAGATAGCAAAGGCAAACGAAGTAACTGAAATTATAAGACGATAATTGCAAAAATAACATTTAAAAAATAAAACAGAAATGAAGGCTATCACAAAACTAAAATTGAAATAATATCAAAAGTTAAAACAAAAAGAAATCGTTAAAATCGGGTAAATATGTAGATGACTAGAAACGAGACTCAAATGATTTGATTCAATATGTTCATAACGTTTCACATTTAAGTTCTCTTCACATAAAACATTGATCTAAATACTGAAAAATTAAGATACTCAAAACACTAACAAAAACTGGTTTTCAAACGCAAAAAGGAATGCATAATTAGTACACCATCGTAAACGGAATCAACATCAAAATGTCTTTAACAATAATGCCAAGAAGACTTTCAAAAGAACAAAAAAATTCTTATATCTAGTTTTCAGCTATGAACTAACCATTTAATAAACTAGCATAGTTAAAATAATCATTGAAATCATCATTCATTCAAGAGACATCATCGAAGTTATTGTTTAGAGACATCTTAAAATTTAAAAATATTTAGAGACACCTAAAAGTCAGCCTAAGTAAGTAAGTTATGTATTTGCGTAATTTTATTTTCAGTTATATGTCACAAATAAAAGTGAAATGCATTTATATGAGTATATCTGATGGTAGTTATTATGTCCTGTCAATTGAGGTTTTTTTTTAAAAACACATTCAATGTCAAAAAAGTTAAACAACTTCAGATGAATTTAGTTATCATTAAAAAAAATTAGCAATAGGTTTTATAAATTTATATATGAAATTATCGACACTAATAAGATCATTAATGTTGATGCAAATGAATCAAACTTCATTTTTTGAAGTACAATTAAAAATATTTCAGTAGAACTTGTCTGCCCCCAAAAGACATTCTCAACACTAGCTTGAAAGGCCTTATAAATATCTAAATGAAATTCAAAACGTACCTGAAACTTGCAATTTACTAATGAAATATTCAAAAATTTTTGTGCTTTGGTGGAATTTAGGACGGAAATCAAAATGGATGGAACAATGGATGGTTGCAAAGAAATTCTCAACGATGTTACTGTTACGTTGTGTTTGTGATGTGGCATCTGGTTTATTTGCGGCAGATCATGTAGTCGATCAAACAATATTTTTCTCTTGCTTCTTTATCTAAGTCATTATGATATTAATATTACTTAATATTATTATTATGAACAATTATTATGAAATTATATTATAATGCTGTAATGTCCCAGTAACTATGGTTGACAGCATTAGTCTAGATTAATACTAAATAAATCAAAATTTGAAATAAGCTATTCAATTGGAACAAATTTTTATAAGCTGCCAGGTCGAGCTAAGGTCCAACTTAAAATTATCAAGATTCAAGATGCGCCGTTCCTACACTTTTTGTTGTTGTCAGCAGCAAGCATTCACCGAGCTAATGACAATGATATCAAAATATCAGTCTGTCGATACCGGCTATCAAAATTCACTGATATCCAAACATCAAACAGCTTTTGATTAGAATTGGATGTAGTTTGAGGTCCAAAACATTGTCAATTTATTATTATTATTATTAAAGTGGATCAAATCATTCAGAAGGATCTTGAAAAAAACATGAAGAATCCAGTCAGCAACATCATTGTTGTTTCAAAAAATTATTTAGTTGGATCGTTATGAGACAGAAGAGATAGTAAAAATCGCTAATATTTATGAATATACATCCGCTGCTTCGGTATAGCTCGGTCTGTTGATGGTATCTTAGTGAAGGAAAGTTGGTTTTAAAATACTAGAAGTTGTTCCAGGTTTCTGCTATCTTGGGGATATGTTATCTGCGGGTGGTGGATGTGAGCTTGCTTCAATAGCGCTTTGTAAGTGTGTCTGGGGTAAGTTTCACCAACTTAGACCTCTTTTCACTAATCACTATCTATCTTAATAGACCAGAAGTCGTATCTATTCAACCTGTCTCAGACGCGCTATGTTGCATGCTGCTGAAACATGGGCTGATACATACTGAACCACCTTTAACTAAATTACTTGGCCATGATTTGCTGGATGTGCAACGTCAAAACATAGAATAGTTCTTCTTTTTGAACTTGGCATTCAGAATATTGAGGTAATTCTTCGTATATGTAGAATGAGATAGTTTGGACATGTGGAACGTAGCGCCGGTCGAATCTCACAAGTGCGCAATTTGGAATTAAATTTGTGCAAGAAATCCAGCAGGCCAGAATAGATTTTGGATGAAATTGTATTCATCGACTAAAGAAATGAAGGCAAGGTTTCTACGCCACTCAATCGTCCTGAGTGGGAAGACCGATTTACAAATAGATCTTTCAAAAAGTCCAACCCTTGGCAAAAAGAAAACAGGTTATAAAATGAATTCGATTGATGAGTGATTCTAAAAATCGCTAGTGTCAAATATAAAATGCACATCGAAAATTTTGAGTTAAACAATATAAAAAAAGAATTATAAAATTTTGTAAAATGATATAAAAGAAAAATATATATTTGCTAATTAAATGGAACAAACGTGAATAAATAAGACAAAATATAAATTATTTAATAAATCTATTCCATCCGATTTTTTAAATCAAATGAATGATTTTTTATTTATTTTTTTTTAGTTATTATCTTATTTTTCTTATTTTATTTTCATTTAGTCTTTATTTTGTCATTTCTTTTCGGTATTTATGTATTGATTATATTTCCTAATCTCATTTTTCTATTTTATATACTGAATTTATTTTATACTTTTGCTATCCTTGGTAAAGGCAGGCTATGAAAGGGATTGGATTGATTGATAGCGGTTTTGAGGTACTAGCAATTCTGTCGTATAATCACGGTTGATCAATGGCAAGGAGTTAAACTGGGATGAAAAAGATATTTAATCAACAAGATGGGAATATTCATGGTGTTGCACGAAGATATGCTTTTTAGCGTAAATGAATGGAAATAATCATCGTTTCACGTGAGGTTCCATGCTTGCATAGGTTGAGCAGATCATATAAAGTTAGAACGAATGTTGAGAAGACAGTTAAATAAAATGAGTTTGAGAAAATTTGGAAGTGAGTGACGCTCTTCTTAAAAACCTCTCGTAGTTAAGATGATGTCTTTATAAAGTTTATGGATCTAAAGCTCATTATTTAATGAATTAGAACTGAGTTAAATTAGAGTATGTCTTGTCAGAAGATAATGAAATGGTAGTGATGTTTATAAAAGATAACTTACATTTCAAACAGAATGTCTAAAAAACACAACCAAAATAAAGATTTTAAAGAGTGAAAAAACTTTAGGTGATGGATGAATGTGCGAGGTTGTAAAGCCATGTGAAGAACACGCTTATAAAGCACAAAAACAATTGAGTTAAAGATGGGATCAAGATTAACATTCAAAACTTTCAAGTGTTGTAAAACATTATTTACAGTTGAAGAATGCAATCAGTGTTTATATTTGCATGATATAATCCTTCGAAAATCTATTTGCTAGCAATGAAGATTGTTTAAATGAAATGAATATATATATTTTATGAACAAACCTTCCTCTTTCTGGTTTCCATGACAAACACACTTGTGCTGGGTTTTTTTCTGTTTGCATGTTTGAAACTTTAATATAGCTAAATCAATTTTCAATAGCTAGTTATAACTTTGAGAGCTCGGTTAATTAGAGTTCGAGACAGCTTGTAACAGAGTGAAACATACCTTCAACAATGATAATCAAAAATCAACATTTCAACCCTTATCACATTCATAAA
Source organism: Pterobdella sp. o SKG-2022 (assembly GCA_964035795.1). Lineage (NCBI taxonomy): Eukaryota > Metazoa > Annelida > Clitellata > Hirudinida > Piscicolidae > Pterobdella > Pterobdella occidentalis. Next base: position 5,944,586 of record OZ038322.1, read on the forward strand.
ACTCTTAATCATGCAAAAAAGCTTACCCTTAAATTTTGATAAGTTTAGTCCACACACCAAGTATAATTATAAAAATAACCTTAAAAAATTTAAGAAACCCTCTCAAAACCATCTTACCAAATCAAATGCGTCATTGTACTATGGATAATTTAGCTACATTATGGCGAGTGCTACATGAAAGCTCACTTATATATGATTCATCTGAGCATTATTCTTCAGCCATTACAATGTATCAATAATTTTCCACTCAATTAATCTCTCAAATTAATATTAAATTTCAAGTTGGAAGGATAGTGGTCTTAGCAAATATTTTGGTGATTAAGTAGTTGGAAACATTATAAATATTAATTTATAACCATTTAAAAAAACTATAAAATAATATTTAAAAGATTTTTGCTATATAAACACAAAACTTTCATACTAAATCAGAAGATGAAAGCAGCATCAAAAAGCTACAGATAATCTCTGAACCACGCTAAGAGACACACCAATGCAAAATAACATGTTTACCTGGTTAGTCTCCAGACGGGCGCCGTTGAAGCCATCGAAGGAGCATATCACCCCACTCACACTCCACTCCTGTTGATGAAATAAACAAGCTTTAAGAAAATTTAAAGCTTAACCTTTTATAATATGTCTAATATGTGGTTTTTATTGAACCTTTTATAAACTTTTTGGAAAGTAAAATGACTTAAAAATTCGTTTAATTATTTTAGTGAGAAAAAATTTAAATTTAAATTAATGGAGATTGAATGGTCATAGAAGGATTAGGCATGTTTCAACCTTGAGAAGGCGCAGATCAGGTATCCATTCTGTCATCTCCTTGCCTTTCTGCTGCACTGTTTTACACTGGCTTTTTCTGTTCTAAATAATTAATAATAGATAGATAGACAGATAGATATAAAAATAGATAAATAGATAGAGATAGATAAATAGATAGATAGATAGATAGATAGATAGATAGATAGATAGATAGATAGATAGATAGATAGATCTTCTTCTTCTTCAGCTGCATTCATCCACCTTCAGGCAGGTGCAGAAAGGGTATGTGTTGCTGTTTTTTGACATTTTTTCTTATGATTCGGCATTCCTTGTTTTTTGAATTTATTACCACAGAATTGACAAATTATTGTTGCTTGAAAGTCAGTGGTGTGTGATAGTCTGATGTGATTCGCTAAACCAGTCTTGTTAAGGCAGACCTTGTTGTATTGAAGACATTTAAGATCTGTTATAGTCCCTGAGTTTTCTTTCTTGCGGTCCTTTTTGTCCTTTTCTTTATTTTCTTTGAACTGGTTTAATGCATTCAACTTAACGTTGATCTCTTTTCGCCATTGGCTTCTGTTTAGGGCTTTAGTTCTCCATGATGAAACCATATTTAGGCTTTTTAGGTCAGCATTCATAACATCATGCCATCTTTGACGTTGTTTTCCATGAGGTTTTTTACCTTCTTCGAATTTACTGACTAATAATTGTTTTGGAAGTCGTGTATTTTCCATTCTCTCGATATGGCCAAGCCATCTAAGTCGTCTACGCTGGAGTACTGTTTCAACGCGTTCGATGTTTGCACATCTTCTTAGGTCAGTATTTCTTAATTTTCCGAAAAGCGACAGACCAAGTATTGTTCGTATGCAGCGATTGATGAAGGTATTTAAACGTTGAATGTGATGATTAAGTGGGGCCCAGGATTCACATCCGTATAATAAAACAGGGAGTAGCACAGCCTTGAAGAGTCGGAATTATGTACTGTGTTTGATTGCAGGCTGGTACCACACCAGTTTATTTAAGCATCCAAAATCTATTGATGCTTTATTGACTCGAGCGTCCACTTCTGCGTTTAGTTCATCTGTGAGAATGGCTCCCAAATACTTGAATTGTTTCACTTCTTCTATGTTTTTCAAAAAATTGTTACTAGAAGTTTGTTTGGGAGTTTTTTCTGTTTTGGCAATATTGTCATTCGTTTTGTTTTGTCAATGTTTATTTTAAAACCAAAAATTTTCAAATTGTTTTCTATTGTGTTCATAATTAGTTTTTGAATCTCTTGTTTCATGTCATTGAACGCTTGTGTAAATAGACTTCAGTTGAATAAATATTTATATTTCTTAAGCTGTCAAGTTGTATCTTATAACTACGATAAGAATAATATAAATTTCTTGTATATCACTACAGCAATGGTTAGAAAGGCCATTAATAAGATGAGCCTTGGGAAAGCAGCGTATCCTTCAGGTATTGTTGCTGAGATGCTCAAGGCCGCAGGTTCAAATGGTGCTAGTATGATACGAGATCTCATTGAAGACATCATCTTTGACAACGGTATACCGTCTGAGTGGCAGAAAAGTCACATAGTCAGTGTATATAAGGGTAAAGGTGATGCTTTAAACAGGTCTAACTATAGGGGTTTGAAGTTAATTGATCAGGTTATGAAGGTTTTGGAGCGCGTAGTGAAAGGTTTTATCAGACAGAGGGTGGTGATTAATGATATGCAATGTGGTTTTATGCAAGGTCGGAGTAAAACTGATGCCATATTTATTTTCCGTCAGTTAAAAGAAAAGCATCTGGTTGCTGGTAAGCCCCTCTACTTAGCATTCATTGATCTGAAGAAAGCCTTTGACGGAGTGCCGCGAAAAGTGATTTGGTGGAGTATGCGAAAATTGAAAATTGATGAATGGCTTGTGAGAATTGTACAATCCATGTACAAGGAAGTGAGAAGTAGGGTGAGAGTTGGTGATGAGTATAGCAACTCGTTTGATGTTCGGGTAGGTGTCCATTAAGGTTCTGTTCTTAGTCCATTACTTTTTGTTATTGTGCTGGAAGCTTTATCTATGGAGTTTTGTACAGGTTGCCATTGGGAGATCTTGTATGCTGACAACATAATGGTAAGTGCTCAGTCCATGGATGAACTATTAGTGAAGTTGAGAACATGGAGATCGGAGATAGAGAAAAAGGGGTTGAGGGTGAATATGGGTAAGACAAAGCTAATGGTTTCTGGTTTGAACCTTGATGTGTTGAGAAAATCTGGGAAGTATCCTTGTGGTGTATGCCAAGCAGGTATGGGTAGAAATGCTATTCAGTGTGGAGACTGCAGGCAATGGGTACACAAGAAATTCAGTGGCATAAAAAGCCCTCTAACTTTGGATCTTAATTTCCAAAGCGCTTTATGCCTTGGTACAGCATGGCCTGTTGATGGGAGATTAGTGAAAGAAGTGATGATTGGTGATGAAAAACTGGAAGTTGTCCAAAAGTTCTGCTATCTTGAAGATATGTTATCTGCAGGTGGTGGATGTGAGCTTGCTTCAATAACACGTTGTAAGTGTGCCTGGGCTAAATTTCGCCAACTTCTTCCACTCCTTGCTATTCGTCATTTATTATTATTGACCAGAGGCCGTGTCTATCCAACTTGTGTCAGAAGAGCTATGTTACATGCTGCTGAAACATGGCCTGTAACAGTTTCCACATTGAACCGCTTTAGACGAAATAACCTTGCCATAATTTGCTGGATGTGCAACATCAAAACGAATGATAACGTTTGCTCCGACTCACTCCTTTCAAAACTTGGCATTCGGGATGTTGAGGTAGTACTTTGTACAAGCAGGATTTGAACATTTGGAGCGTAGCGTGGGTTGGATTTCTCAGGTGAGCAAGTTGGATTTAGATACTTGCAAGAAGCCTGGTAGACCCAAAGACTTGGAATGAGCTCATATTGAATGATAAAAGAAAGCTAGACATGGTTTGTGCGGATCCACTTGATCGCTCTGAATGGAAAAGCCAACTTCGAGTTAGAACTTTCAAAAAGCCCAACCCTTGGTAAGGGAAAACGGGCTATAAAAAGGATTTGATTGATAGATAGATATATAGATAGATACCAAGATTTTAAGTCTGGTTCAATTCCCACTATACTGATGATAAAAAGATTTACTCTGTTCACTAAACATTTCTTGCAATTTTATTTACTTTTAATCTTTATTCCTTCCTATTTAAAACATGCCTTTTTCATGAGCCAACTTCAATAATTTCTGAATTGCTTAAAGTTGGAAAATGTTAAATTGTTAACGAAAGGCTTCATATCTAAATAAAAATTTTTTTGTGTTCTTAGATATACTCGTTTTATTGTGGCTAGTTTATTATCACTTATTGAAGTTGGTTTGAAAAAAAGATGCTAACAATAATTATTATTAATATCATTTATATAACACTAAAAACAACTGAAAAGCCCCAAATTTCATGGAAATGAATACATATGAATGGATTACTTAATCCATAAATTATATTTCATACATTACATTCAATTGATGAGATTAAGGTAATATAATATAATTTTAATTGGAGTTTCATTCAAACCTCTTTAATCTTATTGAGTGTTGTGTTAGCAGATGAATCATAATATTTGGTGTCAACCACATTGCCTGCCTCTTTAAACTGCTGATCATTATATTCATCATCATCATCATCCTTGTTTATCACATTTATAATCATCTTTTTATATAGCTGGACATTATATTACAATAATATCTTGAAATCATATCTGGATTTTTTATAAAAGAAAAGAAATTCATTCTGTTTAAGATGAATGCTAAGGTTTTGGATATTCCCTAGAAATCCTCATCAAAAATAAAATATCAAAAAACTTAGTACTCAGTAAATGAATTAATCTATATACGTTATATTTAAAACTATCACCTTACACCATGGAATGAATTAAAATTTGGAAATCTCACTTGATAAGGAAACGAATGAATATTTGCCACTGTTCTGTTGATCTCATCCAAATTATATTCTATAAAAATTTTTTATCTGTTCTTAAAAATAACATAAAAAGTCATGAGTAATCAAAAAAACTAGAAAATAAAAAATTAATGATTTAATAGAAAAAGAACACACCAGAAAGTAAAATCATTTTGTAGAGACAGAAGGAGGAAAGAGTGAGTGAGAGAAGGGAGATGACGAGAATGAATGCTAGCACCCCTGTGATGAAGTGGGGCCATGAAGCCACAATGGTGGGAAATATGGAGCCCTGGTGGTTCTGTTTCTGGTATTTTTTTGCCAAGAGAATGTCTTCATAGGAGGATATGAATACAGCATTCTCATCAGATTCTGCATTGAAGGTATTTCCAGGAGCCAGTGACATTCTGCAATATTATGGCTATTATGAATACCCATTATTATAATTGAGAATAGTTTCAATAATTAAATTAATTAATGTTTCTCATTTTTAATATACACCCTGAACTTACTTATCTTGAGATTTTGATCTGTTATCTGAAAAAATTGAGCAACATATTTTCAAAGATATAACTATATGAGAATAATAGATAGATAAATAAAGTTAGTCAAAAATAATTTTATGTTAAAGAAGGTTGAGAAAAATTTACAATTGAAATCAGAAAAAGAGAGAGGATTGGCATTGAATTTGGTGGTCATTGAGACAGGACTTGGCATCAACAAACAAGTTGTTGGTGATTCTTGCTGAAATATATTAATGAATTTTGTGTCTATATATAATAAAGTGTGAAACATATATTTGAAGATTATCTATTTAGTCTTATCTTGCTAAAAAAAATGAAAATTAGTTATTTTCACATTTGAGACACTAAATACTAAGAAAGTTTGAAAGTAATTTTGAAAACAATAAACCATGAACACAAAATATAAAGAATTTTTTACATCAGGTACATAGTCAAAATTGCTTTGAGCAGATTGATAAAAATGATCAGGTCTTTGAGAAAGAGAAGCTTTTTCTTCTTTACCACCATTTGTATTGATGTCAGCTGCGATTTTGTCGTCATTATTATTGTTGCTACCTTTTGTTTCGCTTTTTTTCAAATCATTTTTACTTGTTTGTTTTGTGTTGTTTATAACATTACTGGAAATGCCTTTTGGTGTCTTAGCAGCATTATATTTAATTTTAATATTTTTTTGCATTGACGGCTTGCTACTGGTAGAAATAAGTGATGAATTAGAATTTCGTGCATTTGACATGATTTAGGAACTTTGATATTACTACCCCTAATTTTGCAAACCAACAGAAACAAAAGTTGAGTGCAATAAAAATTACATTATTTCGATAACTTGTTAAATATAATCCTTTAATGTTGAATTTAAATTTAGTGCATTCATCAAAAGCAAAAATTCGATGTCGATAAGCGAATTTTAAGATAAAAAATCCGTAAAAAAACTTATTTATCTGAATTACTGACTGATTGTTTGTAATTTTTAATCAATATGGCGTAAACTCCGAATCTAACGGCTGAGAGCACTTCGATAAATTTTATTTCAGGCAAAATAATAATTTTTATGGTTATTCAAGTAATTCCAAAATCATTTTCATTTTGAGATAATAAATCAGAATTTCAATCTTTTATTCTTAGGCTTCACTCATTATTTGTATCCAGCATTCAGTAAGGTCAACAAACACAAAGTATTTATTATAAAGAAGACACGAAATGACAATCACTTGATTACTAGTCTTACGAAAAGCTTCGTGTTTTCTCTTCAATAAATATTTTGTTTTTGTTGACCTTACTATTTGATTCAGGCTATTAAACTTACTTCATCTTTGCCACATTCATTTCAGTCTTTTATAGATGAATATCAAGATCCAAAATAAAAAATCTGGTTGCTTAGTTTGAATATTTGTATTAACTTTTTTGGTGAAGAAGTTAAATCGTCGGCAAAGTTGAGATCTTATAGTTGTGTCTGCAATGTTCATTGGGTTCTCTCTCTTTGTTCTACCCCAAGCACCCTAAACTTGAGTGGGTGTCTCTCAGATCTCTATTAAAATCCTCTCTTTTTCTAAGAGCTGAGCTGCTCTCACAGGGTCAGTTCGCAAGCTATCAGAACCGAGTATTGTCGGCCCCTATAGCTCAAAAGTTGAGCATTAGACTAATTTTCTAAAGTTACCAAGTTCAATCCCGCGTGGGCCGACAATTAGCACCTGTTCCACAGTGTGTTTTCGCTACATTAAATTTGTAGCAAGCGCTTTGATCTATAAGGCAAAGCGTTTTATAAACACTGCATTACAGTATGCATTGCAGTATGGTTTGATTTTGAAGCATGTGACTAGTTGAAATATGGTATAAGGATGGATATGGCAAAGTGGACATGAGGATGAAAGATGAAATGATAGTGAAATTTTTTTGAGGTAAAAGAGGATGAATGGTGTTTTTTTTGCTTTGAGTTGAGCGAGAATGTGCCGTGTGTGATGATTTAGAGTGACTTCTGTGAGATTCATGGGTAGAAGTTGCTGGTCAAAGATTTTGTTGTAGGTGGTTTGCATGTAGTCGTGTACTATTTTAGTGTATATTGTTTTGATTTTGTTTTCTATTTGGGTATAGGTAGCGTTGCGATTGGTGGAGATGTGGGTATGTTTAGTTGACTTAGTTGAAATTGTACATTCATCATTTTTTCTGTCAGCCCTCAAAATCAGGTCAAAAGCATTTCTTTTCAAACTTTAGTTTTCACATCAAATCGTCTCGTCAGCTTTTTTCTATGTAATACCAGGTAAGCTTTTATTTCATGATTCCTTAAGGATCTTCGAGGATGATATGAAGTTTAAATTTTATGTGCATACCACTTCCTTTTGAAACCTGCTCGGTTGTTTTAGTTTTTCATTTGGGAATCTTTTCTACGATCTAGAAGCAATCTTTGGCATATTTTCAAGTACATACAAAAGCGTAATTCCCAATATTTTTCATATTCGCTGATACCTTAGTTATAAGAAAATTCAGTGGTGTGTGACAAACTTTTAGTCAAAAATTATTTCTTTGACACAAATTCATCCATGCAATGGTAAAGCAATCTCTTACATCATCACAGGCATGCCACGGACAAGCTAAAGTTTAGAACAAGCATTAATGAAAAAATTACCCAAAAAGTCACTAAACATTCATGTCGGAAAACTACTGACACACTTGTAGGTAGATGAAATATGTTGAAGTTTTAGAAAGGTTCTTAAGCAATAAAGTTCAAAACTGAAATTTGTAATACTATATATATTATAAAGAATATAAAAAAATTTTCTGCAAAGTTTTAAAAAATCCAACATTGTCATTTGTAATGATTTTTCACTAGCCACAATAAAATGAGTATATTTGATAACACTAGTAAAAATTTTTAAAGATACAAAGCTTTTCATTAACAAAGTAACATTTTCAAGTAAATTATCACTATTTATTTTAATCCGTGAAGCTACTTGTAAGTTGAACTTACATTATCAAGTGAAGATACAAATACAGTAAACCTTGCATAAGTCGGATTCAAGTGGGCCAAGCAAAAAAATTCGAGTTAGGCGAAGATCCGACTTAGGCGAAGACAAACTTTATTCAACGAAACGTGACCATCGTTAAGCAATAATAAGTTATTTAAACACTATAGTCACAAACTCAGATTATTGAGATACTCTAACCACAATAACGTATTTTATTCACTAATGAAAATCTTAAAAAAAGTAATTTTGAAACAGCAGTGAGTTTCATAGTGCATTTATTCAATATATCAAAATTAATTTAAGACTGCAACAACATTAAATTTCATGTCATTCATTTAAAGTATTCGGTTAACTTTTTCTGCTTGAGATTGTTTTGACTTATTCCCAGAAGGACATCCTCACACTGATTTGTGACGTCTTCCATGGCATGCTTCTGCATTTGCAGGCCATATATTCGAAGTATGCATCTGCCAGTCTAACTTTTGGCTGCTCTTCATTTTCATCATCTTGGTCATTGTCACTAGTATTCCTTGTCGCATTTTGAACAGCATCGATTATCTCCTCAAATGTCATGATGGATGAAGTTGCTGCATTCTCATCAACAGCCAGCTAGTCGTCAATCTGGCACACCCTGTCACCATAAAATAATGACAGCCGGTCCCAAATGTTCTTGAAAGAAGCAGTTGAGATCTCTTCTTGTACTGTTTGGGTCAAAGGCTTCCTCTGAAGCCTTGAATCTAGCATTCATATAACAGTTTGCTATAGTTTGTGCTGTCACTTTCATCCAGGCTCTCTTCAAGGCAATGATGGCATCTAATATATCCCAAGAGAAGGGCTTGTCATTATCCGCAGTTTCCAGACATCTGTTGGCCAAAAATAAAGCGATAGTGAAGTTTAAGAATCTTTATGATGCCAGCGTCAATTGGCTGAGTGACATTTGTAGTGTTTGGTGGCAAAAAAATCAATTCCACATTGCTCATTTCTATGAAAGGGTGAGCTGAGCAATTGTCCACAAAGAGGGCTATGTGTCGGCTTTCAAGTCGCATCCTCTTGTCCAGTTTTCTTATCCAAGCTTCAAATAATGCTCTTGTCATCCATGCTTTTTTGTTCGCTGTGTATTCCACCGGTATAGTGACATTTTTGAAGACACGTGGTCTCTTGCTCTTGCCAATGACAAATAAAGGCAATTTAACTGACCCATCCATATTGGCACCTACCAATACAGTAATTCTAGTTTTTGGCTGTTTTTTCCCATGTTAAGTCTTCCCTGCAAAACCAAGAGAGTTGTCTGAAAGAAGCTTCCAAAAAAGACCTGCCTCATCTGCATTAAAAATTTCAGATGGTCTGTACCTCTGCAAAATTCCATTTAACTTGCCCTTTTTCCAATGACGCACAACTTCAGTATCCACTCCACCTGACTCACCAGCCTTATGTAAACGGACAATGTCATATTTCTTTTTGAACCTGTCAATCCATAAAACGGATATTGGTGTTGTGTCAGCTGAGTGGATTTTTAAACGAAATTTGTTAGCTTGCTGTCAAAGCATACATCCATCAAATCGAAGATCTGGCCGTAAAGACATTTGTCTAAACCAAAGAATCATTGCTTTGTCAATATCGGGATGAGTCTCTGTACGAGTTTTTTTAACGGCAGTTGCCCTGGCATCTGGACTGACACACTCTGTTTCAAATTTTTCCCGGTTTTCCATGATGTCACTCAAGTTGCATGTACTCAAACTAACATGTGCAGCCATATCTTTCAGCTTCATTGATTTGTTGCCATCCACATAATTGATTATCTGAAACTTTTCCTCGTATGTTTTAGTCTGTATTTTTCTTCTGATTGTTGTTTCATTAGCCATACTGATGTTTTAAACAAGTCTCGACTAAGTGCCGCCAAGCAGCTATAGAACAAAAAGTCAAGAAATTAAAATTTATTTTTTCAAATTGGATGAAGAAGAAACAAAACATTGCAAATATTTATAAAAAAATTTTGGAAAACAATTAAAAAAACTGAAATTTTTGAAAGTCCGACTTAAGCAGGGTTAACGTACAAGAATCTATGTAAATGTACTAAAGAATTTTGTCCGATATAGGCGAAAATCCGACTTTTAAAATCCGACTTATGAGCAAATTTTCAATTTTAATTAATAGTTATTTAAACGTTCCATTAATTCGCCCGAGGTAAACGAATTTGCTACTTATACGAATCCGACATAAGTGAGGTTCACTGTATCTAAATATAGAGTTTAAATCATTTATATTGGTTAGGTGAAAAAAAATTTCGTTTTTTAATTTTTTATTCAAAATACAAAGTCTTTCAGTTATTATCTAGTGAGAATAAAAACACACATTATTTATTTGCACGAAGTTTAATACACTTTTAATACACGAAGTTTTTTGAGACAAACTTATATAATCAAGTGAAAATATATTTGATAATGTAAGTTTTTTTTACAAAAAATTTCGTGCATTAAGTAAATAAATACTTTGAGTTAGTTTTCATTCTACGGAATTTTCGGATAGCATGTTAACATAAAGAATGAAATTATGGTCTCACAGGTGCTCAAGAAAGGTTACTTAGAGAGCTATATTGGGAAGTAAAAGTTAATTTCTAAATGTATTGTGAGAAGAGCCTTCTTTTTATTAAATTTCAATTCTTTTGAAAAAAACCCAGTTATGAAGATAAGTTTTCATTGCTATTGGATGTTATAGAAAAGTTAACAGCTTTTTCCCGTGAGATATTCTTTACTAGCCTTTTCCAATTTATTATTGTTTGATAAAAAGATTAACGTTTATAATGTATAAAAATTTAATAAAAAAAAGAATGGCGGTTTCACTTCGAGTAGGGGCTAATATAACTTACGCCCCCACGTGCCTTTGCAAGTGCGGTGTAAGGATGGACTCGAAAGGTTACCATGGCCTTTCGTGTCATTTGAACAAAGGCAGACTTCCTAGACATGCCGAAATTAACTCCATAATTAAAAGATGTCTGGGAAAGCTTTGTTTGCCAAGTATTCTTGAACCAAAAGATCTCGACAGGGGTGATGGTTGTCGCTCAGATGGCATAATGACTTTTCCATGGAAGCATGGGAAATACTTGATTTGGGACGCAACGGTTGTTGACGCATTCACCAAGTCCCATATAATTAACACCTCCATTGAGTCGGGTTCTGCTGCATAAACTGCGGAAAAATTAAAAAGCCGTAAACATCAGGGCTTGACAGGCATTTATTACTCCCAAATCATCGCATACGAGACAACGGGTTGCTGCGGCCCCTCTGCTGCCAGTTATGTTGATGAGTTAGACAGAAAACTGATCGAAGCGACTGGGAATTCATTGGAGGCAGTTTGGTTGCAATTGTCCATGGTAATGCTGCGAGTGATTTTTCTTGTCTCCGTTCTTCTTCCTTTTTTCTAAATTATTTTATTTTATCTACTACGGCTTTAACGGTGTCTATTAAATTTTATAATATATTTACTATTGAAAAAAACTTGAATAAAGAATGTCTTATGTGTAAAAAAATGTGTTTCAAAAAAACAAGACGTTTCCAAAATGTATGAGTAACTTTTCAGATCGCATAAAATGTTTTTATGAGTTTCTCAAATATTCCCATTCGTTTTAAGCTATTAATTTTATAATATTTTTCATAACATATATATTTTATCGCTCACAGGCATGGATTTAGTGTATGAAGTTAGAAAAATAGACAACAAAAAAGGAAGAGGCTTGTTTGCTACTCGGGACATAAATGAAGGAGAATGTATATTTAGCGAAAAACCTTTAGTTAGTGTTCAGTTTGCTTGGAACAGGAAATGCAAATATTTGGCATGTCAGCATTGCCTGAAGCCTCTAGAAACTCCACAACAAGCTTATCAACGACTTTCTCGTGATGAAGAAACCGTTCTTCCACCCATAAATAATGAGTTATCTGTACCTACTATTGTTAACTGTCAGCAATGCAATGAAGAATACTGCAGCGAGGAATGTATGACTCAAGCCTTTAACACTTACCACCAGACTCTATGTACAAAAGGAGACCCTGCACATCCATTGAATAATCTTATTGAAACTTGGAAAACAATACATTATCCTCCCGAAACAACCAATGTCATGTTGATAGCCAGACTTATTTCTCAAGCTATACAGCATGACAGTGCATCAGAAGTGAATGAAATTGTTTCTTCTTTTGATTTAGATCCAATCAATGAAGAATCTGGGCTGGCTCACAAACTTTTAAAGGATGATTTTAAAGAAAAAATTGAAGTGATAAGAAAAATGTTCAAGGATTTTTTCTTTTATCCTCCATTAGAGCATTGGTATACTCCTGAAGGATTTCGATCTCTTTTGGCTCTGATAGGTAAAAATGGCCAAGGAATTGGAACAAATGCTTTTAATGAATGGGCATTGAGAGCTGAAGAAGAAGGAAATCGTCTCGATGAACTATATGACAAAATTGAATACGAAAGTGGAGACTTTGAAGATTGTGAGGGTTCTGGACTTTTCAAACTTCAAAGTTCATGCAATCATTCATGTGAACCAAATGCCCAAGTATCCTTTCCATGCAATACCTATGATTTGTGTCTTAAAGCTCTCAAGCATATCAAAAAAAATGAAGAAATTTCCATTTCATACTTACAGAACTGTGAGTTGGGAAGGAGCAGACATTCAAGACAAAAAACACTTAGAGAAAATTATTTATTTCTCTGTGACTGTTATAAATGTGTTCTTCAAGCTGACCAGGCTGATGTCACGTCTGAGGATGATGAAGACGAAGAGGATGAAATGGATACTGATTAAATTTTATTTGTAAATTTTTTACGCTTAAATATTAAAAATTTTTATTACACATGTTTCTGTTACCAATAACTTTTTTTTAGACATTTAATGCCATTTTTTTAACAAAAACATAAATTTATAGTTTTATAAAAAAAAAATTTATCCGATTATCGAAAATATTCAAATAGGAATCTAACAAATGCATTTCTGGATTTGTGTTGCTTAACATAATATTCTAAGTGACTTCTTCAACAATGGTTTTATGGCTTCAATTTATTGTATACTGCCTTAAATGATATGTAAAGATGATGAGGCTTAAGATTTGGTGTTTGTTGGCGTTTTGTAAATCTGAATTCAAATTTGCATAGAAAATTGTTTTTACTGATACATTTTTAATTATGAACGATTCAAACACGTAGTAAGACATTTTTCTATCACTGGAGTGAAAGCAACTGAAATTAATAAGTATATAAGACGCAGAGTACTGATGGTGAGAGATGCTGAGATACAAGACGATTAAAATACCATAGAAAGGACACTATTATTGGTTTAGTATCTTTATTTTCAAGTTCCATAATTGAACATTACTAAAATAAAGAGTACGATACATTCTGAATTAACGGTTACAATTGTAATTTTTAAAAGTTGAGATGATGCTAGTATTTGAAACAGAATTTGCCTTCTTATATTCTCATTAGAACTATTTACCGTGGAAAATGATCGTGATGTGGAATATCTAGAAAAGTTTTGAGAATATGTATTGCTTGGAGCCAATAGTTCCAAAAATTCAAAGTAGCAAGTTTATAAAATATATTGTATTGTTTTTGCAGATTTAAACGAATTAAATGAAGTAAATATTTTAAAAAATCAACGTATAAACATTTTAAACAGTAATGGCAATCGTAACAAATTGAAAATGGATGACCACAATAAAGTTTTAAAAGCAAAAATTGATAGTTATAAAGCTACCAATACTCAACTTTTCAGTATACATTTTTCTAATGAAAGGTGCAAACTTATCCAAACTATGGTCATATCTTCAAGGCAGACTTGATATCATTGTTACGAAAAACCAGAGAATATCAGACATTAAACAAACTTTCGAGTGTTATTTTTGATTGAGCATGTCAGATTATGGAATCATCAAAGCGCATGTGAAGCACTGACTTACACCCACACCTTAATTTTTCTTCCATTATATCTAACATTTTATTTAGAGACTTTTCCTTGAACTTTTGCGAATTTTCAGTAGTGAAAAATCCTGGATATAAAATTTATATTTAATAAAAAATATGCTTGATTTATTAAAGTGATTTAGCTAATTAAACTTGAATCGTCAAGGAAACAAAAACACTGAGAATTTTTTGAGAAGTGCGAAAAAAAGTTCATAAAAAACCACTAAAACTACCAAAATTGTATTAACTATTCAGAAAATCGCATACAAACATCGATACCTTTGTTCGGATCATATAGACTGCAAGCCTTATATTGACCAAAGGGATCTCTGAAGAGGACTTGCTCTTCTGAGAAAGGTGCCGCAAAGATCCCCTCCATACTGGGACCCAGGGAGTCAAGGAGATTTTCATCCTCGTAATAATTTATGAGGATTTTATTGAGGTTTATCTGAGGTGGTTTTGAAGTTGTAGATTTTGTTACACAACCATTAAGTCTGATAAAAATAATTCATTTATTATAAACTATATTAGATTATTCTGCCTTAAATTTTCCAGTAACTTGAGTTGGTATAGACTACTATACCGTGAATTGAAAACGAGTGATTTTAATTGAAACAAACTGCCAGTCAGAAATTATCGAATTTAAGATCAGTCGTTCCCAAACTCGGACAGTTTGCCGTATACAAAAAAAAATGATAATCCTTTAAACCAGAATATCGGGTTCGGTTGAGAAAGTCAAGACTTCGATGGTACGGCCACTGAGAAAGAATGGATGACAATCAGTGGTCCAAAATGGCTTGAAATGTGACCATTCCTGGACGGCGAAGTGCAGGTAGGCCTAAAATGACTTGGCGTCAAACTGTGGAAAACGATTTGAAGGCAACTGAACTTCGGAAAGAGGATGCCCAAAACAAGCACGCCTGGAAAACAAAAATAAAGGATCCAAATGTCTAACCTCACATAGTGAAAAAATATAGACATTGAAGGTTTATGATGATGATGAACACGTAAACTACTGTTATAAAAGTAATATGCAGCATTTAACTATGAACATTAAATGTGGTGAAGTTTAACATCGATGCCCTGTACCTGATGATACCCTTATATAACTTCAACAAAATTGAAAAAAAGTTTTTTATTACTAAATTACTCACGATGCTGACTATAAAACATTGATTTGATATTGTGATCAAAAATTTAGTTAACTATTGATTGAATAGTAGTTCATTGGAGGAAATGAATAGAATATGATCATATTGTGCTAATATAGTATAATATTTTTGTTTAAAGGTGACAGTTTTGTTTTAAATAAACTTTATCAAAAATAAAATAAATATAATAATTAAAAAACCAAAAAAAAAAATTTTTTTTAATAATGCTTGTTAAGAAAGAAATAGATACAAACATTGAAGTGCCTCCATTTACGAGATGACACCAGATCAATGACCTCTTTGTTGTACATCTCCCCATTGTATGTGAAGTCATCAATGGATGGAAAAGCATTGAGGAATGGGATCAAATTAATTATAACAGAGCATGTAATGGTATAGTCACACAATTTAGTGAGATTGTTTCTATGGTGTGAACTGATGTTGGTGATGTGTGTGTATAAGTTCGCTGGGTATCTGACATAACTAGCAATAGTGATGGATGTGATGTGAGGCATTATGGTGGAGTTAAAGAAAGAAAATAATTGAGATTCAGGAATGGTATTTGCTAAAGTAACATGAAGACTAATATATGGATGGTTTTGAAAGAAAATTTTCCATGCTTTTAATGGAATATTATAAAAATCTTTTGTTTCCTTCCCTGACATCAACATGATATGAAACTGTTTTAAATTGTTTGCTTTTTTAGATGATGTCTTAGATAATGATGAAGTCTCCAAGAATGAAGATGTGACTAGAGCACAATGCAGCTTGAGAACTCTTAAGTTCATCAGGTCTGGCATTTCAATTCCATCCTTCAAAAAATAGGTTCATAATTATTTTACAAAAATTGTGAATAAAACTGTGAATTGGTATTTTATATAATGTCTTTCCTTAGAGTTTAAAGCACTTGCTAAAAATTTAATGTAGCGAAAATACACTGCGAAGCAAGTGCGAATTATTAACCCTACATGAAATTAACCCAAGTATCTTAAGATGATTTATCTAATGCTCTACTAGCTAAGCTATATAATCCATCAATTGAAAAACAAAAGTAACGTTTAATAAATAAAAAAACTGGACTATTAACCCAAAAATGTTGTGGAAAATCATTGATCCAAATCCATCTGTCTGGTAAAATTGGTAGATGAAAAAAGTTCAAAGTATGCAGATGTTCATTGGAATGCAAAGCTGGACCATCAGAACTTGGTGCCACTTCTGTGAGGTATCACTGCAATGTTATTGTTAGTTCATTTATGTCCAATGAAACCCACCTAAGCATTCTTGAGGGCATGCATATATTTGTAGAGCATTTAATTTTCTATTATGTATCATGTGTTGGAGAGTTTCGAACAATATATGATAGTTTTGTGGATTTTTTTCTAATAATTTCTTTTTTGTAGCTACATTTACTGTTAAATTTTCTACAGCTTCACACTTCATTGAAATTTCTTTCAACAAACATATTAACATAGAATCAATCCTTCCGGAATCTCCATGTATATGTATCTTTAAATTTTTAACGGCATGCCCAAACTTTTTGATTAAATGTATGTACTTCTTGTAAAGCCTTTTTATATCAGGGTTTTCTTCGTTAAGTACTTTTCGTGAACTACTAACCAATTCCCACTGTAGTTTTAAATTCTGCCATAGAGATGGCGAGAAAAAACACCAATAAAGTTCCCAACATGTTTGTGAGAGATAATATTTGTCAGTTAAACTCAAATAGCTAAAAATTTTTAACCATACGAGTTTTGGTAACATTATGACTTTGAACATGAAATAAATTTTCGATATTTAGTTTGAATAATTAATTTGTCTCATTTATTACAGATGGTTATATATTAAAAGTAAAGGCTGGTTTAAATAATTTAAAGTCAACTTTGAGATAATAGTATTTTAACATTAGTAAAATATTAAATCCTTTTTAAAAAATAAAAAATTTAAGTAAACCTAACAATAACTGATAGTTTATTCCTCGTTTTTTTGCATCAATATTAAACTTCAACTAATAAAACTATCCATTTTCAAAGTAAGATGTTTGACGCATTCAGAAAGGAATCTTCTTGCGGGTTTATCTGAAAAATCCTTATAATAAAATATAAGTGAAACGAATAATTGATCTTATAACATTTTTAGAGACTAATATTTATTGAAATAAAAGAACTGTTACCAAGTGAATGACTTTTCAATCCGCTAAGACACCACAGATCTTATTGTCTCAGATGAACAAAGCGTCAAAAAAAATCCCAAAACTATTAACAAAATATTTTTTGTTTTTATAAAAATACGTTTTTAAGACGATAATTTGAACTATATAGGATAAACGTGATATCAAAAACAATTTAGCGTATCCATCTCCTACTCTCAATTCTCAACATTATAACCGGGTGTACTTGAAACGTCAATATTTTCATTTAATCTAAATCCTTACAGACACAAATATTTTTATTGAAAAATATAAAAAACTGGATCGAAAAATATGATTAATTAACAAAGCTTTTTCATCCACAGTTTGTGTACTTCTCTTTGGTACCTGAGAATAAATTTTATTTACAAAGGTTATCATTCATTAAAGTGTATTCGAGATTTACTCAAAGTATGATCCAACTCGAACTGAATTTTTAAAATATTAAAACAATAATATTTGAAAAATCATTATTTTCAATTTTTTATATGAATTTTTCATATGAGGTACTTATTAGTACTATATTGAAAGTTTAAAAAAAAAATTATTTATTTTTTTTATGCAAATACCTATACTCAAATATAACTGTGGAATATGGGCTCTCAAAACAAAATCTTGACAACTCCTTGATGCCCACCACAGGAAACAACTAAGAAAACTAATGGGCATTACTCACTTTAGAGTCATCAGTAACAAGATTCTTTATGAAAAAACGAAAAGTACTCTTATAAGCCAACATGCCGCTAAACTACGGTGGAGACTGTTAGGTCACATTTTAAGATCAGATGAGAACTTGCCAGCCAGGAAAGCAATAGAGATATACTTCAAAAATATAGAAAAAAAATAACCTGTTTTTAGAGGAAGACCTCGTATAACACTACCAACTGTCTTATCAGAAGACCTGAAAAAAGCCAAAATAATTGCTTCACGCGAAAACCTCAAAATACCACTAAAGCTATCTACTATAGACGATTTAACTGAACTTCAAAAAATAGCAGAAGACAGAAAACAATGGAAACTTCTCGTTGAAACAATTAACCTCAACTGTTCCTTCCAACAATAATCCGATTTTATTTTATTTTCTCGTTCTGATTGTTGCTCGACAATATATTCAATATATACATTTTTATTCTTATTTTAATTTTACTGTGATAGGTGTGATGGTATCTTTGATAGATTAGTCATATGCCTTTAATAATAATAATAATAATAATAATAATAATAGTAATAGTAATAATAATAATAATAATAATAATAATAATAATATGCAAATACGAATAATTAAAAATATAGCACGAAGCTTCTAGTTACAACAGTAACCTTCCACGACACACTTGAGAATCGTGAGATTTTTTATGTATTTATAAAACCACTCTGTGGAAAAAAAAAACTTTGTATTTCAAATCAAAAAATGAATATCAGAAAGTTCTATTATTTTTAAATTATTTAATTAACTTATTCAGAAATTAACAAAGTTGGTTCCAATGAAATTGATGCCTTAAATAGAAAAAATGCAACAAATTTTTTGTGAATAAAGTAAACTTGGTTTCCTCTTCAACATATCAAAGGATAAAACCGGATTCAAAATTTTAGTATCTATCTATCTATAATACAAAGCTGGTAATTTGCGATTCAAATAACCATAAAAATGCCAGTAACTTTCAGATAATATAAGGTTTTCTAAAAAATCACTAGTTAAGATATGCTAAAAGGTAACTTACAAAGTTCTCGACAGAAGACCAGCAATTGGGATGCGTTTGGGAAGTCATTGTGTCTGACCACTTGTGTCAGCAGGCTCGTTTGTTGCAGCTGGTAACCATCGTTGGGTGATATTTTTTTGATGTGGTTAATCATTAAATAAAACACTTCATTAATTGGTTTTGTTCTGAATAGAAGTATTATTTGGAGTTATATTAGTAATAATGTTAGTAATAGTATTGAAAGATAAAAAATTTCAAATCTTGAAGCTTTATTATATCTTTATTTCATACTTTGAAAAAATCGCAAGAATAATATGATAAAAAAAAAATAATAAAAGTAACAATAATCATAATAAAATAATAATATTCTTATTATTATTTTACACACCCTGTGTAGTTTCATAATGGCGTCATAACATTGGGGACTGAAAGTGCCGGTAAGGTGGCAGAGGTGGTGTGAGAGGATGGTGGCGAGGGGTAGGTGAGGTTTTAAGGTTCTCAGACCCAGGTTTAAAGCATTGTAGAGGCGTTGTTTGAAAGTGATAGAGGTGTTGTAAGATAAGTTTGGCTCTTCTTCTGTTTGAAGTTTTGTTGGTTTTTCTATTTAATGAATTCAAAATGTTTGATGCAAAGTTTTAAACTTCAAAAAGTATATTTTTATATGTGAATTCAAGAATTTCATAGACCGGGAAGCCAGTTATAAGTTCATTTGTCAAAAACTCACCACAACACTCATCCACCATCGCTCTCAAACGATGCAGTATGAAGTCTTTGTCTCCTCCTTCCAATATCACAACACCCATAGAGCCATCATCCACACAAAACCCTGTTATGTAATCCAAGTTGTTTTCTTCTGCTCTGTAAATAATATATTGTTTCAATCAATCAATCAATCAATCAATCAATCAATCAAGCAATCAATCAATCAATCAATCAATCAATCAATCAATCAATCAATCAATCAATCAATCAATCAATC
This sequence comes from Pterobdella sp. o SKG-2022, assembly GCA_964035795.1. Taxonomy (NCBI): domain Eukaryota; kingdom Metazoa; phylum Annelida; class Clitellata; order Hirudinida; family Piscicolidae; genus Pterobdella; species Pterobdella occidentalis. The sequence goes on from OZ038322.1 coordinate 5,964,756, forward strand.
AATCAATCAATCAATCAATCAAACAATCAATCAATCAATCAATTCATCAAATCCAATTAAAAACTTATAGAATCGTTCAAAACAGTTGATAACCATTACAATGACGATAAAACTTCATCAAAACACACCCATCAGGAGATTGAGCGTCGAGAATCTGTCTGTAAAAGTCTACATTTCTAGCGGTGATTGTGTTGATCAAAGCCCAACCATCAATGTATACATTAACCTCATCTCCAGCGTCTTTAGTGTCTTCTGTGTCATCTATGATTTCTTTATCAATTTTTTCTTCTTTTTTCATAAAGCTTTGTAAAAATTTTTTCCCGCATTTGCTTTGTACCATTGTAAAATTGTATTTTAAAACGAAAGACAAAAGATTTGTGTAGAAGTTTTTGTTTTCACTTTTGAAGTGAATTAGGAATCTCGATATGGGGTTCTGTGGTGATAATTAACTCTATGCCATTATATTAATCTTTAAAAATGATCCTTCTAAATAAAAAAAATTATTCAATTAAACCATAAAAATTGGATTTAAATTCCCACCCATTGAACATTCTCCTATACCTCAAATAAGATTTAATTCCAGAAATATTTTTATTTCATATAATACCATCCTAAAGTTATTTAAAAATAAACAAAAATCTTGAACATTCAAACTACACTCGAGCATCAAACAAAACTCATATTAAATTCTTTTAATCCAGCCCAAAACCCCTCTAAAAACCACCATAAACCGCATTCAACTACCAGACCAACCTCCACATCACAGCATGGTCCCCATGGATGCAACATATCCACCTTGATGTTAAGTCTGCAATCATTGCACAGGTAGTTTCCTGCGACCACCATTATATATGTTGATATATGGGAGAAGTTTAGATGCATGTAGGTGAAAGAAACCATTACAAAATTTTAAAAAAATACTTAATAATGTAAGCTGTTTATAAGAAAAAATTTTTACTATTAGTTACATGACAAAACGCAGTGTTTTTTATTGCTAAGATTTGTTATGCAAGCTACATCAAATATTCAATATTTCTCAATAAACTATACTCAAAACTCATTGATATTCATCAAACCATGTATTTAATTATAAAACATAACGATCACTTTCAATAAAACTTCTCTTGTTGCCACTGCTCACAAAATGAATTGATTCATCCACGTAGGTTCCTCCTTTAAGGATGAAATGGAGGCTTAAGTTCCCCTTACCACATCCTTCCACATTTGTTTCATCCCCTTGTTCATTGGAGAGTTTTGCAGATATATTCGATTTTTTTTTATCTTGTTCTTTTTTTTGTTTTTTGTTATTTTTTTCAGTTACTGAGTCATTATTTAGTCTATGTGACTCGGCAATTTTGATTGGTTGTTCCCATGGTTTTAAACTTCTTTTGTCTGATGTGAAATATGTTAAATCTTTGAATTAATAAATTCTTTGTTATAAATATACACACAAGCTCATGACCAACAATGTGCAAAGAAATAATGGTTAAGGATGGGGTCGTCTACGGTCCCTCCATAAACTGTCGCATCCCTCTCCAGCCACTCTTTCATTTCATCACGCACATTCCTAAAAATATCAATTCAAAAAAATATATAAATTTGAGTTTTTTAGACTTTTTATGCGTTTTACAATTTAATTTTGTTTATACTTCAATCAATCCATCAAATCCTTTTTATAGCTCGTTTTCCTTTACCAAGGGTTGTGTTTTCAAAATGAGAAATTTTCTAGGTACATTTATTCTTCAAAAGACTATAGTTTTCGACAAAAGAAACCTCACCCCAAAACATTAGTGTGAAATTATAAAGAAAATTCTTCAGACATATAAGGATGTAACCATAGATACTCAAACAGAAGTCAAAGATGTTTTTTATATATGTTAAATCGTTATAAATTTAAACACTTTTTTTCAACATCTTTGTGAAACTACACTAACGTTTTTATGATGAGGTCAATCTTATCGAAAATTATCGTTCTTTAAATAATAAATGTTCCTGAAAACTGCCTTACTTTGAAGTTCAATCAAGATACATGTAAACTGTCAAACTTCCAAAATTAAATTTTCAAAACTTAATGATTGTAGCATGTTTTAACATTAGAAGCAACATTGAATTTTTTACAAACAGTTGAACCTGTCATAGATGGAAACCTCAATGCCTTTGCCCCAGCAAAACTCCTTCACCACACCACCATCCACATCAGCTGATTAGGCATTAATTCAACTAAGCCTATCAATTCTCAAAATTTATAAGCTCAAAATACATAAAAGGTATAATTACAAAAAAACGAGAAAAATGATAACTAATAAAGCCACAGAATAGTTACCAAGGAAGACAACAAAGTGATCATCGATACGAGTGTTCTTGAAGTGAGGGAAAGACCTTGTGGTGTGTTTCAAGCCGAATATGGAGTACTCAAGAAATACTGGTTTGTAACTGATTGTGGTATGAATTGTAAAACATTTAATTTATATTGAGAAAAAAAATGTCAGTCTGATACCAAGATGAGATCATTACTTGAATCAATAAACTTAATTAATTATTAATTCCCAACTTTTTGACTATTATAATACCAAGATGTTTGACAATTTTTAGTTTCAAACATATATAAATAAAATAAAATATACAAGCATACAAAGCATTCAGTAAAGGAAGACAAGGAGTTGGGAGGTTGTGGAGGGTGGTGAGGGAAATAAGCATGGGGTTGAGGCGGCATAATTGATTACTGTCCAAAAGAGGTTTGCCTTCTAAATTAGCTTTGAATAAAAAATCCTCAATCACATTGATGCAGACTTTTGAATCTATTGTTTTTATGGCTCTTCTCACTACACATTTAAACAAAGAATTCGCTGTTGAAAATTTCAAATTTTCATATGAAATAGTGTGGAAAATTTTTTCATTGAATTTAGTTATTAAACTTCATCACTCATATCCTTATCTTGTATTAAAACATTTAAAAAACAATTATATGGGGCCAAACTAGTGTAAAACGGCGCCAAAGTCATAGAAGTTGAAAGTTTCTCTTTTTGATCTAGTGCTTCATATTGTTTCTCTTCTTCGGAACCCTTGGTCACCTCTTTCTTTGCTGATTTTTCTTCGAAAGGTTGATTTTTTAACTCATGTTTTAGATTAAATAATAAAATTTTTTGAATAGATCCTCACAAAGTTAAGAAAACCTTTAGCTTCAAACGCTTACTTTTTTTTGAGCTTTTTTCATTTTTCTTATTCTTTACATTGTCTCCAACACTATTCTTGCTATTTGTTCTTAAATGTGGCGGTAAAAGATGTGGAGAATTGAGAATTATCTTTCTAGTTTTGACTTGTTTGAGAATGTTTGTGTAGGCTTGTCTTGACTTGATGAATGCTACTTCGTTGAACACCTTTGATTCGTCATTGCCTTTTGTATCAGCATTCATGCAACAATCAATACAGTTTGTGTTTTGATTCGCACATTCTTCTTCATTATTATTTTTATTTTCAAAAAAAGACTTATTGAATTTTTCGCAATAAAAATTTGCTAGTACAGGCTTTATCACTTGGTATTTACATTCTTTAACTTTTTTTTCTGGTTTTTCGTCTGATTGCTTTTTCGAACTGTCACATAGGGTATCTTTGTTACATTTTTCTTCATGTGGTTTTATGAATTCAACGTCTAAATTGTCATCATCTTCTTCTACATCGTGAAGTATTGCATTTATTAACCGAACTCTTGATTCTTATAAATAAAATGATTCAATTATTTTTACAAGCATCTAATAAACACTAGAAATATTAACCTGTCATTTCTGTTTGCATTTTCGCTTGATTTTCTTGATCTTCTTTTAATCTATTCAAACGCTCTTCAACGCTAATTTTTCCCTTAGCATTTTCGTCTTCTGAATTGGATTTTTTTTTTTCAATTTCCTTTTGTAAAACTTCAATTTCTTCGGCATCTTTCTTCATGAGTCTTTCAATGGCCTCTAAACTGACCCTGGAATTTGAGACATCTTGTTCATTGGTTATTGTAAAAATTATTTCTCGGTTGGCAATGCTTTTCAAGCTTTCTTCATCACGCACAAGCTTATGCCTGACAGACAAATTCCTTTTATGTTAAATCTGTAAGTTACATCGTATTGAGACAAACCTACAAGTCCATGACACCCAGGACGAGCATCTGTCTCTCCATATCCGAGCCACACTTGTTTGATCGTCACTGAACACGAATCCAACATCATTTTTCATCACAATTTCCACGGTTGTGGTTTCATCTTCATTCAAGCAGTAAGTACAACTAATATAACATAGCTCATTGGAAATCTTTCTCGTTGCAGTTGCCTCTTTTTTGACATTGGTTGATTTTGAACTTTGCTTTTTATTTTTCAAAATTTCACTTTTTATTTCTTCTGTCGGTGTAGCTGTAAAATTGTTATAATTTAAATACGTTCAAGAAAAAAAATCAAAACTAACTTTCAAAATTAGCCAAATTCAGAGCCACACAGAATGTGAAAACTAAAAAACTTTCTCCATTTTCTTCGACAAAATCGCAACTCGTATTTTCTGTAAAATCTTTCAATGATGACAAAGCCTTTTCTGAATCTTCTTTTAGAGTTTCCGTTGAAACACTTATTTGTCAGAAAAATAATTTGATAAAAGTTTGTTCAAACTTTCTCAGAAGCTAAATATGCTTAAATTTAATAAGGAAAATAACCTTTACCTTAAACTACACATTATGGGTTTGCAAAAACATATCTATTTGTAAAATGCAACTGGTTTCATAAGATTTGGGCTTTCAAACAATGAAACTTCACGGAGCCTAAATTATTAAGGTTTAAAATGATTTTTAGCTTATAGGTAAGTATATCACCAAATTGAGCGGTATCTATAGAAACGTTTTTTTCTAAAAGTAGATACAACTAGCAAACACATGTAAATAACATCTTTTTATAAGAAGTTAACTCAGAAATAGATTTTAATACATTTTTTGTTAGGACAGAAAATCACCAACCAGCACCACAATTTTTGTCATAATCTTGAAATCGAAAACGTTTATGATTTTTAAAAATTGAAACAGGCTTGGAAAAGGGAACATCAGATTAAACTAAATCAAATTATATAAAATACTTATACTTTTTTGCGTATAACCATTATTAACCCTAGGGGTTCAAAAATAAAATGTTAGTAACGGTAAATACCTGTTATAGATGAACACTGAACCAAACAAATGAAATGCCGATTTCAAATTCATTTATTTAAATTTAATTTGAGAAATTATAAAATAAAAAATTTTTATTGGAAAATTATATAAATTTAGGATGAAAATGTTTTTTAATAAATAACAGACGCGTAAACATCAACACACATCGTATTAACAATCGAAAAATTAAATCATTAGTTGATACTAAAAATAAAAAATGGCTTGATCAATCGAAGGGTTACATTGATTTAATCTTCACTCTTTTCATACGTGGTTGCTTTTTTTTAGCTTCTTTCTTCAAATTCTTCTCCTATATTTTAAGCAAAAACTAATAAACCGATCCAGTTTTATAAAAATCTCTTTTACCATTATTATACATTCGAGCATCAGTTTTCTTATATATTATATACGTAAATGGGTTATCCGATCACAAACCTCGAGTCTACGCTGTTTTTCGGGGTCATCCTCGTTCATAATCTTCTCCTTAATCAGCCTCTTGCGCTCCTCTTTGCGGTTCTGAGCAGCCTCGCTCCTTCCGATATGGCCAGCCTTCAATGTCATCTCCAGGGCACGCTGCCTACTTCGTTCTGCCTTCGTCTTTGCCTAACACACATATGTTACGTATCGTACAACGCTTATAATTAACACATCTCAATACTATACGAAGAATAAAAGAATTTAAGCTGTAATCAACAGACACCTATAAAACGTATAAAGATTGAAACCTCTTTGGAGAGCTTGATACGCTTGACCTTATCAATCAGGTACATGACCATCTGCATCAGAGGTTTCAACCCTTCCATGTTCTTTGCCTGCTTGCTTGTCACTGCAAACATTCAAACTGATATACCATGCATCAATAGCATCTTACAACAATCTCACTGTTGAAGCAGAATGACAGGACCTTGGTCTTCTCCAGAGGTACATTCTGTTGGGTCTCACTGCATGGAACATTATTTAGAGACGTCAATATATTATGGACTTTTAACTTCATCGCCATAGCTTAACGTATTTGAGGAAATAAATACATTATGTTCATCACTACCATCCTTTAACGTCCGTTTTCATGCTAGTATGATTCAGAAAATAACCGTTATAATAAAAAGTTAAAAAAACACTGAGTGAATTGATTTTTAAAAAATTTATTACAAACATTTTTGCTACCAATAACATCATCAAATAACTGTGATACAGACTCATTGTTTCTATTAGGGCAATACTGGTCTGAGAAGTGAATGTAGTCTATCATGTCTTCGTACCTTCTGACTGCCTCACTTACCTGAAACATAAATTGTCAACAATTAACAAATTTATATTTAGTAAGTAGGTCAACCTTTCATAATTGAGGTTTCATTTATATTTACTTAAGTATTAATACAAGAATAAGTTCATTTGAAAATTTCACAAGATTTTATCATCAGCGGGTCATAAAGTAACCAATAAAGTTCCCTAAATTGAGCTTTCACTTGCACGATGGTAGGTTTTCAAAGGTGACACTACATGTGATATGTACCATATCATTGAAAACCCCCAAGTCATTCAATCTCATTAAAGAACTTTTCTTATATATGACAAGAGAATTAATCAATAAGTTCAGTATAACATCTGTTAAAAGCAGCACTACAATGATAAGCATAGGTTTGATGGAAACACACCTTGGCGTCAAGGATGAATGAGGCAACCTCCTGGAACTCAGATAGGACCTGAAGATGTGGTGGCAGTTGATACTTGTCTGCACTCTTTTTATCTACACAGAAGGTCGACTGTGTTGCATTTAAATGAAGGCTTGTATTGCATGTGATGACTTTTTAAATATAATTTATAAATTTATTTACTCAATTTCTAAGCTTAAACATACTCAACAAGAAGATTTTATGATTGCTCATTCCTTTAATTATTATTATTACTGCTATCATGATAAAGCCTACATTAACTCTACTGACATCTCCATTATCTTCTCTGCACACAACTCACCAAATCTTCATGCTCCTTCATCAACTTATTTGAAGTCTTCTTGTTCACCAGGCAAAATACAATCTGCTCCATGTCATTATCATCCATGTCCACACGAACTTGCTGGTGTGGAAAATATATGAATTCTAACTTTTTTAAAACATCTTAATGCCATTTCATTGATTATTTTTAAAATTTTTACATCCATTTAGGAGATTGTAATTCTTGCTAATGTCTTATCATAAGACTAAACTTACCAAAAAATTTATTTTGTTTTAATATATGTGTTTGAACCTCATAAGACAATATGAAAATTGTCACATAAATAAATTATATAAATATCAAACTAGAACCAAATACAAAGCATACAATTTGGTCAAAGCTAGGCCTCAACAGACATGAAATGACTGACACCAAATCCTGTCTCTTCAGTAGCTTTATAGTGACAAGCATGCCTAGAAAGATCAGTATATTATATCATTGAAACTAGCACTCAATGAATTAGTGAATTTAATTATTAAAGGGATTACCTTCACAACATGTGCGACCACTGCACCATAGATTAAATACATTCTCACTCTCCTTCATCAACTCACCACCACCTGCCTCCAAGCCATTATCCCCTATCATTCAGTTTATCATAAGATAGTTCTTTAAAACAATATATGTCTACACCTAGAAAATATTATATCATATATTATTAACATTGCTTTAGACTCACCAACAACTGAAAAGTTATCTTCTAAAAGTTTCTTATGTACATTCAACCACTCCTCAGCCAGTTTTTGATTTCGAGACTTTGGAAAACAATAATATGACTGAATGAAATGAATTAGTAATATGATATGATGCATACCTTTCCAGCAAGGTAGTTGAGCAAATAAGCAAGCAAGCCAGCCAACATGAGCACTTCAATGCTGTAATGTTCCCAACTTGTGTGCATGTGAGCTGGTGCCTTTAAAAAAATATATCATTTTTAGTAATATATTTAAGTTTTACTTTTAGAAGCTTCAAAAACACCTGAACAAATTGAAGATTTGGTGGTGGTTTGTTGGATTTTTTGTCATCGAAACCTTCAAACTCATCCTTGTTACTCAAATGTGAAAATTCATCATCTTCATCTTCATCATTTTCTTCATCTTCATTCTTTAGGTTGTAAAAATTGTATAAAAAATCTTCAAGCAAGTGGATATGAAACATGTAAATAATAATTTTTAAGCTCACTTCAACTGTGGCATCGAAATCTTTGTCATCTTGCACCGCATCAGGTGACATGACGATGTTGGGGCGTTTCTTTGGAGGGGGTGATTCAAACATATCTGCATTTTTAAAAAATCTTCTGATTTGATTTTAATGAAATACAACACAAAAAACATTAGATTTTCATAAACTCTATTATAATTTATTTAATGAAAATTACAAACCATCCTCGAACTCCTCAAATTCTGCGAACTCGTTGTCTTCGTGCTGTGAATTCACTACTGTGGACACAAAAATTAAAAAGAAAAGAGCTTTATAAAAATTTATTTTATTTGCCAAATACATATTCAAATTATGAAACTAAAATAAAAAATATGATTTTAAAGTTATCTAAAAAATCTGAGCGTAATTAAAGAAGCTAGGCATAGAAAGGTATTTGAACATTTTTATTAAAAGCCATCACCCCAAAAAGAATTTAAAAAACATTTGAAATATTTTATTCATATTAGAAATTTCATAATTCAATAAAATGGAAAAATTTTAGTTTTAGCCACATCAAAATTATTGAAATCTATGTCGAAGGGTTAAAGGTCAAAATTTTAGATTTTTAGTATTGACAGAATTATTGAATCGTGAAAAAATTTGGGAAATAATCAAAATTTTAATGTCATTGAAATGCCAATGTTTTTCCAATTCTCCGGGTTTTTCCTACATTTACAAAGGCAATTCACAAAAGTAATTAAATTTAAATATTACATCTTCAGCACAAGAATCCATCAAATATACATATATTGTTTGCTTTGTTGTCATGAAAACTATCAGTTCAAAGTGAAAAAATTTAGTAAAACACAAGAGCATTATTATTTATTGACATCCACAAAACCTTTATGATATTGCTCTTACCTGGTGATTTATTATAACTAAACCCCTATAAAAAAGTTTTTAAAAAACACAGTTGAAATATTCAATTATTATGTACGAAGCTTTCCATAATGTAAACTCCAATAATCAAATGTAAGGAGACTTTGGTAAAGAAAGAGCATGTCCTGTATATATGCTAAAACTATTTAGTTTATAATAATTAAAAACAATATTGAATTTTTTTAATAAAAATCTAATTTCTCAACTTTTTAGAGATTAAATTTTTTTAAAAAATTTTCATTATCTGAATAAACTTAAATATCATAAAAATCTTCATTAAACTTTTCTTGTTTTTATTAACAAACAATTGAATTAACTTGCTTAATTCTGCAAGAAAACAAAAAGAAAATTTTTCATTATGTAATTTTTCATCAATACTACCATTTGGGTAAAAATCTATTTTTTAAAAACGAGTAGAGTCCGATGTTGATTAAACCACGTTAAAAGACCTCATGTTAATAGTAGTTGAGTCACGGGTTCATGGAATCCAATTAGTTTCTGTAAAACTACCCTATAAATGAATGTGAACTTATAAATCATTTCTATGTTTTAATGGATATCGTTAGAAGTTATTCGAAAGATCTTAACAAAAACACAAAGAAACATTGAAAAAAGTGTACGTTTTTTTTAAACAATACTTTACATCATCAGGTAATTGTAAATGTAGTTTTTTTTACCAAACACTATCAAGTACTTGGTAGAGTGTTCGTGCCTTTTTTCAACAAATTGTCATGATGCTTTGATACATTTAAAACTAAGCTAATTTGTGTATATGATTACTGAACATTTCTCAATGGTTTTATCTGAATTCCAAACGAAGTCATTCAACTTTTGTGAAGCTTGAAAGCCTAGTTTCACTATTCCTAAAATTGATGAACAGCTAAACAAACTTTTTTTATAAACTTGATTTTTTTTCGATATATTTTCTAGTTAGTTCACTTCAGTATTCAAATTTAGCTTACGAAGCATTATGCGCTAAAAACTTTCAACTCCAAACGCACAGCCATGGTAAGTATTTATACTTATTTGTACTCATATTTTAAGAGTTTTCTGTCATAACAATCGTGTAAACTTTTAAATATTTATTTTACTTCAAAAACAAAAATACATCAACGAAACACCCAAAATAAAGAACCATAAGTCATTTTTATTGAAAGATATGAACAGTTAAATGGTAAGACTTCAAGTCAAACAACATAAAATGGTGTTAAATACACGCGTTTTTGTAAAACTGTGGAACGGTTACGAAAATAATTCATGAGTTTAATTTATTAAATTGGCCTTGAATATTTTATAATCTCATTAAACATTCTTTTGAAATGTCTTGCAATTTCAAAATCAAAATCGTATTCTACGAATAAGACTTGGGATATCTTCAAAAGGAAATATTCACTTATTACACTTTGAGACAACAAAGAAAAAAAAAATTTCAAAAAATCGGTCAATAATTTTCAAGAGAGTTGTAACAAAAATATATTCAAAACGCAGTTAAGCATGTGAGAACAGCAATTGCCACCATCGTCTATGTATCCATCTTTATTCACGTCTTCCTCTTCCTTACTCTTTATTTTGTGCCACACAATCTTCAAATGCATTGTTAGTGTGACAAAGCTCTGCCATTAGTTCTGATTCAGATTTTTTGTCTGAATTAGGGTTATCATTCTCTGCACTAGAAATAATTTTCGGGTTCTCAAAGTCTTTTCTGTTATTAAAATAATTTTTTTCGAAGTTTTCTGAATTTTCTTCAAAAGTTTCACTTTCTGAAACATTCACAAATGAATGATGTTTTTTTTTGTTAAAAGCATATAGCTCAACATTAGCGGGACTGGAGCTCCTTTTGAAAGGATGGTAGGTGCAGAGAAGGTGGTCATTGATGGGGTCTTTGGAAGGCCTTCTGATTCCTTCACCGCCCGTGTCTTCGTCGTCGAGATGGGTGCTGGAGTGGTCAAGAAGGAGTTTGTGGAAGTCACTGAAGATGTTGTTGTTTTGTTTGAAGTTACATTCAGATGTGTCATCATTGGCGCTTTGTGAGTGTGCCTTCTTGTTGTAGTAGTCTTCTTGAGTAGATTTGATCAACTCCACCCACCGCTTCTGTTTCGTTTTAGATAATATATCACTTTCTCATGAATAAGGAATGAATGCAGAGCACCTTATGTTGAGTGGAATGTGTCTGTAGAGTGTACAGAGCCAGCACCTGCGAGAACCTACTTGTGTGCAGCAACACGAAGGAGTTTTTGAAGCCTTGTAGTGATTTGCAAAATGTTTGAAATTTAAGAGTTAGCATCCTTAAAATTAACTAGCTACTGCTTAAGTCAATGACCTAGGTAAAACAAAAAAAGCGATATATATGCCTAATGTATAACTTGGAAAGTTGTTTTTTTTTAAACAAAAATTAGCATAAATTAGCTTTTAAAATAAAGAGGTTCAAAAAGAGGCCATGAAATATTAAAGAGTAAGTTCTCTATTTATATTTGCTGTAAGTAAAATTTTTGTTTCCCAAAAGTAGTATATTAATTCAATCGTAAACTAAATATTTCATGGTAATTTCCAAAAAAATAAAACATTTACGAGAATAAATGAAACATTCGATAAATGTTGGGTAACTTCATCAAATGTTTTTTGTTTTTACATCCGAGATTCAACTTTCGAAACAATTCAGAAGTAATAAAAGTATTCGAAAAGCTTTTAAAATATACAAAAGCTATTTTATTTGTAACGTTTAAGTTTTTTCAGTTCCATAAAATGCATCATAGAGGAACCTCTTCCGGCTAGTCCGAAAGAGTTCGAGATTATTTTTACAGTATAAATTCATCATTTCTTTCATTAGTGGAATTCATTTGAACATAAAAAAATGTTCAACGTATTTTTCGTTTTTTACGTTTTTGAAACAAATTCTCGCTTATAATTTAAAAATCAAACTCTAACTTCCATCTATCAAGGATTCAATATGTCATGAATTCACAACCGAATAATCTATAACATGCCACAAAGCACAAACGGCAACTATGTAGACATTTCTTATGTTGCACAAACTACACGAATATTTGGTACCACCTTGTTCGATCGAGAGATCATGAACTGTGAGTCGGTCAAGAGGCAAAGGTTGTCTATGTACCTGGTTATTTTGTAACTAAGGTTAATAAAAAAGCTTTATTTTTTGGTCTTCATGTAAAGTTACATGGAAGCGAAGCTTTTATTGTCGAAATGCTTGCAGTTCTATTGTTCTTAGATTTTAAATTTTCCATTGAATTTATCGTTTAGGGAATTAAGAAATATTCAGATTTTTTATGAGTTTTTGTTTTTTCATATAAATTCCTATTTAAATATTTTTCAAATTGAAAATATTTTTAAATGGAAATTATTGTTTTTTATTCAAACTCAAGTTATAAATTTTTAATTTCTTTCAGGTCTTTTGGGAAGCCGTGAAAATTAGTTAGATTTTCATGAATTATATGTTAACCTTTCTTCAAAACGTTGAAATTTTTAATTTCAACTGCAAAAAATCAGAAATATAAGTCTTCAAAAGATATTTTTGAGTGTCAAGTTTCAAGAAAAAGCTATTTTTTAGGTTGTTACTTTCAATAACTTCCGTTTATGAAAAGAAAAACTAAAAAAAAAACACTTTTTAAATAGATTTATATGTACACGCTAAAATGCAATGAAGTTAGACAGAAAGTAACATAAAATAACTTGGAATATTGCGCCTTCGGTGTTGACGTTTTGAAAAGGGGAGATGACATCGGTGCTTTTCAGTTTCTATGAAAGATTTCAGATATTTATAGAATATTTCTAATTAATAGTTATTTATTCGATTTTTAAAAGGTCTTAAGTTTTATTGAATTTGAGTTTAATGCAATAACTTTAACATACGGCGTCTGAAAAACCATATTTTAATAAATATTTCATTGAAACATCAATAGTTTAAAAGCAAAACTAATAAAAAAAAAATTATTAAATAGTATTAAAATTTCTATAACTTTTTTTGGTGGTTTTTTGATCTTTGTAATAAGAATGAGATCGTCAAAGAGGAAAAGGTACATTTCCACACTCCTTGAAGTTTCTGGATGGAAAATTATCAGCAAGTCAATGGAAATCGGTCACCAAGTGACATTAGTGGATGTAGTTAGCGTCATTAATGAGTTTCGTAAGAGTCATAATATGGTGATTTACATAACAATTATCTCTGATAGCTTATTGCAACTATTTTACATAAACTCTTCCACTTGTAACAAAATTCCCCAATACGAACGAATTTTATGTAAATTCTTTAAAAATATATTTAAATGAAAGTTTTTAAATTTTAATTCAGAAAATAATTCCAAATAAGTCATTCAAGCAAAGAAGAACGTTAACTCAGTTTACGCTATATAAGACATTATACATTTTGATTGAGGCTATTATACTTCATCATGAAGATTATCTTTTATGAAGGGTTAATGACCAATGTGCTCACAGCAATCAAGCATCAAAGCTTACAAAACAAGTCCATCAAACTATTTGAGGTGAATATAACGATGGAACCAACCAAGAAGAGATACTGCTCCTTCATGGAGAATAGTTCTCCTGCTGGAAGAGAGGATTTTGTGGCTGGGCTGGTCTTGCAGCAAGCCTTTCAGAAACTGAGTGGGTGTATGGGTGAATGTACTTGATGATTTGAATTAGTCTTAAGAAAGTTTCGTACATCTTCTATTATATTTTTAGTGTTGCTATCAACATTTATTAATAAAAAGTCGTTTTTTGTTTAAAAATTCAACGCCGTTCAAGTAAAGTGCGACCGTTTTTAGGGGTTGTTGAAGACTTAAGGTTTTTATTAAGGTTAATTGAGCATTGCTGCTTTAAAAATTAACTTAATTTAGTGAGGATTTACAGTACTAATCTAAATGTCTGAAAAATATCGCTTGAAATTCATAATGGCTTCAAGTTGGGAACATTGAAGTATAATTTAAATATTAGTCATTAAAAAGAAGATAAGACACTTTTAAAGCATTTATTCATTCTTTATTATATTCATATGTATATTAGAATGCATATAAAAAGTTATATTCATATGTATATTAAAATGCATATAAAAAGTTATATTCATATGTATATTTTAAAACATTTTTATTAAAAAGCAACGTGTTAGGCTTTGAACGAAGAGCTAAAAAAAAACAAAAATGTGTTTAGATCCGATGATTTTATTATAAATCAAAAAGTTTTGTGAAAAAATTTTTGATCACCTTTATTTTTTCCAAAATAAGCAATGAATTCTAAAAATGTTTTAAATAGAGTTATTCAAAGAAAAGTTCTTTAAGAGATTTATTTAGAAGTATTTTTAAGTTTATAAAATAGTCGAACAGATTTACACAGCACTGGGTTTTTTTATTGTTTCATTTAATTTCTTCTTTATTGAAGGAAACAATTATGCAGCTTAATAGTTGCAAGTAAGACAAATGTGACTTTTAATTTCGTTCAAAATAAAAGCATTTGTTCATCAGGACTTATTACTCACAGTGCTAAGGTAATCAAAAAAAAATTTATATAATTTGCTATTATGTAGTAGGCTATATTATTATTTTATATATTTTATTTTTAACTATTAGTATATAAATTAAATATAATCACAAAAAGTTCCAAAGTGGTTAACTTATATAAACTTTTTTTGAAAGGCACTTGAAAAAGGTTTAAAAAAATGGTTGAAACTGACATTCAATAGAGATAAGGAAAAAAACGCATGAAGAGGCAGTAAAGTCGTGGGAAAGCTCATTTGGTCCATTCACGTGTCTATTAACAACGAGAAAAAGTCAAGTCCCCCACAAGCTTAATAGAGTTTTTGATGTAGTAAATTTTATGGTTAGACGTCTTAGCTGTTCGCAATGAAATTTAAAAATAGGATTCACTTAGGTTAGTTTATAAGTATGTTTGAATATCTCGTGGTAGGAAAACTAAATTTCGTAAATCCGCTTGACAGTTGCATTAGTTTTTATGTATTAATAACTAATATAGCTAAAATAAATACTCTAATTGAGCAAAATGAAAAAAAATAATTTGCATAGACATGAAAGATTTTGTGTCAAAAAAAAGAGAAACTTGGCATAATTACAAAAATTTTTGATTTTTTGAGACTTGCAACATATCGTTCATTGAGAGATAAAATAATGCATTTGCAATGAAATTACCTTTAACGACATTCCTAGCTTCATTATGAAGTCACGTTGAACCCTCAAATTTTTGAAGATTTTGTACTTCATCAAATTGTAATGATGGCAAATATAGATCTATATAATCATTTTTTATGATAAAAGTAAGATCAAAAAGTCTATTTCTTTTTTAAAATAAATTTATCTTGAAAAAATCTTTATTTTGACATTAAATATCAAAAAGTATTGAAGAATATATTCGTAAAATGTCTCCAGACAAAAAACAAAGCTTTTTTTCTTGAAATTTTCTTATACTGCAACTAACCTCAGGAATATAGGCTTTAGGGTCCAGCTCTGAGATGGGTTGCCACACAACCTGGGTATTATCAACATCCATGAAATCATGATAAACCATTGAGTTTGCCTACCTGTTGCTGCAGTTCAGACATGCGCTCAAAGTTCTTCAGCCAAGCCATTTTTGTTTCGAGTTTTTCTGTTTTATTGTATTAAACTGATTTAGTTTAAAGTGTTTAAATTAGTTCAAACTCTCAAAACGATGCAGGTCAGGGTAGATTTTAAAGATTTTGTGTCTGTATCACTGAATTTGTGTAGAGTTTATGTTTGAAAGACCAATTTAAATATCAAAAGCTTCGTATGGAAGTTATCAATGATTAATGTACAGGAAGGTAAGCTTATTAAAGATTTTATTTTAGCCTTTTTTAAACCAGCCATTCATCTATCCATTCATTCAAACATTCATCCATCCATTCATTCAAACATTCATCCATCCATTCATTCATCCATCAAGCTCACTTAGAGATTCTTCAAGTTTCAAGATGGCTACCCTAAGAGACTGTTTTTCATCAAGGTCAGTGGTGTAGTTTAAGATGTTGTTGAGAAGCAGAGGAAACTGAGAAAATAAAGTTGCCAAAATGAGAAATTAAGTTTCTAGCTATTTATATCAACAAAGATGCTCACTATGAATTTCCGAAATAAATATTGAATTTCATTCGAGTTTATACCCACTTATTTCCTAACGCTGCATTTATTATTAATGAGAAAATGGAAGCATTATGCAAAAGCTCATTAAATCTATAAAAACTAACGGCCAATTAAATATATAGTTTGCCACTTTCCTCATTGATCTCTAATATGAGGTCACAAAATTTTTTTTTTATAAACAGGTATTTTAATGCGGTATTTATGAAGCTCTTTTCCTTATAGATCAAAGCGCTTGCTACAAATTTAATGTAGCAAAAACACACTGTGGAACAAGTGTTAATTGTCAGCTCACGTGGGATCGAACCCGGTAACTTTAGCTAAATAGTCTAATCCTCAAACATTGAGCTATAGGGGCCGACAGGTATTATTGTAGGTCAACTCATTTCTTATACCTCAACAATCGAAAACTGAATTGAATTTATACCAGATGGCTCAAAACCCTCCCACCATTCATGGATACTAAAACATTTTATTTTCTAGAATATTCTTAATCTATAGTAGATAAACAGTTAAAAATTTCATACTTAAACCTTCAGTCTTCGCTACTTGGTTATAACATTAATGTTAATATATAAATTGAATCCATTGCGTTTTTGTTATAAGAAACATAACAGGATTTATTATCCCCTTCGAACCTTTGTACAGTGTTGCATTGGAGAGATGAGAAGGTCGGTGAGTTTCAATCGCTTGCATCTCACATCCATTTCACACCACTTGAGTTTTTTTTTGATTTTGGTGTTTGGAGCAAGAATGTGTTTTGTTGGTACAGATAAAATATTGCTTGTTCGGGGTTAATGGTGTGGGGTGTAATGATGGAAGTTTGTGGTGCATTTAATGGTTGGATGGAGGATAGAGGTTATTAGGTTGTTTTAAAACATGCGAATAAGAATTAATAGTGCTCCAAACTGTTGTGATTCCATTAATAGTCCTTTCATAACACGTAAAAATTTTTAAAATAAATTATATAGAAAATAAATTAAAGATAATAATAATAAATACAACGATAAAAATAAAAACAAGAGTAATAAGAATAACAAAAAAAAACAAGAACAACAACAATAATAATTTTGAAATAAGTATTTCAAGTATCACCTTTTCAAACTCACAAAAATCATCGTTCTTGCGCAGCCTGGCCAGGTATTGCAGAGCCTTGTTGGAGTAATGCAGGCAGTAGTCGTGGTACACTTCGGCATCCCTGGTCAGTTCTCCGAACTTCAGCGTTTTTTTTTTGTTTTATTGATGTGTTTTGAGGAAGTTTTAAAGTTTAAAGAAATTATGAGACAATTTAAAAGTAGAGTTTATAATAAATTTTTGAAATGTTGAGAATCGTGTTTGAAACTATTCCATTTGTCATGTACCACAGTCATTTATTCATTTTTCTATCTATCCATCTGTCCCTCCATCATTCATCAGTCATCTCTTCATTTACCTCCTTACCCATCCATCATCCATTTATTTAGCTCGTCTTTCATTCATTCATGTACACATTCCTCTTTCAGCAAGTCATTTATTTTGTCATCAAGCATAAGACTTATATTTCCCCCGTTACAATTTACATAATCAATATTAATTATCTACCAACTCTTTTGATAGCTTGTAACACAACTTCTGTACTGGCGAATTTCTCGAAGGAACATTCGCGAAACAAAGTCTTTAAAAAATCTTTACAGAAGGTTTTACTCACCTGTGCTTGTAAGGTTTTGAAGGTTTCAAACAATGAAAAATCATTATCATTTGAAAAGTTTTAAATTGGGTTATCGTGAAAATTCATTAAAAGAAAATTTAAAATTTTTTATATTTCCAAAATAATTGTCGATATTCGAATGTTTGCAGAAGGGGCTTAAAGGCGTTTTTTTTTTCTACACACCATTACGAACGACTTTTTAATCCGGAAGCATTTTGCACTGACATTTTTTGCGCATATACAACAAGACTCGTCCAACACTGATAATTCATAGAAAACTTTCAAACACAAACATACTTACATAACACAGCTCGTCAAGGTTTCCGAAGAGCTCGGAAGGCTCTGCAAACATCAGATGCCCTTCCACTTGCACCTTCTTGAGTCTTTCCATGAAACACTGGGTGGAATTATGAAGTCTGATGAGATTCTAGAGTTATGTGCTCGTAGGAGACCATAGTTATGTGGATGTATGTAAGACCATGTCCATAAGTTTGTGTGAAATACCATTTTTATGTTTGTGTGAGTTGCTCTGTCTATGTTCATATATTCGTTCATGTATATACATATTACCAAATTTCATAAATATCCTACAGCCATAGACATAAAACACAAAAATAATATCAATCGTGCAATGATGAAGAGCATCAAAATAGGATGTTGTCTTTAGAGGATTCCTTCGTTTAATTTATAGGTATAATATTTCTTGCAGAGATTTCACAAGTGCTTTAACACTCTTCTTAAATATATTTGAAACTAACATTAAACTTTTGAACACTTAGACTCATCCTTGTGTATGAGAATGGAAAAACTTACAATGGCATTATTTTTTTCTAATTTGTCTCATACAATTTTTATACGCTCAATAGAATAGTCGATCCAAAAATCAATATTTGCAGACTTATTCCTTCAGGCATAGAACAATGGATATAATTTAAATCTACAAAATTTGAAAAAAAAACTGCTTTGTTAAATGCAACGCATAATATCGTGTTAAGAAAAGAGGAATTTATTTCATAATGGAAGTCCCTGTAAAAGAAAAATGGTTTAGCATGTCTCGTGGACAGTTTTTTTTTTGTTTGGGGTAATTATTTTCGTTATATAATTGTTTGAATTTTGAATATACTTTCAGTTATCTAAATATTACAATCGCTTAAAAGATACAAGAGTAAAGGTTTCAAGATTTATAATACCACCGTGTTTTGGAATAATATCAAAGTATATATAAAATTACTTTTAAGTTAAGTAAATTAATTTTTAATTTTTCTGATAATATCTAATAATCATATTTTTTTTCTTTTATCAAAAACTCTAAATTTTCCAATAACACAAACTAATCTTCAAAAAGCATCGGTACCACCCGGGTATGATAAAAGATGGACTTTATAAAAGAACACTTTTAGTTATATTTAAAAATACTCATCAAAAAATGCTAATGCATCTGCGATATTCCCCATCATTGATCCACGCAGATACTTTTAAATACAGAGTGATTAGTTTGGTGTTGAGATATCTAGGTAGGTTTTGTATAGTTGTTTTGTTTGATCGGATAGAATTCATATTGACAGTCTTATTATGCTTTTAAAGTCTTGGTTTTTTGGATTAAAGTTGAAAAAATATTAATGCCATAATTAGAAAATTAAAAGATGAAAACTGCGCTTTGAAGTTGGAAACAAAAGCAGATTTACACTGTGAATCTGAAAATTTTGTTAAAAACACTATTTCAGTGAAGCAAAATTCATTTATCACGCTATCGTAAAAGCTACTAAAAAATCGAAAACTCTCGCACAAAATTGTCAACAATTATCACTATCATGCCATATGTTCGCAACATTAACCCTAAAGTATACCAGCCCTGATATAAACCAACCATAAGGTATACCAATCTCTATATTTACCAACTCACCATGTACATCCTCACTCAATTCACTTCTCTTACCAATATACACTAATGGCATGTTTTTCACCCTTAAAATACACCACCCGTCAACATTCTCCAAATCTCAATAAAGATATTCCACTCACATATTTGAGAGTCATCAAATGCTCCAAAAGATAGACTATTTCAGACGTCAACAACTCCCACACCACACTTCTCCGTTTAGCCTCCTTTTGGTCCAAATGACACAACAAGTGTTGTAGGCGGTCGTCTTTACTAAGGAATGTTGTGGTGGTGGATGTAGAGACTAGTGATGATGTACTGCTTCCATGTGTCCCCACGATCAACTGTGTACTGGGCAGGCTCGGTTTTTCATCATTAGAGAGATTCCCGTATTCGTTGGTGGCATAACATTTTTTCATTTGATTTTTTCTATTCAAGTTTTTATTGGAAAGGTTATGACAATGATCGGAACGATGACTGCACCAGAAAGTGTCATATTCTCTCTTCTCAGCCCCCCTCTCTCCACAAGGCTGTGTAGTCTCTTTCAATGATTCTTCCTCGTTTTGAGCTTCATGGTTTTTGAGGTTTTTCTCAGTGTACACTTTCTCATTGTTTTTAACTTTGAAACTAGTACAACGCTTTTTGAAACTGGAGTTGTATTCACAGCAAAAAGGTTTGTCGTAACATGAGTTGAATTGAAGGAAGACTTCGTGCCATTGGGTGCTCTGAAATCATTATCAATGTACTAAAACAACAATAACTACAACAACAAAAAACAACTACTAAAATGGCTTTTACTACTACTACTACTACTACTACTACTACTACTACTACTACTACTACTACTACTACTACTACTACTACTACTACTACTACTACTACTACTACTACTACTACTACTACTACTACTACTACTACTACTACTACTACTACTACTACTACTACTACTACTACTACTACTACTACTACTACTACTACTACTACTACTACTACTACTACTACTACTACTACTACTACTACTACTACTACTACTACTACTACTACTACTACTACTACTACTACTACTACTACTACTACTACTACTACTACTACTACTACTACTACTACTACTACTACTACTACTACTACTACTACTACTACTACTACTACTACTACTACTACTACTACTACTACTACTACTACTACTACTACTACTACTACTACTACTACTACTACTACTACTACTACTACTACTACTACTACTACTACTACTACTACTACTACTACTACTACTACTACTACTACTACTACTACTACTACTACTACTAAAGTTCTAAGAAAAACTCCAACATATTATTGAAAATAACAACGATAGAAAGAGACAAAAGCATTTATGATAATTAATCTAACTAATGCATCAGAAATAACAAAAACAGCAATAGCATTCACAAAAATAAGACCCCTACTGCTTTTTGAAGCTATGCTCACATAAGAAGTTAGTGAAAGCTTTGAAATTAAAAGTTTATATAAATTAATTTGGAACTTGAAGGAATCAAATAGTATTCCATAAGTTGTAAGCTTTTAAAAATGAATTTGTGAGTTAAATTCCATATAATTTCTCCAAACTACGTTCGTTTTTTAAAAACACGTTTATTTGAGAAGATAGCTGAAGATTTAGATAAGTAAAACCTCCTTATAATTCATTAGCGAAATGTTGAGATGGAACAGTATATTTATAACAAATGAACATAAAACTTAAATAATCAAATATTTAAATATTAAAAGATGTTTAGAAGTTGTTCGATTAATTCTTCCAAAAATGAAGATTTTATAAATACAGTTATTCAAAAAGTATAATTTGCGACAAGTAAAACCTTATTATAAAAGGCTTTGAATAAAAATAATGCTGTTATTTAGTCTACGGTAATTTGTAATGCTCAAAAAGTTTCATAATTGAAGTTATTAATGTTTAAAATGAAATTGAATTAAATTTCGGAGCTTCAACTCCCGCCCTTCTCTCCACTTTTTTTTCTTTTCTAAAAATTTTTAACTTGTAATGTTAAACCCTATAAACGAGAGTCATTCATTTTTGTTTTCGTTTTCATATTGTTTTTTTTTAATTAATTTAGTTTTTCTTATTATATTTCTAGTTTATTTTTATAAATTTATATTTATTTATATTTTGTTTATTTAAGCATTTTAAAGTTGCATATTTTTGCTATAGCTTTACTATTGTTTGAAAAAGTAAACATTTAAGAAGTTAAAAAAAAAGAACTTTTAGCAAAGCAATTATAAAAGTCTCAATTGACGGCTCGTCGATAAAGGCATTTTTCTGGCTTTCGAAGCAAAAAATGTTTAAAAGAGAAAAAATATGAATAAAATGATAAATAAAAAATCGCCCCACAAATCTCTTTTTTCAACTTGGGAAATTGAAAAAATACAATGATAAATGCAAAATACTTCTTTTTCCAAAAGTATCTTGTGTTTGAAGATTTTTAAAATTCTTCAGGCATTTGAGCTCTTGCTTAAAACTTGCGAAATATTCCTCTTGCAAGAAGTGGTCTAGTGAATAACCGGGAGTGTATGATGTATACAATTTTTCAATTTTTTTAGATTCAATCTACAACTGCTCAAAATTAAATTCCTGAAAGAAATTTTATCAGTTAGTACTTGCAAGAATGATCGTAACGGAAATAACATATACGACCAAAATAGTAGCAGTAAGATTCATTGCATCTCTTAAAAACCTTATAAACACATCCGAACTTTTCTGTTTATTGAAAGTATTCTGAAAATATTTGTTCAAGAAATTCAATTGAAACTTGTACTGGGAGCTTAATTATAAGAGTTTTGGGCTTTGACGTAATTTTAAAACTTTGAACAGAAATGATCTAAAATTTGTATGCTAAAAAATGAAACTTTTAATTAGACAGATTAGAATCATGCAAAGTTTGGTGAAAATTAAAAAAAATCGTTCGTTGATGTAAATGCTTTTGAATGTATTCAGCAAAAAATTTCTATATATGTGATTTTTTGGCGAAAACTTGTTTAGAATTTCGGTAAGCTTAATTTATCTCTATTTCACACAAAGCTAAAAATTTTTTTTTCAAAACAAAAATTCATTTTGAACAGAATAAATCTTGAAAATCACAAGTATAAATCAAAAACCCAAGTTTAAAAAATCACCTACACTAGAACCCGCATTACAAATAAAACCAAAAAATAACACTAAACACAGAGATCCCTAAGAATCGTTACCACGAAGCTGTAGAGGAGTTGTTCTGAGGGCGGGTCAGATTCTTTGATGGTGCTCAGAACCTCAGTCAAGGGCACCAGGTTATCTTTTGATCGTACCTTCTTATCCATCTGTGTTGGTATTAATAGGGCAAGTTTTATTTACATTTAATCTAATGTTAGTTTCAATATAATCGAAAAGTTGGTCGGTTAGTTATGGATTGAAAGCAAAGGCCCCTACGCGCAAATGAAAAATACTTAATCTATTGTGCTTTTGAGTTTTGACTATTGTAGCTTCAATAGAAAACAGGATAAATTATAAAAAATCAATAATCTATGAAATTTAATGTGAAAAAATTAAACTTTCAAACTTTCATTTGAAAGTACGAAATCTCTCAATATTAACATAATTTTTTGAACACAAACATGAATCTATATAGACTAAAAGTCTGATGGCTATAACAAAAATTTTGAGGAATTCGTGGGAAGCATGGAATAGAAGCATCAGCCTTAAATCAAGATTTTCTGCTCTTTTTATTATTTCTTATCTTCTTTTCATACCTGCTCTCATCTTTATTTTATGACAAGTATTCAAAAGAAAATTTCTTTTATTTATTGTGTACTTTTGAATATTTTTGGAATAAAATATTATCAAGTTTTAATAATTAGTTTTTCGGGTTTTAAGAAAATGATTTTAGATATATAAATAATTAAATTGAAATAATTTAAGTTTTTGCTTGATATAAAAGACATAAAAACATAAATATATAATAAAACTGGATGGAAAAATGATGTATAAACTGTAGAAGCCAGCTTAGTAAAACGTTTTGTAGAAATTGTTTTAAAAAATTTTGACTTGAATAATTCATTTTTAAAAATTATTAAAAATTAACTAGCCTATAGAGCTGATAAATATTACAGGGTATTATATTTTCATTAAAATGCTGTAAGGTAATGAATGAAAAAGCATGCAATAAAAAATAATAATAGAATTATTATAATAGCAATAATAATGAATAAAATAATAACTAGAAGAATAATAAAAACAATAAAAATAATAATAAAAACATAAAAAATAATAATAAAAACAATAAAAATAATAATAATAATAAAAATAATAATAAAAATAAAAAAAATAAATAATAATAATAACAATAAAAAAACAATAAAAATAATAAAAATAATAATAAAAACAATAAAAATAATAATAAAAATAACAATAAAAACAATAAAAAAATAATAAAAATAATAATAAAAACAACAGTAATAATAATAATAATAATAATAATAATAATAATAATAATAATAATAATAATAATAATAATAATAATAATAATAATAATAATAATAATAATAATAATAATAATAATAATAATAATAATTAAAATAATAAAAATAATAATAAAAACAATAAAAATAATAATTAAAATAATAATAAAAATAATAATAATAATAATAAAAATAATAATAAAAACAATAAAAAAAAACAATAGCAATAATGATAATGAATAATAACCAGTTTGAGGATGGAGAATGTTGACTTGTTCTTTTTATCTGACATGAAATGGTATTGAGGGAACTTAAATAATTGCATTCATCCATGTTAATAACAACCAAACAGTTTTTAAACTTTCGAAGAAATATTCTTGCTCATTTTATTTTATGAATTGAATCTATATTGTTCTGAATCTTGATTATTTAATTGCAAAGCGCTTAGTTTTTCACAATAAAAATGAATGTTTATATTTGAGTTTTTATGCCCTCGTGAGTTATTCTAGCGAAACCGGAGCATTGTAGAAAAATTATGAGCAACTTACGACAAAAAAATGTAGCGAAGAGAAGAAAAAAATTTTATGTGAACGTAAAAGAATTATATATTTGCTCGATGAGTTGCCAAGTGAATCCAGTATGGTTCATAATGATTGGTGCTGGAGTAACATGGAGTATTTAACTTTAATTTTGAAGGTGGATGATTTGTAAAAAATCAAAGTGAGACTTAAGAAACACCAAAAAATAATTGTGAAGACTGTTTCTGCTTCAATGGTGTAAAGTGGTTTTGGGACCTGCTCAAGTGGAAGGAACTTTCTCGAAATATACTTATAGTCTAAAAATACTTGAAAGTGTTTTCTTTGCCCGTGTTTTATTCGAATAATTTTCGAAGAAAATTTGAAAGTTAATGAAACTTTGTTTTTTCATACCGACAAGGTGCTATTTTCCAAAGAATTTCATCTCTCAAAAGACTAGCAATACTTTCAAATTTCACTTTTATTCACAAGTAATTGCCTGCTAATTATAAAGTTAAACTGACAAAACAGGTGATTTTTAAATGGCTCTTTTGCCTGAATTACCAGTTCAGTGCAAAGTTTATTTTATGCGATAAAACCCAAAGAACTACAAGTAAATATAGGAAAAATTCAAATTAATTAATATAAAAACTTCCATTGTTTTGAAGAAAAACATAACTAAACATATGATAATAGTAGTAGAGTAGACTTTAGCAAGCACCTCCAGCAACACAGTTCATGTTAAATGCTACTTATTCAACCTTCGGAAATTCTTTTTGCAACATAGTAACAAAAGTTGCTTATAAAAGTAGTTGGATACAATAAAAAGTGTTTTTTATAACATTTCACACATATCGTGTTTATTTAACGTTTTAAAGGCACTTTTGTTTGTTCAACATTGGTGTTAAAAGGCATGAAACGATCCTAAATTTTTTGACCAGAATAATAGTAGTTTTATTTTACTTTTTTTTCTTTTGATTATTCTCTATAAATAATTTTTGAACCCAATATAACTTAATACCAAAGTATATTCTGTAATTGATTTATAACTAAGCTTCAACTTCCCTAATATTAAATTAATATAAATCAATATGTTTTCATCATCACCGTATCGAGCCTAAAATGGACATAAACTGTCTCTAAAACCTATTAATAAAATTGGCCCATAGGGCATTGAAAACTCTAACCTTGCTCGGTGCAGACCAAACTGCAGTTGGAGGACTGGTAAGTGTTAGCGAAGTCTGCAATGGTGTTTCTCTTGATGAGAGGGGCGGGCCGGCGTTTGTTCTTGGAAGAAGGATCGTCTTGCGATGGGTCTTTGCATCGAGGAAAGTTTTCCGGGATTTTTGATGTAGTTTCGTTGATTTTCAGTGAATCTTGGTGCTTGTTTGATTCGTTTTTTGGGAGAAGGTTGTTGGTAAGGTGGAAGAAATAGTTGGGGAATGTTTTTGATGCGTCTCCAAAACTCCAGTGACGTCCTGCCTTGTATTCCATCAAAATGTGAGGGCTTGAGGGTTGGAGATGTGGTGTGGAAGTTTGAAAAATTATTGAAATTATAAACGCTTAGAAAATGTTTATCTTATAAATCAAATCTTTTTAATGCAAGTCTTTTGATATATATGTATCGTTAAAAATATGTTTTGGGAAAGCTAAAATATTTAAACAAAATTAATGCACGAACAGATGTCAGTAATGCATCGACAAAACTTTACGTGAATAAGAAGGCACATTTACGCAAACAATTTCAACATTTTATGGCAGTGAAAGCCAATGCCCATGCAAATGGAGTTAAGATGCTTCTTAATGGATACTGTTTTCAAATATTAATAACGAAGTAAATCGTACGCTTGTACTTCAACTTCATATATGAATGGTGATTATGTTCTTAATCCTTGAAAATGTTTGTGGTAACCTTATTTAAAATGATGGATTTCGAGGCTTTTGACCTTTGGTGTTCATGAAATATGGAATAGGATAACAATCCTTCAGTGGTTTATGTTGAAAAAACATGAAATTTTTGATTTTTTTTGTAAATAAAATTGTTAATGACCGCATTTGTGGCTCTTATTTTTGTAAACGTTTTATCAAATGTTTGTTTTCCAAGTTTTTACAATTCCGTCATCTGTCTCTGTACAATTAAACATCGTACCAATAAAATGCTTTTGAGCGTCTCTAAACATTTAAAAAAAGCGCTATGTAAATATTATCATGTTGATTAAAGGGTAATTAATATAAATTTTTGCAATGAAATGTTTAGTTATGACCTCAAATCGCTTCCTTCCGTGGAACTTTCAGGATCAACTATTTCGTCCATGTCCATTATCTGACAATTAGAAGTCTATTTTTAAGCTGAAATTTATTTTAATTTTTTGAAATTTGGTTTTAATTATTCAGGTTGTTTTTAATATATTTTTTCAAATTTTAATAAATCAATTTAATCATTTAAGTGTTCCTAATTTTTATAATTTTTTTATCATGAAATTAATTTTTTATAAAAAATTTTTTAATTAAATAAAAGTTTTTATATCCCATGCATAAAATAATTATTACTACTCCATGCACATCTCTTTTTAATGGCGCCTTGGGAGACAACTTTAGAAGTCTTATCTCGTTTCGAGGCGGATTGATACTTTCACTTTTTGCAATCTAATTTTAATTTTTGCAAATCGACTTTAGTTCTTAAGCGATAGCTAAAGTAATTTATATTTTAATGCTGTAATTTTTATGACATTCATGTGATATTGCAAAAACTAAATATTCGTGTATTAATAGAACATAGAAATTATCGATAATTGTTATATTCTTTGTAAATGAATAATAAAGATTGCCTGAACAACTTTAATAGTCAAGATGATAAATTTAGTTTAGAAAATTTCAAACAAGTTTTGCTTATTGTTTGAATTTTCATGTCAATTAGGCTGTTAGAGAATTTTGCTATGTTTTGAAAATGACAAAGTTTTTAGAGCATACAACCTCGAGTTTCTATTGGCTTCGTTACGAACCAACATCAGTAGTGTAATTCATTACAAAAAACTGAGACTCATAAATTTGAATTATACCTATAAGTTTGATTGATTATTCTTGATTCAAAGCAGATTTAATGATTTAATTTGTGAGACTTGACACAGAATTTTGTATTATTTCATTCTTTTTTGAGTTTTGAAACTCATTTCGCCATGATTATTCTCATCCACGAAAATAATTGTTTTAGTTTTTCGTAAAAATTAAAAATATTTTTATTGCCAAAAAATATCACATTAAAACTCACATCACACCAAAAAAAGGAAACAAAATTAATATTTTCATCAAAACTTGCGCCCATTTTTCAAAAAAAAATTTTATTTGCGGCGTTATGCAGACGCCCAAACATTTCGCATGTAAACTTTCGTATGCAAACACAAAGACATTCGTATAAATAAATATCACGCAATACATAAACTTCACACGCAGGCATACGAAAACATTGACACTGACACAAGCAAACACACAAAAAAAACAAATTTACATAGAACAGTATAAAAAACACCTACAATGTTTCTAAAAGTTACATTCACATACAAACACAACTATACACAAAAAACATGCACAAACACACATACATAAAACACACACCTTGGAAGCACATATAGCTCTTCTCCTTCCTCTCCTCTTCAACAAACTCCGGTTCTCCAAATCGTAACCTGTTATGTTTAAGGCTTCCGACAACCGCACATTTTCGTCGAATATTTATTATATCAATAAAATTAAACTAGCCATTGTGTTAAGCAAAAACTTAATTAAAAAAACACACCTTCATCTTTTTCCGCTTCTGACGTCACAAAAATGTCGACGTGTGAGGTCCATCTTTTCAAACTCTGAACGTAAGGAAGTGATGTTTAAAATTGTGAAATGATAGAATGATTTGATGGATTCGACGCGTGAGGCTTCATTTAAGTATTCAACTGAGTTCGTTTGAGGGATTGAATTATTGGTGATATAAACTTGTTCCTCACAAACCAAGCACACGGTTGCATTTCAACATTGAAACTAATTAGGAGAGGGTTTTCGATCTCAATACACGCCATTTTATTTCATTTGAACACAAGGGAAATCTTATGGAAATTAGCATTTGATCTGCTTTCAAGTCAATTTCACTGAAGCCTCAAGAGTTACAAAAAAGAAGGAGTCTCTCCAAGCAACAATACATTCTTCGCTTCAAAGTCAAAAAATCTTTGATTAAACTATTGTTGCTAGATTCAAAATGCTGGCAAGAACTTTTATCACGTCGTCCTGCTAATCCCATAAAGGGATTTGTGGACTTTTCCTTCACGGTTGCCAATGATGCCTCTTTATTTGTTGTACAAACACTCAATTCATATTCATATGTGCTTTTTCCATTTAGGTTCATTCGAGGG
Source organism: Pterobdella sp. o SKG-2022 (assembly GCA_964035795.1). Classification (NCBI taxonomy): domain Eukaryota; kingdom Metazoa; phylum Annelida; class Clitellata; order Hirudinida; family Piscicolidae; genus Pterobdella; species Pterobdella occidentalis. The sequence goes on from OZ038322.1 coordinate 5,994,075, forward strand.
TTTAAATGAATTGTTAATGAAAAATAAATTTAACTCATGAAGATTATATTCTTCGAAACTAGCCTGAATGGCCTTTTTCAAATTATATTCTATAACTTCGAGACAGATTAAATGGAAAATTTTTTTCAAACTAGGAAATTAATTTTGATTTATAAAATATAAAGAATTAATTTCAAATCCAAAAATTTAATTTATAAAGCAGTTTTGAATTTTTGAAATCTAAAGATTTAATTAAATCTATAAAATGAATTTCAGCTGTAATAAATTTTATTTCAAAAATTCCGAAATTTGTCTAAATTGATATTGTCCCAACTTAAAACTACATTCAAACAGTGAGCGATGTTGAAAAATATTTGGTATAAAAATTTTTACTCAGAAGCACAGTGTTACATTTGTCAGTATTTTTTGAAAGCATATTTACAACTTTTTCTTTTCATGCAATAATTTTAAAAGTTTTTCAAAATATTGTAGTTTTGCTGCAGCGTTGTTTGTAAATTCTGTAGGGTTATGTTGAGTTGAAAAACCAAAAAATCGTTTAATCTTATGGAGAGGAAATACAAAAAAATTTGTGGATGCAATTTGAATTTTATTTCGTTAAAGTTGTAAATCCTTACAAATCTTATTAGTAAGTATGGAAGTTACACTTAAAAAGATTTTCTTTATTAAAATCAAAATTCATTTTTGGTTTTTAAATAAATATTGTCTTCATAAAATAAACAAATGAATATAAAGCAATAAGCTGGCCATTTTTATTTGTTACTTTTTTTCTGAATAAATAATACTATTGTTTTCCACTATGGAAACTTACAGACACAGATATATCTCTCACGTCATGTGCACTGCTAAAATTGCACCTTTTCACGGCTTTCTTTACATACTATACTGATAAAGTTTCTGCCAAAAAGATTCTGTTTCGATATAATTTTTTGAAATATTACATAAGTCAAGAGTATCTTGGCTGTGTTGAACGCGAAGAGCAAAAACTCGGCGAGTTGAAAAGCACAAAAGCAATTAAATCAAACAGCACGAAGCAAAAGCCCAACAAATCTGAAAAAACAAAATATTAGCTTTTTGTACTTTAAATTTCTATTATATTTTAATACAGTTTATTTTTTAAATTCAACTGTTTCCATTTGCTAATCAATCCCGTAAATGAAGTTCTAAGTATTAATGAAGTTTTCATAACAACTTTTGAGAATATTGTGAATGAGATGATCGAGAATTGCCAAGAAAATATTATCACCATTCATCAATGCCCAGATTCTTTTTAAACATCAGCCAAGAATATATTTGGAATAGTTTACATCATATGAAAACTAGTAACACATTATAATTATGATTATATAATTTTCATATTAATTTAGCACTTGAAACTTATTCACAAAGAATATATAATAAGAATACATTTATGACGTAGCTTTCAAATTTTCCAGTGCTTTTTTGCTTTTATATGAGTATTTCAATTTCATTTATTTAAAATTTTTTTATTTTTTCAATACAAATCTTTGAAGTTTTATAATTGTTTTAGCTGCATAAAACAATCAACCAAGGCCTTACTGAATAACACCTAGTAACAACTTAAAAGGCAGATTCAGATGGAAATTATGTGAACTTTTGATGGTTTCATGTCTTTTCAATTTTGTTCGTTTTTGAGTTTTTGCCAAAAAAGTTGTTCAAAGTTGAAAAAGTAAAAGTTTTAAAGCAAACATTTGGAAGAAAGATACATATATCACATAGGAGTGAAACTGTTTTGAAATTCAACAATTTAGTAGAAAACTTTTCCAATTTGAACAAAAACTTGAAATTAACTGTGCAAACTTATTCATGAAATTTCAATCACATTCAAACTAAATGAAGAAAACTTTCCAATAATAAATGGCATTCAAAAGCATCTGCGTCAGAAGTTTGGCATATTTGATCTGCGGTTTTTTAATTTTTTTGGACAGACACGCAGGATTTTCTTCTAATTATCTTGTTTATTTCAACAAAAATTATATTTTTTCGCGAACCATGGAAAGAATGTAATGTTTGGGATTCAATACTTTTGGATGTGTTTAAGAAGTCAACATTTTCAATGGGATTTATTCGTTAACATTTGAAAGCACCTCTCACCAGTGTCACGGAAAAAACTGCAAGTACTCATGGTATTTTTTACATTTTTTGTTATGAACTGAGTAAAAATTTTTCAGTTTGGCACACTATTCAAAAAAGCTCTTTTTTTAATCACCTTTAAGGCCAGAAGCTAAATGTTAGGAGGACATTGGAGACATATCCAGTGCATCTCTTCCCATATAACTTGATTGAGACCACCCGGGTATGTGAAAGGGCTGCACTTTTAGTGTCTGAAGGCACATTTAAATTTCGTGTCAACATTCATTTAGTATTGGCGCACGTTGCACACTGAATTGTTTGCATTATTTTCATGTCGACCTTGACCCCGGTTTGAACCCGATATGTATGGATTTGTGTAAAAATCACATTTAGTTTTCATTTTGAAAATTAATGCAAACATTTAAATTAAATTATCGACTGATTCTATATGAAGTTGATAAATATTTGGTTGTTCATTTTGAAATTGCTGAACTAAACCTACAAAATAACTTCCAAATTTTGTAAACAAAATAATTTTAAGCGTGACGAAAAAGCATATAAAAATCATTAGAAACTTATTGAAATGGACGTTGCACCTAGTGCAGTTGACTCGATTTCCGACTTAAACGTTATCAAAATTTGTGACATCTTCGTTGCCATCATATGAATACTCCTATAAACTCAGTTTATCAAAAACATTCACATAGGAGCTTCACGCCAAACGTTCAGTCAAAACTTTTGCAAAAAATTTTGAAAAATCCTTTTATTTCATGGGTCTGTGGAAATCGTTTTTCAAAAGTATCCGCTTATAAATACTCGAACTTTTCAAAGTCAACACAATAAATAAAAAATGTCTAAAGTTTTTGAACCATTTTTGAAAGCTTTTTGAAACTTAGAGTTAATAATTTCAGTCTTACTATGCTAACTTTTCAAATATTCTCAGCACATATCTTTTGTATACATACATAGAAGTTAGCCTAACTTCATTCAAGACTTACTTAAGATTTGTAACGCTACTTCAATTTTTTAAAAAACTTTCCAAAAAAGCACTTTTTCACAAAAATTATTGTATCTTAATCTTCTTACTTATAAAATAATATATATAAATTATATTGTAGAGGAGATTATCTAGAAAGTTTAGGATCAAACGATATACTATTAATTTATAACTATTCGTATGAAAAGATCACCACTGATAAACTTGTGACTGATTCGTAATGCAAATGCATTGAAAACTACGTAAAGGATTGATTAATAGTATGAAGCTTATCGTAGGATGTATTATCAGTGAGTTTTAATGGTTTTGACATTCATAAATGCAACGAGCAATTAAGTAACACAGGATTATTTGAAAATAAATCTTAACTTTTTGATGTTTTATTTCGGCAATAAATCACTTTATTTTGTCACTTTCTTAATTAACACAAACAAACAATCTAAAAAATATGTAAATGCAATTAAAAATAAGGGAAAAAGTAAATAGAAAATATAAGTTTGTTTCAAGATGATTAATCGGCCAAAAACGGGGGCGTTTGTCGGCCATGTCGCCATAAATAATTGTTATTGTCTTGAATCAGTCCCGTTAATTAAAACACCAACCCAAATCTTTAGCTTGTTTTATTAAGATACCATCATTTTGCAAGTGATTATCACATATGTGCTCAAATTGACCCGTTCAAAGCCAGGAGTTTCTTAAAAATGTATTCCGTGTTTTCTAAAATTGCTTGATGAAATAAGAGCTTATTTTACTAAAATTTGAACTTAATTGTGGTTATAGAAATACTTGGAAAAAATGATGTATAAAAAGCCTTGTGATGATCAAAACACTAAACCTCCTAATACGTGAAAACATAAAAAAATGAAGTTTCTGAAACATGTTAAAGAATCATTCAATGCACAAGAATCTTTTATGAATTACTTTGAATAGTGGTTATTACATTAAGTCATTGTTCAAGCTTAAGATTTGTCGAAAATTTTGAAAAGCTCGAGTGTTTTAGTATCTGTGATTGATTCTTATTTACATAATAAACCACTAGAGAAAGTTTCAGAGAAATTTTTGAAAACTAAATGTGATATAAAGCTGTGAGGTTTTAATCGAAGGGAAACTACTAGTGTAAAGAATTGGGTTTGACTTTTCTCTAAGATGCTTCAATTTAGTTTTATCTATCGAATTATAAGGCTTAACTCATTGTTAAGCTGTGATGCTGCTAGTGATGATATTTTTATATTGAAAGACTTTGTTTTATTGAAACCGAAGACGATTTTTTGATTTTTTCTTTCACATTTTTGAAGCATTATTTTAACGACCTTATGTTTGATCAATTTTTTTTCATTATCATTTTAACAATATTCTCTTTTTTTCATTGCTTCAACGCTAGCATTTTCACAACACTTCAACTCTTTAACGATTTTAATTATTTATGAACAGGTTTTTTTTAAATTTGAATTTTTTATAGCGGTATTCATTTTGAAATCACTTTGTATATTTAAACTCAATACACCCATCCATAAATTTTGAGTGATGATTTGCAAATAAAGAATTTTTGAACTTATTAAATTTTAAAAACCATTAATCATTTCAATCTTTTTCATTGGACGAAAAAACCTTTTTTGAAATTCTATATAAGAGAAGGAATAATTCTATATAAGAGAAGGGATTCCTCAAGTTGAGCTGTGCGGGGTCGAATTAACGATGAAAAATGAATGTTAATGACTGTTTTTATCGTGCTCAAATGAATGAAAACTGCAGCTCTTACTTGAATGTCCACCCATGTGTTGCTATCGCAATTTACTTTTATCTTTTGAACACTTTTTAAAGCCCTATCAAAAGTCAATTTTCTGCTTGACCCTATCTAACATTTTGTAAATTGCTCTTCAAAGGTGACAAAAATAGAAACTGAAAAAGTTATAAAATAATCAATCAGACGTGTCTTTGATGTTGAAAAAGCTGAAAATAATTTATTGATGTTTTAAGCTAGGCACTCAAGATTTTAGCGTTTACTTTGTGCTCTCATTTATGGTGAATTCTTAGCAATTATTAAAAAGGATAAGCTTCGTGTGTTCATAAAACTTACAAAAGCATTGTGTTTCCGCTCTCATTTTATTCTTTTTAAGCTACAACTTTAATTAAATAGTTGGTCGTTAAAGTGTTTAAAGATATAAAATATATATATTTATGTTAGCACTAATCATTTATTTTGAAAAGAGTCTAAGCATTGTACGAAAGATGGTTCAGGTTCCGAGAAGTCCACAAGTGGTTGTCACCTGAGATTCAAGGAAAAGAAATGGTGAACTTCAAGTCTATTCAACAAACCCCAGTTTTCCAAAAAAAAAAAGTATCGAGCAAGCTCTTCTTCCAGCTTTCCTCCATCAAAACCCGTTTGATGGATATGTCATTGCTACTTTTTGCATAACAACTCGAGAACAACCAGGATTTCATTTGATCGTCTAAAAATTCACAATCCGTACCACTTACACAATCACTTCTTTTTATGTCAAAGTTCACCAGTGACCTGGGTCTCGAAGCCTTTGGACTGACACTGTAGGAGCAGTAGAACTAATTGAGATGTGGAAGGTATTGATGGGATGGAGTCTAGCTCAAAAAGTCTAAGGGTTTTCGAAACAAAAAAAATAAAGATGGGTTTTCAGGTACGTTATGCTACGTCGTTTCATATTTTTATATTCATTTGCAGTTGGATATGAACTAAGGGGTGTGTTGGAGCCGATTGGTTGTTGTTTTTCGAGAGGTTTTCATCTACGCTAATATTTCTAAGACTTGAACAAAAACGTTGACGGTTTGTTTTGTTTGTTTTATTTTTTTTTCTTTGAAGTTCATGCAATAAAAATATGATTGAAAACAATAGTGACCTAAAACAATGGTAAAGTCTTGTTTCGAGAGAGATGTTTTAAAGGTGAATGTGCAGGGCAATAGTTTGCAACATTTCTTCTCTTTCGGGTCTAAAATAATGGCCGCTGGAAAGCTTTTAAATGAGAAAGATTTGCAACAAGCGAAGGTTTTTCATCCAAATATCCTGTTTATTTTTCATTTTTATTTATTTTTCATCACAATTTAAATAAATATATTAGAATTATTATTTTTCAAAAGTTTTTTGTTAGTTGAAATAAATATCAAGTTGTTCAATTGAATGAAAACTTTTTGGTTTAGAGTTGAACGAAAAGTAAATTTAAGTTTGCATTGAGTTTGTAAATTAAACCGAAATTTGTTCATATTTTATTGCAGTCTTTTTTAAACTTTAATCTCGCTTAAATAAATATTAGAATTTTAGTTTTTAATTTTTTTATAAAACTCATTTTTGTTCATAAAATTTGAGTTAATGATAAATTTCATAAATTTTCAAAATGAAATATGGATATTCTGTTTCATTGGTGCCATCAAGTAGAGCTTCATGGAGCATAGATCAACATTACAGACTGTTGACATTTCCACAAATCTTCACATCTATCATGCCACATCACTTTCATATGCAGATTAATGAGTAGTCTTACAAACTATCATTTTGAGGTATAGAATATTTTAAACGAAATAAAAAAAAATTGAAAAATCAACGCCGTCGACTGTCTGAAATAAGAATAAAGTGATAGGATAGAATAGATTGATAAAATATGAAAAATTAAAAAATATTGAAGATTGATTAGACAAATTAAATCGATAAAATAGGTAGAAACAATGAGACCTGCTCTTCTTGGTTGGAGTCTTCATTAATGATGAGACTACAAGGCCTCTGTTTGTCTACTGGGCTGTTGAGAGTTTGTTCTACATTCAAAGAGTTATCGATTCGATTTTTGTTGGTTTTGAAGGAAAGTGCAACCAAAACCCTCTGCACTGTTTTTTTAAACTTTTTGTCACTTTTTCTCGTTTCATCTCTTTTCATAATTGTGATATATACTCGAGAAGTGATGAAAAATCTTTTAGCGTTATTAACATATATCTTATAATTTACATCAAAAAATAAAAGCGACGGAAATTTTTACGTAATTTTGTAATTTGATTTATTGACTTTAAAAAGATTTTTTTATTAAACAGCATGTGTTCTTAGTTTTCACTATATGCAGTCTCAATGTTTGAAGATTGTTAAAACACTCGTCTTTAACAACGTTGATAACTTTAACCAGAAAAATGAAATTGTCTTTAACCACAAAAACGATACATAAATTCCATCTTTCATGCAATTTCACAAATGTTTCCAAAAAATAAAAAAAATTTACATTAAAATTATTCTAAACGGCTTTCAGGAACGAATCGCAAGAAGCCGTACTTATATACGCTTGTGCCTCTCACTTCTCGACATTCGAAAATCATTTGATTTATAGAATAAAATTTGATATTCATATAATAAATATCAAATTAAAACTGAACACGACAGAAAAACCAATTTTGAAATTCTATAATAAATATTGAAAAGTTTTACTAGGACTTTTTTTTGAGTTTTAATAGAAAATTTTAAAATTATTTTTACTTTTTCGATGATTTTTTTTAAATGATGAAGTTTTTATGTAAAACAAATTTATTTAATAGTTAAATGCATCAATTACCAACTTACTTACTGAAATTAAAATTCCATGTAAACAAGTCTGTGAAACAAAGACTTGATCGAAAGTTTAGGCATCCCAAACCTAAGTTCTAGTCATTTGATTTTTTTTTATGTAAAATATAAATACTTGTTGAAAAGTTAGTAATCATCTTCTAAAATTGATTTTTGGTTAAGTCGGGACATGAATAGATTAAAAATTCAGAATATGTGTTGGTTTTTTGTTAACCTTACATAAATAATAATTCATACTATTTTAAGTCATTCAAAAAAATTATAAATTAATTCAAGGTTGAAACTTAAAAAGAAGATATTTTTGTACAAACATCTTATAAATAGATCTGAGTAAAGTAAGTTCTTAGTAAAAATAGATCTACATCAAGAAAAAACAAGAAAATCATGTCTTCATTGGAACTACCTCCTCGTCGCCACCTCAAAGGTCAGGAGTTGACCATTCGTCGTAACAGAACATCCTTAGAAATCCTCTTACAAATGGGTTTTCTAAAGCACAGAGCGTAAGTTTATTTTCAACAATATTTTGATATTTACCCAAGTTGATCTATCTGCTTATCATGAATAAATGATTATAGTGAGAAATCATTGGCTGCTACGGGAGATCGGGGAGTACAGCTTGCTTGTGATTGGTTCTTATTTCATTCCTTCTAGTTATGATATCAATCAACACAATAGCTTATAGCCTAATTTTTAAAAAATTTACCATAAGGTAGCTTGATGGTGAATTTTTTATAAATCAAAAAGCTTCATAAATTAATACGCCTATGAACCATTGTTTTCATTTACTCCATTTTGTTCACAGACTAATACTTTAATTATTTTAGTTAATTTTCATAATATTCTAACATTATTACATGAATATTCTTGAAGGTTGTTGTCACATGTGAGAGACCCTCATCTGGACGATACAGGGGCTTCGCGAGAGTATATCCTCTATCTTGTGCCCCTTGGTCCTTTGCAACAAAGCTTCCTTTCTTTTTGGCAGAAATCTTTTGTTGAGTGTGGCTGGAATAGAGCTCACTGTTATTTTCCTCATATTACTTTGTGCTCTTTCTTCAAGGTGATTGATTCTATCTTATCAATTATCATTATTGTTACTGTCATTGTATTATTTTAATTAAGTTTACATTTTTATAGCGCACAATATAAAAAAAATGTTTGATTGAAAATTCTTGTATAATTTTCATTACAGTATAATTTGTTTCAATCATGGGTGAAGTTTCAATTAAAATCTTTCACAGTCTCCGAACAATTTGGTGTCCCACTTATCTCACACCATCAAATCCATCCTTGAAAAACAACTCATCCAACTAGACAAATTAGAATTTGATTATTTTTCATCTGCTAACTTTGTAGGACTTTTTATAACAGAAAAATATGCTAGCATCTTCAAGAAACTTATATCAGACTTTGTCACAGCCATGAAAAAGTCAGGTTAGAAATATATTTGTATACAGAAATTTTAATATAAAATGTCAATTTTGAATAAGATATATAGTTCGATGTAAGAAATTTTATAAGTTCCAGTGTGCATATAGCGTTTGCTGGAAAGGCTTTTTAAAATTTGAAAAAGAAAAATTTTGTTCATTTTTGAGGAAACTATTGGTTCTAAGCAATAATTAAGTTTTTGGATACGGGTATGAATGAATTAAGAAAGTTTTGATAAAACTCTACCAGTGGGTTTAAGTAAAAAAAAGAAGAAAGTTAAATATTAAAATATCCAAAACTTCAATCGTTTCATCTTCAACACCACCCAAAATTATGGAAAGATAATGTTTCTAAACTTGAAAATATTACTTTGTTAACGGAAAGCTTCGAATCTTAATAAAATTTAATAGTGTTCATTAATATACTCATTTCATTGTGGCTAGTGAAAAATTGAAACTTTTTTTGATTTTTGAAAATATTGACAGTCATTTAAGCTAAGTGAAAAGTCTCCTAAATTGAGAATTAAACACATAAAGACACTCGAATGGACAAAGGAGAGGCTTAGACTAATTAATCGGATTGCAAACTTTATTTTCAGATGAGAAAATTTCAATTTAGAAACAAAGATGGTTTTAAATATTACTGGCATGTTTTTCAAAAGGAATTCAATGTTTTTATCAAGGGTAGTTTTTGGGGTCGGCTCGTTATAGGCTGCATTTGCGATTAAGGTAAGTGAGGATAGAACTTCAAACTTCACTAGGGAAACTCTTACATAAATTGAAATGTTTAAAAAAAATAAGTTAGCAATCTGTAGAAAAAATATGCACGCTAAAAGACAACTTTTGCACAAAAAATTTAAAACTTTCATACATGCTTATTGAGCTAGGTGGAAAGTTAAACTTTATTAGGATGCAAATGAAACGTACACAGTTAAAATTGAATAGGAGATTAGGGTTTAAAATTAAAATTTTATGATTATCTCAAGAATAATATCGCATAAACAGGCTGCAGAGGCAAGATTGAATCTTCGCAAAATATGATTCAAATTATTCATTGCGGAGAGTGAGCATTGAGTGTTTGATGGAAAGCATGGGTTGAAAAATTTAAGATGGTTGATGATTCTTTTGAAGCTACAGTGCTGAGGGACCGAAAACAATCAGCGAAGTTTTGATGCTTTAAAATACTGATACATACGTGGGCCTATGGTGAAAGTACTTACAACTTTTCGTGCCCTTTGCAGGGGTTTTTATAAATATAATATTATATACCTTTGTGGACAACCTTAGAGAGACTGCTCCCATCAAAGCAATGTTTTGTATTACAAAGCAGAAACCCCCAATGAAAATATTTGAAAGCTGTATGAGGAAGATAGAAGCGTTTCATAAGACATAGAAAGATCACGCTGTTAGCTTGTTCTGCTAATAATTTGAATATAAAGAAAAAAGTATTTGTTCAAATGTATATCATTAGTACTTTAGAGTTTGGCAAACTGTGGAAAATAGGTTCTCATATTTTAAATGCACTTCTGAACAAGTATGAGCATAAGAAATAAAGATATCAATAAATTTCGTTTCAGTGGCTTCTTTAGCGTTATATAATTTGGTTGTTATTGATAATTTAGTTTTTTTTTGTAAAAATGCTTGGAAATTTATCTTATAGTAACTGTTCAATAAAACTCCAAACGATGTCCCGCCAGGAGTAGAAGTGAAACCCCAAAAAAAGCCACTGCACATTTCATTAGCCTACCAGTTTCCTGCAGACAAGAGAGCTAAGCTGGAAAGTTTAGCTAGTTCCATAGACTACCAAAACACACCTGCTAAATGGGAATTGAGATTATATTCTAGAGAACCCATTCTTCCCACACAACAGGTAGATTTTATCGTGGTGATGTTTGGAAGATTTGTTAGCTGTTTCAAATTCCATTTCAAGTTTCGAACTTTTGAATTAAAGGTTCGGAAGGTTTTGTACACATATGTGGCGACGATGGTCGATGAGTTAGAGTTGTATGATAGAGATTACGTCATCGTTGATGGCTCAGAGGTGGAGAGTGGAGGTGATGGGTGGGTGGAGGGTAGATCGTGGATGACAGGTTGTTCTGGAGTCTTCCCTTTGGCCTATTCAGAGAGGTGTGCTGAAACTGAAACCTGGACCCTGCATCGGTACGCTTACTCTTTCTTTTACATAAAAATAATTAATATCCAATGTATTTTTCATGAATTATTTATTTCTTTTTTACTTCCCCACACAGAAGTATTCCCGTAGTGAACACAGACTTGCAGATCGACAATGAGCAGACTGGTCCATCACAGTGGAGTACTGACCAGGTGTGTCAGCAAGTGTTATTATCATATAACTCACATAAACACAAGTTTTATAAATCGAATGAAAACATATTGGTTTAATATTCTCTGTAAATCTAAAAGCAATATGATAAAATTAAACACACTAGTTCACAAATTTTTTTAAGCAAAATAATATTTTCAAGTAAAGCTTTGTATCTTAATAAAATTTATTATTATTCTTAAATATTCTCATATATCACTAGTTCAAAAGTTTATTAATGCACGAAGCTTTTGGATTTAGTATGAAATCATCATTGACCTGATTCAACAATAAGTCGAAAAACTTAGTGCATTGATAAGCTTGTGAGCTATCACTTAAATTATTCTTTTATTTAAAACGAAGGTTTTTCTAAACATTTCAGTTTCATCATCAAGCTGAAATTTTTTAAGGTTATAATTTGACTGTTGTACTGAGGTGGGGAAACTCAATGAATCGCACACCACAGAATAACGCCACTCCTTCAACTTCAAACACGCCTGAGTATTTGGACACCAAATGCACACCACTTCTGTCCACCCATCTCGAATCCATTTTCGAGTCCACAGAGACTCACGACAAAAACAAAGGTAATTATATAGCGTTTTTTTTTTTGGTTTTTTTTCACCGTTTTCTAGTTTCCTTTTAATGGGGTGAAACTTGAAAGCACACTGGGAACAGGTACTAATTGTTGGCCCAACGCAAAATCGAATTCGGTAATTTAAATAATTAGTCAAACTACACTAGCTGAGCTATACTGACCACTTTTATATCGTAATATAAAACACTAAGGGTTTGAAAGTTTATTGAAATACGAAGCTATCCCATTTTCAAAAAATTATCATCAGGTTTTGAAACATTGTACTTTAATAAACTTTCCAACTTTTGTGTTTTAATTAACTACATTTTTCATAGACTTCAATCATTTTGAACCAAAGTTTTTAACGTTTTTTTTGCAGCTTCAGAAGCGACAGAGGAGGCATCGGAGGAAAGCAAGGATGATTGTTATGGTCCTCTGCCTGATGTCGCCACCACACACACCTCATTCCCTCCCATCAACTACTCCGGTATGATTAATCACCTAATGACTGCTTATTGTATTTTATATATTTACTTCTTTAAAAATACTGATACAATTGTATGAGAAACAAACATGTTTTCCAGTGTTTCTCATACAATTACATCATAAAGGAAATCACTTGATAATGTAGCTTTTCTTACGAAATTTTTTTACTTAATAAAATTTCTCGTGAAAAACTTAATTTATTTTTTGGTAAATACTTCGTGTTTGTTTCGATTACTTTTTTATGTAATTTTCATATAGATCTTTCTATTTATGTAGTTTCCATGTAGATTTTTGCATAGAATTGAACACCGAATGGCAGGGAGGCACGAAGGTGGGTGTGTGGGCAGAGTTTCCAGGCAACTGCTTGTGGTCAGACACGGAGAAAGAGTAGATTTCACTTTCGGCAAACAGTGGATTGATTGCTGTTTTAATAATAAAGGTGTGATGATTCTTTTTGCAAAATCATCTTTTTCCATTACAGTAATTTGAATTTTTTCCTAGTGATTGTAAAATCGATATTATGATTTAGTTTTCAACTGCATCTGATGATGATCTGATTATTTAATAATATACTTTTTTTATTTATAAAGGAGAATATATAAGGTATGATCTGAACATGCCTCACTCCTTGCCAAAGAGAAAGGGCTCTCCACTCACCTTCGAAAACGATTCACCACTAACCACTCAGGGACATTTCCAGGCCAGACTCTTAGGTGGGTTTTGAATAAGTAATCATCAAACACTCTGCTTTAAACGGCACTTTTCAAACTGCAAGGCGAGGCAATGTTGGAGAAGGGTATAGAGATCACTCACATATATTCCTCGCCCTCCCTCCGTTGCGTTGAAACTGCAAATAGTATTTTGAAAGGTGAGATTCATTAAATAAATCTTTCTATTTTATTGATACCTTCATGAAATCTTCTACACAGGTATGAAACTACGCAAGAAAATCAACATTGAACCAGGTATTTTCAGTTTGAACTATATTATTTTTGGAAATTTAAATTACTTCGGTTTTTCAAAAATTTTATATAAATTTCAAAGCTTGTTATTAGCCCAGTTTACAATATCAACTAGTGATGCTTACCAAAAGCTTAAGAACTCTGTAAAGTTCAAGTTTTATTTATAAAACTGATATAGACTCTACTTAACGAAAAAATTAGACAAGATTAATTTGTATAAAAAATAAAAGATGATTTTCTGTTGATATCCAAAATATAAATAGATACCAAGATTTTAAATCTGGTTTTATTCCCACTATACTGATAGTGGCCAGATTTACTCTATTAACAAAACATTTAATGCAATTTCATTTGCATTTTTATTTATTCCTACTCATCCTTTTTTTACTTAATTGATATAAAATTGTAAGTACTAATATTTTTATTTTAAATGTCACATTATCCTTTACACAACGAACACAGGGTTATTTGAGTGGTTGTCATGGTTTCATGAAAACATTCCTTCTTTCATGACCACTCAAGAACTCATCGATGCAGGATTCCCCGTCAACCAATCCTACAGGGCCGTGTGGCCCATCTGCAAGTACAACACTGCAGAGAGCATTGAAGACTTCTACGACAGGTCTGTATCTATTTTATATAGTTGTGTTTTTTCTCACTTTCTATTATACAGTATCAACGTTTTACAGTCAGAATCTATTTCTTTTCTAAACGGCCACTGACTTTTTTTTCATGACCTTATTTAATTAAACAAAAATTGTTTTTGAATACAAAGCTTATCACACTGAACCGTCAGATCGTTCTTGGTGGTCAAAGAGATCTTACGGCACCACGAGGATGGGGGAGGCTCATTGTTGTTGGTCTCCCATGGAATCAACCTTGACACGTGCACAAGGAGGTTCGTAGCATGTGATTATTAGGTCATGTGTGATAGTTGCAACGAATCAAATGGCAGGTTAGTAGGTCAATCTAGTCGATCCTTGCATGCCTTCCACGAGACTCTACACAAGATACCATACTGCGCTATGGCGGCTGCTCAAGTAAGAGATTGTGTTTGGTGTTGTATGTTATATTAGGGCCTGTTACACTCACTGGCGCATAGGGCAGCAACAAAGAGTGTCCACTCATTCTTGATTTCAGCCAGCTTGGTGATGGTGCCCCAAGTGTGCATCATTTTCTCAAGCTCTGCTCGTGTTGTATGGGACATTTTTTATGCATTCTGATCCTTCATCAGGAGGCCACTGTTGTGAGAGACACATGGTATTTGATCGAACCACCCATTTTACCTTTTGCACACACCAGTAATGCCAGGTCATCCCAGTTTTTAATTGTTTTCTTAATGATTTTATTTTGATTTTTTCATCAATTTATGAGTAAATCATCTTGTTATCTTTTTCATAATTTCATAAATTATCTTTATCCAAACCTCTAAATGTCATATTTCATTTTTTTTCCGGTTTTCGACATTTTCTCATATTGAATTGTAATGGTTATGCACATAAATTCGTTTAACCTATTCAACATCAATTCTTCTGCAGATACAACTGGACTTTGTTAACACAACCAAATCATGCATGATATTTTACACATTGACTAATTTTATATATTTTGTTTTAATTGTTAAATTTATTAATTTTCAAAATCATAGTACACAGATACTAAAATATATATTTTAATTTGTTACACATTGTCTATCAATACAAACTATATCATAATTCATCCCACATTGATTTTACTCAAATTTTCATTAATATATTCACGATGTGACTACGCTTTTAAGTGTTTGTGAAATTTCATTAACAAATTTTATTTATTTATTACCATGAACCTCTATTTTTAAAAATTATTTTTATAACTTCACAAAATATACAAACGTGCTTATATATTGCGACGCGATTTTGAACACTGTTTCGTCGATGTAAATGGTTTTATGGATATATTTTACAGCCCAAAAATATTTGCTAATAAATCTAATGAGGCAGACTTGACTTGTTTTTTTGGTGGTTATCTATATTTTTCTGCGTTTCTTGGTAAATGCGTTTCAGATACATAATACTACTTAAACCAGTTTTATTTACTAAATCAACAACCTTTGCCAAAGTACAGTTCTAATGATTTTAGGTATAAAAATATTATTTTAAAAATGATAAACGAAGATGATGAATGGAATGCAAAAATTGCAGTTTCCTAATATTTATTTATAGTTAATCAATAATTAATATGCAGTTTTTAAAAATAGCCACAGAAAGTGAAAATAATAAAAGGATTTTAAAGTATTATTAAAAAAATTTATCAGAATTGAATTAATTTAATTATTTTTACTATTCAAAAACGAAATTAAAACAAAAAATATTAATCTTCAGTTTTTAGTTTTCTTCATATATGTATTTACTAATCTTATAGCCAGCCTTTTAATTGTGTTTTACGTTAGTTTTCAGTGAAAGAAAAAAGATATTTAATTAAATGAAAACTAAAAATGGTGCAAATAATAAATAAAATTGATAAAGTAACTCATTAACTTTCTTGATCGCCTCTAATATGATGTTTTTATGTCTTTTGTTATATTCGAATAAAAGAACAAAGATAGCTTTAAGAAATTGTGTTTCAAAATTCTAAATGAAATGATAGAATCAAAAAAGCAATATAGTAATGGTTATTATAAACGTTCAAAAGCTAAAAAAGAGGTTTGTTAATTTTTTTTGTCTCAGCTGATCCATTGTCTCAAGGATTGACGTAAAATCTATCGCTTTCATTCTGTGTTTTCAACTATTTCAGAACACCAATTGCATAAATGTCTTCACTGAGCCTTGTTATATTCATAAAATTTTACCAAAAGAACTTCTGTTGAGGTTGGCCATCTTTTTTTTTGTTTTATGACTCATACAGAGTTTGAATAAATTCTTTATTGAACTATAATACACTTCATTTAAAATTAGGTTTGGGATTTCTCTATTAATTTAAAGTTGTTATTAAACACTTAATCTTTTCTGATGGCTGGTTATAACTTCTATAGGGTCTTTTCCTACCTGGATGTTGTCAGTTTGTGTCGATGTGCTTGTGTGTGTAGAGACTGGAGTCAAACAGCCCTTGATGGCAGCAATTGGCAACATGTTGATCTTTTCCTTTTCCAAACTGGAGTTGAGGTTCAACATTACATAATATCATTTGAAGGTAGAAGATCACTAAATTTTCAAACTAATTTATATTGTTTGTGTAAGTTGTAAAAGCAATTGAAGTACAAACTAAGAAACTTGATTAGAGAATAATGAGAATAACTTATAGTTATTAAAATTTCAGTCAAATAATTGTTTTTTTAAAAATATCATATTCATCAATAAACTCCAGTTTTTTATTTCCTATTAGAATTTGAGTAAAACAAAGTTTTTAAATACCTTATAACATGAACATCAAATCATTTATCAAACAACGCTAACAAAGTGTTTTATTTATTGAAAATAACAAATTCTTGTACATCACCATTATTTCAAATTATTGTTGACACAAAGGGTGTGGTGGTAGAGAACTTATCAAGGAGGTGTGGGGGTTTCCTGAAGAAGCTCAGTTTGAGGGGGTGTCACTGTGTCACTGATGCTGCTCTCAGGTGTTTTGATGTTTATCATTGTTGAATTATCGTATAATAATTGTAAAGATTTTGAAATTGATTTATCCATTATACAGTCTATTTGCTCAGAATTGCAGAAACATCAGCTACTTAAACTTGAATGACTGCAACCAAATTACTGATGAGTTAGTACTTTCCGTTCAATAAACTAATCAACACTTGCATCATGTACATACTGCTCAAACAGGGCTTGTGAGAGCTTGGGCAAACACTGCAGCAGACTAAAGCATCTTGTGTTGGACTCGTGTCTCAACCTGACTGATCAAGCTCTCCTCTATATCAGGTCATACATGTTTGAGTTCACTTATATAGTTACAACGTATATAGATAAAAGACAGGCAACGATATTCAAGTCTAAATTCGAGTTTTCATTCAAGTTATTTTTAAGAAATTTTTTTCAAAATAAAAATTTAAAAATTATTTCACCGCATAAAAATTACTGCTTATAAGCAATAAGAAATTAAATATATTTCTAATGTTTGATGTGGAGAGGTATTTTTCATTGAAGGTTTTATTGAATTTCACAGTTAAATATTTCTATATCAAAACTAGTATGTTTTATTAGTTTCCATAATATATATGTTTTGTTTGAAAGAGATTTAGACATATATTCAAATGAAAACACTTTTAGGAGTTTATTTTATTCCACGAAGCTTTTTGTACAAATATAATCTATTTGTACCTCTACTTGATAATGTGAGTTCATCTTACAAAAAGCTTCGTGAAATAAAATAAACTCCTAAAAATGTTTTCATTTGAATAATTACGTTTGGCTCGAAGCATTAAAATATTTAGACATGGAAGGAAATTTCTATCTTCCCAAAGACCATCCCCTTCAACAAGTTTATTAAAGTTCATTCTAATTTTGTGAGAATTATTTCAAACTTATTCTATGGTTCAGATCTATGGTTATTTTAAAAGTTCTTTCAAAAACTATTTTGGGCCACTGATGGTTCACTTAAAATCTGCATACTGTATAATGTCGTATACAGCGCATCGCTTATTTATTTTTAGTGTGATTATATTCGTTTCAGGTTCTATTAAGATTTCAACATGATAATTTGGCCAATTTTTATTGTACGTTATGCTGGTTGTATTTTATCACTCATAAATCAATTGCTTTGTGAATTTTTTTGCGTTACTAGTTTATGTTTCATAAGCGCTCTCCTAATATTTAATTTATTTAACACGCTGCTTTTGGTTATAGCTTTATAGGAAAAATCATTTAAATTAACCAATCAAATAAGCTTTATCGCTCGTTTGTTCTCTACCAAGGCTGAGGCATTTTCTATAAGGGGTTTTACCAAAATCGGGTTTTTTCCTTAGAGCAATAAAAAAGATCTGCACAACAACGCTTTCTTTTTTCGTTCAACACGACTTTTTCAATAAATTTTCGATAGCGTGACCTACCTATAAACCGTAAGCTTCTGATTTTAAAACATCAAATAACATGATCTTATATATAAAGTAGGAAAGCATGTATTAAAAAAAGATTCCTTATGTTGATAATTTTGCAACTTGAACACGTGGTTCTTGTGTGTGGTGTCGATAATCCGCCCACGTCGCCTGTGTTTGCATTTAGAGATTGAAATTAAGCTGTGGAGTTGTTTGAAAGGGTAGAAGATAATTTAATTCATTGCTTACGCACAAAATTCCAATGTTTTGACTTTTGATAAAAATGATTATTGACTATTTGATAAACGAAAATTGATTATTTTGTCAAAAAGGTTCGAATATAGATTTTAAAAATACATTATTAATTAATTGAATTTTTTATTTTTTTGGTGAAAATTATGTTTAAATTTTTGATTTTATGTAAAAGTGGAGTTTTGAAATAAAACAGTTCTTTTTGAATCCTCACGATTGAAAGCATTGAATCAGCTATATAATATTATTTATATATAATATAATGTATTTTATTATTTATATTATAATTATATCTTATATCTATTATTATATTTAATTTATTTATTATATAATATAATATAGTGATACATTATAATTATACATTATATATTGACTAAAATTTATTGTTGTCAGGTTAAGTTTTCCAAATAATACTGGAACTTTCCTGTTA
Organism: Pterobdella sp. o SKG-2022; assembly: GCA_964035795.1. Taxonomy (NCBI): domain Eukaryota; kingdom Metazoa; phylum Annelida; class Clitellata; order Hirudinida; family Piscicolidae; genus Pterobdella; species Pterobdella occidentalis. Next base: position 6,013,204 of record OZ038322.1, read on the forward strand.
TCACCGACTTCATCATTTCTGTTATAAGTATGACTACGGCTCTCAAACCTGTTTTTTGGACTACATGTTCCTTTTATGATTCTATTCAGCTCACTATTATAATTAGCAAAATTCTAATCAAAAACTTAGTAGTTGAACAACGTGAAGCTTTTTGTAAGCCAAACCAACATTATCAAGTGAAGTATAAAAATCCCAGTTTCAGTTTTTTATACCCTAAATTGATTTTAAATTACAAGAAGCTTCATGTTGTTCAGTTACTGTGGCCATTTGATTTGTTTTCGTATTAGTTTTATTTATTTATAGAAAGATTTATTCCAGAGGCGTTTATGGAGATGTATTTTTTAGAAGGTTTGATGAAGTTGTGAGGGGAAGTGCGCGTTTTCTTTTTTAAGTGAGATTCAATATAGGAATACAATGGGGCGTGGAGGGTTTCTACAAACTGCTTTGAAAATGCACGGTAGATCGGCCCATATCTTATTCAATAATGAGTCTTTCACGTTTCGCTATCGATTTTTCACTTAAAAAACTGAAAAATTGTTTTAAAAAATTTTTTAATTTTTTTGTTGAGTTTTTCGACTTTCAAATCAAATTTCAAAGATTTTGATTGTTGACTTCAGAATCGAATTGAATTTTAATTTCAAACGTGGAATGTTTTAGAAAGGTAGACATTTTATTTTGCAATTATAAGCGGCGTGAGTCTAATTTTTTTAATTTCTTCTAGACTTTTGGTACTAATGAAATATATTTTTTGATACGTCGCATATTTTTTGTATTTAAACTCGAACACATACAGCTTAATTAACATCCACTTTCAATTTACATTTAACCCACCCAGCTAGCTTACAAACCTTCAAAACCACCATCACAAATCTCTTCAACACAACAGTGAGGGCTGCACAGACCTTGAAGGACTGAGTATTTCATGGTGTGGGGGCATGAGTGACCAGGGAATCACCACACTTGCCTTTCACTGCCCCAACCTCGTCTCATTCGCATCCAGTGGGTGCTTTCAGGTTGGTGTTTTCGTAGTAGTAGAAGTAGAAGTTTGATTTAGTTCTGAACCTTTTCGACACTTTTGTTATAATGCACATCGGGCACCACGAGAAGGTGCCATTTATCGCTTGGTTGCTGCTGTTGTCACTCTAGGAGGCTCCGTTTGTTTTTTAGTAACGTCAGTTGACTGTGTTGTTTATAGTTGTTTTTGTTGGTAGTTTCCCCACCATTAAATGAAGCGTTGCTACCTGCTTGAAACCGTATGAATGTGACAATTTGAGGGTTTGAAGTTTGAATATTAGAATTCTTTGATAGAAATATTCTAATTTATAAATAGAAATGAATGAAAAAAGTTAATTTTGGTCTAAGTAAAATTTTTGAAAAAGATTGAATTACGCCTTTTTTCATAATACTTTTTCATGATAAAGTTGAATTTATGTAAAATTTTAGATTTTTTTTCGAAAATAAATTCATTGGAAAAACAGTCTTATTTTGAATTATATAACTAGAAGAAATAAAAAATCCAAAAAGTGTTGCTTAAGTAGAAATATATTATACTTTATTGAAATTATGGTGAGAGCAATATGCAAATTTTGGAATCATCATTACTGCAACAAGTTGAAACGATCCTTCAATGCTAATGACATAACATCCTTCAACGGTCCAATCTGTAATAACAGTCCACGACAAAATCAGAGTTTAAAAGTGGGATGAAAATAGTGGACACGTCCAAATACCTAAGTGATGTGCAAGATTCAAAATGATCAACAGACGCGGCTGTTGGATTCCAAATCAAGCAAACCTGAAATAGTTTTAATGCATGCAGAAACATATTATCATGTAAATTTCTATTTACAATTCTGCATGGATGAATTTTCAATACATGAGTCAAAAGCACGTTTCTTTATACTACAGAAACTTTCGGTCTTTTTCGGTCTTCTTATTCTTCGTTTTTATTTCGACCGTATTAGCAATATTAATATTGAATATAATTTCAGAACACTAGTTGGTTTATTAAGGTTCTAGTGTTCTTAAATTATATTCATTTTATTGTGGCTTTTGGAAAAAAGCAATATTAATATTCTTTTTAAATTTTCTGTTAAGAAATTACTACACCATTCCAGCAAAAAAAGAGTTTGTTTATCTTATTTTCGACGGAACCGGAAGAAGAGTTCATCGGCCCCACGCACTCGGCGTTCAAAAAAGACACAGAAGACTCACTTTACTATGACACATATTGAGACTGAGTCCAGACTCGCCTGCGCAAACATCAATGAAATGCGTACTTCCACGCTCCAACCATACCAAACCCTCAACATCAATTTAAATAACTTGGAAGATTTACATAAAATAATGAAAACTGCCACTTACTAAGCAATGGAAAAAACTTTTTAGCACTTGACAATGTTCTCAACTATTTTTTTTTTAAAAAAAAAAGTTTGAATGAAAAAAAAAAACAGAAACTTGGCAAATGACAAGATACTACTTTTAACGAAACAAAAGTGTATTTGCTACTCGCCAAAACTGTCTAGTCAAGAGAGGACACTTCAAAAACTGCTTATTGAACCTTTACCTTTAAGAATAAGAAAGATGAGGCTTGGAGGTTTTGTTCACCTGGAAAGAATGAAGTCGACCGATTGGCTAAATACGGTTTTTAACACTTTTGTTCCAGAGAAAAAAACTTGGACCCAACAAATTGACCGACTTGAAAGCTGAGATAAAAGAACAGCTCCGATACTAAGAGTTGAAAAATGGAAATGGCTAAAGTCTAACCTTATAAAGATGGGACTATAGAAACAATAAACGATGACGATGATGATGCAAGTTATAAGATAGGTTAAAAGTAAATATTTATTTGGTAGCTTAGATTTAGGATAAAGGTTAGAGACATTGACTAAAGCTAGCATTCAATGATGCTTTGGTCATATAATGAGGAGGGATTGAAAGAATGTTTTGAATGAAGCATTCACTTTTGAAATGGATGGATTTAAAACAAAAAGTAGACTGGAGGTTAAGTGGAAGAGTAAAATATCATAAAAGCTATTTAAAGTTTGCCAGCGTGCCGCAACATTTAAATGTTCAAAAGTGTGAAGAGTTGTGGCGTTGATCAGTGTTGAAATTTATATAAACTTCAAATATATAAATTCTGCTCGACTTACTAGTTTTCCCAACTGAAATTTTTTAATACATCTGTTACATTGAAAGCTTTTTTGTCAAATGTGATTCCAAATTCGGTTTAATCGACTTAATTAAGTTGAGTGTTTCAATATAAAAATCACTTCGATTAAAATTCGAATCCTCAACATGTAAAATATTGTTTGTTTGGTATGATTGAAGCCTTATTTCGTGTTGATTGAAGTTTCTGCTGCAAATATAATTTTTAAAAAACACACTGAAACGGTCTGTCAAGCCGACAAGAGATTGAAACTAGTATCAGAGATACTCTGTATAACACTGGGCTACTTGGGCAGACAGTTATAAAAGATTTTCACTTCCTCTCACCATCTCTAAACAGTTTTTTTTATCTTCTAACAACCTCCGCGCTGCATATTTTATTCTTTAAATTTTTCAAAACTACCGCATCTCAACAAATAACCATTGTAGATCTCAGTTTGTTATTATGTTACTGTGTTATCCAAACGAATAGAATCAATAATGACAATATCTTTAAGTAGGTCTGGAAAACTATGAAAATGGTAACAGCTTGATTAAATATCAAATCTGTCTGGCATTGAGGTACAAAGATTAAATGTGATGTATTAATTAGTAAACAATTTTTTGGAGTCTTGCGAATACAAGCCGTCATGCCTTAATAATGAAATTCCATTGACAAGAACATAACACCACAACCCACTTACTTGTGCTGTTCAAAGTGCACTCTATGTGGTGTTTTATTCCATCTTGAACAGTACCTTCCAATAAATTTTGCCTCATTGATCCAAGAGATTCTGAAAGTCTATGAGTAAACAATGTGGTCATATAAGGAATCATCTACTTGTGTGATTAGACTCACCGTTTCAAGATCGTTTTGATAGCTTGAAGTTGTTTGACTTCAAAGATGGTTTTAAATTATTTTTGATTGCTTCACAGTTGACAGACATCAGTTTCAGAAGTCTGGGCAAGAACTGTCACAAACTCAAAAACATCGACTTTTCTCGATGCTCTGTTAGTTTCCTTCAAGTTTCACAAATCTATTTAAAACCTTTTGCCATATAGATTTTGAAATCATTATAACTCATGCAACAGAAGCTAACGGACGCTGGAGTGGCGGAGGTTAGTGCAGGATGTCTCAATCTGTGCAACGTCAATCTATCGAAATGCCATCTCATTACCGACCACAGCCTCGTCTCACTAGGGGAACATTGTCATTACATCAAGTTGGTGCACTTTGTAATTGTGCTTGTTATCAAATGTAGATTTATTTGCATGATGTTTTCAGGTCACTGGACGTGGCAGGGTGCACACATCTGACCGATCATGGCTTCGAGGCCTTGCTTAAGGTTTTTTGGTCTTACTAATCACACTTTATATGCCTGTTTGAGTTTTATTCATAATTATTTCTAGTTAAATATTTTTATTGAATTTTTATACCTTAATCACTCATCCGCTCAGCTCCATATCTCAACACTAACCACCCTCACAGCACAACAACTCTTTTGAGAGAATGGACCTCGAAGACTGTTCTTTGGTGATATTTTCAATCTCTCTTACCTATTCAATTTCATAATTCATATAATGGTATAATGGTACTCAATCAATTTCTTTTTATAACTTATATAAAGAATATAGAGATAGTATATAGAGAATCGAAGCACTAGCAGACAAAGTATGATATGAAATTGAAAAAAAAATTGTTTTTTGTTACAAAATAACTTCAAAAAGTGAGGCATTTTTTCATTATAACTAAAATTTTTGAGAAATTCAACTTTATCATAGTTTTAATAAGAAAAATTATCAAAAGAATTGTCTCATTATATGAAGTTGTTTGGCCCCGTATAGCTCAGTGGTAGAGCATTAGATTAATTATCTAAAATTACTGGATTCGATCCCACGTGAGCCGAAAACTAGCACTTGTTTCGCTGTGTGTTTTCGCTACATTAAATTTGTAGCAAGCGCTTTGATCTATAAGAATAAGCGCTTTACAAATACTGCATTAAATTACATTTTGGAGCAATTGTCCAAACATTGATACATGATGTCTCTGAAAGACAAGAGTATATAAGTGTTATGAGCTTTTTCGTTTCAGTGTGATATCTTCCTCAGATTATCAAACCATGAGCTATTGTGTTTTTATATTTTAACCATACATAATGGTGATATTTAATGAGTTATAAGCATTAACGACTGTTTTTTTCTTCTCAAGATAACGGATGATACAATCAAACATCTGGCCACCAACGCCCCTAAACTCTCTGTCATTGTACGCCATTCAAAGTTTATTCATTGTTTCAGCATTTAATCCTTGAAGCATTAAAAGAATCTTGTATAAAATACCACCTGTGTTACTTGAGATTTTTGCACTGTTTTTACTTCAAGAGTTAATTAAATTTTCATAGATCGTTTATTAGTTTCATAAGAAATGGTATGATTGGAAGGGAATTTGATTATTTTTGCAGAGTCTTTCTCATTGCGAGCTCATAACTGATGAAGGAATAAGACACCTCAGTTCTTCTATCTGTTCTAATGATAGTCTACAGGTTTGTGCTGGCCACACACACACATCCACATACAAACACACATTCTCACACACACACAAACGCATGCAGGTGATAGAGTTAGATAATTGTCCACTAGTGTCTGATTCATCCCTGGGCCATCTGACACAATGCAAGAAGCTACAACGGGTGGAGCTGATCGACTGTCAAAATATATCAAAGTTCGGCATTCAAAAACTCAAGGTTTTAGTCAGTTTAATAGTAATTTCAACATCATAACGCAAAATAGCAAGCTCTCAATACTGTATAAATAAAAGCTTTTTTCTCAATTATATTTCAATCTGAATCACCACAGACTGCCTTGCCTCAAGCGGTCATTCACGCCTACTTCGCACCCTTGACTCCCCCCATCGATTCTTCTGGAGGCAGAAGGAGGCACTGTAGATGCTGCCTCATCCTCTGACCCTCCTCAAAAGAAGCTGTGATAGTGCTTAGACGATCCATGTTTTCAATTATGTTATTTTATGGCTTATTCAAGTGTCGCTTGTCATTTGTTTTCAAGGATTTTCTCGAATTTTATCAGTTTAAATTCTGATGCGTTTACTTTCAATGTTGGAATTCTTTTTGTTTCATTCATACTACTATTATCAAACTTTTTAAACATCAAATAAAATATAGGGTCACTTAGACTTGAATTTCAATCTATAAAAGCTCCAAAAATCATCATTTCTATATAAATTAATTGAATAAATTTTCTTAAAAAAAGCATGGTTAAAAGCTGCTATATAACAACATATTAGCATTACATGTTGCATGATTCCATATTAACAGACATTGTTCAATGTATCTCAATGTCTTGCAACGTCCATTACATTTTCTTAATTGTTGTGCAATAGATAACGCAACAGAAGTTAGTATCTGCTTGAACAACTTACAATTATGAAAATATCTAAGGTAAGATTACTCATTTGGTTGTAATTTTTTATGTTATATCAAATCATTTAAACAAACAATGAACATTGCAATTTCATTTTTTCATCGAAGGAAAATTAATAAAAATAAAAGCTACGAAAGTGTAAAAATGCTACATGGTAAATCATTGAAAATTTAGAATAATTAATTATAATCGATTAAAGAAAAGTTGGTTGAATTTTTATAAGCTTTTTATTGATTATCAAACTGGCTGAATAAGCTAGATGACGAAATGGCGGTTGATGATTGATATCAAAAACCAAATGGTTTGATCATATGCCTCCTGTGTTCAAAATCTACAGTGGTTGAAAATTGAAAATGGGGTTCAACACGAGATAATAATACAGATGCACAAAAGTTTCCAAAATATAAAGTTCTTTTTATCTTTATTCAAAGTAACAATTGTTTTTTCATAGCTTGAAAGGCAAAGGCTCAACTCAGCAAGCCCAATGAACATCTGTTTCAAACACTCTCACCCAGCTGGGTAGGTTTGAGATGGTGCTGACGTCATCAACCCCTTAGCAAAACACCATTTTTGATGCTAGCCTTCGAAACATGCTTATCCTGATTTAAACAGGAAACAAACAACAACACAGCCACTTAATGTTTTTAAGGCACATTTAAAGCCGCCTTGAGAAGGAACAACAACCCGCCGATAGATGGTTCGTTCTTCTAGTGAAAAAAGTGCACTCCAACAAGAGTGTCGAAGAGGTTCAGAACTATGTCCTCTACTACAACAACAAACATGCAAACAAATTATGATATTATTATGGAATATTATTATGATATATTATTTCAAAACGCTGACGATATTCATTTATCCATTCAAGCCATGCTCAACAATCATTTGTTTAAATATTGTCGTGAAGAAATTTAACGAATAATCAATTTTTAATTTTTGAACAACAAAAAAACTCCGCTAAACTTTTTTTCGTGCGCTTTTTATGTTGAAATAGTTTATATAATTTCAGATTCATAAAAACAATTTATAGAAAATTCCAAAAAATTTTTTTGTACATAAAAAAATAGAAAACTAAAAATGTGCAAAAAGTTGCGATTTCTTCACCCCGAAGAGCATGTATGTAGAGTTCCGGTTGTTGTCTTCAATATAGCACCTCATTTGCCATCCTTCTTTGCGGTGATTCCCGTGGAACTTTTTTACAACCCGTTATTGTCGACAATCGACCAAACATTTGGCGATTTGAGGTATGAATCGTCCAATGGGTGGATTAGCATGCGACCCTGAGGCGCACCTCAAAGTGCTGAAAGAGCACCAAAGGGCATGGGGGGATCCTTAGGAATAAATAGGCTACTTTCACACGGGCATGCCCAGACCCAAGTGACTAGTCGAAAGAATTTGCTAGCGTTTAATATTGAGACGGAATATCTTTTTGATTGCGGATGAAGCGGAGTTTTTGGAGGTTGGTAAGATTTTGAATGCTTAAATCCTCTGGTCCAGGTGGTGCTGGAATGATTTGAGATCTCATTGAAAACATAATCTGTGTAAACAGTATACCGTCTGAGTGACAAGAAGGTCACACAGTCAATATATATAAGGGTAAAGATAATGCTTCAAACAGGTCTAACTATAGAGGTTTAAAGTTAATTAAACTAGTTATAGAGGTTTTGGAGCGCGTGCTGGAAGGATTAATCAAACAAGGGTGCAATGCGGTTTTATTCATGGTAGAGATACAGTTGATGCCATTTTTATTTTTTGTCAAGGACGAGTAAAGCATCTGGTTGCTGGCAAGCTCCTCTACTTAGCCTTGGTTGACTTGAAGAAAGCTTTTGACAAAGTAACACATCAGAAAATCTGGGGGAGCATGTAAAAATTGAAAATTGATTAATGGCTTGTGAGAATCGTAAAAACCTTCTTAAACCCATTAATATCTCTTGATAACAAATCTATTTATGTTTTAAATCTCCTCTTTGACTCCAACCTTGACTTTCTTGCTCTCAGTGAGACCTGGCATGAATCTGCTTCTTCTCCTTCTCTCCTTTCTGCTTGTTCTCCTTCCTTTTTTTCTTTGAACTTGCTCGTGCTCCTCAAAATCCTCTTTTTACTTCTTTTTCCACTTATTCAAAAATCTTTTTTTTTTAAATCAACTTTTTCCTCCTCCAAGATTTCTTCTCCTGGTTTCAAATCTTTTGAATCTTTTGTCTCATCTTTTAAATATGGTAGTCTCACCCTGTTTATTGCTAGCATTTATCGACCTCCTTTTTCTTTTCTCTCTTCCTTTATTAATGACTTCTCTGTCTTACTTGAATTTCTATATACTTCTCTCTCTTTTTTATATTATAGGCGACTTTCAACCCTCTCACTCCACTGAAACCTGCCTTCTAAAAATCTCTAATGATTTTCTTCTAGCTTTCTCTTTTCCTTTCTTATCACTTTTCTTCTCCTTTTGATACTGTTGACCATTCACTTTTACTGCAGCATCTCAGCTCCTCTTTTGGTATTTCCGGCTGCTCATTTTTCTGGCTTACCTCCATCTTTCTAACCGTCCCTCCACTGTTTCTATTAATAACTCTTCTTCTTCTCTCTCTGTTCTTTTTGGTGTTCTTCAGGGATATGTTCCCGACCTCTTCTCTTTATTCTTTATACCTCTCATCGAATCTTTCTCTTTTTAAAGTCAGCTTTTTGCTGACGACACCTATATTTTCTCTTCTTTTCCTCTCTCTTCTGTTTCTTCTACTCTTGAAAGGCTTAGTCTCTGTCTTTCTTCTATTCTTTCATGAAGTGACTTCATGCATCTAAAAATTAATCCCTCTAAATTTAGTTTTATCTATCTTTCTAAGTCAAAATCTCTTCCTTTTTCTCTCCCTAACATTATGATCTCTGACCTTACTATCTATCCCTCTTCCACTATTCGCTGTTTTGGCTTTTTTCTTGATTCTTACCTTTCTTTTAATCTTCAAAATTTCTCTGTTGCTTCTTCTTGTTTTTTTCACCTACGTTGTATCAAAAAGATTTCTTCTTATCTCGATGATGCCTCTCTTAAGATTCTTGTCTGCTCTCTTGTTCTTTCCCAACTTGATTACTGCAGCTCTGTACTTTAATCTTCCTAAATCTACCCTAAACTAAAGCTTTCAACTCTGCTGCACGCTTGTTATCTCATACTCCTAAATTCTCCCATATCTCTTCATCTCTTGTCGATCTTCACTGGCTACCTCCTCACTTTCGCTCTTCCTTTAAAATCTTTTTCTCATGTACAAAATTTCTCATTCTACTTCGCCTTCCTATCTTTCTAACCTCTTACTATCTCCTAAACGTACCGGCCTATGGTCCTCCACTCGTTTTTAACTCTTCATTATCTCTCTCTCTCTCACTCCTATGCTAAATCTGCTTTTTCTTTTTCTGGTCCACTTCTCTGAAACTCTCTTCTACTTAATCTTAAGTCTTCTTATTATCCTACTTTCCTCAAAAACCTAAAAACTTTTTTCTTTAAGCAGTTCATAGCTATATAAATAATTTATTATTATTATTATGTATGGAAAATTCTGTATGGGATTTTATTTTTTGGTCAGTAAGTTGAAAACAACTCAGATTCAACTCTTCATTATTATTTTCAGTTACCTAAAAAATAGGGTATTTTGGCGATTTGTGGCGATGAGGTGTAATTCATGGTGAAAATGGGGTTTTATGGTGAAAAACCATGAGTTAGCAAAAAAATGGTACATTTTAGTGAAAAATGACGGTTTATGGTGAAAATGTGAGTTTTCGGTAATAAACGTGAATTTCGTATATTAGAGGATTTTGGTGGAAAATGGTGGCTTATGGTAAAAATGAGGGTTTTTGGTGAAAAATAGTATAATTTCTTTATAATTGTATAATTTGGGAAATAAATCATTAATTGGAAAAAATATATAATTTTGGTGAAAAATGGGGGTTTATGGTGCTTTAGCATCCGGCGAAAACTTTGAACGATTAATTCAATTTTTGGCTAGAATTACGGGTTGTTTAATTTCCTATTTTATATTTATGCAATAAATTAAAACTATTGAGTTATTTTCTGGTAGATTTTTCATCATTAAGCAAGCAATATTTGTATATAGAATATAGTGAATTAATATATTTTAGATTAGGAAAATTTAATCACGTCAAATTAATATAATTTAATTTATGATGAATTATTTTAGAGAGTTTTTACTAAGTTTTTCTAATAATAAAGAGACTCCTTCTAGACAAGTACGTCGAAGAATCTTTCATCTCAAATTAAAAAAGATTGAAGCATTCCAAAAAACAGAATTGCAAGGAAATAGAGGAAGGCAATAGAAAACCACCTCTGAAAACAAGAACAAATTCCATGATGCCAAGTCAGGTGAAGAAAATAGGGTACTTCTGCGAAACATGCATGAAGGGAAGCTGAAAATAGTTACATGGAATATTAGAAGCTTAATAAACCCAGAATGCCTAGGGTGTGTAAAAAATGAGATGAGAAGGCATAATACCAGCCTGATGGGTCTCACAGAGATAAGATGGAAAGGAAGAGGTGATATTGAAGATGATTGATTAAAAATTTTATATTCAGAAGCTGAAGAGAGTCAGCGAAGGGTAAGTTTACGGTTGTGTAAGGAGGCTGCAAAAGCAGTTAAAGAAGTGGCGTGTAGAGCGATAGAATGATGAGGGTGAGGTTGAGAGCAGATCTAGTAGGCCTCGATGTAGTGGTAGTTTATATGCTAATTTCAGCTCATGTTGATGAAGAGGTGAAAAAAAAATCTGACAGATAGAAGACAAAATAGGAGGGTTACCAAACAGAGAATACACCATAATCTTGGGAGAGATGAATGGTTGGGTAGGAAAAAGGCAGAGGGATGTGATGGCATACCTGCAGAATTTCTACACGCTTTACGTGATGAACCATTAAACCAATTTATAAAGCTGTGTAAGAAAATTTATGAAGAGGGATTATGGCCATCAGATTTCAAAAGAAACGTATTAGTGTCTTTGGAAAAGAAAAAGAATGCCACGAGATGTAAAGATTTCAGAACCATCAGTCTAATATCTAAAGCCGTGAAAATGGTATTGAGGATAATAAAAAGAAGACTGGAAACAAAGTCTGAAGAATTTTTAGGAAACGATCAGTTTGGATTTTGTAAGAAGAGAGCAACAAAGGAAGCTATTGGAGTGATGAGGTGCCTAGTGGAGCGCAGAATAGAATTCAATAAAGATCTATATGTGTGCTTCGTAGATTATGAGAAAGCATTTGATCGTGTTGAATGGAAGAAACTAATGAGGATATGGAGGAAATAAGGGTTGATTGGAGAGATAGCCGGCTGATTGTAGAACTTTATATGAAACAGACCACAGTGGTGAGAATTAATTCAGAAGTAACTGGCGTAAGACAAGGATGTCTTATCTCACTTGTGCTGTTCAACATTTATGCAGAAGCAATGATTAAGGAAGCTCTGCACTTACTGGAGGAGAGGGCCAAAGTAGAGGGAGTACTGAACAAAGCAGTAAGGCTTGCAGATGACCAAGTCATGGTAGTTAGAACAGAGAAAGGACTACAGAGTATCATGGAAGGAACGAACTGAGTGGTTAAGAGCTATATAATGAAAATAAATAGCCAAAAAACCAAAACCATGAAGTTAGGAAGAAAACTTGGCATGGTCAGTATAACCCTTGACGAAGTCGCACCTGAGCAAGTTAAAGACTTTAAGTATCTGGGAAACTATTTTTTGGAAAATGGTTATACCGAAAAAGACATATAAAAAGAAAAAAATCCAGATGGATTTATATTCATATTTTGCGTCACGAACATTTGCTGAGAATCGCCTTAGAGGGACGGATGGAAGGAAAACGACCAAGAGGAAGAATGAAAAGAAAAATGCTGAATGACATGATGGAAGAGGGTCTTGGAGCTCTAAAAAGAAAGGCTGAAAATAGAAGAAGATGGGAGAACCTGATTTGAGAAACCTGCCGATGGCAAAAGAACTGATTGATTGATTGATTGATGGTGAAAATGGGGTTTTTAGTGAGTAATGAGTTTTCGCTAAAATTGAATACTTTGGTTGTGTTTGATTTATGTGCACAATTTAGTTTTAGAGTTAAGTTTTTTTGAATATTATCACAAAATTATTGAAATAATCGTCTTAGATATCTAAAATTGAAAATGGAATTTTTAAAAATTGATCGTTTTTGAGTTTTTGAAAAAGATTTTATCATGTTTTTTTTAGAAATGTATTCAAGTTTCAGAATATAGAGTTTTTGTTAATTTTTTTCCTTCATGTTAAAATCACACACCCATTAACTTTGCTGGTAGACGCAGACCAGTGGGACCGTTGTCGTCTTCTTGCTGCCAAGTCGGCACACTCCGCCGCGTGGTCAAAAGCTGTGCCAATTCCCATTTCAGGAAACTTTTTAGGTGCAGAGAAGCTTTGGGTGGCAGTGGCGCTTCGAGTAGGGGCTAATATTTCTGGCGCCCCAACATGCCTTTGCAAGTGTGGGGTAAGGATGGACGCGAAAAGCTACCACGGCCTTTCGTGTCGACTAAATGAAGGCAGACTCTCCAGACACGCCGAGATGAACTCCATTATTAAAAGATGCCTGGAGAAGATAGGCTTTCCTAGCATCCTCGAACAATCAGGGCTCGACAGGGGTGACGGACGTCGTCCAGCAGCTTTATTGAGGAGTTAAATAGAAAAGTTATCGAGGCGTCAGGGGACCCATTGCAGTTTGAGATAGAATTGATTTTTGTACTATTAGATAACATTAACTTTTACTTATAAGCCAACTTTGAAAGAGTTCATCTTTCAAATATATCTAATTACCAGTGTATACAAAGTAAACTTTCAATGTTGAAACTAATTTTTAACTGAATGTTTACTGAAAGCATAATGGCGACTTCAAATAATCAACCTCGCAAGAAAGAAATGGAATATCGACTTTCATGATAAAAGATTGCTACCTACAATTTTGAGAAAATCTTCATATCAAGCATGCAAAAAATCAATCAACATGATATTTGACTAAAAGTGAATACTTTGCACTTATTATTTTTATTTTGTTATATAGTTTGTAAGTTGACATTTTGATAAAAACATTTTCTAATTGTTTCAATGAAAACTTTATCCACGAAAATAAGGTTAAACTTTAAGGTTGAAATTTGACTTGAAAAACCAACAAACACTTATAGCCTCTTTTATAATTCTTCCACCAATAGTAATCAGGCAGGTTCAACTAATTTAACTATCAAATCAGTTCTTTATTTTGAATATTTGTTAATTTTTAGTAAGGATATGTTATATTTTATATTTCATTATTTTTCAGATTATATATGTTACCTCACTTAGTATACTTAAAGAAGTTTCTTAATTTTGTTTCATTATTCAATATTTTTAAAGACGTGTTATACCCAATAAAAAATGTTAAAGTTGTTTTTTCAAAACAGAAAACATCAAATCACAATGTAAACTATGCAAACTAAACATTTGAAACTATCCTTGTTTACCTGCTTGCATACTATTGGTTGATATATGTGTCACACTTGCCTTGTGGAAGAAGCTACAAGTGCTTGTTGATTAGACTAACTGAGTAAACTGAATTAGGAGCTAGCTTGTGCCTAAAATGCTAATGAGGTTCAGGACTACATCAAAAGTGCAGTGGCAACCAGCAAAATATACCAGTTGAGTTCCTTGCTTGCCAAACAACTCAGGAAGGAAGCCAGTCTACAGAGAAAGTAGGGGAATTTATTGATATAAGTAATTAATCGTTTAAGCCAGTAGCTTTCAAATTCATAATTTATTAAAATTTTTAAAATTATCCAACAATTTTTATATAATAACTCATTCTTTGGCACTTGAACATTCAAGAGAGAAGTTTATCACAAAAACATCAAGTATTTGAAAGAACTTTGATGAAGAGCAAGGGCGTGGTAATGTGCCCGTTGGGAGACGACTTCAGATACGACAAAGACGTTGAATGGGACCAGCAATACAAAAAATATATGAAGCTGATGCGTTTCATCAATAGCAAGCCACAAACATTCAACATGACTCTGAGATTTAGCGTTGTGAAAGATTATTTTAACATCCTCAATAGGTTCGTACCCCAAAATTATATAGTTCATGTAGATTTTGGTTATTCTCGTACTTGGAAATGTTACACTTTCTTCTCTATCCGGAGATTTTGTACTTTATTCAGACATCTTTGGCGATTATTAGGTGGGTTATTTTACTTCTAGAAGCTGCCTCACAAAGTCCATATGCATGCTCGAATCTTTGATCCACGCTGCAGAAATTTTGAACACTTTTCATGTCTGCCAATGACGCCAGTCCTTACGAATCAGTGTTGGAAAAATTGCTGAACCAAATGCATACCACTTATTCCGCATTGATTTTCATGGCAAGCTGGTTTTTACGTGTCTAGTTTCAACAAAACCCATCTCAAATATGGCTGTTAGCTAAAATCTTTTGCTTCCAACCTCGCCGCACCAAAACCATTGACCGGTGCTCAATTTTTCACCAATTGCGATCTCAGATTTTCTTCTTTTTTCCCATCTCATCAAAAGATTTCTTCCATCACTCCGAGCTCACTGACCCTCCTCCATCTAAAAAATAACATCAATCCATCTGGCAGTATTTGCTTGAACGCATCGTCCCTTAATGCTTTCATGCTCGTTTCCAGTGTAGTTTAAGTTTTTCGTTAATTTCTATTAAGCCTTAAGTTTCCTTCAATATCCCACCCATCGATGTCATACGGTTATTGAGTTTAAACGTATAATTATCTGAGATTTTTTGGATACTATTGAATATACTTTTGAGTTTGCGACCTTTTTTGTTTTAACCGCCTACTTTCAATATAGCCGCTGTATTTTATGTATAATTACCACAATCTTCGTAAGTGATATTGCTGAGTAGCGATAATTTGTTAAAATCATTTATAAATAAAGCGCTTTGCCAACGAATGCTCTTTGTTTGTCACCTCTGCCTATCTGGACATATTTATTCACATATTTGTTCTTTCGCTAAGACTTTTTGCTTTGCTTAATTTATTGTGGGTGATGGCTATGATTTTAGACTGGCATCTTTACGAGACACTCATAATTTTCGGGGTACATACAGGATCACAAGTTCAGTCATTTTACACAAATTCATTTTTCAGGCTGGCCATAAATTGAGATTCTATTTTATTTACTCGTTCTCATGTCAGATTGTTTGTTTAAAATTTTTGAGTTATTTCGATTTTCATTGTGAGTCGTATTTACCTGCTATTCATTGTAGTTAAGAGCGTTCGTGTGGTTTTGTTAAGTTAAAAAATTTTGTTCTTGATAACACATTTTTGATAGTTGTTTTCATCATATTTTAGTTTTTTTGATTAATAAATGCTACTGTAGAGATAAAATATCGTTAACTGATCTTCTGGAATGGATTTAGTGAGGGGAGTGTATCGAATGAATGTACTCCAGATGCTTTTATTCATTCCAAAAGTTTTCCAAAATTCCAACCACTTCAAATATATTATGTTAAATATTTCTTTAAGAAACTAATTCGAAATAACAGAATTTTATATGGCTGTAAATTTCAAGTATGACGTAGTACAAAAACAAAATGGAGAATTTCTTCTACAGCTATAGTTAATTAATGCTATAAAACCAATGAAGAGGTGAACAATTCAACATTGAACGTTGTGGAGAAAATGAAAATTTTTTTTTAAAAATATGTAACATTTTTAACAATTTAAGTGAAATTTCTCGCAAAAGTCAGCCAAAAATTTCGTTATATATTTTAATACCTTTTAAATAAAAGCCTTAGCTATTTGTAGTTGAATAAAAGGCGTACAAAAAGAAGGATTTTAAAATTTCTATCTTGAATGCCGTTCAAAAAAAATCTAAAAAAAGCATTTGTAAGAGTGTTTTTGTCTTTCGTGACCAGCAAAGCAATAGACATTTCGCTTAGAATGAGCTTACTTGTTTAATTGAATCACACACTTTTGGTCATTTGCCAGGTATTTTGGTAGCTGACGAAAATAAATTTAATTGCCTTTCGTGGAAACATTCAATGCCATACACGCTCGAAGAAACGACCCAAAAGTGAACCTGTATTGTTGCTTGGAACTTTAGATACAATCTCAATAAAATGCAAAAAAAATTAATTAAAATTCAACCAATATCCACAACGTTTTATTTCAAGTAATACTCGACACAAGCGAAATGGCCTATGAAAGCAATTAGATAATACGCTGATTTAGGTGGCGTTGATGTATGTGAGTGAAGACCATTATACGCATGTAAGCAATTACTGCGTCTTATAACACTCTAGGATTCCAATAAAGCTTGGTACCAAATGCTGAGTCATGTCGATGTACGCACTGAATACCAGGATTATGCTTAAAAACATAAAGTATACAAATCAACTGTGTATGACTCGGTGTACAAAGAGATATAAATGTATAAATTTTCCATTATTTGATCTGTTGATAATGTAGCGGCGTGAAGGTTGAATAAATAATGAAGAGATACAGTGGCTTTTTAATACTGACGTTGAATTGCGCTCTTTTACCAATGACGTGGTATTACTGCTGCAAAAGTTTGTATTGCCGTACAAAATATAACTCATTCGATGCATGGAAATGTCGGTGAAATTTTAAGTTTTTTATCCAAAGAATTTTTCTCTATCGCTGCAAAATAACTTCATCTAATTGACAAATTTTACCAAAAAAATAAATTGAAATTTTGAAGTTAAAAAAGCTATTTTTATAATGAAAAACTAAAAAAGTAATTAGTTCTCTTGGGTCGTAGGCTTATTGGCAGCTTTTGCAGCTGAAATAATTAGAGGTATGAATGAACTCAACGTTTGTTATAGAAACTTCGCAATTTCGACAAACAAAACTATTTTTGAAATCTTCTATTTAAGTAATATAAACTAAAAAAAAATTTTTTTTAATTCAAAAGTTTGAATTACTTTAGTGGAAAATGTTAAAAAGTTGGAAATAATAAATAGTTCTCTAGGAGGTCAAACGTTGCAAACTAAAGGAAATTATTTACACAGCTTGCTTT
This sequence comes from Pterobdella sp. o SKG-2022, assembly GCA_964035795.1. Taxonomy (NCBI): domain Eukaryota; kingdom Metazoa; phylum Annelida; class Clitellata; order Hirudinida; family Piscicolidae; genus Pterobdella; species Pterobdella occidentalis. The sequence goes on from OZ038322.1 coordinate 6,030,824, forward strand.
TGAGGTTCCTACTTGCAACCTTTTCAAAATGCATATCGATAATTTTTAATGAAAACAAAAGTAAAAAAGGTCATCAGAACGTTTATGTTGTCACGTGTGTTTTAAACTGAAAAGTAGAAAAATTATTTTAAAATCAGCAGTTTTTGAAACTATTCTTTGGAACTATCAACATCTATATTTGCTGACGACGCTTGTAGAGATTTTAAATAACAAACATTGCTTGTGCTAAATTATCTGATAAAACTTGAAATTCTCCAAATGAAATTCTATTCGACTCCCTGATGAGGTGTTGAAAGGTCAAAAAAGTTGAGATAAATGAAAAGAAGAATATAACGTTACCAATAAACACACTTCAAAAAGTGCAAGCACCTTTAAATTCCATCAATAAAAAAACTAAATTTTATTTAAAAATTAATAATAATCGAATATTTTAATACGAAACTATAATTTAGGAAGTCACACTGCAGCAAATCAGTAATGCCTTTAAAAGGTTTTATTGACTTACGTATTATTGGCATTGACACCAACTTGAATTTCGTAACAAGTTCTCAATACTGAAGTGGAAGCTTTAAAAATGTAACGAATATATGGCAATTATAACAAAAATCTATACGAAATATTAGAATTCTTTCGAGGTGAAATTTTTCGAGACGTCTTAAAAAATGTCTCATTTGTTATCAGTAGATTACCATTCCTATGAAACAACCAACATTTTAAACTTTACGCTTATTTCACTTGGAAAGATATAATTTTCAACGAAATGTTAAATAAAAAATTTTCCCTCTATTATACAATGTTTAAATTTTTTTGAATTTATATACAATGAAGGTTATTCAATACGACGACAATAACAACAAAAATATCTGCATACCACTTTAGATACATTGTATAAGCGACCACGATATTTAGTCTCAGAAGTTTATTTAATTTCAATCTTAAGTTTAATCCCCTTTATTTTTCAGGCGCAGATTTTTCCACTTTTCCAGTTTTTTCTTCCATTAACTTTGTCAACTACAAACAGTAACGTAAAAGTGCCAGTTGCATGTCAATTATTGGGAGGGATTCAGAAATGTACATTCTGTGCTTACGATGGCATCTGTACTGAGAATGAAGAGGTTTGCCAATGAGGTTTTATCTTTCGCAATTCGCTTCAACTTATTGCAAAGTATACTGTCTCGCACTTTTTCAACATTCAATAAATCATGCAAGCGTTTCAAGCAAATTAAAGCCCTTTTTAAATATTTTTCAATCTTGTTAAACATCTTCAAATACTTTTCCATCAGATTCAATGTCTCATTTCGAATTTATTTCAAAGAATTATTCTTCTCGTATCATCATAATTTACATCCTTATTAATCTTTTTAATGTAACTTTATAAAGTTACATTAATTCAAAAATTAACCTCATAAGGTTAATTTTTGAATTAAATAGCTCTCAATTGAAAACTACCAAGGACAATTTCAATCGTCGAGCCTGCCATGGTGACACCATTTTTTGTATCCCCACCTTCAACTAGAATACCTTTTTATTATTTAAATACGATTATTTTAGTTTAACAGTATTAAGAAACTTTTTTATACTTCAGGCTTATTCTTTATGTGTATACGTTAGAAAACTTCTGACCTTTGCACCTTTAACCTGGCCGATTCTGGCATGCATTGACTTTAGATAATTATTGCTTTCATTGTCATCACCAACCCTTTCCGTCCTTATTAAAAACCCTTCCTAAGACATCGATAATTTCAAAAAGGTTTTACTGAAAGTTACCTTTGCCATCATTAGTATTTCGATATTTTTATTAAATAGAATTAAATTGACATAATTATGGACAGGCTAATGGTATTTTTGTTATTAGCTCGGCGTTATGGCGGCAGTTGTATGGCCTTTTTATTATTATCAACCTCACAGACCAAATAAAGCCATCCGACAAAATTTCATTATAGTCTCTCATAAATTTTTTTGCTTTGCATCGTTGTCGATGTATCCTTCTATAGACTTGAAGGTGTGTTTAAGTACTATTAGATCTTTGGGAGTGTATCAACTTTGAAAATATTTTGTCAGTACATCAAATTTGGAGTTTCATCGAAAAGTGAACTTTTTTTCAAACTGTATTTTAAGTTTCACTTTTATAGTTATTCGTGTTGACTAACTTTAACTTCAAGTAATCACTTTTTAATATTGATGTCTGGCATTTTAATCGAGATAATCTTTCAAATTTTGTCAAGTTGTTTCAAATTTCTCTTCAAACCTTTAATCTTTCGACGTTTCAATTCTTGCAATTTTCATATCAGTAAAAGCCTCTCCAAATCTCACGTGTTGACACTTTCATCTAAATTATTATTTACATAAGAAAACATGGCGAGAAGGTTTTTGAATCTCTTGACATCAAATCCTTTCTTCTTCTTCACACCACGAGTAGTCAGAATGCTTCTTCCTCACGATACTAATCAATACGCAAGCGTAGAACAAGTTTATCACCTGAGGAATACATTAGTTTGCAACATTTTGTGTACTTACCTTCGTTTCATCTACTTGTTTTATTCGAATGGTGTTCGAGTGATTATAAAAATTATTTAGAGTGGATATTGCATCGTTCAGAAAATATGATTGTGTATATCTGGTGCAAAATATACGCTAAAACAAAGGGTTTAGACATCATTCCTGATTATAGTAACAAAAATGTATCGTAGCGATAAATAACTAATTTTTTCATGTAATTAAATAAGAAACATCTTTGACTGCTACAAAATGAATATTAGTGCTTGTTTTTTGAACAAAAACTGCAGATATGATGAAAACAAGATGGAAAAAGTGCATTTGAGTAAGCATATTTCAAGTTTATCTTTTTGAACATCGGTAAGAGTTTTTGTATGGAAACAAATAAAACTATATATAAAAAGCATACTTATTGTTTGTGTAGAGTGTATGTAAGTAAAATGACAAAGAGGCAAACAGACCTGCAGAATGTCGAGGAAGATGACACACACGAGGGCTGGAGCATGCACCCGGAGCAGCTCGAGAATGGCTAAATGGCATCCCTGCGGTGTTTCGATGCTTTAGATTATCAAAGACGTCTACTTTGAATTTATACGTATTGCGTGTGTTAATTTTTCAAAATCAGCTTGAGAAGTCATGAAAGAACTTTAAGAAGTTGTCAGGCTACAAGACGTTCTCACGTATTTATTGATCCCAAGTTCTTTGCGAAAAGGAAGATAAGCTTAGGAGCGTATTTTGGGATTAATATGGCTGTCATGAATGCCAGACTGAAGCATCAAATATAATAAAATAAAATTGATCACTTTGAACGCTGAGAATCAGAAATGCCTCGATGTTTTTTCCACCATCTGTTCGAAATCTTACTATGCATTCGAATATTAAAGAATTTGAAGGGCTGCAGACATCAAAATAGCTACAGTGTTTGGTGGCAATTGAAGCAAATATGGCAGCCACACTTGACGATGGTACTAACGATTTATTCGTCATCGATGTAATCTCCACATCAAATAAAATAAATAAAAAAAACTCGAGAAGGCTTCATTCCAGTTATAACGCATTGATCCAACGGTTTACATTCAAAAATATTCTTCATCTTCCACCAGTTCTATAAAAACTCACTCGAACCATTTGCGCTTATTTCAAGCGCTACAAAAATAATTAAAGAATCAACATGACAGAATGTGATATATTTATACGTCACATGATCAAAATAGCGCCTTCACTCGATGCTATCAACTTCTGATCAATATTTTACGATAAGTCTATTATAAACCTTTGTATAAACGTTTAACTTCTTTGTGCTTATGGGCTGATGATTATCAAATACCAGAACGGAGTCAAACGGGAGATTATTGAAGGTAAAATGCCACTAAAGCTTTTAGACATGTTTTGTATCTTTTTAAAGTTTTTTGAAACCAAAAACGAGTGATTTATAAATATATTCACTTTAAAATAGCTACATTTTTGATAGGTTTATCATATAGTATTCTCACACGAGTTTCTTGACCTTGATACCACCCAAATGCCGAAAAGTATTCGGATCACACTAGCCAATTCACCCAGCCGAGTTATTTAATCAGAGCGCAAACTTTTGAGAGCAAGCTTATTGGTATAGTTTGAAGTTTCGACACGGCATCAGACATATTAACGTGATAGCTTGAAGAAATGTATTCGTAACTTTACATACAAAGCGCTTTTAACAGCAGGTTTGCCTCAAAACCATCGGCACCTTCAACGTATGGGTCCTACTATTTCGCCTCATTTCATTCGTTACTTAAGAAGGCAGGCAGAAACTCGCACAAAAGCTATTTCATCTTATATTTTGTTGGTCTTTCGCACAAAACTAATGGCACTATATCTTTTGAGCTACCCTTAAATAAGTATACACACCATAGTGTATTCTAATTGCCGTAGGTTTGTGTAGGTAAAAAAATTGTTTTTCTGTCAAAATAAATAGCAAAAAACTATCAATAAAAATAATTTAAAACAAAAGCATTTCTCGAACAATTCAGATTTGTCTAGGGTACGCATGCAGTACAGGTCAGTATAAAAAATATATCTGGGACGCGTGTTTCAAATTATAATTGAGCTACGTTAACAATGTATATTGATAATATTTTAGTGGAATCTCGTCATTTGCTTTTGAAGTGAATCTTTTCAGAAAATATTCCTTTTTTTAACTGGGGATTTGATACCACTGGACTTGTTATTTGAAGTTTCATATTGAAGATGTTGGCTAATTTTGTGATGGAAATGATTGGATGAAAGTCCGTTTAAAAGTTAATTAGGAAATAAGAATTTCAAATTAAAATAGAAAGTAATGAAAATGAGGGATAATTTTGAAATGAAAACAAACTAATGAATATGATTAGTGGCCGAACCCAGAGAATAATATAACTATAATCTTCCTAATTTTTAATATTCATTTTTTAAAATAATTTTTTTAATTGGCTTTATAAACAATGAACTTCCAACTAATATTATATTTTTGTTATAATTTGGCTGAGTTTGCTTTGAAAAAATATAAAAATTGCAAAGTAATAGTGTTAGTGGAAACTCAATTGAATTTGTGGCGAAATAAGATAAAAATAAATTTTACTCGTTAGTATAATTTATCTAGCGTAATTAAATTACCTTCAAAATTGCCAAAATCACTAGTGTTTTGATGTTTGAGAGCACGTTTCTCTTTTGAACGGCTAATTGATTGAATTTTTGGGCAAAAATGTGTCAGAGATCTTAAGCAGAAAGTGGTAGAAAGCAAGAGGTAATCAAATATTAGAAATACAATTTTTTCAGTCACTATCAGAATTAAAAATAATTAATTTTAAACTTGTTTATTTTTAATTTAAATTTTTTAAAATTAACTTTCATTATTTTATAATTGCGAAAAGTGGAAAATAATTTCCGAAACATTTATTTTTGAATCAAGAAGCTTATGTTCGCTAACTAAATTGCTTTTTATTTTAATTAATTCTAGTGTTTCAGATATTATAAAGCAATTAAATTGGCAAGCATTCGCTCTCTACCTTTTCAACCTTTCAAAGCTTCGTCGTTGAAATGAATGTTGAGAAAAATAAAAATCTAATAAAGATTCACTTTTAAAATTTAGTGAAGCCTTCAAATTCCGAAGGTCATTTGATTCCGCAGATTCTATATTAAAACAAAACACAAATAAATGTATAAAGTTGGAAAAAATACTGTTAAATTTATTTTTTAACTACATTTCATTTATTTTATCAAAAGTTAATTCACATAGGCTTTCTTTAATGCAGCGAGGTGACGGGCAACGACGCTTGACAAATGCAGGCAATTAAAACTCACTGGAAACAAATTCCGCCCGCCTAAAATACTTCACGAAATTAATGGTGAACCTGCATTTGAAAGCCAAGACGTCCGTGTTTGTGAAATTGCAACAACTGACGCTAATGGAGTCTTCATAAGTTTTATCTATAAACAAATTTGCAAGGTTGATTTTTGTTTATCAAAGCTTTATGCTTTGTTTTGAGCTGCGAAGAGCTTTATTGCTTTTTATGGATGAACATACAAGGAAATCATTTTTTATGAAAATATTTCCAAGATTTTTGGCATATTTTGAAAGGCAATTAAACGCCAAAAGACAATGATGTTTTGAATGATGCAGTTATCAAATTTTATAAAACATTCCATATAACAATGCTTTCATGCTCCAATATTCGTCTCTGATAGCTTTCTTTTTGCTTCTTTGTAATCATTATAAACGATACAATATAACTACACCCAATGGCCTTCGGAAACATCTACTGTGGAGACAGTATAGGAAGGTCTTTTGTTTAAATTAACTTTGTTTGAAGAGGAGTAATAATTTATGAGCGCTTAATGCATAATTGCCTTGTTAAAAACTTCTTGACAAACGATCCTTTGATATGATTAATAAAGTGCCTCTATCACATTTCCAGCACCAAGCTTTTTTATGCATTTTTTTGATAAAAATAAACTTTTGGAAAAGTTAACAAGAAAGATAAAGAGTATATATAATATTTGTGCATAGAACAAATTTTTTTCAATTGTTAGGAAGCCAAATAATGGGCAATGTTGCCTTTTTGACGTTCGGCTCTAAATCAAAAAGTTAATGTCAACGCTGTATATGAGGAGGATGACGATAAAGAAGAAGAGTAAAAGATAAATGACTAAAGAAAAAAAGGATATTTTGAAAGTTCAAAATTTCGTTCTCATTACGTTAGACTAAAATTTAAAAAAAAATAATTTATTAATTATAAAAACAAACGTTATGCACGAAGTTTTGCTGAAAAAGTGATTCGGCAAAAGTTTAAAATCAATCCAGGTTTCAAGGATAATTCTATGGCACACAGCTTGAGGAAAAAATATCATTTAAATACCGCTATAAACTTGAAGCAAATGACCACACCAGCCTGACCGCACTCGAGGGCCTGCATAACTCCTAATTTGCTGTGATTTTCATTGATTATTCACCAGGGTACACCGATCTTTCAATGTACTCACTTGTCGTCTTAACATCCAGTTAACTGATGGATCATTGCGCATGTTCTTAAGCGTGGTGATTCTCCCTCTTGAAAGATTGTAAAATGAATTATGTGACAGCTTTAAAAACTTGTCTGAAATAAAAATTTCCAGTTATGAAGATTTTGAGGCATTCGAGTAGAATTGATAAAAACAAAATAAAACTTAGAAAATGGAGAGACTGTAAAAACTACCGAGATTCCATTTTCAATGCCCAAGTCTCTCTCATAGGGGATGCTTCAAGCAATTATTTATATGCTTGAGTGACCTTATCGCAATAAACAATCCCCACCATGCAATTCATAATAGCGATTTTGCGGCATTTTTCACTTGGCATGCCTTGATATTTATCTTAAGCGAATATGTAGCATTTTAAATTTAAATTTTTTCATATAAAGAACTGAAGGTAAAAATGAAAATTTTCAAATTCACAATAAGGCTCACTGTTTTAAACAGGGTATTAAGTTATAAAAGATGGATAAAATGCCATACAGGTCTTACTCACTGCCACTCATATTTTCATCTAGCTCATGAAATGTCCATCAGAGCTTAGCACTTTTGTATTCAAAATTTTTCAAACTTGGAAGGTATTTCATAAAATATGATGCACAATTCAGATTCGTGGCAGTTTATATCAAGATCTTTCAATGGTAAATTAAGGATCCGAATCACATTAAAAATATTTTGCTACAATCAGCTTTCACTAGCTTGAAACCAAAAAATTTAAATTGTTTTGAAAACAAAACTGTTCGGAAACGCTTGAAAAATTCAAATTGGTGCTGAAAAAGAAAAGTGCAGGGCTTACAAAATGCTCCAAGTACCCTATTTGTCTGGCAAAGTGTTTAACTATGCAGTATTATCAATTAATTTACCCAGCTATCCATCAGTTAGAGCAAGATTAAGTTAGAAGTGTTACGGGTGAGTGTCATGATTAATTTTTGCATATCTCTAATCATTCATTTCCTAAATGCTATCTAGACTGTATGGAAAACTGAAACATTTCTAGACTCGTTTTGGCCATAATGAAAAATGGAATTTGCGTATAATTCACTTATTTAAAAACACAATATGGATAATAATACAAAGACATTAAAGAGAAAAGAGATAACATCTAGCATTGATGACACGACCACACAGAGGTGCAAGACTCATATGAAAAGCGATAAAATTTCAAAAAGTGCACATACTTGTGAGTAGAGTTGTTTAAAAGGGGCTGGTGTCTCGGGTCTGCGCAGTCGCAAAGCCTCCAGTTGACACACGTATTCCTTCTCACCATCATCCGTATACTGCAGACTCCTAGCACTTCTTTTTTGCTTTTTGTTCACTCGAGAATGTAACTTAGTGAGTTTAGTTTTTGCTGTGGTTTTTTTGTTTGGATCGTTTGATGGAACCTCATAAGCTTTTGATGGCGTTCTTTGGTGCTGAGTGAGATTATTGACTGAGTGGCTGAAATTACTTAAATAGTTATGAGAAGTAACTTTTAGGTTTATACTCAATTCATTTTTATCATTATTTAATTTGATTTTTTTGTCGTTTTTTGATTTTTCACCATATTTAATTTTCTCTGAGTGACGAGGATATGAGTGGCCAGCCCGTATAGAAGTGCTTATTTTAGAGCGTTCATTTGTGGCTACTGTCTTTGCAAACTCATTCAAAGAGTTTTCTTTACTTGATTTATTGGGGACTCGACTAAAATGAAGATCTTGAAATTGTTTAAAATACATCAAAGCTTGCCGACGTTTCTTACTAAAAACCTCCATTTTATCGATTCTTGTTTTTGAAAAATTGGAAAATGTGGAAAAATTGTTTGTTGGTGATTTATGAATGGTTCGATGGAAGGGTTTCAAGTAGCACGAAGAATTGCATGCTTTATGCAAACTGCCCACTCTAAAATGTCTCTTAGAACGTTCTCGTTTTCTCAAAGCCATATCACTTCTGACATAACGAAAACTATTAAAATTATTATTATAGGGATAATAATAGTCATTATTTTCGTATCGTTTCATCTCTTCATTGTAAAAGTCTTCTTTGAAACTACCAACGCCACCTGCTTCGCCTCCATAATCAGAATGTTTGGAGTTTTTGTTATGGTCGTACGGATCGTTTTCAGGCAAGGAAGGTCTGCAGCACGAAACCGGCACGAACTTGCCTGTGGCGTCAAGTGTGGTGTTGTACCATGCACTCTCGTAGTAATCCAAAGGGCTTACTGCACCGCAGCAGTTCATCTGCGAATGATACGTCTGCTTTGATGAAGGGTTAAACTTGAAAATTTTGTTTTAAATTTTTAAAAATCCTTTCCACGAAAATTTGTTTTGTTAAAAATTTTAAATAGTTACTTGGAATAAATTTTGAAGTCGTAAATAATTTTTATAAGTTTAGAGGCGGATAAAAGGGCTGAAGAAAATGTATTGCGAATGAAATTTAAGTTCAAAATTTTTGAAAAAAAAATATGAAAAATAAGAAGAAAAAAATTTATCAAGTTTTTTTGCTTTAAAAACTCTTAAATTTCAACAGAATCTGTTTAAATAATTTCAAGTTGTCACAATCATTAACAAATAATTAAAGTGAATTTTATAAAAATTCTGAATGTAAAGAATGCTGCTGAATTGAAATGCATTCATTTAATTTACGACGCCTTCTGCAATAAAGCCACCCAACACTATAAATAAACCCCAACCACACTTTTACACTTCATATTCACGCAAAACACACACACAATTTTCAATAAAAATCAATAAAAGTATAAAAATAAAAATGAATTCTTTTAATTTGTAGTGAAAACAAAATAGTTGTGAAAGAAGCCCTAAGTAGTCTATAAAACCTCACAGTAACTGCTTTTAACACTTTTAAAGAGTCCCTTCGAGTAGTCAACACTGCCCATACGTCACTCACTACGGTCACTTAAACGAGGCTTGAAGCGTCAAAAAAAAAATTTTAAACTCATGTACATTTTTAAATGGTTTCTTTAGCAAGATTTAAAAACAACAACCTCAACTCAAAACCCTTGAAGGCAAATATACTCGGTACATTTGGTTTGCCTTTTTGGAAGTCTAATATGCAACAGTAATTTTGAATTAAATTTTTTTAATTGAAAGACACAAAATAAATTTTAATTTAAAAAAAACATCGTTAGCAATGCATCCATCCAGCCATCTCCCACAAACGCATGCATGCAAGAACCAACAGTGGATTGTATTTTGTCCCAGGACAGAGTGACAGAAAGGTCTGAAGATACGTTGTACTCGTATTTCACTTGGTAGAACATACTGATTGCCAGGTTTCTTTCTATCTGTCAGTTCAAATATCAGTATATGCTTATTGCATTATATATAAATCTATCATCTTTTAATATATATGAATCTATCGTTTGTTTTTTGATATTTATAAGATTAAAAGATATTTTCTGAAACGTGCTGATGTTTTTGGGGCTTATAAAATCAGCTGTAAAAGTGGCGTTATCACTTCATTTGGCGTGTGATCTCAGCATTCTTGTGTGTTTACTTGTATAAAAATCTATTTGTCACTTGATGAAGCTTTAATTTTGTTTGCAGTTTTACAGCGATTTAATTATATACAAAGAATCCATCATATTCTATCGGTAAATATGACTCACACCATCATATACCGAGACTAATTGCTCGACGCAAAATGGTTCTAAAAACTTTATTAAAAAATTTGAATTAATTATTTCATTGAAATTAATTGATTATAATTGATATAATTGATATAATGTTATCAATATTGTTTGTATTGCTATCAGTTGTATTGCCTTCCTGTTATGGTTATTGATCTGTATAATTTATTGAGGTGTGAGTCAATGAATTTTTATATTATACATCGTGTCAGAAAAATTTACAGAAATATTTTTTTAGTTTGATTAGATAAAGAACTTGATTGAAAGCCTAGAATTATAATATCGATAATTGATATAGTGGGTGATCAAATTATCGAAAGACATCGGGGTTTTCATAATTTTATCAGTTACTTTTCGTAAATAATACTTTTATTGTTCAAAAACTCATTTTTAAAAATGAATTTTTCAATGATATTTTACTTTTCACTTTTATTTCGAATTTTGAATGCGCAAAAACTAAAAAGAAGCAGACAAAAATAAAAACTCTGAATTATTGAATAGGTGTTGGAAATAGAAAAGAACTGAATCAAATTTTGAAATGCCTTTATTGATTCAAAAATAACTTGATAAAACATTTTTTTTATCGGAAAACCACAAAAAAGTTTTAGAAAAGCAAGCGGAGCATGAAAATCACTGGAATTGCTTGAAACACAAAACAAACTGGCATCTGAAATTCTATTAAAACATTGCGGCTTGTTTAAAAATGTTGACGTTTGAAAATAGAGATACATTTTATTTGTGTTGTTTCCATTAGTTGCACACCAGTAGACCGGCAGCTAGATACTTTTATTTTTTCACATTTTTTCAAGATTTTCATTTCTGCAATTTTTCTAACTCGAATATACTCCATTGTATTTTTTTTCGTTTTTCTTTCTTCGCGTGTTCCAACTACGTCCGTCATATGCCTTTGTGTTTGTTTTCAACTCACAAAATAACTTTTGATGTTACAAGATTTTTAACATTTTTACTTTTAAATGATTCTTAAATATTTTTTCACTAAATGATTTTATTGAAATTATTTTTGATAGAAGGATTGCATTGTAGAGAGGCGATTGATTTTGCTCTGTAAAGCAAAACCTTGATACAAATAATTTTGTCCTATTAAAAAAAAGTAATAATTTTGGAACAAAGAGTCATGAAGATACATAATGAAAAAATTTATTTGAAAGGCAGTTTGAATGAAAATGTTATTTGTATTTAATATCCACAAATAAAAACTATGCTAACCTCCAAAGTACATTCTTTTCGGTAATTATTTTTCCAAAACCATATTCATTTTGCACTAGCAAGTGTTTTAAAACTTCGGAACAAAAAAAATTCATTTTCAATAGAAGCTTTTGAAAGGCAATAAAGCCAAATCCATGGTAAATATAAAAATAAATATTTTTTCACGATAAAAATAAATTTATTTCAACATGAAATCAGTCGTTTGTTGGTGAAGCCAAATATGCTATGACTTTAACAAATAGAATCCCAAAATTTTACCTTGTTCTTTGGAAACACAACTTCAAACTTAATCAGTCTCATCACTAATTAAGTTTACACACTAATATTTTAGGCAGACATTGTGTATTTCTTACCGGCATGGGTGTCATGCTAATTTATATAGCTTAGTCATACCTCTCCAACTTTTGCTTTATTAATTATTAGCACCTTCCACGAAACAACCACTGAATTGTGAGTTCCATGTTTATAAGCTTGCTTTTTTTCTTTAGTATTTTTGTTAACTAAGACATTTTTTTGAGGGGCTGTATAAACGATAAAGTGTTGAGGTGAATCAATTTGAATATAAGCATTATTACAATTCACTTGGAACACTTTGATCAACTGAACCACACCAAGCTATTTGACTCACACTACCAAGTTGATAATGGCAATTTGACCAAATGTTTCGTGCTGTTGTCTCAATGAGTGTTTGATTTGAATTGATTTGGTGCTAAGCTAATTACTTTAATAGAAACAAACACAATTGTGGATACAAAGTCTTTTCATCTGCACAATATATTCAACACCATGTTTCTGCGTTATCCCTTCCCAAGTGTATTATCAACGTAACCTCTGCATAAGAGCAACTAACTCGAAGACAACACTAACAAACCAAGCACAAACACATAGCTATTGAAGACAACAATGACACACGCTAAACAACTGAAATACCTTCTTTTGGTAGCTCGAGAGAAGCACAACCACCACGACCTGAACTATCAGGAAAACCAGCAACAAAACTGCATACTGCGGTACAAAGGGTATTAATGATGCAAGGCAAAGAATCAAAGGGATCTACATTGAAAATTATTTTTGCATGTAAATAAAGTTTTGGATTTATTCCAATGACAAATTTTATATAAAATATCTTTAATATTTGGAAATAAATAGGAAAAATTGAATCAAACATTTCAAAAAATGTTTTTCTGTTGCGATTTTAAAATATCTGAAAAATATTTTCATTAACTTGACTATGATGAGCTTAAAAACTAAAGAAAAAACTCAATTAAGTTAAAACTCATTTGTTACATTAAAAATCATTGACTATAAACGCAAGTTATTTTCAGCATGAATAGTTTCAATTTGTATTCATTAAAACTCATGAAGAGCTTCACGCTTTTTAATCCATTCATTTGCATATTTATCTCTGAAGCTCCTTCTTTGAAGTCATCTTGAACGCACCTTTTAAGCTGACAACAGCGCATCCAAGGCTTAATTTAACAAAAAAAACTAAAAATTTTTTTTAATTAAAAATATAACATAAACTAGTAAATAATTTATAATTGAAAAAATTCATCATCAATTACAAAGAGATTTTAATTATATATAGTAGCAAAAAGTTATAGCTTTTTCATCATAACATTCTATTGTAACAAAGTCACAATTTATTCATCATTGTAACAAAACAACATAAATAATAAAGCTTTCATCAAGCCACAAAAACAACTAAAAGAACGCACAAATCCAAGGAAGCAGACACTTTCAGTGCATGCCCCGCAACATCCCAAGAAGCCCACAAGAGATACCACTGCCCCACTCACGATCAACAACACTGCTATCCTGTCTGACACCTTTGACAGATTTAATTACCGTTATTTAATGTATTTAACACTGCATTCAGTGATAAGTTTAGCTGTCTGGTTACTTATTTAGGGGCTAGCTTTACTCGTTTAAAGGTCAGATTTCCTATAAGCTATGTTTAAACTTGTCGTGTTTTTAGTTAATTGGATATTGTTGAAAAATTTTTAATACTTTTGAAAGCTTATATGAGAATTATGAAGCTTGAAATTATTCATTTTCCAAATCACACAGCTTTCTGCGATTCTAGCTTACATTATCAATGTGAAGTACATGTGACGTTTGTGAAAAGCTTTTGCTGGCAACATTAAAAACAGAAAAAATAATAAAATAAATATGTGATGATTCATGAAATAAAAAAACTAAATAAATGTTCAACGAACCAGCAAAGGTGATGTGGGGTTGTCCCTAAGGAGGACCCCGAAATGACTCTCCTCCCGGTACAAATGCACCCACACCCCTCCAGCCATCATTGTCCATCCCACCACCTTTGCATAAGCATCAGTCGTTAGTAGGAGTTAGTAGTGAAAGGTTTTGATGCATTTTTATAGATAAACATTAAAAATTCATTTGTTGGAATAATTAGAGAGATTTTTTGATATATTGTTGTCAAATGGCATGTTTTATTCATCAAAGTAAATGCTAGTAAATGTGTTTATAATTTGCTGCGGACTTTTTAAATTTTGTTCAAAAATGCGAATGAATAAACAGGAGTTGAAAAAATCCATGAATTCGAGAAAACTTGAAATCATTTTATAAGTAAGACTAAGTTGTTTTTAGGATGAAGTAATGATAAATTACTCATGATTAATCTTTCGAATGAAATTCATTTTTTTGGGTCAAACTATTCAGAAAAAATAAATCATATTTTGTTGTTTATCCTGAAAAATGGATATTAATCCCAAGTAGGATTGTAGCTAAGTCTCCAAATCATAATTGATAGCTTCTGCACCTTTTGACGTGATGGGGCAGAATCTCTAAATGTATGTTTTTTTGTCGCTATGTGGTGAAAAAATGAAAAAAAAAAAAATCCTAATTTAGGTGTGAAAAATAGTTTTAAAACAAAAGCTGTTGAAATAATTCTTCTTTATTAGAGCGTTAAAAAATAAATGGCTTTATAATCAAGCTGGAGTTGTTATGAGTATGAAACACTGACATCCGAAAGAGCACATCAACCTGTTCCTAATAAATTATTTCAAAATACCACGAAAAAAAGCTGTTTCATACTTAAAAATGGTGGCTGAAAGGTTTGAGAATCCCATCGAAACAAACATCTGACAAATGGCTCATGCCCCCATGTCAAGGAGACTTTCTATTGTTACCCATGCTTTTCATAAGCTTTATCATCGAATATTTGTGGCATTGTGTCGTATAATTCAAAAGCTTCAAAGGAATTTTATTATTTTTAAATTTAAAAAATTTTTTGTTATTTGCTTAAGAGCGGGCTATCTATGGAGAGAAGCTGAAAGTAGATTATCATATTTAGTTTTGAAGTTTTGTTGAATCCATGTTTTATTTTAAAGTTTTGAAAATTGAAAAAATAAATTTAATACAAATGGCAAAATTTTTCAAAAAATTATGACTCGAACGCACCAAATAAGAGGGTTTTCAGCAAATTTTTTAAAATAGAAATGTTTAAAAGCAAAAACATGTTTATTTGGCATTTATTGCTTTGAAAAGGAATTTTACTAAAAAGAAACTTTGAAAAAGTTTGAATTATCTGACCTTTGTGTATCTGTCATTTCTGAAACATTAAACTGCTTGAAATGATGAAGGTTGCTTGTTAAAAAACTTCGAAAATTTGAATATATGCACCACAATGTAGGAAGCCATTTTGAATATTTAAATTCATCTAACCAAATAAGATTTTCATGATAAAAAATAGTTGTAGAAAAAAACTAAAAATTTCAATTTTTTATATGCAAAAGATTTTTTAATAATTCGCCTCAAATGAGATGTTAGTCGCATGAATGGCCAATGACTGACGCGCCCATTCGCCCAAAAATCATTATCAAAGAAAAAAATACAATTTTCCAAATAATGTGAAAAGTTTTTAAAAAGTATTTTTTTTCTTGGTATAAATTTTTCATGGCACCTTCTGTATAAAAAACACTTTGAAATCTATTGGGTAGAAATTTAAATTTATGACAAACTTGCCGATGTTGGTGGTGAGACAATCATACAAAATTTATGACGACGTCATAAAAGTAGAAACTTTTGCAACAATAAAACCTTGTTTTTTGCTTCAAACTATTCATTTGAGCGACATCTTGAATACTAAGTAGCCGTATAAGTGAGTGCATGACTTGTTCAAGAGTAACAACATTTCAATTTATTGAACTAGAAATTTTTTCTTAATACAATCCAAGTTTTTTTGAATTGGAAATTTATTTTTGGAATTATTTTGATTGAAGTTTCTTATTTTATTTTTCAAACTTTTGCTCAGTGCAAATTGTATCAAAAGATTAAAACTATTTTTCTTCATTATTGATGAAAAAACACTTGAAGAGCTTAAAGAGTTTCTTCGAGTTATATATAATGTAGAAATAGCTAGAAGTCATTGTTGAATACGTCAGGCATTTTTTGATTAGACTTGAAAAAACTTGAAAGATTATCTATTTAACACAAGTGCTATGAAAACATGGAGATAGTGAAAGGAAGCAATTAAAAAGAGCACAAAAAAACACACACACACACACACACACACACACACACACACACACACACACACACACACACACACACACACACACACACACACACACACACACACACACACACACACACACACACACACACACACACACACACACACACACACACACACACACACACACACACACACACACACACACACACACACACACACACACACACACACACACACACACACACACACACACACACACACACACACACACACACACACACACACACACACACACACACACACACACACACACACACACACACATCTTCAGCTACACAACATTCCAGCTTGGGTTAATTCCACGGCTTTTGTTTCATTTTGGAATCATTTCGAGTTCACGAAGATTCAAAGCAAGTGGTATTTAATTAGAAAGTTTCCAAACTGAGTATTTTAACTAGTTCTAACCTATTATTTCATTCAAAAGTTCACAATACATGTTTCAAAAATTATTTTCCTATAAAGCTTTTTTTTGCATAAGGTTTTTCCTTGATTTAGAACTATGCAGTGCTTTTGCTTTTGTACGTCAACTTCTTCATTGCCACTAACACAAAATTTTAAAAGCTGCCGCCAATAACTCTACCAGCAAAACTTGTGACTAAAATTTTCAATAATTTCTAACACATTCAAAAAATTATTATTCAAATACAATTTGAAACTCCTTTTTTTTTGGTTTCTTGAAAGTTTCACTTGATGTTTGTGGCTTAATTAAATTGAGTCCAATTACTTCAATTTGAAAACAAACGCTTTGATTTCACAACTTTCTTTTTATGATATTTTTTCTGTTTTTTTTATAAAAGACTCGAAAATTTTCTCTTCAATTTAAAATTTTTTTTCTCTAAAAATTTTTTTCTCTCGACATAAATTTTTCTCTTACTAAATTAAGTACACTCCATCTCTTGAATAGTTTCACTACCTCACAAAGCTTTTCTTGTTGATTTATTCGAAAAAAAAATGATAAAAATTGTTAGCAAACCCTTTTAAGTGCTTTTACAATCGGTTAAAACTTCGAAGTAAAAGTTATATTTCAAAAAACTTAATAAAGCAAAATACAAGATATTTCATTCTACATTAAATTACAAATAAAATGAAGTTATTTTGATTTTATTGATAAAAATTGATTTTCTATTTTTTATGAAATTTTCATTACGTGTGGCCTACGTGCCGTACCAAGAAACTCTAGTTTTCTTTATTTTCATTCAATCACTCAACGTTGCAAGTTTCTTCTTCTTTCAGCACCGCAGCACTAAATGAAGTAATAACTTTAAAGGCAGTATTTTTGTGCAGACAATTGCAGCTCAGGGTACAAATGGTTGATGGAATAATCACCAAAAGATTGAAAGATGAAAGTGCTTTATGTTATAAACTCTTAAATAATCTTGTCAGACTGTGAAAGCCTATTTTGTTTGAGGAGAAATAATAAAAAAGGCTTATAAAAACTTAACTGTTTCTCTCTGCTGAAAACTATAACCAAAATAACTTCTTTTTTGTAAAAAAAAATTAATTTAAAGAAAGTATTTTTTCTTTTTATAAAAGTTTCTACAATTTATGTGCTAAATTGACTCAGAATAAACCTCGAGAAGCTTTAAGGGGATCAGGGACTGTTATTGCTAATTTAACTGTGTCACATTTATTCTTCCATGGATTTCTTCATTCCTTAAAATTAATTATGCTTCGAGGATGAATGTTTCGAAAGAAGCCATTGGGTGATTTTGAAACGAAGTCTTCAATGTTGAGAGATTTTTTATTCGTAAGAATAGCGTTTTGGCCGTTGGGATGAAAGATTAAAGAAAGGTAGAAATTTATGATGAAAGATAATTCTCCAATATTAATCTTAATAACCTGTTTCTCATATTGAAAAAAATGATTTATATAGGGATGTGAAAAATATTATTAAACTTATCGAATGAAGAAAAACAACTTTGGTCCAAACAAAAAATCTAATATAATTAAAATTTCCCGAGTTTCATTTGAGAAATTAGAAAAAAAACTCCCAATACATATCCCAAGTACCTATCATATTTCTTGACAAGCTAATAGCCTTAGTACAATTTTCGAACCAACCAAAACCATCCATTGGAACTTCTAGACACGCAAAAACATGAAATTTTCAAATTCTTTCAACTTTATCAATATACCAACAATAATACATTCCTGAAAAAAATGTCAATATAAATTTAGTAAAAAGGATGATAAAGATAGTACCATCATGCTAAGCTACAGTCCGTAATTGTTTGGCAAATGTAGTTTTTTGGCACTTTCATGAAAACTTATTCCCTTTTCACTGCTCAGGTTGTCTGAGTTTGAGAAAGAAGTTATAAAGCAAATGATTATACTTGCTGAAAGACTAATCTTAGGGGGTTTTGACTGCCGAAGATTTTATTAGACGCCTGTATAACTACTTGTTTCAGTTTGCGACGCTGATCTTTGTTTGAACGTTATCGAATTAGTACAGAGTTAAAATGCGTTTCAAATTTCTATTACTTTTAAATATATTAAAAAACTCAGTATGAAAAAATGTAAAACTTCAATGATTCAAGGTTTTATTAATTTTTTAGAAACAGCTGTTTCAAAGGCCTCGAGGGGGTTTTTGATTAAAAGACTCAGAAAGCGTATTTCACAAAAATGAGGTACGACAATTTAAGTAGTTGCAAGGTAAAATATATAAAATTCATGAATAATGCGATAACATTAAAATAATTCAATTTTTTTAATCAAAATGAGCTTTGAAAGATTTCAAATTTGAATATGTTGGTTTTCTGAATTTTTCTGTTGATTTAAATTTCTGGCATCTTCAAAATTAAATGAAAAAGCACATACCACTACCATTGACAACAACCAGGCAAAAGTGTTTTGCTCTGGGCAAAAACTTTGCTTGGAAGTATATGCAAAAATTTGAAACGTTTTGGTTACTCGATGATGATATAGAATATATCGAAAAGCTTCGTCAAAATAAAAAATTCAAGTTTTGTCATGTTTTTATGAATCAAAAAATTGAAACGTTTTGTTTTTTCACATTTCTCCAACGTTATTTTAAAAGTATTCATTTTGGGTAAATCTTATAAACGCAGAACAAAAATAAACTTGGAACTCGACATATTAGAAAAACTAGACGAAAAATAATTTTCAGAATGAATATCAATACAGATGATGAAGATTGTGAAAAGTTGAAATGAATAAAAGTTTGGGATGAAAGCAATAAGATGGACAAAAAAATACATTTTGAAGTGAGCTGTCGAATCAAGACTATGAATACAATATGCGATAAACTCAATCATGTCTTGTTCAAAATCATTTTCATTTGAATTTTTCAAAGGTTTTTCTTTAAAATAAGTTCTAAAAGTTAACTAATTGAATAAAGTTGAAGTTGAGCATTTTTATTTATTTTTAAAAAGTTTAAAATAGTGGAAAATTTGATTATAAAAAGCGGACACGTTCATTGGGAGAGCAGAATGACGCAAGACCGATTTGATTATATTCAATCAATTATTTCTTCAATAAGTTTTCAAATATATCGAAACTCATCAAAATTTCAGTTTTTTTAAATAAAGAATATAAAAAATATAGAAGTAAAATTCATTTGAAAGCATTTTGAAATGAGGGAGATCAAGTGATGTCACACAAGACTCTTGTATTGTGCTCAATAATTATTTTTCCCTTGAAAAAACAACATCAAAAACTTTGAAAGTTTTTTTTTCAATACTTTTTTAGTTTTCAATATTTACAATAACAATATATTAAAAAACTATATTCAAAAAAATAAAAAAAGAACTGATATTAAAATTATTTCTACTGTGCGACTTGATAGAGAGTACAGAAATCTTCTACCAGCATCTTATAGTTCTCAAACGTTCGGTTTTTCCCTGCGCTTTCAAAGAGTGAAAATTGCCTTGTTTTAACACTTAAAACTGTGTCAAAAACTCCAAAAATCTATCAAAAAACATTAAATCAGTATTTTTATCGGCACTAGAAATATCTTTAGACACCTCACGGTCACCATTTGAAATTTTTATTTAAAATTCATGGAGATTTTGTGGCTTAAAATGAATTTTATATTATTGAATATCTCATAACCTAAAAGTATCTTTGCAATGATGAATGAAAAATTGAAAAAAGATTATTCAAATATGGATTTTATATAAAACACTGTCAGAAATAAATTTATTTTTTTGAATTTATCTGATTGGAGGCATTGGTTTTTCTAGAAAAACTTATGTATTCGTATACTAAATATAAAATAGGCATTATAAAACATATATAATTTATATGAAACACACATATAAAGCATTATGAACCATGTATATGAGACGTCATTACAAATATATGGATATACAAATATAACACAATAATATACTCACAATTCACGTTTGAAACTTAGTACCATATGGATGCTTAAATTCATGCACCCAGACCGCTTTCTTGGCCATTATAAAATGAGATTAATATTGCTATCAACTCTTTTCAAACAATAATTGGTAAATAAAATGGTGCTTGTAATGTAAATCGAATCTCCGCTAGGAAATTTTTACTGGAATGCACTGAACTACGTATCAATGTCAGTTTAACGATACTTCGTCAGTTTTACTCATGTTGCTTTTTTAATTTAGAAACAATGAAAATTTTATAATGAAAAATTTTGAGCTTAATTCACGTTTATTTATTTTAAAATAATGTATTTTGTTGAAATATGGTTGTTAAATTAAATTTAATTCATAAAATTTGAGAAAAAAGGTCTGAAAATTTCATCAGTTTTGATATCTTTCACGAATTGAAATTTTTTCGTACTTTCATATTAATGAGAAATTTCTAACTGGAACATCCCAAAATGTTTTGAATTTAAAATGGCGAGCCTCATATAAGGCAGCTGAAAAGATTAGATTTTGAACAATGTTGAAATATTAAACAAGGAAAGTTCTGCAAAGTATTTGCATATTTGAAAAATATTAAATAAAAAAATCATGGTTTTTAAAATATAAATTTCTAAAAGGACAAAAAGCTTCACCCAACAATTTGAAAATTAGCAGTTAACGATTGACCATATAACAGCAATAGTTATAACATAGATCAATATAACAACAATATAACAACAAAGATCATTATAACAGACATCATTGCAACTTCCCAATCTTCTTGCAAGATGAGGAAGTTAATGGTTTGTTTGTTCAATTACAGTGATACAATAATGTATCTAACATTGGCCCACATTTTCGAACATGCTTAAGGTACCATTATCATGAAGCATCTAGATAACAAAGATATTACAATGATAATCAGGTATGAACTAAACTATACAGTGGAAACACCATGAAATATATTTTTTCCTATTAATCAGACTTGAACAACATCTCTCGGTTTTTACCCCAGCGTATCTTGCATTCACACTTATTTTTTGTCATGGAAATGTGTTTATTTTGAACAAAACTCAATCTTTTCAATCAATTTTGTGCGGATTTGTGACCACTCATACTTCACCACGTCATGTCATCATCCTTTGTCCAAGTTTCTACCCCAGCTTTTCATTCCATTTTTTCAAATTATTTTCTCACTTTCATGGGTTTGAAAAATCAAGTTAACTTCATGAAATTTGAATGTTAAAACTATTCAAAAAGCCTAACATTAAAATGCAAGAAGCCTTCAAGACGTCCAACCGATGGAATGCTCAAAAAAAAAGTGCCGGCTGATGATGATTTAAACTCTCCTATTCCACCGAACAGACTCACAATAAAGCAAACGCAATCTTTGCGCTATGTATTTATTATCCTATCTAATAATAAACATATAAAAAAATGTGTTTGAAAGAAGAAATAAATAAAAGGATGTGATGACATCATGACTGTTCTTTGTATGGGGTCTTATAGGAAATTGAAACTCACAGTTTGTTTGCTGTGGTGTACAGTCTTTTATACAATTTTAAAGGCACGTCATGGGAAATACAAGACTACTAAGTGTGTGTGTGTGTGTGTGTGTGTGTGTGTGTGTGTGTGTGTGTGTGTGTGTGTGTGTGTGTGTGTGTGTGTGTGTGTGTGTGTGTGTGTGTGTGTGTGTGTGTGTGTGTGTGTGTGTGTGTGTGTGTGTGTGTGTGTGTGTGTGTGTGTGTGTGTGTGTGTGTGTGTGTGTGTGTGTGTGTGTGTGTGTGTGTGTGTGTGTGTGTGTGTGTGTGTGTGTGTGTGTGTGTGTGTGTGTGTGTGTGTGTGTGTGTGTGTGTGTGTGTGTGTTTAATATTAAATAACAACAAAAAATATACAAAAAGAACTTGCAAAAAAACAATAAATAAACTTCACATGACAATAACTAATCCAGCAAAACTCAAACTGATATAATAAAAAAATTCAGAGAAAAACTGGAAACAAATTTTAAAAATATCAACCATCATCAACCCATTGAAGACACTTACAAGTTTTGTAAATGCTTCGATTACAACCTTTCCCAAAAAAACGATGTTTGAAAAACAATGGGTCAATGATGAAGTAAAAAAACTATGTGAAGAAAAGTCAAATTACCACCTTCAAATAAAAACCCTGAAAGCAAACGGCCACGCAATCCCTCATGATCTTACCCATCGCTACAAACAAGCAAAGTCAAAAACAAAAATAGCTTGCAGAAAAGCGATAGATACATGTTGGGAAAACAAAGCTGAAAAGATAACTGAGAAATCAATCAGGCAAGGTCGCGGAGGATCAATTTTAAAAATGTTAAAACTAATAAAAACCTCAAAAATTAAGACCTCAACAAATTTGAAAGACGAAGATGGTATAACAATAATTACCTCATCAGACAACAAAATTAATAAATGGAAAGAATATTTTGCAAAATCTGCCAAAAATGATACAGTAGTAGGTGATAAGGCATATAACGAGCTGATACCTCCAACAATTTCTCTTGCTCCAGAAGTAGTTAAAGACCTATCTAGACCAATCTCAAAAACGGAACTTTTGAGAGCACTAAAACAAACTAAAATGGAAACGGTCCCAAGTATCGACGAAATAAGCTCGAACATGCTCAAAGCTGGTCCCGAGGTATCTGTAGAGTGGCTAAAAGTGATCATGGACAAAATATGGGAAACAGAATCCATACCGAGAGATTGGACAAACCAAATTATAATCCCAATACACAAACACGGTTCCAGGGCACGATGTGAAAACTACAGAGGCATTTCACTACTGTGCGTTGCGAGCAAAATATTTGGCAAAGCTGTTCTCAATAGAATGCAGGATGTTGTTGAGAGCCAACTGGGTGAACACCAGGCCGGTTTCAGGTTAAATAGAGGGTGCTGCGACCAGATTTTTGCAACAAAAATTCCAATGCAGAGAGCAAAAGAATTGAATAAAGCAATTTATATCTGTTTTGTAGACCTTCATAAAGCCTATGACACAGTAAACAGAAATGCACTGTGGGAAGTTTTTTCAAAATCCTTCAGCATACCAGAAAAATTAATCCGTATTCTCAAGACCCTTCACTAGGGTACAACTGGGTTAATACATGCTGATGGACAGATCTCAAAAAAATTCCCAATTGAAGTTGGATTAAAGCAAGGAGACGTACTAGCTCCTATGCCATTCAACTTATTTCTGGATGCTGTCATACGAATGGCACTGAAACAACACCCAGACAAAGGCGTTCAAGTAGTATACACCTACAATGCTCCGGTGATGCACAACAGTCGCTACAAATTAAATAGGTCTACCCTCGTCCAAAACCTATCTTACGCTGATGACATATTGTTAACATCCAGCAACATTGAAGACCTTGAATGTCTTGTCACTTCACTAAACAACACCTGTGCCAAATTCGGACTCAAAATGAACCTGAAAAAAACAAAATTCATGTCCATTTTACCAAACAACACTACACGACTAAACATTACCCCAACACTGCAAATGAGTGACGATACAAACATCGAACGAGTGTCACAATTCAAATACCTAGGAAGTATCCTAAGAAGTGACAACTCAGTCGATGCAGAAGTAGAGTCATGCATTAACAGGGCAGCCCAAGTCTTCCGCAGCATCAGTAGGCTGGTATGGTACCAAAATAAAATAAAAGTTTCAACAAAAATCAAACTTTTCAAATCCGTCATCATACCAACCCTTCTGTATGGCAGCGAAACATGGAACCTATTGACACATCATACACAACGTCTCCAAGTATTCGTAAATAAATGCTTGAGAATAATCACCAGAACCTTTCTATGGGAAGAGATGAGAAACACCCAACTCAGAAACTTAACAAAAATAGAGAGGGTTGATGTGTTAATTCAAAAGAGAAGGCTGCAGTGGTTGGGTCATGTGGAAAGAATGTCTAATGAGCGTCTGCAAAAAAAACTTGGTGAGCAAAATAATGAATGGTAAAAGGTGCCAAGGTGGTCAAAAACAGAGATAGCACAATCTCATTCATGCTGCCTTGAAACAGTTGAACATGGTGGCTGATTGGAGAACCGCAGCGAGAGATAGAAAACAATGGCGTAACAACATCAACAAACTCCTTCACGAGCTCAACGCACAAAAAGAATTAGATGAGAAGGCGAGAAAAGATTTTGTCAAGATTCAAAAAAACATTGCCAACATTCAAACTTGCAACATTGCTACCTCTAATGCATCATTAGTTTGTTCGTTTCCTAGATGCAACAAAGTCGCTGCCAACAAAACTGGCCTGGCAAACCACATACGACAAAAACACAGAACACAAACAAGTGTACAATGCGAACATTGTGGCTTAAATTTCAAAAAGCAAGGCATCTACAACCATAGAAAAAAATGTTCTACCAACTCTTCTACGCACCTGCCTCTGGGTTGACAAACGCACTAAGGCTAAGGGGTGTGTGTGTGTGTGTGTGTGTGTGTGTGTGTGTGTGTTTGTGTGTGTGTGTGTGTGTGTGTGTTTGTGTGTGTATGTGTGTGTGTGTGTGTGTGTGTGTGTGCGTGTGTGTGTGTGTGTGTGTGTGTGTGTGTGTGTGTGTGTGTGTGTGTGTGTGTGTGTGTGTGTGTTTGTGTGTGTATGTGTGTGTGTGTGTAAGTGTGGGGTGTGTGAGTGTGTGTGTGCCTGTATAATTTGGCATTTTGACTGAATACAAGCGACTTTCATTGTAGGCGATTTCGTATTATCAAAATTTCATGAAAAACTTTCATCTAAAGTATAATTTCCATAATTTTGTACGTAAAATATAATTTTTAAATCATTTAAGTTTCACTAGATTTCATTACTTTTGATATTTTGCTTTTTAATATGAAAAATTCATTTCTAAAGCCTTCTTCAATATACTTGG
Organism: Pterobdella sp. o SKG-2022; assembly: GCA_964035795.1. Taxonomy (NCBI): domain Eukaryota; kingdom Metazoa; phylum Annelida; class Clitellata; order Hirudinida; family Piscicolidae; genus Pterobdella; species Pterobdella occidentalis. Next base: position 6,056,504 of record OZ038322.1, read on the forward strand.
TGAATATAATCATGATAAAAAAATGTCTTGCAAAGTACCGCTTTCAACGGCGCATGCGTGGTGTATTGCTCGCTGCATTTACATAGATGATTTTTTCTAGTAAAAGCAAGCGTGAATCCATCTAAATTACTTTCAAACCCCGCTTCTAATGGTATTTGTCCTTTAAACCCCATACTTTTTAGGCTGTTTCAAAAAATATTTTGCACAATTAGTTGATATTTTTTAATAGTGATATTCAATATGTGAAAAAAACAATTGAAGCTTAATAAATGAAATTATCCAATATATCTATTCACCCTAAAATATTCATGCTGAATATTCACAGTTACCTTGGAACTCCCATATTGATAGAGCCTAAAGATTTGAGGCAAAGAATCAAGGTGGTTGAGTGTTATCAAGAAGACGTTCCCAAAAAGGTTAATGTGTCCATGATAAACTATTTGAGACTTTTAAATAAAAGTTTCAAGTCTCATAATTATAATTAGTGTTTAAGAATATTTTATATATGTAATAAAATAAACAAGACTTAAAAAACTTGAAATTGTGCCTGTAAAACATGGAAAAATTTGCTTTAAAGTGCAACAAGTTTTGCTTCTTAGAAACAATATGAAGGTGGAAAATTAATACAAACCCTTCGACCTCTTTACACCACATCCACTGAACTTTCCATCGATTAAAATGTACACTTAAAACTTTGAAACGATCAATATTCCTACTAAACGCCTCCGAACAAATTAAAATGAGCTTAAACGCCGCATAATTGAAAATGCAAGCAGTTTTTGCATTTGATAAGAAGGCGATTTCACATACAACCTCAAGACGGATGAAATTATCTGATATTCTGTCGACATTTTATTCAATTTTAAAAATTAAATTAGAAAAAAAATTTTAATTTTGAAGTCTATATTAAATTTGTAAGACGAAACCATTGCAAAATCTGATGGCATTACTTTCAAAGGAGGAAATTTGTGATTATAATTCTGACAAATTTGTATCATTCATCTTGACATACTTCATGGACTATGTTTCTTTGGGCTTGTTATACTGAACATTTTCTATAGAATTTGAAAAAATATAATTTAAAAATAATCAACTTTTAAGGAATTTTATTGAGAAATTTTTATTTTTTATGGATATTTATTGAAATATTTGGGAAGTTCCAAAATTTGGTCTTCTTTAAATTTTTCGTTAAATCTTTCTATTTCCATCATAGCAGGATCTCATAATTAAAATTTGATTTTTTCGTAACTTTACTTTTAAATCATTTATTAATTAAAAGAATCAGAAACATTTACAAAAAGTTTATAAAACTTCAGAAAGTAATCAGGTGTGCGACTTAACTCAAAATTCCTGTACAACATATGTGCTTGGGAAATTAAAAAAATAATGGAAAATAAATTAAATTAGAGATCAAGACAAGATGAACACTGAAGAGATAAGTATTTGTGAACGCACGCATGAATTCAAAACTTTTCTGCCAAAGTAACTCAATTTTTCTTTATGAAAACTTCTTAAGTATGTTACTTCAATCACGGAAAAAAATCATTTATTTAAGGCTTTTTGAGTATTTTGAATGCTTTTTGTGAACAGAATGAATGCCTTTTGAAGGCATTTGGAAGTCAATTTTCAAGTAAGCCTTATAAGCTTTAAATGATTAAGAGATTCTCTTTATTTTCTCTAATATCGTTTATGCTTAAATTCACTTTCCTCAATAAAAAGCACAAATATTGCAAACCAAAATAATTGAAAATTTATAAAAAATTACTACTATTTTAATAAATTTTCTTAATAAAATAATGACAGAGAGTTTGTATGAGTTTGAAAGAGTCTTCATCGAATGATAACATCCTTTGAAAGCTCACAGATCTATACGATAAGCAACAATCGATAGTTGCAATAATATAAGTAATAACTCAAATGAACAAAATTTTGAAGAATAATAACGGCATTTTTTGGAAACAACTAAAAATTGCAAATATTCCTTGAGAAAGTGTTTGAAATATAAATGGTCACCGATACGTTTTCCTATTGAGCAAAAATTTTGAAAAAAAAAACCCCGATTGTTGAAAAATAACTAAATATTTTTCTAGCGTTTAGTTTATTTGATTTTATCCAAACAAACTTTTTGCAGACTTGGAAATCAAAAGATAAACTCTTGAATAAACTGTTTGCGATAGAAGATTTTTTATTTATTTTAATTATATTTATGCGAATTCTCTCTTGCTCGATGCACTCAACACATTGCAGTCTGTGTTCATGCGACGTTGTATTCTCTAAAAGATGCTTCCAGTTGGCACTTCTGTTTGAGCTTTATGGTGTAGCACTGAAGTCCTAAAATCATTGGAAACCAAATGCATTAATTGATTTATTTTTTAGTGAGGATTACCTAGAAATAAACATTTCGCAAAGCAACGATTTCAACTGTCTGAGTGAATCACTTTTATTGGCACATAGAAAAAATTCTCCAAAAGTATTCATTATTATGAAAAATAGGAACAGTTTTATTGGTGTTTTGAACCAAGTGTGAATGAAAACTTAGTTTGACTTTCACTTGAAACTAATTGATCAAAAAAGAAAGAATTGATTTTAAAAGTTCAAAATCATCAACAAGGTTGCACTCATGTTACTTAATACCCATAGACACATCAAATAATAATCAAAAAATCAAAACCTTCAAACTTTCTTTAGTCCTGGTTTGAATAGCAGCTGAATTTTTCTAATATGGACTCGAGCAAGATTAAATTCTTTCCATCATGCATCACTTTTAAAATTGACAAAATCTTTTCAAAACAGACCTTTTAGAATTCATGAAGAATTAATTTATTTGGTAATCCTTCGAAGAAAACAGTTATGTTCTTGCTTGTCAAAATAACTTGAATTAATATCTACTTTGTCTAGATAAAAGTGCTAAAAACCTTACTTAAACATAATTATACGCCAAAGATTTCCATATTCTGATGCATCTCGTTTGAGAAATTGGAAAAAATACTCTGAATTTTCAATTTGAAAGATTAATTCGAGATTATACTTTAAATTTCTCGAGTTGAAAAAGCCTTTTCCAATGATCAAGTAATAATGGAATAAAAAAAATTTTAAAACCGAAAAAAATTTCTTTTTAAATGAATCTTTACACAGAAATATAATTTTCAAAAACGTGAAACACAAAAATGTTTTTATTCAATTTGCATTCAATTCAATTATAACTGAAAACACAGGCGAATGAAAAATTCATTTGCATACGAAACAATACTCAAATCCAATGTTAACACGGGTTTTTTATTGAAAATACTTTCATAATGAAAAACTATTCTTTAAATTAATTCTTGTTATAACTCAATTAAAAAAAATTTACTTGTATAATTTAACGATATACCAGCAGAACGATAACAAGGCTCAAACATAGAAAGAAAAGCAGGCTTAATGATAAGATATAGAAATTTTAATGATAAAGTCGATGTAATGATGAAGAAATGCAGAAACTAATAATAAAGAGAACCCACTGTGTTCTTTCAAGTCACCAGTAATTGATAGGCAAACCAGTGTCACTACACGCATACAAGCAGTCTTTTCTCTTGCTTCCATGTAGCAATTTTTAATGGCGTAAAACGCCCCCGCTCGCATCTCTTCCTCTATAAACTTTTCGCTAGCACAATCGCCTTAAATATATCAACGTCAAAATGTTCTTTCTTTAAAGAATTCAGTGTGTTAACACAACGATGTGCTACATTAGTGGCCGGTAGATGTGACTTCATTGTGGATGGGTTTATTGAAACAAAACTTCAATTCGGTAGACGGTTTTTGGCAAATGTAAGCACACACAAAAAGTATAAACTATACATTCATGGCTGCAAAAAATTATCTCGAACAAAAGTAAAAAGTAATTTTCAAACTTTAAAACACGTGAGTCGTTAGAAAAAATAATTTGTTAATTTAACCTCAAATAAAAATTATTTTTGTTTTACTCAATAAATTAAAAACAAATCAATTATTTGAATAAAAATGTTTATAAAAATTAGAAAAAATCTATTTTTTTGCAGAAAGATTTCAAAAATTAAATGCATTATTTACATGAAACAGAATATTCCGAAAACATGCATTTAAAATTTAATTTTTTTTGAAATTTTTCGAACAAATATGTATAAATTTCAAGATAACGGCATACAAAAAATGACAAAAAGTACAATACTCTGGACAAAAAATAATTTCAATTTCTTAATAAGGTTATTACTCAATTGTGGAATAAACTTTGGAGTCTCAAATCTCAGCCGTTTCATGCTTTTGGTCGGCAAAGCAAGCCTTTAAACACGTTTCTAAGCAAAACAATTAGCTTTTTTATATGTTATCGAAGCGTTTAACGTTTTAAGATTGTAAGACCGAAATTTTGCATTCAAGCGTTGTTTTCAGGCAATTATGAAAGTGACTTGAAAACATTTTTTTCTCCTTTTAAGGATTTTGAAATAACGCAGTGTTTTTGACAGGTGTTTTCATGCATTGTGTGAAGAAAATCTTTGAAAATAGAAAAAAATGAATATTTGAAAACCTTAGAGATTTTCAGTCTAGCTCTGAAGAACTTTCCCAAAGTTTATAGATACTTGTGGTTTTTAAGAGAGATATTCATAAATGTAAATTATTCAAACTATGATTCAAACTCAAATTTCGGGGTGAAATTTTGCATCTTATTTCAACGAAATAATAAATGAAACATTTAATTGAAGGCTTTTTGGACCGGTTTAAAAGTATATATTGGTTTTTTATGTGTAAAAATTCTGAGGATGGATGTAGGTGGGAAAGTTGGCCATAAATAAAAGTTCTGAAGTTTTTTATTGTTCCAATAAATTCGAATTTTTAATATATTGTCTCTCAAATTTTGCCTAAAAATGATTTTGGGTCGAAAAATTGAATTTATACTACCTAGTGACATAAAGATCAAAAGTTTATATGCAATGAGAGAGTTATTGAGAGAATGACCGAAAACCCCCCTAATGCACGATTGTAAATCAAAATTAAACATACTCCGAATAAATCATAAAAAGACTAAAAACTAGAACTTCAAGCAGTGAGGAATACTTTAAATGAGTTTATTTAATATAAACTCAATCCATTGTAGATGGAATCAATGGCATCTTCTATTGGGGTATATCTAAGTTTTTAGAAATTTTGCTTATAAGCAGCTTAAACAACTTTTTTTGGTGGTATGGATTTTTTTAACCTTCGGAGCTGAACATATTTTGAGATCAACTTTATAGTTACACTGACAAAATGAATGAATATAAAAGGAAATGATGGGTGACAATAAAATGAGAATAGTAGAAAAACTTGAAGTGTTTATGAGAAAATTGTTGTGGAGATGATACTAGTAATGACGAATGAAACAATTTATAGACTTGAATATTTATAATTATAATGAAAAAACTCGATTTTGTTTAAAAAACCTTTAAGTATTTATATATTTTTAAAATTTGTAGAAGAAAAATGCTGGCAGTCACTTTGTGATTGAAGTTGAAATCTTTGTGGAATTTTTTCCCAAAATATAAAGGCAAATGTTGTTTTCTAGTTTTTGTCTAATGTATGTGTGTACTTTAGATAAAACTAATTATGAGTAGATATAAAGTCATTAAACAAATGAGTTTTATCAAAAAATGATAAAAATAATATTCTATGCTGTTATAATGCAAAAAAAATGAATTTTCAGTTAATGAAATAAAGAAACTTTGCTTCTGGAGTTCATGCTTATCAAAGCCATAAAGACTCATTCAGAATGCTGAGAGCAAAAGCATGAAAAGAATAATTAAATGTATAATCATACAATTTATAAATGCCATAGAATGGCATTATGAAAGTATGCTGTTAGCTTTAACAAAACACCAACAACCAAGCACCTGCTAAGTCTTTTCACATTAAATGCGTATTCAATCATTGTAAAAAGAAAATGAAACATAATACTATTGAAAATTTTTTCATATCATCCTCAGCAGATAATGTATGAACTCACAAAAAAGATGAAGTTGATGGAGATGAGGAATGTTTTAGTGCATATAGATCCACAAAATCCACCTCCCCTGCATGAAAACTCCTCTTCAAACTCCTCATCAACATTGCAACATCGTGACTGGTGTGAGGTGATGGAAGATGAAGTGGAGTAGCGTCGTTTGTCGCTTCTGCTTTTGCCGCAGCAACAGCCATCCACACTGGTTTCTCTTGAAATGGTTCCTGACCGGTTGGATCGAGTCTGGTTCAAACGAGGATGACTAGAAATGGTCTGCTGTTGATCGCCTTCTGTTTCGTTATAATTGTGGAAATTGCTATTGTTACTAACAAAACTGTTTCGGTTGTTGCTTTCAGAATTAGCTTGAGATGACTGTTGTTTTTGAAATTGTTGTTGTTGTTCGTAAAACATACCTGTAGAACTGATTGACTGCTTGGGACTCGGGCACTTTGAAAGGCGCCGAGCAGCAAGAATGGAAGTTGGAGTAGTGATTCTAGGTAATGGAATGTCAATTTTAAGCGTCGATTGTTCTAACGTATCTGTGGAACAAGTATCGTCAGTTTTGTAGTTGTAATAACTGGGATAATTGCTGCCCAAATGGCTTTTTTGCTTGGCACTGTTATGTCTGCGATGGAAGCTATGTCTGTAACCTCCAGCTCTTTGCTGGAAAGATGAGGACGACGATGAATGATTGGGGTCAGCTTCCTGTTGCTGGGATTCTTCAACTGAGTCGTAATTCGGAACTATTTGTTCTGCCTCTTCTTCGTTTTCTTCTTCTTTTTCTTCTTTGTCTGGTTCTAAGTTGTCAATAACAGGAGGAGCTAAAAATGTGGGACTATTGCTATTGTTGGATTTCGGAGATAAATTTGGAGGAATAACGGGTGATGAAACGGGAGGAAGGTATTGAGGAAGGGGTTCTTGGTTGTTAGAGCTGTTGCATATGCTATAATTACTGCTGCTACTGATGTTGATTTGAATGTTGTTTGCGTTGGTTGTGCTCAATTCATCCATAGGGGACTTGTTACAACTAGATTCATACAACCACACGTTGTTTGCTCATCAAGTTGTTTTCAAGTCTGTTTGACACTATAAATTCAAATTCAATTTGATTAATTCAACAAAAACTTTATTTAAAAAAAACTTATTACATTATTTGAATAACTTTTTTTAAAAATTTTTTATTAGTAGTACTACTGATGATTTATGATGAGGTTGTACTTATCAAAAATTTTAGTTTTTTTTAAATAAATGTATCAAAAATTTCTCAAAAAATTGAAAATAAAAAGTTATTTAAATAATATAAAAAAAAAAGATACATAAGATGTCTCTAAAAAAACTTATTGCATTTTTAACAAGAATTTATTTGAATTTTTTGGGGAGATGAATAAATAAATCTTTTCCTAATTTAAAATTATTGAATAAAATAATGAATAAACTTTCAATGAAAACAAACTTGTCTATAAATTCAAAACAAAGAATCTACAAAAATGTAACATGGGCGATTTTTGGAGCGATAAATCACGTTCCAACGTTTGAACATGAACGCAAGGCCTTCGCTTGAAATTTTAACCATTAGAAACTTTATATCAATCCAAAATTAACTGAATTTTGCTAGAAATTTTAAAATTATTTTTAAATCCAAGCGTTGAAAATTTTTTGGTTTTTACGAAATTAAGGCTTCTGTTTTGTGAGCTTCAAGCCATTTCTAATTGACTATCTCGTCAAGCGAATAAAGACTAAGATTATCTTTTAAAATTATAGTTCAATAAACAGTAAAAATCTCTTTATATTGCTGGATAAACTCGTAAAACTTTTTACTTGAAAAATAAACATTTTAGTGAAAAGCTTGTGCAGGATATTGCTTTAACTCCAAATTTAATTTAAAATATATATTTTGAAAAAGTTTCGCAAGTGAAAAAATCAATTAATTAAATATAACTTGGCGTAGATGGATAAATTTTGAGAAAAGAAGAAATTTGTAGTTCTGATAATGATACGAAAGCAACTTTAATGATGCCTTAATGCACGGTAGCCTTATTAAAGCTCTCAAATAAATTGTATCGAATGCTTCTTATTAAATATAAACTCAACTTGAAAATTATTTTAAGAATTAGGAAATATGTATTCATAATCGTTTTCAAGTAGTAATGGCTTTCGAGTAGTTTTCTGCATAAAATGTCAGCATTTTTCGGCCTGTTCGGATCCTTCTTGTTTGATTTTAAGAACTTTTTAATCTCAAATTAGGCAACCAGTAAACATGAGTTTAGTCAAATTCGAAGTACATTGTGCAGAAAACAAAAATTTCACTGCAATTAAGAAATTTAATTCTGTTTTATTGGAGTCTTTTGGCACATAAAATGTTTTGGATTTTCAAGATTTTTTCCCAAGCTGATGTATAAAAGCGAAAAAACGCTGAAAGTACAATAATTGATAAATTTGCTCAGAAAATCTCTTCACTGCTAGTAAAATTAATTATTAAACATTATTTAGGCGATATAACCATTGAAAGCATTCTACCCTGTTTCCTCTACTAAAACACACTATGTGAAAGTAGAGATTTTTAAAAGATTTCAATAATGAATGAAGCAGTGTGTGTGGACAAACAACTAAATATTAAGGGGGGTACCTGAAATACCTTTTATCAAAGGTCTCCCACCATCTGAGAAGTACGAACATCTATCAAAATAGTTACCAAAGCTAGAAACCTATTTAAAACTAATTGTAACTTTGAATGTCTTATGTAGTTTTGGATATTGTTTTTTTGGTGTCCCAAAGTAAGAGTTATGTAAAATATTCTTGAATTGCTTTAGTGCGATATAAAACAAAGACTCTCTCAATGTTTGATGAGTTGGGTTCTCATCGTATGATTTACACAACATGAGAAGACTAATGTTTTTAAAACATTTTTGTTGAATTAAAATTAAGTACATGAACGTTATAAAAAGAAAAATATAACAGTAATAAAAGAACAACATAATTTTTCTTTAAACGAAAGCTTTTTATTAAATGGCCTCTTCACCTTTTCATTGGAGAATCAAAAGGTTGTATGAAGATTTTCAAAGGCTGAATAAAACGTTGGAAAATTCAATGGAAAAAAATACTTTCGACAAAGTTAACAAGTTTTTCACTACAGACATGTGTTTGTCACGTCCAAAAAACAATTTTTTTAAAATTTTGTTCTTTTTTTTGCATCATTTTGAAAATTTTACCAGAAAAATACAAGGATATTAATTCATTGCTTTTTAGTTTCATTCAAGTTAATTCCGCAGTAAGGATTTATTTCTTGTTATGTTTGTATATGGTTACTAATGCTGCGTCTCAACTACGTGCACAAACAAACCCTTACAGAAAGTAATTTCAAAAAAGCGAGCGTAGTAGCAGAACCATATTGTTTCAAAAATATAATGGCGGCAAGACTGTTGACATTTGAGGTTTTATGATATTTAAAATGCCATCCGCAAAGTTTTCATCAAACACATACTTCAGAATATCAAAAAATAAAAGTCTGACTCGATTGAAATTCATATCAAGCCTCAAAAGAAGATAAATGGAAAGAAAAGCTGGATGGATGAATGTTGATGGTTAGCAGATGTGCTTTCCTGGAGTCGTGAGAGAGACTCGTAAATTTGTGTAACCTCCAAGGTACACTCAAGGAAAGAGGTTTTTAATCATTTCTCTAATAAAAACAACGTTAGATGTCGCTTAAAAATTAATTCAAAAACATTTTAAAGAGGCAGTATTTTTTGAATGGAGATTATTTTATGGAGGGAGATTAGTTTTAATTATGATAATTAAATTAACACGACGTGGCGTGAACAAAATGAAGCAAAGGTATAAAGCAATTGAACTTCTAAATCATTACAGAAATAACTTTACTTGCATTTCAATCTCAACTTTAATGAATTAAAAACCAAAGATAGTAGAATAATATTCCTCTTCCCGTACCAATTATTGTGAATTATTTGGGTCGAAAAATATACAATATTAAATTTCTCAATGAGGTTTGAAATATCATAGAATAATGAAAATTTTGAAATGAAGATGAGCAAATAAGAGATACCGAGTGTACGTTTGAATACGCTAGGGTTTGTGTGTGTGTGGGTGTTGTTTTTTTGTTTCTGTTTGTTTGTGTGCGTCATTATTTGTCTTCATTTGATTGTATATATATATATATTTATATCTAAAGACTCATGGGAAAATTTTTTTACCTGCTTATATGGCGCGTATGTGTTTATGATTTAGTTTGTGTAAATATGTTTGCAAAGATTCATGTATATTTGCTTTTTTTGTGTGTTTGTGTGCTGTATTTATGTGTATATGTGTGATAGGTGTGTTGCGTGTATGTTTGTGTATGTGCATGTAGATGTTTTTCTTCATTTGTATGTGGAAAAGATAGTTATTTGTGTAAATCAGGATTTAGAGGGGGTCTGGTGTTTATGTGGCAAGATGTTCTGCAAGCACAAAACTTGAGAGACTCCAACTTATTTGAATCAATATACTCTTGACGTTTTGAAGAATCAATTTTCAACCTCATTTTCAGATCTTTTATTAGGTTTGACTTCATTAACTTCAATCTTTTTATAGAATTTGCTAAACTTTTATACCTTTTTATGAAATATTTTTTAGCTTTTAACTAAATAATTTGCAAGAGACTATTTTGAAGATACTTATAATATAAGAGTTTGAAACTGAAATTCACTTTTGTATTTTACGACTGGAAAGTTTTTTAATGTCGGACGTTAAATTGTACTCTTTTTTATTCTTTTTGATCTTTTCAAATATCTTCTTTTTTTTGTTTTGAAATGGTTTCAAGATAGTTTAAGAAACCCTTAAATTGGAAGCTTCAAAATAGAAAAAATAACTCACGTTTATAATTGAATAAGCTTTTAAAATGATAAATACACTTAACTGTTACAATCCTTACCTTTAATTACTGCAAGAATTTCATATTCTATAACATAATGCTTGCCCAAAATGAGTAGAAGTTTTGTAATACCATCGTTTTTGGATTGTTTTTATTAAGTTTTTTACGAATCTAGTTACAATGTGCATCTTGAATGCTTGGAAATAAGAGAAGTTGTCACGATAGGAGTGGTAATTGAGATTAGATGGCTTGAAGAATGCATGGAAGCAGCATCGTGTGACACTCAAAAAATATATAATTATGGCAAATGGATCACTTGATTGAAATAAAGAATGAATGGAGGATGGGTGCATGAATGAATTGATGGATGAATGGAGAGGAATACGTGGATGGATTGATGGGTGAATGGGTAGTGATGGGAATGAAGAGAAGATACAGATTATAAAGATCAGAAAAATTTTACTTTAATGAGTGAAAACATGAATATCTTTTGATAGATTATTAGACATTAAATATTGATAAATCAAAAAGCAACTTAATGAGTTGGGGAAATTTTAAAATACATTTAAGATCCGACATCAACAACGCTAAATTTTTTTTTCTCCTAGACTTATATCTCAAAATCGATAAAAAAAACTTACGATTGTTCTTGATCAAAATGCTGAAAGTCTAGTGTTAGTCACACCCGAAAGAGATTTTATTCACCATAAAGAAATATAGCATATAGGTTTTGATTCTATTTTGTTTTGTTTTTCATTTAAACCTGTTTTGAGAGCAATAAACCGACCTTTATTCGCTATTATTAAATTACAAAAACTTCCTGGAAACCCAAGGTTTCATTTTTTACTATTATTTTATATATTATATTCAAAGCATTTATCAAAAATTTAATGTGAAGACTCGATGCAGTTTAAATCATTTTCATAAGTGTTTCTTGTTATTATCCTCTATATAGACTCTTTAGGATGTTATTTTTCGTGTCAAGATTTTTCCAAAAAGTGTTTGTTTGATTGATTATAGTTACTCTTGCATCCATGAAGCACTGAAAACAAGGCAGCTTGAACGGTTCACCCCTCTAAAGTTTCTTCATAAGCCCTTAATAGGATTTGATATTTATATCAAAATCCATTTTAAATGCTAATTTCTCAACTTTTAGCTTTCAATTTGTCGGCAGAATCGTCTGTAATAGATTTTTGTTTGGCTATTTTTATGAATATTAAATCTTTACGGCTGTTTGATGGTGCTTTCATGTTAGGCTTGTCGACGATTGAAACTTGATAGTAAGACTTATTTGCTGAAAAATTCCACGGTGGTATGATTGAATAAAGAATATTCAAGACTATCGGAGTAATATTTCAAAAAGTTTTACATAGGACTGAGTGCTTTATCACATGATAATAAATAAAAAGTTGATTTGAGACATTGTTTCCATAACTTATTATCGTTTTTCAATCTGATAACTTTTCATTTTTGTTTTTCGAAGTTCTTCCAAGATATTATGAATTTCCAATCAAAAAAATCGGTGAATCGTATAAAAATTAAAAAAATTTAATGGTGGAAATTGAAATTAGTTACTTTCCAAAGAAATCCATTGCGGCAAAACAGTCAGAAATACATTAAACTTAATCGCCAAATTAAAATTCCAAAAGTTATTCTTCAAAACATCGCTTTCCCACCCACCTATATATAACATCACATACCATGTATGCTTCTCATACAGTCATATAGAGGTTTTGGGATATTTAAATCGATGTTTCATTAAGATATATACAAGATGAGTGTAAGCATTTGTGCCACAGACATTCATTCCTTGCCCTGCAAAACACAAATATTTGTGCAAAAAAGTAAACCTTTGAAGGCACGCACATTGACACACTCAACACATAAACAATCACAAGCGCGCACACGCACGTGCACACGCACACACACACACACACACACACACACACACACACAATGTTCTTGCGTTTATCCATCATGAGGTAGGTGCAAAGGATTGAGAGATGAGCATTTTTTCTTGTGGTTATAAATGCCTTGTGGTTTGAAGTTCAGCCCGCAGTATTGCCACTTAATGCTTGTTTGTGTCTGGTGCTTCTGTCTCACGTGGTTTGCCAGTACTGTTTTACTGGCGGCTATTCTGTTGCATCCCGGAAACGTGCAGGATAAGATATTGTCAGAACTGTTATTGATGCTATTGCTTTGATTGTTGTTGCCATTGTTTTGATTGTTATTATTATTGTTGTTTTGATTTTTGTTGTTGCTTCTGTTGTTTCGATTGTTGTTGCTATTGATTTGCTTGTTGCTATTGTTGGTGTTTCTTTTGTTGTTGCTGCTGCTATTATTTTGGCTGTTACTGCTGCTATTTTTTGATTGTTGTAGCTATTATTGTTGTTGTTGTTGCTCTTGTTATTTCGATTTTTGTTGTTGTTTTGATTGTTATGGCTATTATTGTTGTTGTTGTTGTTGTTGTTGTTGTTACTTCGGTTGTTTCAATTTTTGTTGTTGTTGCTATTGTTTTGACTTTTGCTATCATTTTTGTGTTGTTGCTTTTGTTTTTGTTATGATTTTTATTTTTGTTGATTTTGCTGTTATTTTCCTTACTGCTGTTGTTGCTATCATTGTTGTTATTATTGGTGCTACTCTTGTTGTTGTTGTTGCTTTTATTATTATTATTGTAGTCGTTATTGTTTTGTTTGTTGTTGTTATTGTTGCTATCACCTTTATTACTGCTGTTGTTGCTATTATTGTTGTTGTAGTTGCTGTTATTTTCATTGTTGTTGATGCTATTGTTCTTGATGTTGGTGGACTTATAATCTTTAGCCAAATCTATTTTAAGTTTTTCTTCAAGCTCTTTTTCTCTGTTCAGCTCTTGCAGACGTTTGGTAATGTTGTTGCGCCATTTTCTCCTATCATGCGTTTCTGCTCTCCAAACATCCACTATGTTTAACTCTTAAGATCTGATTGCACTAGATCGTGTCATCTTTGTTTTTGTCCACCTTGATGTCTTTTGCCATCTGCTATTTTGCTAACCAGGAGTTGTCTTGGTAATCGATCATCCGGCATTCTTTCAAGGTGTCCGAGCCAATGTAATCTTCTCTTTTGGATCTTTAATTCAACCCTGTCAATATTTGAACTGCTTCGCAGCTGGGTGTTTCTCATTTTCTCCCATAGAGATGTGCCAGTGATGATCCTCAAACACTTGTTAACGAAAACTTGGAGTCTTTGTGTATGTTTCTGTAAAAGGTTCCAAGTTTCGCTACCGTATAGAAGGTTTGGTATGATAACCGCTTTAAAAAGTTTCAATATTGTTTGTACTTTTATCTTTAGTTGGTACCATACCAGTCGGCTCAGAGTGCGAAAGGCTTGTGCCGCTCTGTTAATTCGAGCTTAAACTTCTGTATCAACCGAATTATCGCTACTGAGTATACTTCCGAGGTATTTGAATTGTGTTATTTCCTCCAAGTAATTGTCCCCCCCCCCAATTGAAAGAGTTGCTGTGGCGTCTGGATTCTTGTTGCTATTGTCGTTTTTGTTGTTTTTTTTGATGTTGTCGTTGTTGTTATTGTCGTTGGTGTTGTTTTTGTTCTTAGTGGTGTTGTTTCTGTTGTTGGTGGTGTTGTTTTTGATGTTGAAGCGTGAGTTTTTGTCGTCGTTTCTGCAGCTGTTTTTTTTATATTTTTGTTGTTGATTTTATGGTTCTTGTCAATGTTATTTCTAATGTTGTTATCGGTGTTGTCAGGTAGAATGCACATAAATTTTGTTTTTTTGAAGTTTTTTTTCAGTGCAAACTTGGCAAAGATATTGTTCATTGCTTCAACAAGACATTGAAGACTTTCAATGTTGCTGTTTGTAATCAGAATGTCATCGGCATAAGCTAGGTTCTGTACACATGTGGATTTTTCTAACTTATGACGACTATTGTTCATCAGCGGTGCATTGTAACTGTAGTCTATGTCAATGCCTTTGTTGGGATAATTTTTCAAAGCCACTTTTAGCACAGCATCCAGATAGAGGTTGAACAACATAGGAGCTAAAACGTCTCCTTGTTTAACTCCTACGCTTATTGGGAACTCTTCAGACATCTGCCCCTCTGAACGTATCAATCCGGTTGAGTCACTATAGAGTGCTTTAATTATGCGGATTAATTTTTCTGGGATGCTGAAGGTTTTTGATAAGATTTCCCACAGACCTTCTCTATTCACTGTGTCGTAGGCTCGCTGAAGGTCCACAAAACAGAAGTATATAGCCTTGTTAAATTCTTTGTCTCTTTGCATCACAATCTTTGCTGAGAAGATTTTGTCGCAACAACCTCTGTTTGGCCTGAATCCACACTGGTTCTCTCCCAGTTGACTTTCAACCATGTCTTGCATTCTGTTTAAAACTGCTCTGTCAAACACTTTACTGGCTACGCATAAGAGAGATATTCCTCGGTAGTTTTGGCATAGTGATTTTGACCCATTTTTATGAATTGGGATTACTATTTGGCATTTTCAATCTTTCGGAATAACTTCCGATTCCCATATTTGGTTTGCTATCACTTTAAGCCAATTAACTGTCACTTCGTCGCCTATTTTGAGCATGTTCGAACTGATTTGATCTATACCAGGAACCGTTTCTATCTTGCATTAATCCAGAGCTTTATGCAATTCTATCTTTGACAACGGTTTAGACAACTTTTAAACATCTTCGTCACCTAGTTTACTTTTTCCTGGTATGAGCTCGTCGTATAGTTTGGCCTCTACTATGGTATCAGTTTTAGCAAAATCTTCAAAATGTTCTTTCTTCTTGTTAATTTTCTCGTCTGAAGAACATATGAGTAGTTTACCATCTTTAGATTTTGAGTTTGCTGAGCTTCTATTACTTGAGGTTTTCGCCTGCTTCAGCAATTTCAAAATTGAGCCTCCCCTACCTTGTTTGATAGAAAGTTCGGTTACCCTTTCTGCCTCTGCAGCTTTTACTTCCCACCAATAATCAATTGCATTTCTACAAACGTTTTTTGTTTGCGCCTTTATATTGTTCTAGCTGCTGATTAAATCTTGAGGGATTGTATGACCTTTCTGCTTAAGTGATCTAATTCTTAGATGGTGTTTGGTTTTTTCTTCAGACAATTTTCTTATTTCGTCAGTGAGCCATTGTTTTTCTTGGACTTTGTTTTTCTTAGACTTTGTTTTTTGTGGGCAAAGTTTTCAAGGAAGTATTCAAAAAACTCTTTAAAACATTTCCAAGTTTCTTCAATGGGTGCATGGATATTGATATGGTTTAGTTTATTTTCTAATTCTTCCCTAAATTTGTTAGTGTAGTCGGTGTTGAGTTTAGTTGGGTTTGTTATTTTTGTATCCATATTGTGTTTTGTGGATGTAAAAATCTTGTTGCTATAGTCTCTATTGTTGTTTTTTATTACTAGTTTTGTAAGAAGTAGGTTATGATCTGATATATGTCTCGTTTGACGACTAGCTTTGGTATCATATACTTTAGCTCTATATTGGTGTCTTACGAGCACATAATCGAGATTGTGCCCTACTTTTTGGATTGGGTGGTGCCACGTCCACTGATGGATTCTTTTATGTGGAAATAAAGTATTGGTGATTTCTAGGCCATTGTTATAGCAAAAATCTACCAAACGTGTTCCATTTTTGTTTTTTTCATCAGTGTTGTGGGGGCCATGGAGTCGGGATGCGGTGATATTTGGGCCTACTCGAGCGTTGAAATCTCCCAACACTATTAAAAAGTGTTTTTTTGTTAACTTTATCAATCTGGTCTTGAAGTACTTCATAAAAGTTTTCTGACTCAGATTCTTCGTCAACTTCAGTGGGAGCATAGACAGCAATAACCGTTGTGTGGCTGTTTCTCATTTTTAACTGTATCTTCCTTGCTCTTTCTGATATCATGGTGTGAGTGCCTTCTCTCTTCCAAGCAGCTTTCCACTCACCACGAAGAGCAATAGCCACTCCGCGTTGGTTGCCATCTTTTTTCTCGTCAAGTCCTGAATAGAGCACCGTTGTGTCGTCTATTTCCATAATGCCCCTTCCTACCCATTGTGTTTTTGATATTGCCAATAGCGCTATATTTTTGTTCTGCATGGTTCCAATGACATTTGCCAGTTTGATGCTGAACTTTGTTGGGTTGCCAAGGCTTTTTACATTCCAGCACCCAATTCTCTCAATCTTTACTGTAGATATAGTGTGTGTTGTACTTTGCACTGGTAAGTTATCAGCTGTACGCAGTGTTTTTGTTAATGCCATTATATCTCCAAATAGTTTATGATAAGTAGGTCAGTGTAAATTAGTTTTTTTATAATCCGGTCAGTTTTACCTGTCTATTGCCTTTATTTCGAATTTTAAGAAACTACTTTTGTTTTCAAATTTTTGAGCAATATTTCAACAGTTTCAAACGAATTAAATTTTTTTTATATACTTCAACCTTTTTCAACAAAAAAACTCCCTTTTTTACAATCACAAATCAATAAAACAATCGGAGCTCCTAAAACTGTTTTTGCGGCACTCACACACACACACACACACACACACACACACACACACACACACACACACACACACACACACACACACACACACACACACACACACACACACACACACACACACACACACACACACACACACACACACACACACACACACACACACACACACACACACACACACACACACACACACACACACACACACACACACACACACACACACACACACACACACACACACACACACACACACACACACACACACACACACACACACACACACACACACACACACACACACACACACACACACACACACACACACACACACACACACACACACACACACACACACACACACACACACACACACACACACACACACACACACACACACACACACACACACACACACACACACACACACACACACACACACACACACACACACACACACACACACACACACACACACACACACACACACACACACACACACACACACACACACACACACACACACACACACACACACACACACACACACACACACACACACACACACACACACACACACACACACACACTTGGACTTGGAAGTGCGTTATCCACTTGACAGTAGGTGCACTGAAGATTGATTTCTAGAACATTTCTTCACGTGGTTATGAAGTCCTTGTTTTTTTGAAAACACACACACACACGCACGCACACACACACACACACACACACACACACACACACACACACACACACACACACACACACACACACACACACACGCACACACAAACACACACACACATAATTGCACTTAGAAATCAGCACAAACCAGTGGCTGAGAGGCAAGTTACGGGTGTTCCAACGTCATTGAAACGTCATATATATACTCAATTAACTTCATCGTCATACTTCTTAAATTGATGACTCGTTATGCTCAAAAGAATATATAAGTTTTATTTCCAGTTTTTCTTATTGTTTAAGAATGTTTTTCGAGGGTTGAAGTTTCTTGTGGGTGCGGCTGTTTGGATGTTTCTCCAATATGACGTCAGCAAGGGTGCATTTTGATGTCATGATTACTATATATTTGTGCTTCAAATCTGCTTTCAAATGTTCGTGACACAACCGTAAACATTTATAGCGAATGTAATATGACAAAAAAACTTAGCTATAAATTCTATAATTGGTTCAAAGAGCTTCATAAACTGCTAGAATTTCCCACAAAAACCTTTTCTGACGCTTTATTTTCCGAATAAAAGATCTAAACTGTTAATAAAAAAAGTTGGAAGCTTTTAAGAATTTCAACTCAAAGCATTTCCAAACACGCTTCTAAGTTGCCTTTTATGGCACTGATGGCAGCTTAGTCACCTTATTTATTTAAATTCTATGTAAAAACTTTCAGTATTTAAAATTTTAATATGTGTATAAAAATAGATTCTTTTTTCTTACAATTAATGCAACATTATTTCACCAAGTTCTCAACTCTTTTCCCAACAAATGCGCAAAAATTCTGCTTTTATCTATTCGACATTCACCAGTATAATAATGTTCTTATCGCATCGAATGTTACACGAGCCTCGACGTAAAAACGGAATCTTGCCATTTATTTGTGTAATAACTTTTCAGTACGAATCAAGAATGAAGACTAGAATGTTGCCAGAAGTATAACAGCAATGTTGAAAACATGCTGTATATGCCAAAAAAACTCCCAAATGTCATAAAGTGAAATTGACTAGAATCTGAGATTCACTTTTTAAATATGACTAAATAAGTTAAATATTAAACACACTAAGGATACGAAGCTCGTGAAGCGTTAGTTATAATTGAGATCCGATATAAGAATTAGTTGCATTGAGTGCTGTAGAAGAGATTCCACCATGGTGGCATGTTGGAGATGTTATGAGTGAAACTGCTGTTTCAAGTAATCAATAAGTACGAGTAGTTGGCGTTTGGACACCTTCATTACCATCTTTATCAATTAGCCCTGATCTAAATTGGCGCTGTAAGACTCATCTTCCTCTCGGATGCTGAAAAACAGCACAAATATATCAATTAAACAATTTATAAAAGTTTGCTCAAAAAGTTTTTCGTGAAGTAAATGATTTGAACTTGTAAATGTTGAAAAATGAGAAATGAAAAAGTTTTGCTTGTATATTTGAAGCTATGAAGAAATGTCCCTTGGCCGAAAATAATCGAACATTTCCTTTGTTGAGAATTTATCGGAGAATGAATGAATTTGAATGAAAAATGAGTATATACTACCGTATAACAAAAAAAGTTCAAAAGATAGACAAAAAGATGGATTGATAGAAGCAGAGATGAATGGATAAGAACGAAAGATCTTTGATAAATAGATTGATGCTATTGGAAATGAAAAGACTCAAGACTATAAAGATAGATGGTAAGAAAGTTGTGAATAATAGGTAGGGAGGAGGAAAAATGCAATGAGAAAAGGCATAAGAGAAATAAAACTGTGCGTTTTACGGCTGCTTTTCTTGTATAAAAAGCCACATATAATAGAAAAATTAGCATAGAAGGTTTAATAGATAGAGAAGGATATTTATCAAAAGTGTAAAATAAATGTTTACCAAAACATTTTAATAACGTTGGCATAATAAACTTGAATTTTTAGAAAGTTTGAAGAATATGTGTAATGGAAATATTGCTTATAAGGGAATAAATTTAAAACAATCAAAATATAGTCAAAAAATTATTATGAATATAATTACTTCTTATGTTCTCTTTATATTATTCTCATTGAGGTTAAATTTGAATATAACTAGTATTAGTTTTTTTTTTAATTCCTAAAATTTCATATTTTTATTCTACCAAACATCGTAGACAGCACTTGTGACCCTTAGCTGTTCTCGCCCCAATACACCTCTAATAGTTTCACAACGGGATAAATACTTTTTCTTTTAGCGTTGGTATGATGGTGCACTTTTCAACAGTTAGACTATGTTGAGCAAAAAGATCCCATATGCTTTTCTTATTTTCATTCTGAAAGTTTTGAAATTTTGAAAATATTTTCAAAAATGTCTCAAAATTTTTGAAGTTTGTTATGTATAAGCAGACTCACATTCACATAGCATCGTGCATAACTTGCCAATGTTGTTTCCGATATTTTATATGCAAGCATCCAAATTAATTTGAGATTGAATTGCTAATCAATTAAAAATTAAAATGGTTCTTGTTTTCAGTTATTTTCATTTTTAATAAAAATTCTAGAAACTAAATGGTTTCAAAGAAGTATCTGAAGATGATATGAGCTCATAGCTTAGACAGTGGAAAGATCTCATCCACTCAAATTATCTTATTTATAAGAGGGAAAATTTAGAATATTTGGTGATTTTTTGTATCTACCAGTTTCATTCTTTCAGTCTTTTCATTTTTTTTGTTTTTAAAAGCTTTTTTATTTATGTCTTTATTCTGACGCCTCGAGTCAATATGAATTTTTAAGTATCTTTCTCTCAAAAAGACTTGAATCATGTTTCCGCAATCAACTAAAACCTTTTATTCTCTATAATTTTAAAAAATATTTCAAAATCTTGCCCACTCCTTAATAACTTTTATGAAGCTGGTAAATGCCATTTTTTTGCCAACAATTTACTCCAAATGCTAAATTTTTTATTTTTTTAAAACTTCTAAAGAACCTCAATTGTTGACTAAAAACGAAATATATATTGAGTGGAGACGTGTTGAAGAATTTAACAGTTGCCACACTGACTTTCTTTTGTTTCAGCATTTATTGCAGTTCAACTTGTGGAACTATATTATTTTTTTTTAATTTATCAAAAACTAAAAATTAAAAAACTATGGCAAAAAATTTATTTTTAAAAACTAGCCATAATGTTGATTGGTCATAAAGATCCTTTGAGAAGTGTTTGAATGGCATATTTATCGGTAGAAAACTCCTAAAACGCTGTCAAAAACTCAAAAAGGGATCTAAGCATGGTTGCTTGCAGATGTGTTTCATGAAAAACACCCCAACTTTACATGTTTTAAGCTGAAAAATCATTAAATTTTTAGTGTTATACGTCAAAATTGGAGTTCTCAAAGTACATTAATTTTCAAATGAAATTAAAGCCATCGATAAGTATTCAAGTAATTTTTTTAAAACTTATGGAAGGTTATAGTTTCTCGAGTGAATGAATATAGATTAGCAACTTAAAATATTTGCGTATAATAATACTAAGCAAAAGTAAAAACGATGTCTACAAGGTTAAATTTTTAGTTTGATAGATTGAATCTTCAGTTTCATCTGCCACGTTCTACAAGATCATGCATTTGAAATTGAAAATTTTTTGGAATGTATCAAATTTTAAAATAGTGTTTGTAATTAAAACAAATCGTTATAGTAATAATTTTAAACTTCCATTTTTTTAAATTATATTTTATTTAAAAAACCTTAACTTATGGTCATGCGCCTTCCAAAAAGATTAACTTTTCATTATATGTTACAACCAAAGATTTCATTGAAAGAAAGTTTTAAAAGCAGAATTACAGACCGAAACACTATCATTTGGATAAGATGTTACTGTGATGGCTGACTTCCATTTCAGCTTTTTTAGCAACTTTAAACATATAATTTCAACACTTTTTGAGGTAATAAGTGTGCTGAGCTTTGGAATAATACTTGCAAAAAGTTATCTTCAGATTTTTAGCATGCTTGGCTTTAATTTTATCGGGACATAAATTCTGAGGGTATTTTCAAATCTCGATTCAACTTTCAAACAAGATTGGAAACTTTATAGCAACGACGAAAAAATTCAAATGCATAAGTATAGGAAAAAGTTTTCCAAATCGAAAAATTTTAGAAATATTAATACTTTGCTAATTTTCACATGAAATCTTCTTTTACATGCTCTTTTGGAAACACACCGAAGAATTTATTTGGAAATGCGTTTGACAAAAAATAAAAATCTTTCAAGTTTTATACAATCAAAAAATTTCCAAAACATTCTTGATTGATTTTTCAAAACTCCACAAAACGTGCATTTTTTTTAATATTTTCAAAAAATACCTTTGGACTCGGAGGCTTGAAAGGGGCGCACACGTGAGTGCAACTGAGTCTACTCCCAGCCAATCAGCGATCAGTCATTTTGTGAATTGGAAGGCAAGCTATAATTTCATGTGATTGATCTTTGAGGCTCAAAACTTGGCATTTTTTGGGAGCATTTTGCGGCGTTATTAAAGCTTCAATCAAATATTTCAATGCTTTTTATGGGTTTGTGTCTGCAAATTATACACTAAAAACTCAGCTTTTTCGGTTTTTTTTCAAGTTTTTTATATAAAAATACTCATAAAACTATCGAAAAAAGTCTCAAAAACTCACATTTATAATAACTTGTGCTAATCTTTTTGACATATGTTGTGTACAACATCTAGAATACTAAAACATAGGATTGAATGTGAGATGAAAATCTTTTAAACAAGTAAAACAGTTTCAATTTTGTTTAGCTTTGAAATTTGAAGCCTGTTTTATTTGCAACTACAAATACCTATTTCATGAAATAATTGAAAGCATCAAAAGTTATTCAATCGCCAGAGGGCATAAGACAAAGAAATTTTGTTCTTAATGAAGTGGAAATACGAATTGAATTTTTCTTGATCACAAGCCCTAGCTGTGCTCAATATATGTACCATAACCGTTTATGAATAAAAACGTAGTAAAGGGAAGGATATCTTGAATTGATAATCTATTGATATCTAATCTTTAGTTTACATATTCAATTTTTAGATGTTGAACTCGTTTAGCTTTTATATTGTGGTCATTTTGTTTGCGCTATTTTTATCACTAGCTCAGCTGTTGACCCAATAGATGCCCAATCAAGATCTGAGTTATATTTCCACGCCTTTTTTGATTTGTTCTTAATTGCTCTCCAATTGAGATAGATAACAAGTGTTTAAGCTTCATAAAAGAGAATCAGTAATGAACAGTGAGGTAATTAAAAAAAAGCAGATTTTGTAAATGAACGTAAGATAAAAATACTGAAAGGCTCAAAATAATCAAGTCCTAAAAGCAAAAAATGTAAAGTCCAACCTACGTAACGCAGTTTTTTTTTTAAACCTTTCCATTATAGTTAAGAGCGATTTCTAAAAATTCAATTTAGCAAAAACACACTATAGAACGGATGTTAACTGTTAGTCACAGAGTTGAAACCCATAATAAACAAAAAACAAACGGAGATGTTGAAGTGGGGGATAAAAAAGACTCTTTCAACTAAACTAAAAAATCTTTTGGTAAAATAAATAAGCTATAACTGAAAAGAGGATCGTAGGAATTGTTTTAATTTGTTTAATGAAAAGTTGAGCGTTGATGGGTTTTTGGAGAGGCGAGCAGATTTTGTGAGAAGGGAGAGATTCATCTTAAGAAAGTTTTTTATTAAAAACTAAAATAATTTTATTTTGAAATATTTTTTGCTAAAAAAGCGATAAAGTTCATAATGAATTTCCAACAATGGCAGTAGCGTTAAATTGAAGCTTCATATTAAAATTTAATGACCATTCATTATTAAAGTAAATGAAGGTAATATTCTTGAATAATTAATAAGAAATTTAGAATGTTTTATTTTTTCAATTAAATTGCAGAATTTTTATGAAAACGTTGAACAAGTTTCTTTGTCAAACTCATCTGCAAATGTTCCAACCTTTTAATGAAACAAACACCGCATCTTAAAAGGTTTTTAAAACTGATCATACAAACAATTTTCCCTTAGCTTCACAAATTTCTCTCACGAAATCTCCGTAAAAACCTCTGAAGAAATTATATTATAGATTTAAAATAGAGAACATAACATCATTCTTTTCGAATAAAAGAAATTTTCAGCTTTTTTTGTTTGAATATCTGGTTTTTCGCCATCTTTTTTTCAAACTTTTTCGGGGTTGAGCTTTTTAATTCTAGTGTATTTTCCACCCAAAAAAGATTTGTAGTTTTTAACGGTTCAAAATTGTTTAGTTCCAAGTTTATTAGAGTGAATATAATTTCAGAACAATGGTTAGTTTATTAAGATATAAAGATATGTTGATAACGAAAATATCAACGTAACATGTTCAAGTAACGAAAAGCTTCGTATCTTAATAAACTAACCAGTGTTCTGAAATTATATTAATTTTACGGTTTTGCTTTTGAAAAAATCATTAAGTCTATTAGAGTCAACGAAAAAATTTTTTTTAAGTTTCCTTTTTAACATCCATTAAAAGTCTGCTCGAATTCAAACAAAATCCAGATTTATAGCAGTCGTAAAAAACAACTTCAATAAATTTAAGTTATATTAAAGCTTTTGATGTAATTTTTGAAATGCATGCGTCAAGATTAACTCCAGATACTTCCAAGTTTTTTATTCAAAAGCCTTTTATAAAAGTACTATTAAAAATTCTTCTATTTAAACTAAAAATTGTTTCCATTCATATTATTCTGATTCACTATTGCAACACGGAAAATGCGATAACCAAAAGCTTTTAACGGCGATCCTGATAGTAAAGGATTGCTTAGCTGATTTTGTATCTCTGAAAGGTGATAATGTGGATCACATTCGAAAACAAAATTTCATCTTTAAATGAATCTCATAAAATATCTTTGACTTTATTAAACAAACACGCAGTAGAATAAAATAAATAAATTTAGACTATGTGGCATGTTATATGGATGACTTTCAAAACGTTCATATGAAACAAAGCATTCATGGACTTTAATGCCAAAAAACAGAGGTTCAACAAAATAGTTAATTTGAATGAGCAAATAATGATCTAAAACTAAAAATATCGTGGATTAACAAATGCTTCAATATGGCAGTCTCCAAAATGTACAAGTATAAAAGTAAAATAACAATAAAACTACATATATTTAAGACACAGTTCATGAAAAAAAGTATTAAATTCACTGAAAAAAATAAATCCTGAGAAAAAGTACTCCCAAATAGGCAGCAACAGTGGAGACTGAGATGGACTGTAAGCCTGTATGAAGAATATGCAAAAAAGTCACAAGAAATTGTATTAAGAGCACTAGTTAGTATATTAAGATACGAAGGTTTTCGTTATCAACGTAGCATTTTCAAGTATGAGAAACTGTTTTATTGATAAAAATACTTAATAAACTAACTAGTGCTCTAAAATAATACTCATTTTATTGTATCTTTTGGAAAAATCAAAAATTATATTTAATTTATTATATATGAATTTATATCAAATTAACTGGTTAATAATGTATTTAACTCAATTTAGAATGCATTGGCTTATGAGTTTTTAAGTACATTTATCAAGAAAAACAGCTAGAACTTGCGATAAGTATAGTGTTGGAAACTTTTTTAAGTGCATTAAGAACTTTCTAAAAAGTTAAACTTACAATACTTCTATGATCCTCTTAATTATATTTTAAAACAACTATGTAATGGACAAAATAAACATGAGTGTTAAGATTTTAAACTCATTTTCGTGCTACAAAACTCTATGAAAGCTGTACCTGGCAAAAGACAGGTTGATAAGGTGAGCAAGTTCAAAACAATGGCCCCTGTCTGACACAAGTCTGTACACAACATTCCAGTTCATTTTATGCATTGTTTAACGGTAGATATATATTTTAACGATAAAACATTCGAAAGCATATACATATTTGAAAATGTATAGAACGTAAGAAGAACCTTTCTTGATCTTGAGTTTATTGCTTCTTAGTACAATGCCCAACAAGAGACATATAACTGAAGTCATAGAAGTTAATTAAGATTGTTGAAAAATTATCGAAATTGTTGATAATTGTTCACATACCATAAGGGGTTGAGACGCAATAAGAGTATTGGGAAAATTCTTGAGAATTTCTGAAGCAGGTGATAAAAATATGAAACAAACTTATTTAATATTTATTATGTCACTAAAGAACTAAAAAGAAAAAACATTAATTTTTAAAATTTTTAATTTCTTTGTATCATATTACCTTGGGACAGAGAGGTAAGCAGTAAATGCAAATGGAGCCCACACAGCTCCCTCAAACACAACCCACGCAGGTGATGTCTTTGATGGGCTTGCAGTCACTAATAAATCACACTCCGTCCATCCCTTCATTGGTTCAAGCAACAACGTCAGTGCCAAAATTTAACAAAATGTTTATAGCAGAAAAAATGTAAATTTTCCTAAAGTTCATGACAGAACAAGCTCAATTGGTTAACTATCCAAGAGTAATGGGTTCGACCCCATCTTGGACCAGCAAATAGCACCGGTTATGCCATGAGTTTCCCCTACATTGAATGTGTAGCAACGCTCCTAACTATGAAGAGAAGCGCTATACAGACCATTCACATTACATTAAATGATGTAATTATAACTAGGTGACAATATAAAAGAAGTGCTACTAACACTCATCAATTGCGTCATAAGGATGAAGGTGATTTGCATGTAGCAAGAAATAGTGTATTCAAAAGGTAGGGGAGGTTTTAAGGAGAATTGGGCAAGATTAGCAATGAGAATGGTAATCCAAGCACTATGCCCACAACTCACCATGAAGGATGCTCTCGATGGAGCTGGTGAAAACATGGTGGTGGTTGTAGTGACCAGAATTTATAATCATGTTAAATTTTAATTATAAATCAAACTAATCTGTTCAATTAGACTGGTAATGAACAATTAACAGAGCTAAAAACTTACTAAGCACATGATAAAGGATGTGTGAGGGTTGTTTCGACTGCTGATCTGCAACTTCATAACCTCCCTCATCATCCGAGTAGCACAGAAGTTTATTCTTAGAAAGTTGAGGCTTAGGATCCCTTTTCAATGTAACATTTCTTTTCATCTTCACCAACCAATCTATCACCACCACCAGCAAAGTGTACAAAGAAAACAAATAGAAAAAACTTGAAACATTATTGAGAACAATGGCATTGATGAAAGGTTTGTACCATGCAAGACATGCATATATCAATGCAGTCAACACACTACTCAAAAATCCTGGTTGAGATTGTATGAATGAAACTAATGAAACTTGAATCTAGATAAAAAACCTTTGAACTTGTTATTGAGTTTGTCCAGAGCAAACTGCAAAAGAAGGAAGATGCCTCCAATCAATATGGAGTCACTGGATGGGTATTTGATGCGAGGGTACATCCATAACTTCTGCACCTTCGTCTCTAAGCTTTTCAGTGATGTCTGCAAGAATTAGAATAGCTCTCAAGTTTTAAATAAAAAATTGGCTAGATACTAGAATTTTGCGTTATTTTGATTTTTTAAAATAACATTTGAACTAATACCAATGATTTTGGATCCATGTTGGACAGGAAAAGAAAGCTGAAAATAGAAAACAATAAAAAAACAAGAATCAAGATATTTGCACTTTTGAACAAAATATTTAGAGCTTGTTTTGAAACATTGGAAAACTGTGACACATCTTTTGAAGAAATGTAACTTTTGATTTTCGATGTTTCAGTAGCTAATATTTTTTTCTTGCTAAGTTTCAAATAATCATCATCTTCATCACTAGTTTCATCAACAACTTTTTTTTCTTGATCCCCTATTAATAATTTTGAGGCTTTCTTAGTTGATTTTTTGATGGGCTTATCTTCAGATTCTAATGTGGTATTTCCTTTGCTTCTTAAAGTGACCCCTAAATTTCCATTTGACAATCTAGATTTTAAAGTGATAGGGATTGATGAAAGCTTTGAAGGTTTTTCTTCTTGTACCTTTTCGATCACTTTTGGTTTATCTTGAATAACCTTAAAACAATTTATAGCTAAATAAACAATCTTAAATTTGGAAATTTACATATATTCAAAAAAAAAATAAATAAATAAACTTATAAAAGAATAATAATGAACCTCATTATCAAGTTGATCTAAAATTTTTTTTCGTGATTTTCTACCTCTGACTTTCTCATTGTCCTTAAGCAGAAAATTCAAAGTCAGTTCATCTACTTGAGGCACTACCGCTGGGATGACACTTCTTTTTGACCTGATCAAATCAATAGAAAACCAGTTCAACACACTGAGATTATTAATTTTTAAAAAATTAAGAAACCGTCTGCTCGATGGAGGTACTTCTTTTTCTACAGTATCATTGATACGCTCTTTAGACATTGAACGGGTAGTTCTGATTGAACTGTAGATTTGCATGTAAGCTTTTATTAAACGTGTAAGATATATTATGTAAACGTTATTTTAATTATTTGAACAATTTTATAACCCATCAAAAAATAAAAAATCTTACAATTTTTTATAATCATCATCTTCTTCGATTGCTTTTTTTAAGTCCGTATAATCATTTGTTGTTTTGACAGCTTTTTTAGATTTCTTAGTATACTTTTTCGTTCTAGTCTGAATGCTCATTTTATTGAATAATTGAATAATTTGAAAAAATAAAGTTTCTCAAAAAGCCAAAAATTCAAACACAATTAGAAACGACGCTTGAATTTCATTGGCTAGAATTTAGCGTCGCTAAGCTAACAAAAAGTAACCGTTGGTTATAATTTAAAGCAAATTGATAAAAAATATAACTTTTTTAGTTTTGCAAATTTTATTTTCATTTTATTTTTAAAAAAAAATATTTTAAAATCAAATTTTCAAATTTTTTTACAATCTGTAAATAGAAGTGAAATATGAATAATAATGTTTTTACAATTTGACTTCGACATTGGTTTTTTTATTTTTTCAAATAATTCTTCAATTTGATTTTCACTTTAAATATCATATGATATAATAAATATGATATGCAGATACATATACATAAATTAGTTATAGATGCTTATGATTAAGCTATCTGCTATTTTTTGAATCTCTGCAGAATTTTTAAATAATTTAATATTCAGTTTTCAAAATTTTCACCGTTTTATTTCATTTACTTTGCAAGCTCAATTTTTCAAAAAAATTAAATTTGAATTTATTATCAAACCTGATTGTTTCAAAGATAAAATACTAACTAAAAGTTGAAATCTTTCAATGTTCTACTTTTAAATGTCAATATTGTTTCATAGGATATAGCAAAAATATCACGGAAATTATCTTCATAAAGTTAGTTTAAAATGTCTTTTGAAGAACTTCAATTGATAGATGAAATAAAATTATTTGATGAACTTGGTGTGTCTTGTGTTGGTTTGCAAAAAGAAGAAGGAGTGATATGTTTAACTCATGAAAGGTTTTTTTTGAATAGTTTTAAAGTTGTTGTAAAATTTATGCAATTCAGACAATGAGTATAATTAATTTTTTCTTCAAAAACTAAATTTCCAATTTATAGTTTTGCGAAAAATTTTTAGAAATGTTTTGAGAAAATTTAATATTACATAAGAGTTTAGTTATGGCTGATTTTATGATCAACCTTTTTTGCTTACATAATGATAAACTACATTTTAAAACATGTTCAAAGTATGTATAATAATGTATAGTGAAACTACATTTCTGCTCTTTACTTGAGAAAGACAACAGGTATATAAAGCATTTTATATTAGATAGATTGATATTGATTAATTCTCCAAAGAAAAATCCAAGTATGGATTAAAAGAAGTAATATGCAATACTGGCCAAGTATTTCCTACAATCTACCAGGTTTCAATATATTTTTCATTATTGATGTTTTTAATGATCAATGTTATTAAGAAGAAATGAGGTCAAAGAATAGATTCAAAGTGCAAACATTTTCACTATGTTTAATATCTGATCATTAGTTACATATTATGAATCATTATAAATGACTTAAATCTAACTTACTTCTATTAATCTATCAATCAATCAATCAAATCTTTTTTATAGCCCATTTTCCTTTTACCAAGGGTTGGGCTTTTTGAAAGTTCTATCTCGAAGTTGGCCTTTCCATGCAGAGCAATTGAGTGGATCAGCACAAACCATGTCTAGCTTTTTTTTATCATTCAATATAAGCTTGTTCCAAATCTTTTTGGGCCTACCAGGCTTCTTGCAACTATCTAAATCTAACTTTCGCACCTGAGAGATCCAACCCATGCTATGTTCTACATGTCCAAACCACCTTATCCTGCTTGTGCGAAAAACTACCTCAACATCCCGAATGCCAAGTTTTGAAAGGAGTGAGTGAGAGCAAACGTTATCATTCGTTTTGATGTTGCACATCCAGAAAATCATGGCAAGGTCATTTCGCATAAGGCGGTTCAATGTGGAAACTGTTACGGGTCATGTTTCAGCAGCATGTAATATAGCTCTTCTGACATAGGTTGAGTAGACACGGCCTCTGGTCAATAATGATAAATGACGATTAGCAAGGAGTGGAATAAGTTGGCGAAATTTAGCCCAGGCACACTAACAACTTGCTATTGAAACAAGCTCACATCCACCACCTGCAGATAACATATTCCCAAGATAGCAGAACTCTGGGACAACTTCCAGTTTTTCATCACCAATCATCATTTCCTTCACTAATCTCCCATCAACAGGCCATGCTGTACCAAGGCAATGAGCGCATTGGAAGTTAAGATCCGAAGTTAGAGAGCTTTTTATGCCGTTGCATTTCTTGTGTACCAATTGCCTGCAGCCTCCATACTGAATAGCATTTCTACTCACACCTTCTTGGCATACACCACAAGGATACTTCCCAGATTTTCTCAACACATCAAGGTTCGAACCAGAAACCATTAGCTTTGTCTTACCTATATTCACCCTTAACCCCCTTTTCTCCATCTCCGATCTCCATGTTTTCAGCTTCGCTAATAGTTTATCAATTGACTGAGCACTTACCATTAAGTCGTCAGCATACAAGATCTCCCAAGGGCAATCTGTACGAAACTATATAGATAAAGCTTCCAGCACAATAACAAAAAGTAATGGACTAAGAACAGAACCTTGATGGACACCCACCCGAACATCAAACGAGTTGCTATACTCATCACCAACTCTCACTCTACTTCTCACTTCCTTGTACATGGATTGTAAAATTCTCACAAGCCATTCATCAATTTTCAATTTTCGCATACTCCATCAAATCACTTCTCATGGCACGTGGCACTCTGTCAAAGGCTTTCTCCAAATCAATGAATGTTATGTAGAGGGGCTTACCAGCAACCAGATGCTTTTTCTGTAACTGAGGAGGGATAAGTATGGCATCAGTTGTACCCCGACACATTGCATATCATTAATCACCACCCTCTGTCTGATAAAACCTTTCGCTACGCGCTCCAAAACCTTCATAACCTGATCAATTAACTTCAAACCCCTATAGTTAGACCTTTAAAGCATCATCTTTACCCTTATATACACTGACTATGTGACTTTTCTGCCACTCAGACGGTATACGGTTCTCAAAGATGATGTCTTCAATAAGATCTCGAATCATACCAGCACCACTTGAACATGCGGCCTTGAGCATCTCAGCAACAATACCTGAAGAACCCGCTGCTTTCCCAAGGCTCATCTTATTAATGGCTTTTCTAACCATTGCTGTAGTGATAGGTTCGCTGGGCCCTTCCACGGGATAGACTTCGGGCAAACTACCTGGATTCCATGAAAACTCAAAATTAAGAAGGTGCATATAATGCTCTCTCCATGCTTCTTTTTTGGAATCAACATCCAAGGACATTTGGCCATTATTATTTCTCACCGGTTTATCCTCAATGACCTCACGCCACATTTGCTTAGCCAGTCGATATATCTCAACAGATCTGGGATTGATTTGTTTGAACGCAATCTTCTCAGCATCAGTTTTGGCTATGTGCAAAGCGAGGTTGGATGCACGTTTAGCCGCCTGATAAGCATCTTTGTCTCCTCTTGATTTCAATACTTTGAAACATTTGTGTTTGTGGGACAGCTTGCTGCACCTTGTCATTCCACCATCAAGTTTGCCTCTTCCAGGTATGTTTTGCAAAGACTCCACAAACCTGTTTTGTAGCATTAATCAAATTGTTTTTCAGGTACTTCCAACGCTCATCCAAAGTTTTACCAGTTTTATTTCCTTGGATTAATGCATTGAAAAAATTAGAAAATTCAACTTGATTTCCGAAGTCTCTTAGTTTCCAGGCTTTAGTACAAGGAACAAACCTTCTTTTGGGGCGAGCATAAATGCAGTCACCGACCACTAGTCTATGCTGTGCTGCACACTCCTCTCCAACAATGACTTTCACCTTAGAGAACATTTTTCTAAAACTTCTCTTATACAATATTTAGTCAATTTTGGTTTTACAATCTCCTGACTGGTATGTAACCAGATGTTCAAATTTCTTCTTGAACCAGGATA